>JAQQAF010000006.1:20172500-21390000 GCA_029747655.1 Ensete ventricosum
TACTTGATGAAGTACAAGTATGAGGCTTTTAAAAAATTTAGGAAATATAAGAATGAAGTAGAAAACTATATTGGAAAAAGTATTAGGACTCTTTGATCAGATCGATGAGGAGAGTACTTGAGTATAGAGTTCACCCATTCCTTAGGAACCATGAGATTCTATCCAAGTGGACACCTCCTTATACACCTCAGCTCAATGGTGTATCAGAAAGGGGAATTGCATGCTATTGGATATAGTGCAGTCCATGATGAGTTTCGCTGACTTACCGGTCTAATTCTGGGAATATGCTCTAGAGACCACAACTTACCTTTTAAACAGAGTTCCATCAAAATTGATAGTGTCTACACCATATGAGATATAAAAAGGGAAGAAGCCCGATCTTAAGGCTGTTAAGATCTGGGGTTGCCTTACCCATGTTAAAAGACACAATCCCGACAAGTTGGAATCAAGGACAAAATGGTGCAAGTTCGTGTGATACCCCGAGTAAACTTGTGGGTACTATTTCTATCATCTCGAGGACCAGAAGATCTTTTGTTACCAAGAGGGTTGTGTTTCTTGAGAAGGAATACATTCTTGGTGGAAACTGTGGGAGTGAGATAGAGTTGAGCGAGGTTGGAGAACCTAGCTCAAGCACTATTTCAGTGTCCGAGTTTATTCAGGTACCTAACACACAAGTTTAAACTTTACGTATATCTAGTAGAGTATCTCACCCTCCTGAAAGATATTTGTGATATATTAGTGGAGATGACTCCTAGGATGTTGATACTCACACCTACGAGGAGGCCATTATGAGTATAGATTCCGGGAAGTGACAAGAAGATATGAATTCTAAGATGGATTCAATGTACTCCAATAAGGTTTAGAACCTTGTGGATACACCAGAGGGTATCATACCCATCAACTACAAATAGATCTTTAAGAAGAAGATTAGAGTAGATGGAAAGGTGGAGACCTAGAAGGTAGGCTGGTGGCTAAAGGATATCGTCAAAGGCAAACAGTTAACTATGACAAAACCTTTTCACCCGTAGCCATGCTTAAATCCATCTGAATTCTTTTAGCTATTATAGCAAACAATGACTATAAGATCTGGCAGATGGATGTAAAAACTACATTTCTCAATAGCAACCTTGAGGAGGAGATGTTTATGATACAACCAAAGGAATTTGTATCTAAAGATAGTCCAGATAAAGTATGCTGATTGCTCAGGTCCATCTATGGACTGAAGCAAGCCTCCCGAAGTTGGAACATAAGATTTATTGAGGTGATCAGATCTTATGACTTCGTTAAGAATGGAGATGAGCCTTGTGTGTATAGGAAGGTAAGTAGGAGCGCCATTACCTTCTTGGTGTTATATGTGGATGACAACCTAATCATTGGGAACGATGTAGGAATGCTTTCCATAGTAAAGGCTTAGCTATCCAAAACCTTTCCTATGAAGGACTAAGGGGAAGCATCCTATATTTTGGGGTTCGGATCTATAGAGAAGATCCAAGAGGATGTTTAGCTTATCTTAGTCCAAGTATATAGACTCTATTATCAAAAGGTTTGGCATGGATAATTCAAGAGATATCTCATAGCAATGAGACATGAAATATCACTTTCTAGGAGTATGTCCCCAAAAACTCCTAAAGAAAGAGCAGACATGGATGTGAGGATCAAAGCGACACTAAGAGGGGGAGGGGGTTTGAATTAGTGCTTATAAAAATTTCACTTCGATTTAAATACTCACTCAATAAAAATCGTATTGGAAATACATTTAAGTATAAAGATACGTTTAAGCGTATAGATGTGTTTAAGCATAAAGATATTTGTAAGAGTGCAAACAAAGGTAGTAGACAATTAAGCAATAAACATAAAGAACAAAGAAGATGAAGCAAACCAATTTTGTAGTGGTTCGATCCCCTTGACCTACGTCCACTCCCGATTCCTCTTCACTTGAGGCCACCGACTTCTACTTATGATCTTTTTCAATGGGAAAAGATCAAACACCCCTCTTACAGCTCTATTCTCCTTTTACAGGTTCAAGAGATAACCTTTATAATTCTTTCAGCTCTCCCTTAAACAAAAACTAACACAAGAAGAAATTATGGAAGCTCTCAAGGGATTATAATAGCATTTTCACAAATTTTTCACTCTTAATTACTTGCATCCTTAGGCAAGAAAGGTTGAGATATTTATAGGCCCCAAATGCCTTCAAAAGTGGAGCCAAAAATTAATTTTTTAAGTGAGCCCGAGGTATTAGTCTTGAAGACTGCATTCTGGGCGGTTCAGCCGCCTGACACATCTAGGAGACTGTGTTCTGGGCAGTTCAGCCGCCTGACAGTCTAGGAGACTGTGTTTGGGCAGTTCAACCTCCTGACGCACCTTCGAAGACTGTGTCATCTTGGAGATCATATTTTTGAAGACTGTGCCTTATCTAAGCTTAGGTTACTAAAATGACTTTTATAATGAGTCCAAATCAGCCACAATTAAGACCTAAGGGCCTCTTAATTGAGTTAGTAAAATTAACTCTCATTATGATGCTAACTACGACACTCAATGTACAATCTTTGTTGTCCGATCGTCTCTTCGGTAAACGCTCGACATCTTTCCGATGAACCCTCGATGAACTCCCGATTTTCTCCGGTGAACTCCTAATGAACTTCCAGCATTCTTCAGGTGAACTCTCAGTGAGCTCCCGATAATTTTCTGTGAACTCGCGATAAACTTTCTGGCATTCTTCCGGCGAGCTCCCGACAAACTTCCCGGCAAACCTCTGGTGAGCTCTCGACGAGTTCTTGATAATATCATCCAAACATCGGTCGACCTCTGGTGAACTCTCAATGAGCTCCCACTACGTCGTCTGAACCTTGGCCCAATGCTTGAACCTAACTCCAGCCCAACATCTGATTGTAATGCCCTTTCACTGTCGTAGTTAATCTTGCATCACTTTCTTTAACACACGAGTTAGATAATAAAACTCATCAATTGATTCATCATTAAAATTCAAGATTCAACAATTTCCCCCTTGTTTATGATGACAACCAATTGATGATAGAGTTAACCTTAACTCCCCTATGTATATGCCATAGGATAAATACAACAAACTTAAATTCAAAAGAACCTGTCACTTTTGAATTCAAGTATAGTATTTTCATAATTTAACCATTCATACATAATAAAATTTTCAAAGCATTCTTCTTCTTGGTATCACATGATAAATAATTTTAATTGATATGTTTCGTATAATAAATATTTTAAACATTCACTTTATGTCAAAAATCATGATACCATATATGATAAAATTTTTGGAGTAATCATCTTTTCTTGGTGTCATATAAACATTACAAAGATTTCAAAATACATATTTTCTTATGTTATCAATTATATAATTTCTCCCCTTTTGTCATCAATAAAAAAAGAGAAATATTCAATTCATATATGAGCATTTACCATAAATATCTATCATTTGAACGTTTATCATTTTTGAATATTTATCAATAAGGAGAAATGTTCAACATACCTTTTCGAAACAATTATTCAAAACAAATGTTCATTATATGATAAAATTTCAAATACAACATTTATCATATGTCATCAATCATACTGTTTCTCTCCCTTTGTTATAAAAAAAAAGAAATATTCATCATATATTTGAATACTGAGTGTTCAATACATATGACAACACATTTATCATAAATATCTATTACACAAAGAAATCAATCTAGTCTATTTCTCCCCCTATTTGTAAACAAAAAGGTAGAATCAATGAGGGAGTTATGAAAAGCATCATATAAAAAAATATTCAATTTTATAGATGTAAATTCTAAAATTAAGGGCTACCCTTTTATGCAATTTAGTTTATCTTATGGAAATTTTAAGTAATGTAGCAAATCAATCAAATAATGCATTTTGAATATTATCTCATGTAAATTTTGATAATGAGCATCAAGAATTCCAAAAGAAAATATGATAGTAAATCAAGCTCAAATTGTTATCAAGTATTTTGCATGCCTTTAGAATATTCTAATTTTCTTCTAAGTAATTATTCCTCATTCAATATTCAAATTTTCTTCTAACCAAATTAATTTAGATTCCTTCTCCTTTTTATTGTCAACAAGAAATATAATGATTTATTGTTTTAATGCATCCATGTTTCAAATATAACCATGAGTACAAAGGAATCATATCATGAAGAATTAAATCATAAGTATCAATAGACACTATTTCTTTTTAATAAATCTTCTTCTTCCATAAAAAATTTTAGGAGATTAATTGTAAGCAAGATCTCAATTCATGAAAATTGTCAAGTTACAAGTATCGAGAAATGAATATCATGATTTTACAAAATGAGATATGGAAATATAGGATCTCAATTTTTATTTATATGATTTTCAATTCATCAAGAACATTGTTTAGATTCATGTTATAGTTCAAGATAGATAAACTTATGATTCATTTATAAACTTCTTCAAACGAACATAATTTATATTAGGATTTCAAGTTTTATTTTCTAAACTTACCAAAAATAATGATAATAACTTATTCAAGTTTAAATCATTAAAATTGATATTTCAAAATAAATATCATGAATAGATTCATCAATCTCTTATTGAAATCTTAATAATATAGAGATTAAGAAATTTTCAAAAGAGATCATCAAATATTACAATAAGATAATTTTCAAACATGATCTTTAGTGTATCTTTGATTCAATGATGTTTTTTTGTTAAGTGTGTCTAACTCTTTTAGACTTTAGTGAAGAGAGTTGCACTTATGATATGTATTTCAAATATATATATTTTTGAAAGCACTAAAGGGAGAAATATGAAAATTTTGTTTAAAGTTTCAATCAAAAATCATCATCCAATCATAACTCATTTTAACCAACAACTATCATTATAACATTTAAATCATTTTACAAACTTAGTCAATAAATATTAATATTTGAATCATTAAATTATTATAGTTTACGAGATTTATCATTTTATCTCTTGTTGAATGGTTGATAGGATAAAAAATATTTTCAAGAAGAATTATCCTATTTTTGAGTTATTTTTAACATGAAATTTATTTCGAGAATGAAATTTCACCAACATCATTGCAATAAAATATTTTCAAACAAAAAACTTTAATTTATTTCAATTCCAATGATTTTTAGAGTGAGTTATCATGCTCATTTCATTCTCATTAAATATATTTTTAATTTTAAAAATACTAGACAATGAAGCATAATTTTTCTAGTATTTTTAAAAATACTAGGAAAATTGAGTTAGTAAAACTAACTCTCATTATGATGCTAAATATGACACTCAACGTATAATCTTCGTTGTCTGATCATCTCTTCAGCAAACTCCCGGCATCTTTCCGATGAACCCCCGGTGAACTCTCGATTTCCTTCGGTGAACTCCCAATGAACTTTCAGCATTCTTCCGATGAACTCTTAGCGAGCTCCCGATAACCTATCGGTGAACTCCCGATGAACTTTCTGGCATTCTTCCGACAAACTCCTGATGAGCTCCCGACAACCTATTGGTAAACTCCCCGATAGACTTCCTGGCAAACCTTTGGTGAGCTGTCGGCGAGTTCCCGATAACATCATCCAAACATCGGTCGACCTCCAGCGAACTCTCGGTGAGCTCCCACTACATTGTTCAAACCTTGGCCTGATGCTCGAACCTGACTCCCGGCCCAACATCTGATTGTAATGCCCTTTCACCGTCGTAGTTAATCCTGCATCAATTTCTTTAACACACGAGTTGGATCATAAAACTCATCAATTGATTCATCATCAAAATCTGAGATTCAATAATGGATAGGATACTCTATGCCTCAGCGATAGTGTATATCATGTATGTTATATACCATACCTGATATAGCACATGCTCTGAGTGTCACGAGCAGGTATCAGACGTATCCATGTTTGGAACACTAGAAGGCAGTAAAGTATTCCATAAGTAATTGAGAAGGACTAAGAAACTTTTACTGGTATATGGAGAAGGTAGCTTTCAGGTTGAGGGTAACATGGGCTCGAGTTTCTAGTCTGACATTGATGATAGCAAGTCAAACTCAGGATATGTTTTTTACCTTGAATGAAAAAGTAGTAAGTTAGAAGAGTTCCAAGCAATATATTGTTGCTGACTCGACCACAGAGGTGGAATACATTACTGCAGCAAAAGCAGCAAAGGAAGGGGTGTTTATGAAGAAGTTTATAAGGGATTTAGAAGTCGTAACAAGTGGCATGGAGCCGATTCCTATATATAGTGACACCAACGGGGCGATAACTCTAGCAAGGGAACATAGGTTTCATCAGAATTGTTATGAGGAGGTTCCAACCGAGTAGAGAGATCATAGCCTATAAAGATATAGCAATGAAAAAAGCTCCATCCAAAATAACATTGTGGATCCACTAACAAAGCTTTTGGCTCATATTATCTTTAAGTGTCATAGGGGTCTGATGGGGATCAGACACATATGTGATTGGCTTTAGGTCAAATGGGAGATTGCTGGTCATAGGTGCTTTACAAGCCAATCACGTGAGTGATGGCACATGTGACATGTTACACAATCTTTTTGCATTATTATTTAGTGGCATATTCTCACATTATATTATATATTGAATATATATATTATGATGTCCTTGGTTCTATGCAATGGGAATCAGATCATATGATAAGATCATGATAATGTGATCGATTCACCTTTAAACACAGATCCTAAATAATCTCGATTATCGATTACTCGAGAGGGATATCGAGACAATCGGATAGACTAATGTGTTATATACTCGTTCATATGATGGAGGCAGCCGGTCTCATAGCCACTTATGTGAAGTCACTAAGGATACAGTACAGGTGTTCATTAGAGAATAAATTCACTAATTGATCTGCTTACTAAACGTTGTATGGTTAATTATACCTAATATCATACAGTGATTTCATAGTTCTAGTTGTGTATCTGATATTTAGAATATGTCTTATTTGAGTATTCATTTCTTTAATGCCTGACTTACAGGTCTGAAAAGTTTCAAATTTGGTACAGTCGATTATCATGATTGATAGCCAACCTTATGAAGTCTATTGAGTGTCAATAAAGGATTATCTACTCTCGATATCATGAGAGAAATATCCCGTATGCTCTCACTTAGGTAAATCCCTGATCAGATTGGTCTGATTAAGAGAGTTCTCTAGGAGAATTTGATTAGAACGACACTTAGACGGATCCTATATGTGACCTGACAGTACCATACCCGATAGACGGTCTCTAAGATATTAGATACATGGTAACTGAGGACAAACAGGTCTAATGGATAAGATCCCCTGTACCATCTAGGGGCTATGGTGTAGCAGCCTAGTGCTAGGACCCCAATCGAGTTGGGTCCTAGTCGATTGAGTCAAGTCCTTAGATTGGGCCTTATTGGCTACCCTAGACTTGACATTAGGTCGGCTAGGAAAAGATTTGAGTCCATTGGAATAAATCAGCTCAAATCCTAGTAGGGTTAGGATTCGACTGAACTGGAGTCGGAGTTGGATTCGAGTTGGAGACAACCAAGTCAAACATGTAATCAACCCAATTGGTTGCACCTTGATGAGGGGAAGTCAGTTAGGGTTGAGTTCCTTCTAGAGTTAGAGATAAGTCCTCATGGTGTGGGGGTCTCCTAGCCGCGCCACCCCCACCTATTAGGGAGGCTGGCTAGGGTTAGAGAGGGAGAGTTCCATTTAGTTAGTTCTCTCTCTAAGGCTGATTAGGAGTTAATTTAGGAGTTGGAGTCTTACTTTACTTAGAGTAGGAGATTCACTATGAGTTGGAGTCTTCTATTAGGGAGGAATTTTCATGGAGTATGAGTCCTATTATGAGTTAGGGTTTTGAGACCCTGTATAAACACTTGTAGCCTCAACTTTTTTAATCATCAATAGATCAATTATATTTCAACTTTTGTGTAAAAAACCGAGGAAGGAACCCCTATAAAGTTCCAAGGAGATTGATCCCCTATAGAGATCACCCAACCTTAGAATCTATAAGGTATCTATCACTTGGCATTAGAGCAGCGTTCTTAGTGTCTCGCTTCCCTTCCTCAGCCGCCCATCATCCTTCCATAATCGCCCAAGCAATTCCCATAATTGCTTAGATCGTCGTCGAATTACGTCGTCATCTCCACTATCGCAGATCATCCTTCAATCTCCCCAAAGAATTGCATCAAGTTTTAGTAAATCTACCTTACTGCTACTGTAATTTAGTTATCCTCAAACCAAAAATTCTAAAAAAATATTCATCGATTACGCTGCATAATTCTTCATCGCAAAGTTACCATCTTTGCAATGAAAGGTATGTTGTAGAATTCAGCAACATACTACTGCCCTGTTTTGATCTTGCTACCATTATTTTTCTGCCAATCTTCTATGAGTTTTTTACAATGACATTGGCACTCCTTAACAGTAGGTTTCCTTTTGGTTTCGTGCAAAAATTGTTGATATAAACTACTAATCTTTTATGTCCAAACTACTAGACCTTTGACATAAAATTCTACTGTAGCACCTTCTCATATTCCTTGATCTTGTCAAATTCTTTGTTGCTGTATTCTCCCATGATTTTTTTGTCAATATTATCTTTCCCATACGAGTAGATTCCCATTGAGTTTTACTTGAATCCTTATTACAAACTACTGGAAAAAATTACTGAAATTTTTTGATGAAAAATTCTGCTGTTGTATCTTTTGTCGTTCTTCTTCTCATAAACCACCAAACCTTACCAATCTTGCTGACACCAATCACATCATCTTTAGGGCACCCCTCTAGCCTTAAGACACAGCCATCATAGCCTATTTCCGTAATCCACAGCCAATCCTAACAGCCCCCAAAGACCAAAGCTCAAACAACACCCTAAATCGCAACCTTGATCCATCACCCTTTTGGCCACCAATCCCTACCAAACCAATTGCTGCCATCAACAACAACCCTAAGCCACCCCTCTAACCCTAAACCTCTGTCACTGAACCCTCCTTACAGCCTCTACAATAACCCCAAACAATAGCATTAACAGCACCCTCTTTGATGAAAAATTTTGCTGCACTACCTTCGGTACTACTTATTGCATCCACACCCGATCCTTACCAAACCCGTTATTGTCATCAACAGTAACCCTAAACCATTCCTCTAACCTTAAACCTCAGCCATCATACCCCCTATATGACTCCTACAACAGCTCTAAATCACAGCCCCAATAACAACCAAAAACAACAACCTATCAGCCCCAAACTGTAGCTATCTACCTTTGATCCACCACCTCTTTCGGCCACCAATCCATCCAACCAATTCATACCATTGACCCAACAGCAAGAGAAGGATCTTTACACTACATATCTAGTATCTTAAACCATGGCATCGGTAGATCTGATTGGTGCTAAGTTGGAGGCCTTTGAGACACGTTTGGAGGGTAAACTATGCGCATTGTTCGCAGAATTCAAAATTGGCAAATCTCTAAGCTCGACAAAATTACAGCAAGATAAAAGTTTAGAGAGGCCTCCCAAAAAGGAAGAATAAGCCAATGATTTGATGCAGCTACACATGAGGATGGACTTCCCTCGATGGGAAGAGGGAGACCTGACAAGATGGCTTTCACGTACGGAACGCTACTTTCGTTATCATCGAACACCGGAGGCTTCCATGGTAGACATCGTTGCCATCCATCTTGAGGGATGGAGATGTAATATAATGGTACAATTAGCTTGAATATACCCAAGGAGTCCCGACATAGATATAATTCAAAATCAGGCTGCTGAACCACTTTAGACTGACCGAGCATGAGAACATCAACGAACAACTTACGAAGATCCGATAAACCTCCATGATCCAAGAATACCATACCAGGTTTAAGATATTATCTAACCTCACTCATGATTAGTCTGACAAATAATTATTAGTGACATTCATCGAATGACTCAAGCTGGAAATAAGAAGAGAAGTTAAAGCGCAACAGCCTCGCACCTTGATGGCCACAATCTCCATCGCCCGAATCCAAGAGGAGAGGCTCAACCAAGACACTTGGAGGATGAGGACCACTCCTAAACTAGCAACATATAAACCTTCAGCACCCTCTACTCCCAGCCATCCTTCGCTGCCAAAGAAATTGACGAGAGATGAACTTCGCGATAGATCGGCAAAGGGCCTTTGTTGGCATTGTGACGAACCATAGAGCCATGACCATCGCTGCAAAAAGGGATGCCTTCTATTGATTGAACCCATTGAAGATTTAGAAGAGGAGATCCAGGAGCATAAGGAGGAGGTCACGGAAGAAGAACACCAGCCAGCTGATTGTACGATGCATGCTCTTACTGGCTACGCGAACCCACATATGATGAAAGTGGGAGGACTACTTAAACAACAACCAATCATCATCCTCATCGACACTAGGAGCACTAATAATTTCATAAACAATAAGGTTGTTACTCATATAACACTTCATATTGAGGATTGTAGTAGGTTTGATGTTAAAGTCATCGACAGCCGAATTTTGAAGTTCTCATAAGTGATTTTTTCCTCCTCCCTCTTAATGATTATGAGGGGTGCTCGACATCAAATGGTCGACTATATTAGGTGATGTTTCCTGAAATTTTTTTAAATTTATCATGAAAATTTTTAGCCATGGAAAATAGGTGATCCTGCGCAGGAAACACGGGAACAACATGACGATGGTTTCAATGCAACAAATAAAGAAAGTCTTGTTGAATCTCATATTTTGATGATAAAATCAATTGACAAATGTTTGATCTAACAAGGTTGTTAGAGTTGATTGATGCAGGATTAACCATGATAGAGAGGATTATTACAATCAAGGTTTAGCCAAAGACAAGCCCAAGCATCAGGCCAGGGTTCGGATGATGCGGTTGAGAACTCGCCTGGAGTGGATCAGGACTCGCCGAGGGTATTGGGAGCTTGCTAGGATAACACAAGGGAGTTCACCGGAAGTAGACCGAGACTCACCAAAAGATTGTTGGGGGTAGCCAAAAGGCTTGCCAAGAGTTGGGAAGGCCTTGAAGTGGATTTATGGTCATGTTGATTGTAATTAATCAAGTTGTAGTTAGCATCGTGCAGATTTATCCACAACGGTGAAAATGAGTTACAGATCCGACATTAACCCAGAATCAAGCTTAGGCATCGGGCCAAGGTTTTGACGATGCGGTGGGAGCATGCCGGGAGTTCGCTAGGACTTCACTGAAGGTATCGGGAGGATCGCTAGGAACACACTAGGAGATCGCCGAAGGAAGACGTTGAGACTTATTACAGAGAATGTGGTTGACGGATTACGGGAATGAGGTTATAAGCTTGGTGGTCATGTTTGATTGTAATCTTTAAGTCGTAAGTTAAGGTTGAGTCCTAAATTAATATAATTTGAAAGGAATCCAAATCAACTCAAAGAGATAATCGGGTCCACTAAAAGGGTTTGATTGAGCTTAGGTTGAGCTCAATTGGTTGACCAGAGAATTGGTCAATGAGTGGTTCAATTCGGGAATAGAAAAGTGAAGGGAATCACTTTCCGGGATTCCCAACAGATGAACCACTGGTGAGCGGTGGTTCAACCGTCACCGCCCAGGTTTTCGGGTGGTTGAACCACCTAGGACGGGTGGGTAAATCGCTCATACTAGGATTTCAGGCAGCTGTTAGTGGCTGAACCGCCCGTAGTCTGGATTATGGGTACTTTTGGCTATTGCCCCACCCAGGCCTGTGGCTGAATCGCCTATTCCCAGATTTTTCGAGTATATTTGAATTTCGAGTATAAATACCCCAACTTTTCTTGCATTCTATACAATACTTTTGGGATAAAAATTCTGAGAAAAACTTGTGTAAAGTGTAAGAAAAAGAAAAAGGGAAGGGAGTGAGCTAAGAGTTGTAAAGCTCTTACTTGTTTGATCATCACCCAAAGGGTTTGATCTTCACCCAAAGGAGATCAATAGTAAATGATGGTGTGCCTCAAGGAGGAGGACTCAGGAAGTGGACGTAGGCCAAGGTTGAGGCCGAACCACTATAAATTATAAGTGTTCCTTACTTATTTCATTACTACTTACAATTGTCTGGTTCTTAATTATTTTTTAACAAAATATCAAGTGATGCTTCTTATTTTATTTACTCCTCGAAAGCAAGGTTTCAAGTCAAGCACTTTCAAAAACTTAGCATTTTATTTTGAATTATTCACTTGCTTTACTTGAATGAAAAGTTTTCGATTTTCCTATCTTGCTTCAAGCGAAAAGTTTTTGTTAAAAAGAGAATTTACATTTTTACTAATTCACACCCCCCCCCCCCCCCCCCCCCCCCCCCCCCCTCCTCTTAGTGTCAATTGATCCTAACAATTGGTATCAGAGCCATGTTTTTTCTTATTTGGTTTAACACCCAAGAGAAATGGCTTTATATGACATTAACGATGGTCAATGCATCACAAGTCCTCCTATGTTCAATGGGACGGACTACAGATTGTGAAAAATTTGAATGCATATGTTTTTTATTTCGATAAATCATGATTTATGGTGCATTATTTAAAAAGGTTTTCAGAAGTCATCCAATCCAATAAATGACTAGAATGATTATGAAAAAATAAATATTTTCGTTGAATGTAAAGGCTATGAATGTCTTATATTATGCTCTCGACAAAAATTAATTTGATCGGATTTCCTCTTTTGATTCAGCTTCGATATATAGCATATATTAGAAATGACATATGAAAGCACAACTAAATCAAGTGAATCATTAAATAAAAAACTTGCAAAAATGAACTTGAAGAACACCTTCTAAAGAATAGGAAGAAATTTGAACTGAGCATGACATATGACTCATCAAGTGAAATCTCGAGCGATGAGGACTTTGAACCTTTGACAAATGAACTAGATAAATTAATAAACATAAACCATAAAAATGATCTTAAAATCATGGACAAGAACTCTTGCTATGAATGCAAGGAGCCAAGACACTCCAAAGATGAAGAGCACAAACAAAAGAAAGTGGAGAATCTCGTGCTTATAGCCATCAACAATGAGGTAAATGATTCCTCCAAAGTCTCATTTACTTTTGATGAATTATCAAATATTTTTCATATGCTTTATAATGAATTTAGAATGATTAGCAAATCTTATAAATTATTTAAGAAGGGACATTATTTTTTAGTTAGTAAATTTGAACAAATGTATGATACATCACAATCACATATTTTATATACTAAATATGAAACCTTGAATAATGCATCAATATCATATTTTTCTTATTCTAAGTATGAGTCACTAGAGGTAATTAAACAAGAAAATGACATACTACAACAAATTCAAAAAAAGCTTAATATAGACAATGAGTCTCTAAATATGATCCATGTTGATAAGGGTCATATTCATAAGGAAAATATTGGCATTGTGAGTCAGACTCATCAAAAACCAACTATTCTCATTAGAAGACCTATATTACACTCTTTGTCCAAAAATAGATATAATTTTTATGGTAAATGTAGACACTTTGCTTATAAGTGTTCATTTAGAAATTATAGTCCACATAAATTAATTTGGGTTCCTAAAAGGAACCATAAATAACCTTAAGCCATTAGAGAAAATAGGAAGAACATATCATGAAGGACCAAAACTAAAATGGATATATAAATCAAAATATCTCATAATATAAAGTTACCTCCTAAAAAGGCTAGGAGCACTAAATAATGTTTTATATGCTCAAGATATATTACTTGAGATCTAACACTCTTTCAAACTCACTAGCCTAAGTAGTAATAGGAAAATTATTGAAATTAAAATTATTGACAATGAATCTTTTGATGGTTCATCATTATATAATTAATATTAATTATGCATAGCTAGATCATACAAGTATGAAAATGAACTAGAACTAAATAACCTTAGTTATTGAAAAATATATTTATATTGAAACTTACAAAAATAATTTTTTTGAGTGAATACTAAGATCAAAATTATTGGCTTGAATATTTGGAAAGGTTATTGTTGAATGACTTAAATATTGCAATTATTTAATAATTAATTTAAATGGTTGGATAATTGTATGTTAGAATGGGTTATGATTGGATGATAATTCTTGAATTGAAACTTTAAATAAAAATTTCCATATTCTCATTTTAGTGCTCTCAAAAATATATATTTGAAATACACATGACAAGTGCACAACAACTCTTTTCACTAAAGTCTAAAAGAGACACTTAACAAAGAAACATTATTAGATTAAAGATAAATGAAAGATCATATTTGAAAATATCTTATTATAATATTTATGATGATGTCTTTTGAAAGTTTCTCAATCTCTATCTTATTAAGATTTCAATAAGAGATTGATGAATATATTCAAGATTTTTTTTTTAAATATCGATTTTGATTATTTGAATTTGAATAATTATTATCATAATTTTGGCAATTTTAAGAAAATGAAACTTGAAATCCTTACATAAATCAAATTTGTTTGAAAAAGTTTATAAATAAATCAGTAGTTTATCTTTTTGGAACTATAACATGAATCTTTTTATAAATAATGATCTTGATGATTTAAAATTATATATATATATATATATATATATATATATATATATATATATATATATATATGAAGATCCTATATTTTCATATCACAATTTGCAAAGTTATAATCTTAAACTTAGTACTATTGTATTTAAATTGTTACTTTGACAATGACTAAGCGAGAGACAAAAGTGATATTTTGTAATAACAAATTTAAATACTTTGATTATAAAAACCTTCATTGGATGAGAAATAATTTTCTAAAAAATTTTAAATTTTAAATACATAAGATTTCTTAATTAATTATGTTGAAATTTACAAACAATAAGGAGGGATAAATTTATTAATTTAAATCACATCTTTTGGTACTTAAAGATTTGATTTTATGACATGATCTTCTTGTACTTTCGGGCATAATTTGAATATGTATGTTAAGAATAAATTATGCAATCATATTTCTTTCTTGACCATGATAAAAAGTGTGAGATAAAATTATCAATATAGTTAGAAGCAAATTGGATATGATAACATTGAATGAGAAACAATTTGCTTAGAAGAAAATTTAAAATTTTCTAAAGACATGCAAAATACATGATTTGCTTGATTTGCTACCTTGCTTAAAATTTGTATAAGATAATTAAATTACATGGGTAGCTCTTGATTTTTTCTTTAATTTTAGAATTTATACCTATAAAATTGAGTATTTTTGTGATGTTTTTCACTTCTCTACCTTGATTCTACCTTCTTGTTTACACAAAGTGGAGAAAGAAAATCACTAGCATTTCAAGAGACCGTTAAGTCTAATAATTTCATTTTGAATATCTTGAAAGTGATTTTTATGATTTTAAAATTGAATGAGTTCTTTACCTATATCATGGTTTTGATTCTTCGGAATTATAACTTGAAATCCTTTAAGAATCAAATCTCTTATTATTTATTCTTGTATTATTTAAAAGGAGATTTTTATATAAATTATGAGTTGATAACTTGAGATTTCTTATACATGAATCAAGATATTTTATTTGTTTCTCCTATGATTTGTCTCTTGATATTCATAATTTATCTTCATGAATTGTATATCTCATCACCATATTATTTTTTTCTTGATATATTTCATGTGATGATTTGAAAAATGATGTAATGTGAAAGTATTGCACCATTGTAACTATCCCTTATTTTTTATAATGACAAAGAGGGAGCAAAACTGCTAGCTTGCTCATCTCAAAAGAGAAGCAAGAAGTATTATCTCAAGAGAAGCAAAAATTTTGCTTAACCTTACATTTAAAGGAAAAAAAACATGCTAAGAGAAGTAACACTTACCAACTTGTTAGCTTGTATAATATAAAATTACTAGCTTGAACATTGCAAATGAAGTAAAAATTTGCTAGCTTGCACTTCTCAAAAGAGACGAAAGAACTCACTAACTTGCATTGCATGTTCTAAAGTGATGAAAATTTTGCTAAATTGCTAAGCTTTCATATATAAAAAACCTACTAATTGTACTTCTCCTTTTTTGTTGATGACAAAGGGGAAGAAGGTATGATGATGTGAAATTATGTATGATGATCATACATATAATGATGATTGAGAAAATCTACACGAAGATAATGATTTGTTATTTTTTAGATTTATTTGCTACATTTTCTTGAAATTTACATGAGAATGATTTATTTAAGCTCATATTCAAAATTTTCTTTTCAATATATCTACAAAATTGAGGTTAAGAGTTAAGAATACTAAATCATGAAAATAAATGAATTGCCAATCTAGATTTCATGAGATTAAGTTTTTTATGATAATATTTTTGAAAACTTTCTCCATGTTTTTATTGTTTATAAAAAATGGGAGAAAATTGCATGAAGATGATAAATTGCTATATTTGAAATTTACAAGAGATAATTTTTGGTATCAAGAGATGATTTTTGCTACATTTGAAATACATAAATAGTCTTTAAATCTCTTGGACTTTTGAGGTAATCTTAATATTTATTTTAAAATTTATTAAGAGCTCTTCTTAATGATGTTGTCACAACTCTTTCCTTGTTTCTCTCCTTATTAATTATGAAGGGAATGAAAATTCAATAATGCATATTTTGTTTTACTAAGGGGGAGTAATGTCATCATGTGCTTTAAAATTATTAGCTATATATTTGACCTTTTTGTTGATGATAGAGGGGAAGAAATATATATTGAGGACACATGATATTAATGATATACATTTATGACAAATGATATTGATGATATACTTGGATATTTTGGATATGGATGCATAATTCTTTTTGAAATTCATGATTCGATGACTTGATGCAAATTCGTGTTGAAATTTTATTGGAATATGATTTGTTTCATGGTATTTGAATTCAAGAGGGTGTGGTTCTCTTGAATTTAAGTTTTCTTTATTGAGATATGGATTTAGGAGGAGTTAGGATTAACTCATGTCATCAATTGATTGTCATTATAAAAAAGTGAGAGATTGTTGAATATCATATTTTGATAATAAAATCAATTGATGAGTATTTGATCTAACAAAGTTGTTAGAGTTGATTGATGTAAGATTAATTATGATAAAGAGTTTATTACAATCAGAGGTTTGGCCAGAGTCAAGTCCAAGCATCGGACTGGGGTTCAGACGATGTGGTTGGGAACTCGCCTGGAGTGCGTCGGGAGCTCGTTGAGAGTATCGGGAGCTTGCTAGGATAGCGTAAGGGAGTTTGCCGAAAGAAGATCGAGACTCATCAGAAGATTGTCGAGGGTAACCGAAAGGCTTGTCGAGAGTTGGGAAGGTCTTGAAGTGGATTTGTGGTCATGTTGATTGTAATTAATCAAGTTATAGTTAGCATCATGCAGGTTTAATCACGACGGTGAAAAGGAGTTACAAATCATACATGGACCCAGAATCAAGCTTAGGAATTGAGCCAACACTTAGACGATGCGATGGGAGCTCGCCAGAGTTCGCTATGACTTCACCGATGGTATCGTGAAGATCGCTAGGAACATGCTAAGAGATCGCTAGATGAAGACCGTGAGACTCACCATAGGAAATGTCGAAGGTTGCCGAATACGGGAGTGAGATCATAAGCTTGGTGGTCATGTTTAATTATAATATTTAAGTCATAACTTAAGGTTAAGTCCTAAATTAGTGTGATTTGGAAGGAATCCAAATCAACTCAAAGAGGTAATCAGTCCACTAAAATGGTTTGATTGAGCTTAGGTTGAGCTTAATTGGTTAACCAGAGAATTGGTCAACATGTGGTTCAATTTGGGATTGGAAAAGGAAGGAAATCACTTTTCTGGGATTCCTGACGGATGAACCGCTAGTGAGCGATAGTTTAACCGACATCGCCCAGGTTTTCGGGCAGTTGAACCGTCGAGGACAGGCGGGTAAACTACCCGTACCAGAATTTTGGGTGACTATTAGCAGCTGAACCGCCAGGCTGGGCAGCTAAACCACCCATACCTTGGATTCTGGGTACTTTCGACGGTTGACCCGCCTAGGCCTGCATCTGAACCACCCATATACTCAGATTTTTTAGGTATATTTGAATTTTATCTCTAAAATTCTGAAGTCATTTGGGGCTATAAATACCCTAAGTTTTCTCCATACAATACTTTTGGGATAAAAATTCTGAGAAAAACTTGTGTGAAGTGTAAGTAAAAGAAAAGGGAAAGAGAGTGAGCTAAGAGTTATAAAGTTCATGTCTCTCTTGTAAGATTGTAGGGGTTTAATCTTCACCCAAAAAAGTCAATAGTGGACACCGGTGTGCCTCAAGGAGGACTCGGGAAGTGGATGTAGACCAAGGTTGAGGCCGAACCACTATAAATTATAAGTGTTCCTTACTTGTTTCATTTACTAATTACAATTGTTGGGTTCTTAATTGTGTTCAACAAAATATCAAGTGACACTTTTGATTTTATTTACTCCTTGAAAGCAAGGTTTCTTCAAGTCAAGCACTTCCAAGAAACTTAGCATTTTATTTTGAATCATTCACTTGCTTTACTTGAATGAAAAGCTTCCGATTTTCCTATCTTACTTCAAGTTAAAAGTTTCCATTAAAAAGAGAATTTTGATTCTCCAGGGCAAACCAGTAGCAAACACTTGGCAATATCATTATCCTCACCTCCAGAAAGCAGAAATAGAGAGGATTATAAATGAGATGCTTGAAACACGGATCATCTGGCCAAGTTATAGTCTCTACTCTTCGTCAGTGCTAGCTTTACCTGACTCCGCAAAGTGTTTGTGATTGAAGCATAGGGAGCTAGAATTTATGTTGTCATGCGAGATGGCTAACCTCTAGCCTATATCAATAAAGCCCTCTCTCCATATCACCTGAAGCTATCAATCTATGATGAGGAAATGCTGACCATTGCTGAATTTATGGCTTGGCATGATACAGGTTAACAGCACAAAGGGGAGATGCTAATAAGTCCTAAAAAATTACAGCTTCTGCTCCCTCCAAACTCAGATCAGGCTCACATTACCATGGACTCTACCAAAGGGCAGCCACCATCTAGGGTGGACTACACCCTAGCCCACGCAAGAAAGAAACAACCGCCTAATAAACACCATAGTAGAAGGAAGTTTGCTATTGAAGATCGAATCTTCATACATCTTCAGCCCTACCAGCAGGAATCTATGAAGACTCGAGCCTCACAAAAGTGGTCTCCCAGTTTCTTTAGACCATATAAAATTGGAGTCACATTGGAGTCGTAACTTGTGGATCGGATCTGCGCACTAATTCATAATTATAACTGATCCTCGAGGAATCTCACCATAAATGGAAGTTTAGAGAGGATGACTTAACCCAGGTCCACCTACCTGATATTCTGACTGAAGAGGAGGCCTAGGTTTAGCTGATGATTGCATGGGATTGTAGAATCGCGATGCATCACCTTTCAGATATTATTGCTAATATTGGATTGCAGGAGCATGGTGCGTCTTCTACAAGGGCCATGAGGAAGCCTCATAAGGAGTTACAGATCAGGACCCGGAGTCATGGAGTCTCAGCCTTGAGGATAAGACTGGTTTGAAGAGAGCGGGTCTGTTAGAACTCCAACTGAGTTAGGTCCTAGTCAATTGAGTCGAGTCCTTAGCTTGGTCCTTGTTGGCCAATCTAGACCTGACATTAGGTCGACTAGGAGAAGATTTGAGTTTGTTGTAATAAATCAGCCCAATCCTAGTAGGGTTAGGATTCAACTGAACTGGAGTCAGAGTTGGATTCAGGTTGGAGTTAACCAAGTTAAGCATATAATCAACCCAATTGGTCGCCCATCTTGATGAGGGGAAGTCGGCTAGGGTTGAGTTCCTTCTAGAGTTAGAGAGGAGTCCTTATGGAGTGGGGGTCTCTTAGTCATCGCCCCCACCTATTAGGGAGGTCGACTAGGGTTATAGAGGCAGAGTTCCATTTAGTTAGGACTCTAGGGCTGATTATGAGTTAATTTAGGAGTTGGAGTCTTAGTTTACTTCAGTAGGAGATTCCTTAGGAGTTGGAGTCTTCCATTAGGGAGGAGTCTACATAGAGTTTGAGTCATATTAATGTTGGAAAACCTCAGCGGGAGCATCACATGCACAACGAAAATTAAAATAAAAAACTGGTTTCATCATGCAAAAGATTGGGGTCGGGAGAAAAACATAAAAATCGATAAAATCGTGATGTGTGAGAGATTGATTTTACCTAGGGAGATCATATATCCCTGTATTCCAAATCCGGATGGAGAAGATGAAGGAGGTCAAGCATCCTCCTCTCTAACGGTATCCACACAATGGATCTCTGCAGCGGAACTCCTCCAATCTGATCTCGCAACTCTTGCACAAAGGGAGGGAGGAGAATAGGAGGTAATGGCTAAAGCTATAGCCTATCAACCATGAGTCTCCCCTCCTATTTATAGAGAGCCACCAAAAACCTTAGGGCTCCTACCTTAATGGGTATTGGATCTCCATCCAATAACCCACTAACCTTGTATTATTGGATCTCTATCTAATAATCTCCTTAGGCCTATAATTGGGCCTTAAGTAAGGAGCTCATCAGCATTGGGTTTCATCTAATGAGAATATGGACTAATTGGATCTTCATCCAATCCTTTATTCGCTGAAGCATCCATCATATGTGTGACCCTCTAGGCCCGATACCGTGTTGGCCGTGAGTCACTTCCATCAGAACTCCTTCTAATATAGTGAATTATTATCCCCATAATAATTAACTCGACTCATATACTATGGATGTACTAGGCCACTACACCATAGTCCTCAGACGGTATAGGGGGAATCAAATTCATCGAACCTATCTGTTCACAGTTACCGTGTATCTATAATCTCTCATTCAACTAATATCCCAGAAACCATATATTGGATATGGTACTGTCAGGTCAGATATAGAATCCGTCATAGTCTCGCTCTAATCAAATTCTCTCAGAGAACTCTTTCTCTCTCAATCCAAATGACCCTGGCCAGGGATTTGTCTGAGCAAGCACATATGGGATATTCCTCTCATGATATCGAGAGTGGATGATCCTCTATTGACACTCAATTACCTTCGTAAGGTTGGCTACTAATCCCGATGACCAATTGTACTAGATCTGGAACTTTCCAAACCTACAAGTCTGGCGTCAAAGAAAGGAGTACTCACACAAGGCATCATTGGTGTCTCAAGTCCAAGGACCAGATACACAACTGGGATTACAGAATTACTGTCTGATATTAGGTATCATTAACCATACAATATTTTATAAGCGGATCAATCAGTGAACTCATTCTCCAATGAGCACATGTATTATCCTTAGTGTCTCCACACAAGTGGCTATGAGACCAGCTGCCTCCATCATATGGACGGGTATATAATACACCGGTCTGTCTGGTTATCTCAATGTCCCTCTTGAGTAACATATGACCGGAATTATTTAGGAACTGTGTTTAAAGGTAAATCGATCTCATTATCGTAATCTCATCATGATCTGATTCCCATTGCACAGAACCAAGAACATCACAATATATATGCAATAACTAATATAATGTGAGAATATACCAATATTAATCATAAGCAGAAAGATCACACAGCATGTTATACGTGCCATCACTCTCGTGATTGGCTTGCAGGGCACATGTAACCAGCAATCTCTCACTTGACCAAAAACTAATCACCTATTTGTCTGATCCTCATTAGACCCTTATGACGCTCAAATACAATCTAAGCCAACGGCTGCATCAGTGGATCTGTAATATTATTTTTGGATGGAACTCTTTCCGTTGTAATATCTTTTCGGGTCATAATCTCTCTAATCAGATGGAACCTCCTCAGAATAATTCTGATGAGACCTGGGTTCCCTTATTAGAGTTATTGCCCTGTCGTTATCACAATATATGGGAGTTAGCTCCATGCTGCTTAGTATGACTCCCAAATCCTTGATGAACTTCTTCATTCACACCCCTTCCTTTGCTGCTTCTGTTTCAGCAATGTATTATGCCTCTGTGGTTGAGTCAGCAGTAGTATCTTGCTCTGAACTCTTTCAGCTTACTGCTCCTCCATTTATGGTGAAAAAATACCATGAATTTGACTTGCTATGATTAATGTCGGACCGAAAACTCGAGTCTGTGTAACCCTCAACCTAAAGGCTACCTCCTCCATATACTAGTAAAAGATTCCTAGTCCTTCTCAAGTACTTAAGAAGACACTTTACTGCCTTCCAGTGTTATAAACCTGCATCTACCTGATACCTACTCATGACACTTAGAGCATATGCAATATCAGGCCTGGTACATAGCATCACTTACATGACAGACCCTATCGCTGAGGCATAAGGTATCTTATCCATGTCTGCCCTTTCTTTAGGAGTCTTTGGGGATATACTCCTAGAAAGTGATATTTCATGTCTCATCGGTATGAGACCTTGCTTGGAATTCTCCATGCTAAACCTTTTGACAATGGAGTCTATGTACCTAGACTGTGACAAGTCAAGCATCCTCTTGGATCTATCTCTATAGATCTGGATCCCCAAAATATATGATGCTTCCCTAAGTCTTTAATGGATAAGTTTCTGGATAATCAAGCATTTACTATGGAGAGCATTCCTACATCATTCTTAATTATTAGGATGTCATCCACATATAGCACCAAGAAGGTGATAGCGCTTCTACTTACCTTTCTGTACACACAAGGCTCATCTTCATTCTTAACAAAGTTATAAGATCTGATCACCTCATCAAATCTTATGTTCCAACTTCGGGAAACTTACTTCAATCCATAAATGGATATAAGCAACCTACACACTTTATCTAGACTCTCTTTAGATATGAATCCCTCTGGTTGTATCATATACACCTCCTCCTCGAGATTGCCATTGAGAAATATCATTTTGACATCCATCTGTCAGATCTCATAGTGTGCTGCAATGGTCAAAATTATTGTAATGGACTTAAGCATGGCTACAGGTGAAAAGGTTTCGTCATAGTCAACTCCTTATCTTTGACGATATCCTTTAGCTACTAGCCTTGCTTTATAGGTCTCTACCTTTCCATCCACTCTGATCTTCTTCTTGAAGATCCTTTTGCAGTCGATGGGTATAATACCCTCAAGTGTATCTACAAGGTTCTAAACCTTGTTAGAGTACATGGAATCCATCTCAGAATTCATGGCTTCTTGCTACTTCCCGGAGTCTATACTCATAATAGCCTCCTCATAGGTCTAAGGATCATCATCCTAAGAGTCATCTCTATTGATATATCTCACATATCTTTCAGGAGGGTGAGATACTCTACTAGACCTATACAAAGTTGGAACTTGTGTGTTAAGTACCTGAACAGACTCGGGCTTTGGAATGGTGCTTGAGCTAGGTTTTCCAACCTCGCTCAATTCTATCTTACTCCCATTGTTTCCACCAAGAATGTATTCTTTCTCAAGGAACATAGCTCTCTTGGCAACAAAGACCTTTCGGTACTCAAGGTGATAGAAATAATACCCACAAGTTTTCTTTAGGTATCCCACGAATATGCACTATTCTGTCCTTGATTCCAACTTATCGGGGTTGTGTCTTCTAACGTAGGCAAGACAGTCTCAAATCTTAACAATTTTAAGATCGAGCTTCTTTCCTTTCCATATCTCATATGGTGTAGACACTACCGACTTTGATGAAACTTTATTTAGAAGATAAGCTGTGATCTCTAGGGCGTACCCCAGAATGAGATGGGTAAGTCACTGAAACTCATCATGGACCGCACCATGTCTAACAGCGTGTGATACTCCTTTCTGATACACCATTGAGCTGAGGTGTATAAGGAGGTATCCACTGGAATATAATCTCATTATCCCTAAGGAAATGGGTTAACTCTGTACTCAAGTATTCTCCTTCTCGATCTGATCGAAGAGTCTTAATACTCTTTCCAATTTGGTTCTCTACCTCATTCTTATATTCCCTTAATTTCTTGAAGGCCTCAGATTTGTACTTCATTAAGTACATGTGTCCATACCTAGAGAAATCATCAGTGAATATAATGAAGTATGAGTAACCACCTATAGCTTGAGTCGACATGGGACCACATACATCACTATGTATGAGTTCTAATAACTTGGTGGCTCTCTCTCTAGTTCCACTAAAAGGAGAGTTGGTCATCTTCTTATGAAGGAAAGGTTTGCAAGTTGCATATGACTCATAGTCAAATGGATCTAAGTATCCATCTTTCAGTAACTTTTGAATCATTCCCTCGTATATATGACCTAGCCTACAATGTCATAGGTATTCATTATTCACCTCATCTCTTTTCCTCTTAGACATATTTATACTCATGATATGTGGAAAAGTGTCTAATACATATAAGCTATTTATAAGGGTCCCTCTAGTGATGATCTTATCATCCATAATTATTGAACAACTATTATTCTCAAAAACATATTTATATCGACTAATTGTCAAACAAGAGATAGAAATAATATTTTTTGATAATAGAGAGAACAAAATAGCATGCATCTAATGCAATAATAGCTCCACCAAGCAGATGTAGGGTGACATTTTCAACAGCAACTCTTGCTCCATTGCCCATCTTGAGGTCCATCTCGCCTCTGGCCGGTCTCCTAGGTCTTGCTAGAACTTGTAACAAATTACAGATGTGATAAGCACTCCCAGTATCCAATACTCATGTGTTACCATGAAAATCTGATAAGTGAAGACTGATCATGAATATACCTGAAGCTTCTCTAAGCTTATGTTTCACCTTATCTACAAGGTAGTCCTTATAGTTTCTCTTCCAATGCCCATCTTGGTGATAGTGGAAGAACTGTCCTTTGTCCTTTGCCGGGTCTCTCTTAGCAACCTTTGTCTTACCTGGTCTTTCTTTGCCCTTGCCCTTCTTAAGGGTCTTTATTAGCCTTCTTTTCCTATTGGTCTCACCAATATAGAGAACTGACTTTTCTTTCTTGATGGTACTCTCAGCTCCCCTCAACATATTGAGGAGCTCAGGTAGAGTCACCTCAAACTTATTCATATTAAAGTTAATGATGAACAGTGAAAATGAATATGGTAGGGACTAAAATATAATATCAACATACATGTTATCCTTTAGGACTATCTTTATACTTCACAAAGCGAGCAATCTCGTCCTCGTTTGTCCTTTCCTCCAGCGTGGGCACAATCGTGTTAAGGACATATATAATTTTCTCTTTTGTGAGAATAATTCTTAAATTACAGAGCATTTGGACTAATGAGGTGGTTGATATCAAGTATGCCACATAGGTGTTTTGCAAGCGACAAACAAGATATAGCGTAAATAAATAATATGCAGACTTTATAGAAAATACTAATTAAGATATGGACTTTTATCTTAATGTACTCTCACTATTTTCCTAGCGAATCACATGACACCCTCGACACGTGAGACGAAAGTCTCCGACAGACTCCTAGTGGGGATCGAGATCTAATTGGCGTCTTAGTGCAACCTCGAGGGACTCGACCAATTACACTAAGCCTAAAAGGTAGTCAACTCTTGCCAATCACAACTTGTGATTCCCGTCACGTTCAGCCTCCGAATCATCATGATCTCGAGGAACTCGACCAACCATGATATTCAATTAAGTCATCACCATCGTTACAAGATGAGTCTAATTTGATGATATGCCCTCGAGGGACTCGACCAAGCATACCATGTCCTTAGGTCACCGGTGACATCTCTATGTCGTAGGTAAGAACTCGATCATGTAGATAGGTAAGCCTCGAAGGACTCGACCAACTCAACCTATGTCGTGATTCAATTTCTTCCTATAACGATGGAAGGCCACGTGGGTCAATCTTATTGCCTCACGCTTACCAACTTAATATTATCGTAGGAGGGGTTTTTGTATCAGTCTCCTAATATGTCATGTCACACACATACATATTTAATATATATCTACATCACATGCAAATATATGTATACTTATATCTAGTAGATGTATAACACATCACATATGCAAGCCACACCGGATGATCATGAGCCGTCACCTAATATGATTAAGCCCGAGCCAATGGGCCTAATCACTCACAATAGGATCTATGTGTGCCTTGGCGCATCTCCATGCCTTGTGATTGTTGATCTCGTCATCATTGGTTCCGTCGGATCGTTACATCACCATGCGTCGTGATCTCCTACCACGGCATCGTGGGTCCCGCTGTAACCTTCACGCTCCCGCTGCGCTTCTCAATGTAATTACAAATAATCACAAGTACGTAAGCCCGATAATAAATGAGAAAAACAGAGGCTCGCAGGCCCCAATAATAATAATAATAATAATAATCACAATTACATACATCGTAACACATGGCTCATGATCATCCATCTACATCATACATCACATGTACATCACATCATATGTAGGATTACTAGATATATATAATAATTAATTAAATTATTTAATTAATTACTTTTTGGAAATTAGGACATGCTCAGAATTTTCAAAATTGTCAAAGGTATTTTCGTAATTCTGGATGAGAGGACAGTCCTTGGAATTTCCAAAATTATTGAGGGTATTATGGGAATTATGTACACGAGGACAGTCCTTGACATTTTTTGAATTCATAGGGGCAAGATCATCCTTTTCTCCAAAAGATGCCCTAACCCCTCTTTCCCCCTCTACGCCTGCCCCTGCTCAGGCGACGGTTGCCCTTGCCCGCTGGCAACTGCCCTACCAAGGGGCGGCCACCCCTGCATCTGGCGTCGTCGCCCCTGCTGGCGGCAGGGCTGGCCGCGGGTGGTAGCCCCTTGTGGGCGCCCTGCAGCCGACCCCCTTTGCGGGCGCCGCGTTGCAAGCGGTTGTGCTCGCGGGCGGCTACCGCCCCATGCGGGCGCCGTTGGCCTACCTTTCGGGCTAGCCCTAATCGTAGCCAGCCACCCCCTTATGGGGGGGGCCTTGGCCGCGGCCTGGCCATGGGTGACCAGCCCTGCATGGGGGCTGGTCGTGGCTGGCCACCCCTCCTCCTCGCTGCCTTCGCTGCAAAAATGCAGCAAGAACACATAGAACGGTTGTATGCGATACAATCTTATCACACGTAGTTTAAAACTAATCTTTCGCACGAAAACATTGGCTCTGATACCACTGTTGGGAAACCTCAGCGGGAGCATCACATGCATAGCGAAATCAAAACAAAAGAACTGGTTTCTCACGCATATCAAATCATCATGCAAAAGATTGGGGTCACGAGAAAAATGTAAAAATTGATAAAACTGCGATGTGTGAGAGATTGATTTTACCTAGAGAGATCGTATATCCTTGTATTCCAGATCTGGATAGAGAAGATGAAGGAGGCTAAGCGTCCTCCTCTCTAGCAGTATCCATACGATGGATCTCCGCAGTGAAACTCCTACAATCTGATCTCGCAACTCTTGCACAGAGGGAGGGAGGAGAATAGGAGGTGGTGGCTAAAGCTGCAGCCTATCAACTATGAGTCTCCCCTCCTATTTATAGAGAACCACCAAAAATCCTAGGGCTCCTGCCTTAATGGGTATTGGATCTCTATCCAATAATCCTCTTAGGCCTCTAATTGGGCCTTAAGGAGCCCATCAGCATAGGGTCTCTTCTAATGAGAATAGGGGCTAATTGAATCTTCATCCAATCCTCTATTCGCTGAAGGATCCACCATATGGGTGTGACCCTCTAGGCCCGACACCAAGCTGGTCGTGAGTCACTCCCATCAGAACTCCTTCTGATATAGTGAATTATTATCCTGATAATAATTCACTCGACTTATCTACTATGGACGTACTAGGCCCCTACGCCATAGTCCCTAGACGGTACAGGGGAGATCAAATCCATTGGACTTGTCTGTTCACAGTTATCGTGTATCTATAATTCCTTATTCAACTAATACCCAGAGATCGTATATTGGACATGGTATTGTCAGGCCACATACAGAATCTGTCATAGTCTCACTCTAATCAGAGTCTCTAAGATAACTCTTTCTCTCTTAATCCGAATTACTCTGACCAGGGATTTGTTTGATTAAGCACATATGGGATATTTCTCTTGTAATACTGAGAGTGGATGATCCTCTATTGACACTCAATTGCCTTTGTAAGGTTGGCTACCAATCCCGATAACTAATTGTACCAGATCTGAAACTTTCTAAACCTGTAAGTCTGGCGTCAAAGAAAGGAGTACTCATATAAAGCATCCTTAGTATCTCAAATCTAATGACCAAATACATAACTGGGACTATAGAATTACTATCTGACATTAGGTATCATTAACCATACAACATTCCATAAGCGGATCAATCAGTGAACTCATTATCTAATTAGCACTTGTACTATATCCTTAGTGTCTCTATATAAGTGGCTATGAGACCAGCTACCTCCATCATATGAATGGGTATATAGTACACCGATCTGTCTGGTTATCTCGATGTCTCTCTCGAGTAACCTATGATCGAGATTATTTAGGAACTGTGTTTAAAGGTAAATCGATCTCATTATTGTAATCTCATCATGATCTGATTCCCATTACACAGAACCAAGGACATCAAAATATATATGCAACAACTAATATAATGTGAGAATATGTCAATATTAGTCATAAGCAAAAAGATCACACAGCATGTCACACGTGCCATCACTCACATGATTAGCTTACAGGGCACTTGTAACCAGCAATTAAGAGTTAGGATTTTAAGACCCTATATAAATATTTGTAGTCTCAACCATTTTTATCATCAATAGATCAATTATCTTTCAGCCTTTGTGTAGAAAACCAAGGGATGAACCCCTATAGGGTTCCAAGGAGGCCGATCTCCTATAGAGATATATCACTTCAAGCTTAGAATCTGCAAGGGTTCTATCACCTAATACGTCCATAGTCGATCAGTCAAATGAATTATTATAAAATAATAATTCTCTGAGTCAGAAGGAGTTATGACAAGAAGGACTCACGGTCAGCTCGGTATTGGGCCTAGAGGGTCACACACATTTGATGGACACTTCAGTGAATATAAAATTGAATATGAATTAGCCCCTATTATCATTAGATGAGACCCTACATTGATGGACTCCTTGCATAAGGCTCAATCAGAGGCCAAAGGAGATTGTTGGATAGATATTCAATAATCAAAGGTTAGTGTGTAATTGGATGAAGATCCAATACCCACTAAGGCATGATTCAATAATCGAGGGAAGGCACATAGATGATAGGTTGCACCTTTGACGGCCCCCTGCTATTCTCCTCCCTCTCTCTATGCAAGAGTTGTAAGATTTGTGGCTACGATTGATGGAATATCGGTGCAGCGATCCATCATATGGATATCGCTAAATAGGAGGACATTTAACCTCATTCATCCTCTCCATTCGGATATGAAAATATAGGGATATATAATCTCTCTAGGTAAACAATCTCTCATACAATGTAGTTTTTCAGTTTCATAATTTTTCTACGCACCAATCTTTGTACGAAGATTTTGATATACATAGGAAATAGATTTTGTTTTAATCTTCCACTACGTATGTGATGCTCCCACTAAGGTTTCCCAACAACTACCACCTAAGCCAATTTTAAGTCATTGAATTGGCCTTTCATCATGCTCAATTCATAATTGGTTCAGGCCCAATGGGCTTCTAATCAAGTTGGCATAGTTTCGATTAAATACCGAATCAATTTGACACTATACAATCTCAATCAAGACTTAACCACTCAATCACATATCTAGTACAATCATGATGTAATCATCATATTATCTAGCATTCCATCTTGTCATCTGATCACCGATATTTCATCCAAACCTCCGGCATATCATCCTTTCACTCGGTGTATTGTTCGATCTATTAACATGTTGACTTCCCTCAACATCCGATTTTTTGACACAATACCCGATCCTTCTGACCCGATACCGAAACTCATGGCACGAAGTCTATCTTTTGGAATATTGACTAATCCTCTGACCTAATATCTAATCTCTAACATGATACTCCTCCGGCCCAACGTCTGACTCTCCTACTTCAACAATTTACCCTATGATGGTTCGTATTTGTGATCTAAGTATTTCCTATATCACATATCTTAAAAGCATATTAGTCTATAAATTCATCAATTAATTTCATCATCAAAATTTAGAATTCAATATCACACATTGAAAGTAACCCCATGAAAGCACGAGTAAAATAATCTAAAATTAATCTTTTAGTTCAAGTTATAAATTATTTAAAATAAAATCAGGCAAATCTATTGGTGACACGTACTCCCGTTTTACAGATATTATCAATGGATTAAAAACTCTTGGTAAAAATTATATTAATCTTAAATTAGTGATTAAGATCTTTATATCTCTTTTTAAAAGCTAAGATCGAAAGGTAACGACAATCCAAAAGGTTAAAGAATTAAATAATCCTCCTCTTTTAGAGTATGATTTCGCTTCACCATATCCATTAGAGTATGATTTCACCCTTTAAAAATCTTATTTTACTATGATACACCTGCTAGATATATTGAATATGCTAATTTTCTAATAATCTAGCAAAAGAATAAAATTATAATTGTGCTCATCGTATATACCATAAAATTTATATTCCTTGATAATTTAAATCTTTAAATCTAATTATCTCTCGATCTTATTCATGTACACCTAAAGGTATCAATAACATAAAACTTTACATTATATATATATATATATATATATATATATATATATATATATATATATATATATATATATATATATATATATATATATCATAATAAGTTATCTGTAAAGGTGATAAAATATTTTACTCCACTAAAATAGAAAACATAGAATGTATAAGCATATATAGCCTCAAGCAGTGCATGAAACTATGCTTTATTCTAATAATTGTAAACTCAATATTCATATTAATTTTGTGTAAATCATCATATAAAATTTTATAATCAACTAAATTATAAATATACTAAGTTTATCATTACTAAAAGAAAATAATATCCTAATAATTCTAGATAAAAAATTAATTTTTTAGAATTTTAGGAATATAATATATATTCTTAAGATATATCAAATGAACTATCTCTGGGCGTAGGTGATAAATATGTACTATTATCACTTATGCCTTAAGATGATTTCCTATTCTTTTGGTTTTCAAGTTAAAATGATTTTCTACATATTATTGATAATATAAGTTGAAGCGTCAAGATCAATTCATCAAATATTAGAAAGAGACTTATATAATATTTGATTTGAAATGTACAAATATCAATTTATATCTTTTTCTTTTGAACCAAACTTATAGTACTCTTCACATATTCGTTATTCGTTCTTTCCATATAAGTAGTACTTGAAAATGAATATTTTTCGTGTATTAGTTTGTACTGTAATCATAAACCTAGTTGATTTATTTGATAAATTATACTTTATCCTTTAATTGTTACCCACTAATTGAGTAATAATGTTATGAGTTTTATTGTTTTAATCTTAATACTTACTAAATGGATGTACTAGCCAACTCATTTAAATTATTCTAATCCTTAGTTTATATCATAGCCAATTTGAGATGAGTTAAACAATGAAGAGAATTACCAATAAATTATATGTGAAGGACTTATGTATCTTTAAGTTTTACAGTTTTATTGGTTATAAGGAGGATATATCATATAATTCCTGGAATATTATAATACTAAGTTATAGTGAGTACTTTTTGTTAGTTAATGACTTATCAATATTTTTTAATTAATCATTTAATATTCCAATGTGCTTATTAAAGGTTAAAGTATAATTTATCTAAATATTTTTAGTAATTATTAAAACTAAATCTTTTAAACCTTTTTCAGTCATATTTATCTTATAGAACTTTAAAATTCATAATCATTTCAACAAATAAAGTTAATAACTAATTCTAAATATAAATTACACATTCTCAAACCATTTATAATAATTTAATCTATAAAATATATGGATAATTATAAGAATGCAATGAATGAATTATCATTATAACAAAATAATATAATATTAATATTTTAATTTGTTTAGTAAACATTGAGCTATTGATATCATATCTATTTCACTTAGGGCGAAATATTGATATATCTTGTATTTACATAAAATTTTATCCTTATAGAGGATTGTTATCATCCTTGAAATATTATTGCTATATATACAACCCTACTGTAAGAATATTCAAAATAATATTATCTTACCTTATCACATAATTATTTGAAATATAGTTTTTAGATTATAATCTCTTAATTATATATGTTGTTGTGAATATTATTTCTCTTAATGATATTTAAGACTAATTTCTTAATATAATTATATAAATTTATTAGTCTAGGTCACTTTGACAAATAAAAAATCAATATAATAATATAAAACAAGTTTAAAACATATCATAAATATTAAAATATTTTTATAACTCATATCTCATAAGTATATCATCCTAAGCTACTTTGGTAGAATTAATCAGATAAAATTTAGGAATATAAATTATAAATAATATCGACCACTTTTTTAAAATCTAATGTATTATAAATAGTTTAATAATAATAATTATCAAACATTAATCATCATAAAGAAAAACTAATATGATGATCATAATCACAATAAAACATTAATTATGCATTTATGAATAAATAAATATTATTTTATAATTTAAAATATATGCATGTGAAAAACTGAACAAATATCTAAAATAATAATAAGAATTTAATTATAATAAGTAAAATTTCATGAACATATCATATAAGAAAATTATAAAAAAAATATAATTTATTTTTTAATTTTGTATGAATAAATTAGATCAGTTGAACTCTATTGAATTGGACAGGTTTATAATTGGTCTAAACATCAATTCCATCGAATCAATCAAGATTAAAGCTAATCAAAAGTTAAAATTTAATAATAAAAAAAAATGGGGATCAATCAAAACTTAAAATTTGACCAAATCAAGATGGTCTATATAGTCAGTCACTAACCAAGTACAGCATGTCAATTTTAATAGAGCATTGATCAAATCAAAATTTGATAAAATTAAATTAGTCAAAATTCGATCAAATATGATATTGACTTAAAGCCAAAATATAATCAAAATTAAATTTTGACCAAAGTCAAAATCAAGTGGTTGTCAAAAGGGCAATCAAAAGAGCAACCAAGCTAAAAGAGCACTAGCGGGCAAGAACTATCTATTATCTACCATTCATTCCTATAGCTGTAACCGACACATTTGAAAAGAGCTAATATATACGATTAAAGTCAAGCACGTCAAGAGTGGAGAGATGCTTTAGTCAAAATTGATATTTTGATTTAGTCAAAATTAGAGCTAAATAATAAAAATTCGATATTTCTCCTTGTGGGGTCGGCTTTCTCATCATGGATTCTTTCGCTGCGCGTTGGCTTAGCCACAGCTTGCGCCCGCGTCGTCATTGCCAAAAAACTATTTATGCAACTAGCAAGCATCACCACCGTGTAACAAAGTGGCCACTGTAGTGTGCAGCAGTCATTCGTTGTTGCGCTATGGTTCGAAAAAATCTATCCTGCTGCATGTCGCCAACCACTAACCCACAACCAAAGTGATCGCCCTCCCCCCTTACCGTGTTGTTGATGATAGCATAGCATAGCATAGCATAGCATAGCAGCACCACCGTGCACCGTCGCCTGAGTTCCAGTCACTCACTGTCTACCATGCCATTGCCGCTTGTAGTCCATGCCACGTTCTCCACCATCGCCTAATATTGTCGAGTTCTGTCATCGTAGCCAAAACCAATGCTGCAACCCCCCACCGTCGCGTGGGTCAGCACGGTGACACCTAGCCTCGCATGGTCATCATCCGACACTTACTTCACCCTCTGCCCGCAGAAGTATTATCACATGTAGCAGCGCCAATGTCCACCGTAAGATTGCTCCACACAACAGTCTATGATTACGATATGATCCCTAAGAAAAGAAGTCTAAAAAAGATAATTAGAAAAGTTTCATCAAAGTCATCTTCTAACATATTCTACCGTGATCTTATTTCTATTGATTGATAATCTTAATTAAAATTTAATTAGAATTTCAGCATATCTTAATAGTTAGTATATCTATACAAGCGTCAATGTAAATATGCCTCTAGCATGTTGCCATTGAAAACATACACAAAGGACTACACTGTATTATAGGGTTGTTCTTATAACTATTAATCTATATATGAAAATATACCCTTTAGAAGCTATACTGATATCACAAGTCCTAAGCTTTTTGATAGATGAAATGACATGCGTTGAATTTTGATTGATTAAAAATAAAAAAATAATATAAAATTGAAAAAAAAAAACTATTTTTTAAAATAAAATTAGGTATTTTTAAGGTGTCATCAACCAACCACATGAAAGGCATGCATGCTATCTTCCAACTTCTTATAAATCAGATAATTGGGTAATCATAACTCTTTGTCACCATGAGTAAATGATTGAGACATGATGACGTATGAGTTGTGCTTTACTTTGGTTGTCAATTATACTAAATGACAGACTTGCCAACTTACTTAATTGACCTTTCTTAGGTATTTAAAGTTATATTGTTTATGACCAAGAGTTGACCTTAAAACTGATTAGAACAGCAAAATATATAGTTTTCGGGACTAGGGAAAGACTACAGTGAGATGATAGATAGAAGAAGTACGAAGAATTCATGTAATGAGAATAGACAAATTATTCAATTTAATTGACTTGGCCCATGGGATCAAGCAAAAGCTAACTTTATTCCACCCATCACTAGGTTACTGATCAGATCCACAAATCAGAATTGATCATATTATATATTTAATAAAAAATACTATAAATAAAAGTAAATATGTAAAAATATAAAAATATCAATAATAATAATAATAATAATAATAATGTTATGGGCTATAGTTTGATTTCTTTTTGGAGGCTCGTTTACCTTCTTTTTTTTTTTCATTCCTTTTACCCTCCACTACTAATTATTACATGTGAGGATAAAGGGAGCTTCTTTTTACAGTTGTAAGCGTTAAGTTGTCATGGGTCGATTGAACCCAATTCAATTATTTTTTTCATAATTTTTTAGTCAAATTATACAGATAGATCCGGAGTTTGATGTCGATTCCCTTTCTTTAAAATATAAATTATGTTAGTGTTTTATATACTGATTTAATCTTTTAAATATTATAACAATAGTAAAAGAAAACTCAAGAAGATATTAAAAACGAAAGGTTTTGAAAAGTGTTAGGGATATAAAGTAAGGTGGGGTCTCGACTTAATCTTTTAGACGAAACGCTAATCATAAAAAAAAAAAAAAATTATTAGCTTCTGATAATTATATTATTTTAACTATCTTTTTTTAGTGATTGAGATATAATCAATCCTATGCTAAACCACCAATCTAAAATTTTTAGGCCTAAATCAAAATAGCAGACGCATTTGATCCTTTCAAATAAATTCTCCTCCATTACACTTCTCTAACGAGCTTACATGACAAACGACACAAAGTGCAGATGACTTGGGTCGCCCATCTGTTTCAACCCGCGCTCTCGCCACATCAGTTTCTTTACTGGTACACATCACATCGTGCGTTGCATCCCGCTGCAACTCTTTTGTGGGGTGCTTGAGATCACCCACGTGTTGCTGACTCACATAGATTCCTTGTGGGTCCCCTGTGGGAATTTTGTTGTGTCCTGAGGTGCACAACATGAGTCCAACACCTCACATCTCTGCTCTTTTGTGGGCGGCTCACGAAGTGGCCAAAAAAACCTTCGGATTGGTGAATGCAAATGGGGTACCTCATTATTAAATGCCAACAGCGAAGACAGTACATCATTTATTGCATCACATCTGATATGGAAGACCATGGTGTTGACATCCCTATGTGTATAGCCTTTTGCCTTTTATGCCCCTGCAACATTGATGTGATCAAATTGTCTCACCAAACGATTCATGTTAAACAGGCTGCAGCAGCATACGAAGGCATTGCTGGGAAACAACAGCTAGTGAAGTTATGGAGGATCCATCCCACAAGGCTGTCGGTGAGAAGGATAGAGCCAAAGTTTTATTGTTTGTTTATCTTAGAGATGCTTCCACCAATCGAGAAGTATTCCCATATGCTATGTTCCATAACCACTACAATATTTTTACCATAACCACAATACTGTCTATTAATTTTAAACATAAAGTTGTTGGTAAGATTTGAGTTATAGATTATGTAAAAATTGATTTTTTTTTCTCATATTCTGCAGTCCCTGTTGGATTTATCCTTTTTATTCTTCAAGAATAATGATAAAATCTAATAAATTCAATATTCTAAATCTTATCATTTTTACTGAGATATTCGATTGGTTAATATATTATTATAATTTAATATAACAAAAAATTATATAAAAAATAATTATACTTAAAGTGAGTGCTACAATTAATTCTGTATGGATACAGATAGGTTAATTTTTACTACTATATTATGTAGGGGGTAGATCTGTCATTTCATTTAATATATTTCTTTCCTTTCATACCTTTATTTATTATTTTTATTAAAAAAAAAGGCTTGAAAGGCTTCACATTCTCAACTATTCCTCTCTCTCTCTCTCTTTGCTCTGCTCTACTCCTCCGCCGGTGTTCTTCTCTCTTTTCGCACGAATTCCATCGAGCTCGATCGTTCCCCATCGCGTCTCATTACGCGGCTTTGATGAGAGCTCCCGCAAAATCCCTCCTTGACGGCAATTCTTAGCCTACCGCTCGGGCCTCAGGTGAACGGAACTAATCCTGGTTTCCTGCAGTTGTTGCCTTTCTATAGCCCTTTTCGCGTCCTTTTGATTCAGATGTTGTTTGATATGCTTTAGTCAGTATGCTTTGGGTCGCAACTTTCTTGGCCGGAAAGGATTTTTCCCCGCTTCCGGGCGCATTTTTCCGTTTTAGATTCATCGGATTAAGTGTTCCCGATGCACTGAGCTGATTTGTTGTCGTTCTTTTCTAGTTTGTGTCGCTCCATGTCGAGATCTTTACTGTTAATACGATGAAAATGTGACCCCCCAAAAGTTAATGTACTTCCAGTCTGTGGTTATGTTTCCATTGAATCCGAGATCCGTGTTCTTTTCTTTTATCTTTTTCTCTGTGGTTCGGCTTTTACGTGTTAACGAAATCAGGGCCGTGTTAATTGGTACTGCATAAAGCTTCTTTTGCTCCTGTGGGCTTTGTTTTTGTTCATTGTCTTGTAATAAAGTTATGCTTGATCTTTTGACATTGGGTTACGGCCGTTTAATTTGGACTCAGCCATGTTCTGAGAGTCGCGTCGGCAATCTTTCAGAATGGGGTAGTTTCTATTTTATCAATCTACAAGTGATTTTTAATTGCCCTTCATCTTTCTCACATGCATTGTTTGTGTTACTTCTTTGATCACTCATATGTGGTTAAATCATGCGACTTGAAAATTATAGGCCAACGTGAAAACTAAGAAATGTGCTCTTTTCGTTCTGAAATAGAGCTAAAAAAGAAGGCACTCAGTTTTTCTGCAATCTACTTTTTTTTCTCCACCATGCAAGAGGATCATCTAAGCTTTTGAATGTTTATTTACGACGAAGCATGAGTTTTTGGGGTTAGTTTCTATTTTATGTGAGAAAAGTGATCTGGGTTTAAGATATTTGCTTCTTTTTGTTTACAGGAAGTGTCTTGAATGTGATTCTTCTAGATGAAGTCATTAGGCAAAATGTTAGGATGTGAAGGCTTGTATTCCCTTTGCAGTCAATATATGTCGAATATTGTCCTTAGTGCTTGAGTTTTGTTGGTATTGTTTCACACCAATTCTCCAACCTACATCATTGGACTGAGCAATTTTTCTATTTTAGCCTATCCGCTATGATGCCTGTGAGAACTTTCTGTTTTGCATGAGATGGATGACGGCCTTCTACACAAGTCTGCCAATAAATATTTGTTTGCGGACTTGTAGCTAACTTTACGTATGCTGGAAAATACGTACAGAGTTGTGGATTCTTCTTATAAAAATGGGGATTGCAAACTCAAAGATCGAAGAAGACAAGGCCCTTGTGCTCTGTAGAGAAAGGAAGCGGCTTGTCAGACAAGCTCTTGATGAAAGATGCTCGCTTGCAGCTGCTCATGTTTCTTATGTTCAGTCCCTTAGAAATACTGGAATCGCACTTAGACAATTTGTAGACCCTGGATCTCCCGTTAAATCTTCCTTGTATACATCAACATCTGCAACACCCGAGCCTCTTGCTCCAACTGATAAGCCTGTATCGCAGTTCTCAAACTCACCTCCATCTCTTTCACAGCATATGGAGACAGCTGAATCATTTTCTCCAGTTCCGTCTCTCCTCTCATCTGGACATCTTCATGTAAATCACATGAAAGCCGGAACAACTTCTTACATGACGGTCAAAGAGAAACCTCCAACTTCAGTAACGATGACCCTACAAACCTCACCTGCCACTCCAAAGTACCTTGCATCACAATCAGATGAAATTTCATCCTTTGAAGATTCCCCCATGCCTACCAGGATGCAGCCATGGGATTATTTTGGTGTTCCTCATCCTACTGACAATCAGCTTTCATTTCAAGATGGGAGAGGGTTAAACTATGGTTTTGATAATGATGATGAAATTAGACATCTCAGTGAAGAGGAGGGCATACCAGATTTGGAAGAAGAAGAAGGGGACGTAGCACATGAGAAAAATGACTTGGACTCTGAAGATGATTTTGACCAACCTTCCAATGAACCATTGGTTCGAATATTCAAGAACCGAAATTTGGTTTCAGAACATCAATCAAAGGGTGCCAGTTCAACCATCCAATCTATGGTAGATATTGTTTCTGCAACTAAGCACCAGAATGGGGATGATATGAAGCTTAAAAATGGTATCTATGAAAATGATAGAACTCCTGAAAAGACACCAACAAAAGTGGCATCTGTCAAAGTTGCATTTTCTATAAATGGAAAGACCGAAGAATCTAATCCAGAAGCTAATCACGAGGCGAGGGATTTCTTGTCATGTATGAATGAAATTGAAGAGCTATTCTTGAAGGCTTCTGAATCTGGAAGAGAAGTCCCAAGGATGCTGGAGGCAAACAAAGTGCAATTCCGGCCTTTATTTCCTGAAGGAAAAGGTAAGACAATAAAAAATCTCATTAAATTTCTACTGAGCATTCCAGGGGAAGAGAATAACACTGCAACCAAAGGCTATTCCCCTGATTAGCTTAAAAGTACTCCTTGCTCAGATATATAAACTTCCAAGTGTTTTATATGTGTGCTGATGGATATGCTTGTTAGCGTATTTAGGATCATTTTCTTATAATTATCCTGGACTAGTTAGCACATTGTTTATCTTTACAACAAATTTAGTAAATAATTTTACAATTCTGAGTCCTTAGTTTATAATGTATCACCTTATTATGGTAGGTACTAATAACAAATCTTTGATGCAGCTCACAGATCAAAAGCGTCTGCACTTTGGACAGCCTGTCTTGCTTGTTGTAAAGCAGAAACACCTCACCATCAGGGTAGGTATACCTTTAAATGCCATCACTGTTCCTCTACTCGAGCATTGGTCTTATATAACTGTTAATCTTGAAATCAGAATAAAACTGTTACATGCAATCTTCTGCAATTCTGCACAATTAGTGAACTCAGGCTCTGATTGTTGTCTTTAACCTATATTAAGGTGTCATGCTTACCAAAAGCTTACTGTGCAGAAACTAGTATTGGTACTTATTAGAAAAAAGAAAAAGAACTTGAGTGTGAGAAGGCTTTAATGATGATGAAGCTTCTAATGTTTTAAGTCTGTAATGCAGTTTCTGCTACTAGTGAAGTGAAGTACTTAACATGGCATAGGTCGGTGTCATTGCTCTCGTCATCATCTGAGAATTTTCTTGGTGCATTGACAAAAGATGATACACAGGAACCCAGTGGTAATATCTTCAATGGTACTTACATGAATTCAGGTAGCCATGCCTCAACATTAGATAGGCTATATGCATGGGAAAGAAAGCTTTATGATGAAGTTAAGGTTAGTAGTCATTCATTTAAGCCTTGTATGCTGATAAGAATTCATTATATCTTTATTTATTTGCATATGTCCGCTACTTGGTGTCTGTTTATTTTGTTATTCACTATATTTTCAGTTAATTTAGATTACTGAGAATGAGTAGAAGGGCAAGAATTTCTTCTTCTGATCAATGAGAAAAAAAAAAAGTTGTACAGCAGTTCAATACAGGACTTTTGATTTTGCACTTCTGACTGTCTATGGTTAGCAATCAGCCATATGTTGGTCGGTGGATACATATATCTGGTTTTCATTCTCTGTATCTTATTATCTGTGGGTTGACATATCCAATTGGAGGCTTGTCTTTTTAGTATTTGCTATTTTTAAATTTTAACGCCATCTTTGTAAGTGATGATGCACTTTTTGGTCATCCTGCCGACGTATGATGTCAGACCCAATTTGGCTTCTCTTTTTTTTTTGGGTGCTGTCACACACCAAATTGGGCTTGAGCTGCTTGGAATATCCACTTAGATTTGGAGTTCTAACTTGCAAGAGAAGAGCCGAGATGGGTCTGGTGGGATCCTCCTCCAATGCCTAGCAGCAAATGCATAGTAAAGGCAAAATAAATGAGATAGTTGGGATAAAGGAATAAAAAATAATGAACTATATGAAGGGTCCCATTTATATATCTTGTACAATACCTGTAGGGAGGTCAGCGGATCCAATGGGCTGGTAATAATGGCTGTCATCTTCCACATGTCAGTGTTGTGACTCAAAACAAATATTATGAGCTTAGCCCATTAGTGGCTTGACTGGACCAATATTAATGGTTGACGTGGATGAAGAGTGGTTTCTTAATACTATCAGCAAGATTGACTTTATATGCCTTCTGTGTGGCTTGATATACTGTTTATACTTCCTCATTTTCTTTATTTCTAATTTAATAAATCAAGGGTGTTATGCGAATACTTCAAGTTCTTGATTATTGATGTATATTTGGTGATTTTAATAAAGGAAAGACTGAGTTCGATGATACAATTCACATTTATTGACTAATTAAAAGTCCTTTTTAGATTTGTTTAACAACTCAATCTCATATCTTGCCTTGTTTTCTTTCTTGAAATAATGGCTCACTGATCTTTATATTATAATTGCCATCTATCAATGGACTTTATCACTTCTCCAGAAGAAACAATTATTGTCATCTTTCTTTGACTGTTGTTGTTATTGTTGTTTCTTTCCTGGGAATTTTGTTACTTGATGTTGCTGGTTATTGCAGATGTTCCAAAACATTGAACTTTCCACATTGAGCTATCTCTTTACTATTTCAGACAAAAATCCTGATTGCATTGTTCCTGGACCTTCACAATGTTTCTCTTAAGTTTAATTTGTAATTCTCTTGCACACTACTTATTTTTATTAATTTATTGCTATTTAAGTTACGAGATCTAAGCTTTTACCTTTTTGTGTATCAGGCAAGTGGTATAATCCGGAGGGAGTATGACATGAAGTGTAGATTGCTGAGGCAGAAAGAATCTACGAAAGTAAAACCAGAAAACATTGATAAAATCCGTGCCGTTGTTAAGGATCTCCATTCTAGAATCCGTGTTGCAATCCAGAGGATTGATTCAATATCAAAGAAAATAGAGGAGATAAGGGACAGGGAGCTCGAACCACAACTGGAAGAGTTGATTGGAGGGTATGATTGCTTTACCATATCTCATTATATCGTATCTTGTTAACATGCACATGAACTTGCAAAACTTTTGTAATGGCTCTAAAATACTTTTATGTGCATGCCTACTTGCATTAATGTCGTCCACAATTCTAATTTGAGAATCTGTAGAGAAACTCAGAATGAATCAATGTCTAATTGGATTAGTTAATGTGCTAAAAAAATCTGTCTTGGCAGATTTCTGGATCAGCCCAGATCGGTTACCATATGCAGATCTTGATAATATCAACCTACAAAGGTGAGTCAAACCTGCTACAGCCAATCCCAGGAGGAAGGGTGGAGGAAGAGGAATAAGTATCATGGGAGGAGGGAGAATACATTAAAAAAGTTCACAACACTATTGGGTTGAATCTCTTCCCCTCAATTTTGTATGTGATGATAAAGAACCTGTTAGAACCCTTGTGGATTCTAAGCTTGGGGTGATCTCTATAGGGGATCGGCCTCCTTGGAACTCTCTAGGGGTTCCTCTCTCCTTGGTACTCAAGCCATTGGCTAACGAAAGATTGATCTATTCATGATAAAAAGTGGATGATTACAAGGCTATTTATAGGCCTTCAATCCCTAATTCCTAAGAGGACTCCTACTTCAAGACTCCTACTCCTAACAAGTCCTAACAACTCTTACTCCAACTCTAATAAGCAACTCCTCCTTCCAGCAACTCCAACTCTAACTCTAAGAAGCAACCTCCAAACTAATCCTACTCCTATTCTAACTTAACCCCTCCTCAACCAACCCCTCTTTAACTAGGATAAGGGGTGGTTAATTAAGGTAACATGCATCTTACTCTCCCCTCAAATATCTTCCTCAACTAATCCTAACCTAGCCGGCCTCCTTAATTTCCTTAATAGGGGTCGGCTAGATAGGATTTACATGAATGCCCCTTAGATTTTACATGATTGTCCTCTTTCACGAAACTAAATTAGGACTCCCCTAGCTAGAGTCCTAACGGACCCGCCCTCTTCAAATCAGCCTTGTCCTCAAGGCTAAGGCTCCATGAACTTTGGATCTCGATGTGCAATTCTCCTTGAAGCTTTGTTGTGGTATCTATGGTAGGCGCACTGTGGTTCGACGGTCCAGCATTATCTTGTATCTCTCCATCATAGGTAGTAGTATTTGGACGGCGGTGCTTCACGATCTTACTATCCCATGTGATCATCAGCTGAACTTGAACCTCCTCATCAGTTGGGATGTCAGGTGGATGGATCTGGGTTGAATCGTCCTTTCTAAACTTTCATTTGTGGTGAGATACTTGGAGGATCAATTGTATTTTTACATTGATGTACTGATCTGATTCATAAGTCATGATTCCATTATAATCCCTAATTTTGCAAGGGCCAAAGTAGCAAGGGGACCACTTCCTGTGGCTCGAATTTTCTGCTGGTAGGACTGGAGATAAAGGAAAACTCGATCTTCAACAACAAACTTTCTTTTGCTCCGGTATTTGTCGGGAGGCTGTTTCTTTCTTGCATTGGCTGCAACTTGGTTGTTCTTAAATAGTAACTGAGTCTTCTTTTGGAATAATTACTGTCCTTTGATAAGGTTCCTAGTGGTGTGAGCCCATTTTGAGTCCGAGGAGGGTAGGAGCTGTAATTTTACCGAGCGTGTTTTCATCTCTCCATTGTACTGCTGACCTGTATCATGCCAGACTTCAAATTTAGTAGTAATTAGTATCCCTTTATATATCAGAAGCATCGTGTGAAATGTAGGGAGAGCCTTAGTGCTGATTAGGTGTCGGTCAGCTTGCAAGAGGGTGGTGCCAATCTCAACTCCTGTTTTGTCTGCTCCAATTTCAAACACCTCATTTCGATATGGTAATGCTAAGACTGACATAGATGGCATCGTGGCTGTGGAGGCCTCGTAGATGGTGGACGTGTGGATGCCTTCCTCCTGTTCCTTTAGAATTTTGATCTTCATCCAATCATAGATTCCATGCTGGTACTGTTGCTGGAGGGACCTGATCTTCTTACGATCGTCAATAGGGAAGACTTCAAACAACATAGTCCGCTCCTGGGAGAGGTAGTGGAAGTAGCCCGAGATCTGGGAGTGCTGCATCAAAAGCCATAGCTGGTTTAGTTGGATGTGGCACTTCAGGAAGAGCTTATCCCTGCAGACAAAGAGGCAAAACTTTTGGAGATAAAGTGTTGTTGAAAGGGAAGGTCGTGGCCGAATGATCTGTGTCTCCTGCATCTCTTGGATAATTCTTTTAGCTTCGGCCCTTTGAGGATGTGGACAGCAATAGAGCCGAATATGTGCTGGTGGTTCCTCCTGTAAGATCAACGTACGGAGGTCGTGCAGTTTGGTAGGATGAAATCGGCTCGGTTCGGTGGAGGTAGCAAACTTCTCCAAGCGTTGTGTCTTTTCTTCGCTCCCACGTTTCACATGTAAGGTCACCTGCTTTGCTTTGCCATTGATAAGGTCATTGGGGCTCCTGGTCTTGATGAGGATGGTGACCGCCTGCTGCTTAAGAGATTCTTCAACTTTCATTGCTTGCGGGTTTACATGGCCGGCTAGAGTGTGAGTCATGCAATCGGCCGGCTGCGGGTCCTTCTTCGTGTTCTCCTCCTCAGGTTCAAGGTCGTCTTCTTCAGATTCTTCTATAGGTTCTATCATGGAAAGCTTCCCTTTTTTGCAGTGATGGTTGCGGCTCCAAGGTTCATTGCAATGCCAACAAAGGCCCTTCGCCGATCTATCGCGAAGTTCTTCTCTCGTCAATTTCTTTGGCAGCGAAGCACGACTGGGAGCAGGGGGTGCTGAAGGTTTATATGTTGCTGGTCTAGGAGTAGTTCTCATCCTTTAAGCATCTTGGTTCAGCCGTTCCTCTTGGATTTGGGCGAAAGAGATTGCAGTCTTCACGGTGGGGGGCTGTCGCGCTTTAACCTCTCCTTTAATTTCTGGCTTGAGTCATTCGATGAACATCCATAATAATTGTCTGTCAGACCAATCACGAGCAAAATAAGATAATTCCTCAAACCTGGTTTGGTATTCTTAGATCGTGGAGGTTTGTCGGATCTTGGCAAGTTGTTCGTTGATATTCTAGTACTTGGTGGGCCCAAAGTGGTTCAGCAGTGCGTACTTGAATTGTATCCACGTCGGAGTCCCATAGTTATATTCAAGCCAGTTGTACCATCGTATAGCATCTTCAAGTGGATGACAGCGGTGTCCACCGTGGAATCCTCCGGTGTTTGGTGATGACGGAAGCAAGGTTTGCAATTTCGACCTGTACTGCCCGGTACGGGGGGTACATACCGGTCCGCCAGGTTACCGGTACGCGTACCGCCCGTTACCGGGCGGTTCCGTCAAAAATCGACCGTCGGCGGTCGATTGAGGAAGAAAAAGGGAAGAAGAAGAGGAAAAGAAAAAAAAAGAAGAGGGGAAGAAAGAATACCTCGCCAGCGCCGTCCTCGCCGGCCTGTCGTCGCTGCCCGTGGGTCGCCTGCGCGCGGTCGCTTTTTCTCCCGCGCGAGGAGACAGATCGAGGCGACGTCGCCCCCCTTTTCTTTTTTTTAAATATTTTAATATTTTTAATATTATATTCTATAATATTATATTATAAAAATATTATATTATATTTTAATACCGGGCGGTACACACTGTACATACCGCCTGGTACGGACCGGTAAGTAAAACCTTGGATGAAAGTAACATTCGGCGCGTGAAATCCATCCCGTCGGGTCTCCTTCTTCCCATCGTGGGAAGTCCACCCTCATACGTGGATGCATCATATCAGTGGCTCGTACTTCTTTTTTGAAAGGCCTCTCCGAACTTGCACTTTGCTGGAATTTTGTTGGGCTCGGAGATCGGCCCAATCCAAAATCGACGAATAAGGCGCTCAATCTATCCTCCACGGGTGATTAAAACGCCTTCAATTTGGCATCGATTGAACCTTGAGATGCCATTGCATGTGCTTCCAGATTTGGGATGTCAATATCCTTCTTATGTTGTTGGGTCAGTGATATAAAACGGTTGGGTGGATTGATGGCCGAAAGCGGTGGTGGATCAAGGGTAGTTGATTGCGTATTGGGGCTGAAAGGTTACTATTTTTGGTTGCTGCTGGGGCTGTGATTTAGGACTGCTATAGGGGTCGTATAGGAGGTATAATGGCTGAAGTTAAGGTTAAAGGAATGGGTTAGGGTTGCTGTTGATGACAGCAATGGGTTTGGTAGGAATTGGGTGTGGATGCAGCAAGTAATACTGAAGGTAGTGCAGCAAAAATTTTCGGCAAAGAGGGTGCTGTTAATGCTGCTGTTTGGAGCTGTTGCAGGGGCTGTAAGGAGGGTTCGATGACAAAGGTTTATGGTTAGAAGGGTGGCTTAGGGTTGCTATTGATCACAACAACCGGTTTGGTAGGGATTGGTGGCCAAAACGGTAACGGATCAAGGTTGTGGTTTAGGGTTGATAGCTTGCGGTTTAGGTTACTGTTGGTGCTACGGTTTGAGGGTGCTGTGGAGGCTGCAAAGGATTTTTGTGGCAGTGGTTTGAGGTTGGGAAGGAAGGTTTAGGGTTGCTGTTGGGCAGCAACCAGTTTGACAAGGTTCAGTGGCTGCGGAAGATAAGAATCAATGCAAGGTTCGGTGGCTGTGGAAGACTGTTGTTTGGGCTGCGGTTTGGGTTGGCTATGGAAATCGAAAAAAAGCTACGATGGCTGTGTCTTAAGGCTATAGGGGTGCCCTAAAGGCGACATGGGTGGCAGCAACAATTTCGGTTAGGATCAGATATGGGCGTAGCAAAAAACACCGAAAGGTAGTGCTGCAGAATTCTGCGTCGATAGGCTGCGATAGTCGCTGTTTTGGGCTGCGGTTTTGGGTGCTGTTAGGGTAAGGAAAATAGGTTATGAGGGTTGCATCTTAAGGCTAAAGGGATGCCCTAAAGATGTCTTGGGTGGTGGCAGCAAGTTAGTTGGGTTTCAATGGGTTAAGGAGAAGAAGAAAGACAAAGGTGCAGCAGCAGATTTTTCATTGAAAAAATTCCAGCAGTGAAGACGTAATTTTTTCCAGAAATTCTCAATAAAAATTCAAGTAAAACTCAAAGGGAATCTACTGGCAAGGAAGAGATAATTTCGTCAAAAATTTTGTGGAAGGAAACAACAGCAAAAGGTTCAGCAAAATCAAAGATTACAAGAAGGTGTTGTTGCGGAATTTTTTCCGCGAAAGATTTCAGCAGTATAGTCAAAAAAATTTACAGCAGTGCATAACAATGAATCGAGTAAAACTCAATGGGAATCCACTGGCAAGGGAAAGGTAACGCTATCAAAAAATTTGTGGAAGAAATCGGCAGCAAAAGTTTTGGCAAGATCAAGGAATACGAGAAGGTACTGCGGCAGAATTTTTTCGTCGAAAGATTTCAACAGTATAGACAAGATTTTTTTTTCCAACAGTTCAAAACAAGGATTCAAGTAAAACTCAAAGAGAATCTGCTGGTAAGGGAAAGGTAATGCTGATAAAAAATTTGTGGAAGAAAACGGCAGCAAAAGGTTCGGCAAAATCGAAAATCACGGAAAGGTACTGTAGCAGATTTTTACATCTAAACTGCAGCAGTTTGGACGTAAAAGATGAGCAGGTTATTTTGATGATTCGACGAAACCAAAGGGAGATCCGAGGATAGGAAGTTATAAAGCCGTGGCAGAAATTTCGTAGAAATTTGATTAGTAAAAATGCAGCAGCAAATCAAATAGTAAGGGGTGTGCGGTTGGAATTCTGCAGCGTAACTTTCGCCGTTAAGATGGAAACTTTGCGACGAAAAGTTTATGCAGCAATATGGGAATAATTTTTTTGGGTTTTTGGATTAAGGATAACTAAATTGCAGCAGCAGTAAGGTAGAAAACCAGAACCTATTGCAATTCATGGGGAGATCAAAGGATGATCTACGATAGTGGAGATGACGGCAGAGTTTGGTGATGATCTTCTAGCAATTGTGGGAATTGCTTTGGACGGCTATGAGGGGCTGATGGATGGCTGTGCAAGGGCAGCGAGACACCAAGAACACTACTCTGATACCAAGTGTTAGAACCCTTGTGGATTCTAAGCTTGGGGTGATCTCTATAGGGGATCGGCCTCCTTGGAACTCTATAGGGGTTCCTCCCTCCTTGGTACTCAAGCCATTGGCTAAGGAAAGATTGATCTATTTATGATAAAAAGTGGACGATTACAAGGCTATTTATAGGCCTTCAATCCCTAATTCCTAAGAGGACTCCTACTCCTAACAAATCCTAACAACTCCTACTCCAACTCTAATAAGCAACTCCTCCTTCCAACAACTCCAACTCCAACTCTAAGAAGCAACATCTAAACTAATCCTAATCCTATTCTAACTTAACCCCTCCTCAACCAATCCCTCTTTAACTAGGATAAGAGGTGGTTAATTAAGGTAACATGTATCTTACTCTCCCCTCAAAATCTTCCTCAACTAATCCTAACCTAGCCGGCCTCCTTAATTTCCTTAATAGGGGTCGGCTAGATAGGATTTACATGAATGCCCCTTAGATTTTACATGATTGCCCTCTTCCATGAAACTAAATTAGGACTCCCCTAGCTAGAGTCCTAACAGAACCCTCTAAAGTTGGGTCATGTCGGTTGAATCTCTTCCCCTCAATTTTGTAGATAAAGAACCCTCTGAAGTTGGGTCATGTTCAATTATCGCATAGGATACGCCATGTTTTTGTTTCAAATCCGTTGTTGACTAGTCTATATGAGTAATTTCTTTGGATCAATAAATGGCATTACACTTGGCAAAGCTGCATAATAGAAATGTTCCTTGTAATTGGTCCCAAATAATTGGAACATGGCTTGATATTGTTACTGTTGATCTGTTAGTACAATGTTATTGTGGTTTTGCATGGAAACCATGCATGTCATTTTTTCCTAAACATAATCTTTTGAATGTTAACCTGTAATATAATCCAACCTTATAAGAAATCTTAGGACTGTCTTACTCAATCCTGTTCCTATGAATCATGGATATAAGTATCCTGCTACTAAGATTGTTTTCTTCAATGTTTGGTTAGATTGGCAGAAAAAAGCTAGCACAGGATGTTCCTCTATAGTTTGGTATGCAGATCAGAAATGTTGCTGTAATTCAACTTTGGCTATAAATAGCATGCCATCCCGATACTTGGGAGTTGTTTTCTTTGATGTTAGTTTAGGTTGACAGAATCCTGCTATTAATATATCTTTTAATTAATATGTTGGTTAGACTAGCAGAAAAGGTAACATGGTGTTTCTCTGAATTCAGTGTGCAGATAGGATGTGATATTATTAGTTCAACCTTGGATACAACTTTTCTGCTATTAGGATATCCTTTTAAGGTATCTTTTCCGGGAATAGCTTATGTTGATAGTAGCTGTTCCAAATATTCCTTTGTGGTGGCTTGGCTAGATACTAGGTAGAACATGCTAAATAATATAAGTGTGAGAACGAAAATATTAATCCATATAAAACAATTTCAAGAATTCTCTCAATTGTTTTGTTGGACATTGTTCAAGGAATCCTCAACTGCATGTGTCCTTTTCTCTGCTGGGCTTTGTAGAATTTCTGACGAAGCCCTCCATAATATTGGGAGTTTCATGTGGTCAATACAAGGTCTTCTTTACATGCATTTGTTGAATCTTTGTTCTGTATGTGATTCATGACTAGATGATTAGAGTTTTTTTTAATTGGATCTTGGTTTATGGACTACTTGGAATACATACACATTACTTCGTCCTTTTCTTATTATGTATTGATCTGAGTTCTGAAATTTCTTGGTCTCCTTGGTGGTTGCATAGATATTTGCGTAGCACCTATGCAGTGCATAGCATTATGGACACCGTCCTACCAGCCTGCAATTTTCTAGAATATTGGTGTACTATGAAAGCACCATGCACTCTGAAATTCTTTATTTATTGTCAGTTGCATGGTGAGCTATAAATGTTGTGGAGACTTTGTTCACTGTTCCATTTTTCGAAAACTTCAGTTACCTATAGTTAGTTTTAAATGGCATCGTTAGGAGATTACACAAGCTGAGAAAGAGGTGCTTATTACGAAGTACAAACCCGTTGATAGTTTCAATGACTGCAAATAGAGGAGTTCACCTATACAAGATGTTATCTTGTGGATCTAGAAAATCTAAGTACTGCACAAACTACCAATTCGCCTTGTTTGTTATTGAAGTGTCTGCTAATTTTTTATAGGAACCCTGTTTTTTATGATCTCCTAATGCACTGGAATTGGGCAAGCGAATGTGTACCACCTCTTTTCCTGCTAGTAGTGCCACAGTATTACCATCCTCATAGTTTCTAATCCTCTAACCTATGCTGTGCTTTTATCTTTAAGTTAGTCAATATCTAGCATTTGATATGACCGGGTTCTTAGATATTGATGAAATTTGTGGAAAAAATTCTCTTGAATTTCTTGACTTCTTTTGAGGTTTGGTCCTTGTTCTGATTCTTTTACTTCAAATTCCCATGTAGAAGTACATTCTCAATTCTAGTTGGCCAGAAGGGCCAATGCGCCAGTCTCATAAATAAAATTTGGTGACAAGAGACCACTTTCAAGGTGTCACAAAAACTATTCTGCAGCTTTCCCTTGTTCAAGCATGTGGAGCCTTGATAGATTTTTTTTCTTTTTTGAGCTCATGACAATATTTCTCAGGTTTCTTCTGTTTCTTTTGTAAAAGAAACTATGATAATGTTTCTACATTTGATGAAGAACACTATGTTCCAAGGCACTATTTTTTATATGGCCAGAAAATTTAGTAGGGACCAAGGTTTTACTTACCGGTCCGTACCAATGTATGTCGGTACCGGTACAGGACCCGTACCAGGCGGTATGCACAGTGTGTACCACCCGGTATTAAAATATAATATAATATTTTTATAATATAATATTATATAATATAATATTAAAAATATTAAAATATTGAAAAAAAGAGAAAAGGGGGGTGACATCGCCTCGATCTGTCTCCTCGCGCGGGGAGACGCTCCGTCTCTTCGCGCGGGAGAAAAAGCGGCCGCGGGCGGCCGCGGGCAACCTGCGGGCGGCGACGACGCGCAGGTGACCCACGGGCGGCGACGACGCGCAGGCGACCTGCGGGCGGCGACGGCAGGCGGGCGAGGACGGCGCTGGCGAGGTATTCTTTATTCCCCTCTTCTTCTTGTTTTTCTTTTCCTCTTCTTCTTCCCTTTTTCTTCCTCAATCGACCGCCGACGGTCGATTTCTCACTCAATCGACCGTCGACGGTCGATTTCTTTCAAAATCGGCCGCGATGGCCGAAATCGACCGCCGACGCCCGATTTTTGACGGAACCGCCCGGTAGCGGGCGGTCCACGTACTGGTAACCTGGCGGACCGGTATGTACCGCCCGTACCGAGCGGTATAGGTCAAAATTGCAAACCTTGGTAAGGACAATTGTGTTGTCGTAGAACCACATTACACAAAAAAGAGGGGGCCATTTATGACATACATTTTATACTCATTAATTTCTCTGCAGCCAGTTTCTGTAATGAACTTATGATTTATGAAGAGTAGAAAAAACTGCTGTTTTTTATCTGGCCGTTTGACATGATTACCCTTTTCTGTATTTAAAATTTGCAAATGATCTCAAATGTATTGCATTATCGGGGTTTGATATTTACTTTTGCCAATATGTGTGCAGCCTAACAAGAATGTGGAGAACAATGCTTGACTACCACAGCCGTCAGTACAGCATTATCTCGTTGGCTTTCAACAATGGCAGCAACAAAGTTTCAATTCAGTCTGAATTGGAGTGTCGGGCCACAGTCCTTGAGTTTGAGCTGAATTCTCTGGGATCAAATTTCACAGAATGCATATCAGCACACAAATCCTATCTCCAGGCCATCAATGAGTGGCTTCGTAAAGGCGTAGTATTATCACAAAAACGGAACAAGTCATTTAGGAGAAGGCCTCCACAATTTTGTCCAAAAAGAGACATGGCTCCTCCCATCTTTGTTACTTGCGAAGATTGGTTACTGCTGCTGAATAATCTGCCTACCAAGGAAGTGGAATCTGCTATAAAGGATCTAGTAACTGTGACAACCCATTACTTGCCCCGCCAAGAGAAGAAGGGCTATGAGACTTCAAAGTTATCATTCTCATTACCACAAAACGCAGAGCAGGGTGATAAACTAGGAGAACATGTTCACACAAATGATACACATGCCAATGGTAGTCTTGATTATGGCAACCTGAAATCAGCTCTTGTGGAGTTCCTAGATAAGCTGAAGTCTTTTGCGAAGTCATCGGTTTCGGGGTATGAAGCTCTCCAGAAGTCAATCGGTGAGTTTCGAGTTTCTTACGAGAGAACTGTGCTTCGAACATGAACTCTTGCCTTTTTCCAACCTCTCTGGGGCAAGGTAAAAACAAGTAAAAAGAAGGTGGACCAGTGAATTGCATGGTAATTAATCTTTGCTGAATAACTGGTGCTATGAAGCCCTTGAAGTATATTTGGGAGGGTACCTGGCTTGCTGCTTCCTTTGTACATCTATTTTGCAGAATAAAAGGGCTCTTGATGATGTTGATGTAAGTAGGGATGCTAGTTGATTATTCGGGTGCAATATAATCTAGATTAGCCAGGCATAGGAAATGGAAGAGGTTATTAGTATAGTGACCAGTGATACCTGCAATATTCATCTTTATCTTCAGAAACACTTGTGCTGCTTGCTTATTGGACGTCCATTGCAGAAGGCGGGGTTTGCTGTCATGTGATTATAAAACTGATGCTGTATTTGATTGAATTATCTCTCTTTCTACTTAATTTTTTTTCCCGAAAAAATTCATGCTTTCAGGGTCGTGAAATATATATATATATATATATCCGATAACTAAATCGAGTGATTGAAGGGAGAATAAGATCAGAAACGAGTTTTCCGGAGTTGATTTTATATCGGAAAGATTAATTTATTTATCATGATAATAAATAAAAAATAGAGATAAAACAATAAGGATTTACATACGATTGTTATTGGATTTTTTTTAAAAAAAATATATGATACAATCCACATTTGTTATGGTAGACCTTAAAAAAGATTTATATTTATTAATTGTAACGAGTCTGTCTAATGGACTTTCAATTAATATAGACTTATATCAAGAATCAATTTTAAAATTTTATTTCTTAAAAAATTGATAATATTATTAACTTATATGTGGTTTGTGTTGGTAGTGATGTGACAGTCCATCAACAAAAGTATCGGTCACTTACTTCTAAATGAATTATTTACTTAAAATTTGATATGAAAATATAATATATTTAAAACACTCTGAATTGTCTTACCACAACAATAAGATAAGTTTTTAAAGGGTCCTAATATAATTAGAATTATAAGATAGAGATTAAAACTAGAATGTACACAAATAACTTTCTGGGACGTATGTTCGTATTGCGGGATGTTTATAGAGAAAACTTCCAATAGTTTGGCAAATTCCTAAAGACACCTCCGGCGGCGTTGGCGACCAATCGCGTGACTCTTTTCTCCGTTCCGTTTGTAAAGGACTGCCAACGATCGCGGAGAGGAACCCTAGATTCACTACCGGAACTCCTTGATCCACGCCTTTCTAGGGTTCGAAGCTTCGATTCCGTCGTTCGGTGATGGAGATCCTGAACAGGTTGAGGAACCTGGACGCCTACCCCAAGATCAACGAGGATTTCTACCACCGGACGCTCTCGGGGAGCCTCATCACCATCGTTTCTTCTGTCGTCATGCTGTTCTTGTTTCTCTCCGAGATCCGTGAGTTCTTCTTGTCATTTGTTTATTTTCTTGGCGTTGTTTATAGCTCTTGATGCGTTTCGGGTTAATGAGCTGGGAATGTGGTGGTGGAATATGGCGGAAGGCGATTGGGTTTCGAGGGGCTGTTTTGGTTTGAATCTTGTAGTCCGGTGCACCTACCTCGTCGCGATTTGGGGTTTGGGTTCGTTATTTTCTTCGCATTTAATGGATTCAGTAAACCAGGCGAATAATTTGCTACTCCACATTGGTTCTCTATCTTTGAGATTTCCGGTAGGATTTATGTTAATTTATTCAGTAACCTGGTAATTTTTTTGTTGGATTGCGAGTTAGATTTTCTTGTTGGCGCGATTGATTTTTGTTGGATTCTTTGGAATCAAGAGCAAGTGAAATGTGTAATCGAACACGGACGAACTAGTACCAAAACAATACACAACAACAGAGGGGGGAATGTCTCTAGGCCATAGGATTCTCTATAAGATGAGGAGCACCTCGTTTTAGAGCTTCCTGGTAGGATTTTCAAAGTTCCTTTACCATGCATATGCTGCTACAGAGTTTATCTTGGGTTGGCTGCATGAACCAGAAAATTGATGTTGGTCCCTTTACTCAACACCATCTTATATGCACAGTATTTTTGCCATCAGCTTGTGCATTTGTTCAGTATAATTGAGTCATCTCTTCCAGAGATATCGATGGGTCAATATGTTTTGATGTGTGCTTTCTGAGTGTAGTCCTTTTGGAGTACTCAATAATCACTTAAGATTTTTCTTCTCGTTATTCTCATCCAGTCACTGCGAAGTAAGTGAAGAAAGAAGCTATCACAGATATTTCTACATTTCTGCATCAATTAATTTGGAAATTTCATTTTGATTCCAATCATCATGAGTTTTCTATTTCCCTGATTTATGCCATAATGAATAAGTTCTCCTGCTTAATATGCTCTCTGCAAGTTTTGTGGTATTGACTTTTCTAAGCATGATATGTTATTCGACTTCTTTTAAGAATCTGGATAATAATATAGTTTAAGATATACAGATCTAGTATTGGGTATATAATCACAAGAATACTTTTGCAATTACTGTGGGTCGCCGATGAAAATTGGCTATTTGATCATTTAAAGTGTCATAACCTTCCAGATCTATATTAGTGCTACTGATGTTCTTGAAGATAGTGTTTATCCATGAGTATTCCCTTCCGATGTACATTAATTCATTATTGAATATCATTCTTACAAAGGCAAGTGCTTCAAAAGAGTTGTGGCGATGATGCATTGATATCAAGATGCTTATGGGTTGAATAGGAAATGTATTATTTATTTAAAAGATTCTGAGCAATCTATGTCACATTTCTAAACTCCTATCATTAACTGTCATTTTAGGAGAAAATGAAAGGAGTATGTGTTTCAAATGTTGATATGACAAGTTCTTGAAATCAACTTTCATTTTTTCTCTTAACCTTTTCTCCCTCTTTATTTTTTCTTGAATTCCTAATTGATGACAGAATTATTGAACCACTAAATGTTTCTCCTCTATTCTCTGATTGAGCAACTATTTATAGCAGGAGATTTAAGATGACCGGTCTATATTGGCCCATCTACTTAAATTTACTGTCATAGAGGATAATCCTGGCATTGTCTCAAAATATTTTGCAGTTGATAATGCAAAATCTTATTATAAAAATTCTAGTAATAATGATGACAAATGATGAGGGAGTTTGCTGAGGTCTGTATTGGCTTGGAAGTATTTTAAAAAAACTCTTCACCTTTTTAGTTTTGTTTGTCATGTATCATATCATAGAGTTACTTGTTACAACAGAAGTGTAAATTTTAAAATTTTATACTATGTTTTTGTTTTGCCACAAAAAATGTCTATAGGATTATTATACGTGTATAAGAAAATTGATAGCCTGAGTTATAATCAGATACATTTTTTAGTAAATTCATGAACTATAACTGAGAATCTTTTAGATAAAGTCAGCAAGCATTTTACCATTAAGGTTTTTGCAAACTTTTGCACCCTCTTAGTGTTCAATGTTGTTTGCTTTTATAATTTTGCAGGAATGTATCTTTATTCAGCAACTGAAACTAAGCTGATAGTAGATAGTTCAAGAGGAGAAATGCTACGTATCAATGTTAGTATATCGTCCTAAACATCACATTTGATTTGTCTAATTAGACACATTCATGATTGCTATGTTTATTTAGTTTATCATCATATATATATATATATATATATAGTCATGTACTGCATCTTGTTATCCTTATTATGTGCTTGAAGATTTCCTCGGCATCTATGCTTATTCCCTTTTGCTTATTAGTCTACCATATGATATGATATGATAGAACTATAGCGGATTTTTGTAGATTGTTGTTTTCTCATTAACAGGATACAAGATCACAGAAGTTCAAGAAAAAATATTTATGTTGGTTTATCATCAAAGTATTTGATATACTGTTAATTTTGCAGTTTGATGTTACCTTCCCATCAGTTCCTTGTTCACTTCTTAGTGTTGATACAATGGATATCAGTGGAGAGCGGCATTATGACATAGTATGTATACACAATATTTTATACTATATGGTTCTGTTTTTTAGTTTCTGTGTTTTTATGTCAAATATGTTCTGTATATAGAATAAACGTCGATGAACCATCTGCTTTTGCAGAGGCATGATATTGTGAAGATAAGAATGGACCGTCTTGGTAACATGATTGAATCAAAACAAGATAGCATTGGTGCACCAAAGGTATACTTTATGAGATATTTTGCCATTTGATTTAAGTTCTCATATGTATACAATCTTTATAGTTAATGTTCCATGACTCTTTCACCTCTTTATTGATTGCTACATCTTTTAGCTTTTTATTATGCAATTTTCATTTATTGTATCCCATGAGACAATTCAGGTCACAGCTTTATATAAAAAAATACTGATAGTCTCGTTGACATAATGTTGGATTTTGATGTTAAACATAGTGGGTTTGCAGCACTATTGGGAAGACAAGGTCAACAAATGTTTCAAAAAGGGATATTTTATTTTTGGAATATTGAGTATATTAATGAAGTAAGGAGCATTTTGTGAAGCCCACTGTTGATAATTAGTATGTTAAAAAATAATTCCAGGTCTAGTTTTGTTTTATGCGGTTAATGGAAGGTTACTTTTGAATCTTGATTTACTTAGAGGTTGATAAGCATTGAGATCTATTCTGGCTTCACTTCTCTTTCAGGAGTATGTATTGCTTGTTGAGATTAGGTGTTCATATTGACTTTACGTGCTGATAAATGAAGCAGTTCTTTAAACAATACATCAGATGGACAAATTATGTCTCTTACCAGATAGGCAACTTTAGGCTTGTTCCACTGAACATAATATTCAAACAAAGTGACTAATAAATTCTAGCTATTTCAATCTTACAAAAGGCAAACCTTTAGGTTTCTAAATCTTGACCAAGGATTTATATGTAAAGACTTCCAAATGTCTGAATTAAGACTAGCAGTCCTTTCTGACTATCTTTCTTTTTCGCTTTTTGATTGTAAAATTGTTTCTTTGGTTAATTACTGATCAGTAAATACCATCTGTTTTAGTTATCGCTATCTTAGGTCCCAAATCCAGTCCTGTTCTTGATAATTTATAATTAGCCGTTCATTGTTTAAATCTTTGCATCGGGTGAGTAGAATATGCATAACATGAAATAATGAGCTAAATCTTTTGTAAATTTATGTATTTACAAGCTATGGTATCCAAGTTTTAACATTTTTCCAATTCCTAATGCAGTCATTTTCTCAAGGCATGTGTTTAGATTTGTTGTTGGTATTAGTAAGAAATATTCAGGAAGGTATCTGTACTGCTCAATTTTAATAGGTGTTTGTATTGTTCAATTTCAGTGCAACTTATCTGTATTTTCTCAATTTCAGAAGGTGTTTGTATTGCTCAAGTCATGTGTTGAAATACTGCTCAATATGAATCAATTTGACTAGTTTGCAGGGATTTGTATTTACAAATTCAACCTTGAGCTCAAAATGAATCATAGACTTTTGATGTCAAGTTTCACCTGACAGTTAGTTATATGTCATTGGCTGAACTTGGATGTGCCTTTGGTATTCTATAAGCTGCAAGTAGGCCTCATAAAAGATTGAGGAAGTATGTCAAATGATCTTTGAAGCACTTCATTAGAAAGTATTGCACATGATGGCTTGGTTTTCTGTGAACAGAAATATGACTGATCTGTTTGACCATCTTCCTTTTGTGGGAAAATGTATTTCATAGGACTATGTTAGAGATTTAACAAGTTCTCTTAAAAAACTAATTTCCTCAGCATTTATAACAATCAAGATTTCTAGGACCCATGGCAATCTAGTGGTGGATAGGGCATGTTCATGTGAGGAAGAACTCCACCTTTAGTTTATATTTTCAATGGTCTCTGTGATAAGACCCCAGCTAAGTCGAGTCCTAGTTGATTGAGTCGAGTCCGTAGATTAGGCCTTGTTGGCCGACCTAGACCTAACATTGAGTCGGCTAGGAGATGATTTGAGTCAGTTTGAATAAATTAGCCCAAATCCTAGTAGGATTAGGATTTGGCTGAATTGGAGTTTGATTAGGAGTAGGAGTTGGATTAGGGTCAGAGTCAACTGAGTCATAATTGTAATCAACCCTAATTGGCCGCCCACCTTGATTGGGGAAGTCGGCTAGGGTTGAGTTCCTTCTAGGGTTAGGACTCTTTTAGTGGTATTTTACTTGGAGGAGGAGTCTCACTAGGAAGTCTTGTACTTGGAGTAAGAGTCTTATTAGAGTTAGAGTTTGGGAACCCTATATAAAGCATGTAGCCACCACTTCTTCATCAAGCAATAGATCTATTTTCTCTTCAACCTTGTGGCCGAATACTAGGAGAGAGGAACCCCTATAGAGTTCCAAGGAGGGCCGATCCCCTACAGTGATCAATCCAACACTAGAATCCTTTGGAGTTCTACCATCTGATACCAGAGCAGCGTTCTTGACATCTCGTTATTCTTCCACCTTCGTCGCTGCCTCCATCCGTCCCACCATCATCCAAAGCAATTCCCACAATTGCTGATCTCGTGCCGACTCCGCCGTCCTCACCCCTTGCCGCAGATCCATCATCTGCTGTCGCTACAACAATTGAAATAGGATCTGGTATTGCTCCTCTCGCAAAACCTTACTGCTGCTGTAATTATTTATCCCCCGAAAAAAATACAGCTACATCTACCTTCTTGCAATCCTTGCAATCTCTTTATCTTGCTGTGAAAAGAAAACAAAATTGCTTGCTGCAAAAACTGCTGCAACGATCTTCCGTCGTTGACGCAATTTTTCAGCCGCCTACTACCTTACTGCCATATTCTTGCCAATCTTGCTGTCATATTCTTGTCAATATTTCGCATCGGTTTGGCTCTCATCATCATCTATTCATTGCTGAAATCATCTCCATATTATAAGCACGTCGCTGAAACTTTTCGTCGCAAGGCTGCTATCTTTACGACGAAAATTTTGCTGCTAAGTTGTCGGTGTTTCTTGCTACATATCTAACCCATCTTTGCCGACTTAATTGCTATCAATATTTTTATTTACTTGTTGCCATCCTCATACACTTCTTGCTGGAAAAACTTTCTCAAAACTCTCGATACACTACTGGAATTCCTTCATCGTAAAACTGCTAACCTTGACAAAGAATTTTGTAGCATCATCCTTCGGTACTTTTTGTTGCACCCATACCTGAACCAGTTGCTACCATCAACATCAACCCTAAACCCTCCTTCCAAGCCTCAGGACACTGCCATCGAACCCTTTTTACAACCTCCACATCACCTTCAAATAGCAGCCCCAACAACAACCCAAACCGCAGCCTATCAATGCAAAATTCTGCAAGCACTACCTTTCGGTATCTTTTGTTGCACCCATACCGATCCCTACCAAACCGGTTACTACCATCAACAGCAACCCTAACCCATCTCCCTATCCTTAAACTACTGCCACCGGAACCCCCTTACAGCCCCAACAACAACCCCAAACAGCAGCCCCAACAGCACCCAAAATAGCAACCTATCAGCCCCAAACTGCAACCATCTACCCTTGATCCACCACCTTTTTCAGCCAACGGTCCATGCCATTGACTCAACAACAAAAGAAGGACCGCAACATCATATATCTAGAGACATATGCCATGGCATCAGAAGATCATATCGATGCCAAGTTGGAGGCCTTCGAGACGCGTATGGAGGACAGACCATGCGCTCTTCTCACGGAGTTCAGATTGGGCCGATCACCGAGCCCAAGGAGATCACCGTATGGCGAGAGTTTTGATCGCAAGGAAAACCCATCAGAGAAAGAAGACACAATGACGAACTCACCATACCCACGCACAAGGGTGGACTTCCCTCTATGGGAAGGCGGAGACCCGACCGAGTGGATTTCGTGCACGGAGCGATACTTTTGCTATCATAAGACCCCGGAGGCTTCTATGGTCGATATTGCTGCCATCCATCTAGAGGGAGAAGCTATTCAATGGTATGATTGGTACAAGCACACCCACGGAGTCCCAACATGGAGGCAATTCAAGAGCGGGTTGCTACTCTGCTTCAGACCGTTTGAGTACGAAAATATCGACGGCCAACTCGCAAAAATCCGCCAGACCTCCACAGTTCAGGAGTACCAGACCAGATTTGAAAGACTTTCTAACCAAACAAGAGATTGGTCTGAAAAACAGTTGTTAGGGACTTTCATCGAGGGGTTGAAGTCGGAGATCCAAGAAGAAGTCAAAGCGCGACGACCCTACATGATGATGGTGGCTATCTTCTTCGCGTGACTACGAGAAGAAAAGCTGAACCAAGATGCTCAGAGGACCAAAGTCACCACCCGACCAACAGCACATAGACCTTCGTCCCCATCTACTTCCAGCCGACCCTCCTAGCCAAAGAAATTGACAAGGGAAGACCCTCGCGACAGATCCGCGAAAGGCTTATGTCGGCATTGCGACGTGCTCTGGAGTCTTCCCTATTAACGACCTTCGTTCCACTGTCGACGATCGCAAGAAGATCGAGCCCCTCCAGCGGTAGTATCGGCAAGGAATCCGTGACGCCAAAACTTATTGGATGAAGATCAAGTTCCAAAAAAATAAATAAATCTTAAATTAGGAGGAAGGGACCAACACCTTCACCACTTACAAGAGTAAGAGAGGGATCTTCAGCAGGGCCCAATAAAATATGGTTATTGCTATGTTAGATATACCTATTCACTATGGCGAGATCATCACCCCTCCCTCTCACTATGAAGAAAGATGCCCCCCCCCTTGGCCGAGTAAAACGATTGCCCTCACAGCCACAATGCCATCTACATCGATGCTAGCATTTTCAGATCGTGGCAAGGTGTTCGTGATTAGAGCAGACGCATCGGGAGTTGGGATTGGCGCCACCGTCATGCAAGATGTCCGACCCTTGATCTACATCAAAGCTCTCCCTACACTTCACACGAGACTTCTAATCTACAACAAAGGGATACTAATCACTACTGAAATTGAGGTTTGACATGATATAGGTCAATAACACGAAGAAGAGACGAGAATAAGCCCGGAAGAATTATAATTTCTACTCACTCAAGACTCAGATCAGGCTCACATTACCATGGACCTTATCAGAGAGCAACCACCATTCCATAAGAAAGCTCGACTACTATTAAAGAACAACCACCTAGCAGCCCATGCAAGAAAGAAACAGCTTCCCGACAAACACCTGAGGAAGAAAGTTTGCTATTGAAGATCGAGTTCTCCTTCACCTCCAACCCTATCAGCAGAAAACTCGAGCCTCAAGGAAGTGGTCTTCATATTACTTTGGACCATATGAAATTGAGGATCATATTGGAGCTGTGACCTACGGATCGGACCTACTCACCAATTCAAAAATGCATCTAGTGCTTTATGTGTCCTACCTCAAATGGAAGTTTAGAGAAGATGACTCAGTCCAGATCCATCTACCTGACATCTCAACTGATGAGGAGGTCTATTTTCAGCTGATGATCACATGGGATCGTAGGATTGCAACACATCACCGTCCAGACACTACTACTGATAAAGATATACAAGACAATGTTGGACCATAGGATCATGATGCGCTTACCATAAATGTAACGGGGAAGCCTCATGAAAAGTTGTCGACCAGGAGTTGGAGTTCATGGAGCCTCATCCTTGAGGACAAGGTTGATTTAAAGAGGACGGGTCTGATATGATCCCAGCTAAGTCGGATCCTAATTGATTGAGTCGAGTCCGTAGATTAGGCCTTGTTGGCCGACGACCTAGGCCTAACATTGAGTCGGCTAGGAGATGATTTTGAGTCAATTTGAATAAATTAACCCAAATCCTAGTAGGATTAAGATTCGATTGAATTGGAGTTTGATTAGGAGTAGGAGTTGGATTAGGGTCAGAGTCAACCGAGTGATAATTGTAATCAACCCTAATTGGCCGCCCACCTTGGTTGGGGAAGTCGGCTAGGGTTGAGTTCCTTCTAGGGTTGGGACTCTTCTAGTGGTATTTTACTTGGAGTTAGAGTCTCACTAGGAAGTATTTTACTTGGAGTATGAGTCCTATTAGAGTTACTATTTGGGAACCCTATATAAAGCATATAGCCACCACTTCATCAAGCAATAGATCTATTTTCTCTTCAGGCTTGTGACCGAATACCAGGAGGGAGGAACCCCTATAGAGTTCCAAGAGGACTGATCCCCTACGGAGATCAATCCAATGTTAAAATTGTCGAGAATTCTTCGATCGACATCTTACGTGCAGTGGAAAACAGAAACAAAAAAACCAAGATTCCCGAAATTAAGTATTTGACCGTTGTGCAATGACTGGTGTGCGAAAAATCTACAAAAATCGAAAACTGCATAAATCAAAGAGATGTATTACCTAGGGAGATCGTATATCTCTGAAAATTTCTAGATCCGATTGAGAAGACGAAGGAGCACTCGCATACTCCTCTCTAGCGGTAATCTACACGGCAGACGCAGCAACAGCTCCTTAGCTGCGGGATCAATCTCTTCACACTCTCAGACCAACGAGGAGGAGAAAACTCTGAGGAGTAATAGGAGGCTTTTCTAACTCTCCCTTGTTCTAGCCTTTGAAGAGTAGAGTGCCTCCTATTTATAGAGGTGAATGAGCATATTCCTGATTCTGCTCATACTGGATCTCTATCCAATTTGATCTTATCCATATTGGATTTTATCCTATTTTGATCTTATCCACATTAGATCTTATCCGATTTTGATCTTATCCATACCAGGAGCTCCGCGGATATCTTATATCTGCACCTCTACCCGTCACAATGTCTACTATGTGTGTGTGACTCTCTAGGTCCGATACCGAGGTGGTCGTGAGTTGCTCACATTAGAACTCCTTCTGATATAGTGAATAATTATCTTCATAATAATTCACTCGACTCATCGATTATGGTTGTACTAGGCCACTACACTATAGTCTCCAGACGGTACAGGGGGATCAAATCCATCGGACCTGTCTGTCCATAGTTATCGTGTATTTATAGTCCCTTATTCAACTACTATATCAGAGATCGTATATTGGGCATGGATATTGTCAGTACGGTTTGCAATTTCGGTACCGGGCGGTACATACCGGTCCGCCAGGTTGCCGGTACGCGGACCGCCCGCTACTTGGCGGTACCGCCAAAAATTGATCGTTGGCGGTCGATTAAGGGAGAAAAAGGGAAGAAGAAGAAGAGGAAAAGAAAAAAAAGAAGAGAAGAAGAAAACCTAGCGCCTGTCCTCACCGACGCACCGTCGTCGCCCTCGCCCGCGGTTTGTCAGCGCGCCGTCGCCTATGGATCGTCGCCGCCCGCTCCCGTGCGAGGAGATGAAACGTCTCCTCGCACGGGGAGAAAGATCAAGGCGACGTCGCCCCTTTTCTTTTATTTTTTAATATTTTTAATATATTTTAATATTATATTATATTATAAAAATATTATATAATATTATATTATATTATAAAATTATTATATTATATTTACGGTTTGCATTGTGCATGTCGCTCGATACCGGTATCGGTACGGTACCGACAATATGTCGGTACACCGGTACGGACCGGTAAGTCAAACCTTGACTGTCAGGCCACATACGGAATCCTTCTGAGTCTCGCTCTAATCGGATTCTCCCGGAGAACTCTCTCAATCCGAACGACCCTGGCCAGGGATTTTGTCTGAGCGAGCACACACGGGATATTCCTCTCATGATACCCGAGAGTAGATGATCCTTTGTTGACACTAAATTGCCTTCGTATGACTGGCTGCCAATCTTGATAACCGACTGTTCCAGATCTGGACCTTTCCAAACTTGTAAGTCTAACATCAAAGAAAGGAGTACTCATACAAGACATCCTTGGTGTCTCAAGTCTAAGGATCAAGTAAACAATTGGGATTATGGAATTGTTGTTTGACATTAGGTATTATTATCCATCCAGCATTTCTTAAGCAGATCAATCAGTGAACTCATTCTCCAATGAGCCCTGCACTATATCTCTAGTGTCCCCACACAAGCGACTATGATACCAGCCGCCTCCATCATATGGACGAGTATACAACACACTGGTCTATCCGGTTATCTCGATGTCCCTCTCAAGTAGCCTATGGGCAGGATGATTTAGGATCTGTGTTTAAAGGTGAATTAGTCTCATTATAATCATCCAACTCTTATTGCACAGATCCAGAGACATCATAATATACAGAACTATATAATGTGAGAATATACCAATAATAATACGCAAAGAGATTACTGCAGCATGTCACAGGTACCATCACTCATGTGATTGGCTTGTAGGGCGCCTATAACTAGCAATCTCCCACTTGACCTAAAGCCAATCACCTACATGTCTGATCCCCATCAGACGTCTGCAATGCTCAAACACAACCTGAGGCAATAGCTTAGTTAGTGGATCTGCAATGTTATCTTCGAATGGAAGCCCGGCCTTACCATCAGCCTATATATCTAAACTCTAAATCTTACTTTAATGTCTCGAGGCCTACCAATACATAATCTACATCATGCCCTCCCTGCCGTTCCAAACTGTTCTTTCCACTACTACATCTCCTCGGGCTACGATCTCTCTAATTAAATGGAACCTCCTCGGAACGTGCTTAGACTTCTGGTGAGACTTGGGTTCCTTCGCTTGAGCGATCGCCCCGTTATTGTCGTAATATATTGGGATCGGATTTGCGCTGCTCGGTACGACTCCCAAATCTGTGATGACCTTCTTCATTCAGACTCTTTTACTGCTTCCGCTGCAGCAATATATTCTGCCTCTGTAGTCGAGTCCGCAGTAGTATCTTGCTTAGAACTTTTCCAGCTTACTGCTGCTCTATTCAAGGTAAACACATACCTTAAATTTGACTTGCTATCATCGACATTAGACTAGACTCTCGAGTCTGTGTAGCCTTCAACCTGGAGGCTACCTCCTCCGTATACCAGTAAAAGATCCTTAGTCCTTCTCAAGTACTTAATGATACACTTTATTGCTTTCCAGTGCTCCAAGCCTGGATCTGCCTGATACCTACTCGTGACACTCAGAGCATGTGTTATATCAGGCCTGGTACATAGCATAACATATATGATAGACCCTATCACTGATGTATAGGGTACCTTATCCATGTTTGTCCTTTCTTTAGGATTTTTTGGGGACATACTCTTGGAAAGTGATATTCCATGTCTCATCGGTATGAGACTTCTTTTAGAATTTTTCATGTCAAATTTTTTGACAATGGTGTCTATATGTACCTGGATTGGGATGAGCTGAGCATCTTATTGGATCTATCTCTATAGATCTGAATCCCCAATATATAGGATGCTTCCCCTCAGTCCTTCATGGAGAAGTGTTTAGATAACCAAGCTTTAACTGTGAAAAACATTCCTACATCATTCTCAATGATTAGGATGTCATCCACATATAACACCAAGAAGGTGATAGCACTCCCACTTACCTTCCTGTACACACAAAGCTCATCTTCGTTCTTAACGAAGTCAAAAGATCTGATTGCCTTATCAAATCTTAAGTTCCAACTTCGGGAAGCTTGCTTTAATCCATAAATGGACTTAAGCAATCTGCATATCTTATCTGGACTTTCCTTGGACACGAATCCCTCAGGTTGTATCATATACACCTCCTCTGTGAAATTGCCATTGAGGAATACGGTTTTCACATCTATCTGTCAGATTTCATAATCATAGTTTGTTGTAATAGCTAAAAGAATTCAGATGGTTTTACGCATGGCTACAGGTGAGAATGTTTCGTCATAGTCAACACCTTGCCTTTGACGATACCCCTTAGCCACTAGCTTTGCTTTATAGGTCGCCACCTTTTCATCTACTTCGATCTTCTTGAATATTCATTTGTAGCCAATGGGTACAATACTCTCAGGTGCATCAACAAGGTTCCAAACCTTATTAGAGTACATGGAATCCATCTCAGTATTCGTAGCTTCTTGCAACTTCCTGGAGTCTATGCTCGTAATAGCCTCCTCATAGGTCTGAGGATCAACATCCTAAGTGTTCTCTCTATTGTTCTCTCTATTGATATGTCCCACATATCTCTCAGGAGGATGTGACACTTTACCATATCTACACAAAGCTAGAACTTGTGTGTCAGGTACCTGAACAGATCTGATCTCCAGAACAGTGCCCGAGCTAGGTTCTCTAACGTCGCTCAACTCTATCGTCCTCCCACTATCTCTGCCAAGAATATCTTCCTTCTTAAGGAGCATTGCCCTCTTGGCAATAAAGACCTTTTGGTCCTCAGGGTGATAGAAGTAATACCCACAAGTCTCCTTAGGGTATCCCACGAACTTGCACCATTCTATTCTTGATTCCAACTTATCGGGATTGTCTTTTACATGGGTAGGGCTGCCCCAAATCTTAACAACCTTATGATCAGGTTTATTCCCTTTCCTTGTCTCATATGGTGTAGACACCACCGATTTAGATGGAATTTTGTTCAGAAGGTAAGCTGCGGTATCTAGGGCATATCTCTAGAATGAAACGGGTAGGTCGGCGAAACTCATCATGGATCGCACCATGGTCTAACAACGTGTGTTTCCTCCTTTCCGATACACCATTGAGCTGAGGTGTATAAGGAGGTGTCGATTGAGATAGTATCTCATGGTCCTTAAGGAACTGGGTGAACTCTGTACTCAAGTATTCTCCTCCTCGATCTGATCGAAGAGTCTTAATATTTTTTTCAATCTAGTTCTTTACTTCATTCTTATATTCTCTGAATTTCTCAAAAGCCTCGAACTTGTACTTCATCAAGTACACATGTCCATACCTTAAGAAATCATTAGTGAATGTAATGAAGTATGAGTAATCACCTATGACCTGAGTGGACAAAGGTTCACATACATCACTATGTATGAGTTCTAATAACTCATATGCTCTCTCCCCAGTTTCACTAAAAGGAGAGTTGGTTATTTTTCCCTGAAGGCAAGACTCGCAAATTGCATATGACTCATAGTTAAATGGATCTAAGTATCCATCTTTCAGCAACTTTTGAATTTTTCCCTCATGGATATGACATAGCCTACAATGTCATAGGTATGCAGTGTTCACCTCATCTCTTTTCCTATTGGACATGCTTATATTCATGATATGTGAATTAGTGTTTAGCATAAACAAACTATTATGCAATGTCCCTTTGATGATCATATCATCCTTTATAATTGAACAAATATTATTCTTAAAAAACAACTTATAACCATTTAATGTCAAACTTGAAATGGATATAACATTTTTTATAATAGAGGGGACAAAATAACATGCATCTAATGCAATAGTAGCTCCACTAACTACATGTAAAATGACCTCATCGACAACAACAACAGCAACTCTTGCCCCGTTGCCCATCTTGAGATCCATCTCACATTTGGCCGGTCTCCTAGGCCTTGTTAGAAGCTGCAACAAATTGCAGATGTGATAAGTACTCCCAGTATCCAATACCCATGTGTTATCACAAATATCTGACAAATAGAGATTGATCATGAATGTACCTAAAGCTTCTCCAAGCTTTTGTTTCGCCTTTTCTGTAAGATACTCCTTGCAATTCCTCTTCCAATGCCTGCTTTTCCCGTTCCAATGCCTGCTTTTCCCGCAATGGAAGCATTATCCTTTGTCCTTTACTAGGTCTCTTTTGATAACATTTGCCTTGTCTTATTTACCTTTGCCCTTCTTAAGGGACTTCCCAGCTTTTTTTTTTTCCTTTTGGTCTCATTAATGTAGAGAACTGATTTCTCTTTCTTGATGGTACTCTCTGCTTCCCTCAACATATTGAGGAGCTCAGGGAAAGTCACCTCAAGCTTGTTCATATTAAAATTCATAATGAACTGAGAAAAAGAATCTGGTAAGGACTGAAGTATAAGATCAACGCACAGGTCATTATCTATGATCATTCCTATACTTGTGAGTTTCTCAATCTACTCTATCATCTTTAGTACATGGTTCTGAATCGATGCCCCCTCAGTCATCCTGGCACGGATGAGACTCTTGATATCTCATATTGCTGAGTCCTTCCCTATTCCTCAAACAATTTGCGGAGATACAAGAGTATGGATCTAGCATCCATATTTTCATATTGTCTCTGTAACTCTGGGTCATAGAGGCTAATATGTAACATTGAGCAAAAGTAGAATCATCTATATACTTCAAATATTGGGCAAACTCTTCCTGAGATGCTCCCTCATCAGGCTTGGGTATAATCGTATCTAGGATATATGTGATTTTCTCCGCTGTGAGAACTATTCGCAAATTACTGAGCCAACCAGCAAAGTTTTCGGACCAATGAAGTGATAGGCATCAAGTATGCCACGTAGGGAGTCTGTATACGACATGTTTCTGACAAACAGGAGATGTAGTATAAATAAATAACATGCAGACTTTGCAAAGAAAACAATCAAGATATGGACTTCTATCTTGACATACTCCCACTATTTTTATCGAGTCACGCGGCACCCTCATCACGTGAAACGGAAGTCCCTGGTAGACTTCTAGTGGGGATCGAGATCCAGTTAGCATCTCAGTATGACCTCAAGGGACTCGACCAATCACACTAAGCCCAAAAGGTAGGCAACTCTTGTCAATTACAACTCCTTGAGATTCCCGTCCTTTTCGACCTCCAAACTGCCATGGTCTCGAGGGACTCGACCAACCATGATATTCGGTTAAGTCATCACCATTGTTACAAGATGAGTCTAATTCGATGATATGCTCTCGAGGGACTCAACCAAGCAATACCATGTCCTAAGGTCACCGGTGATATATCATGTCGTAGGCAAGATCTCGAACCATGAGGATATGTGAGCCTCGAGGGACTCGACCAACTCAACCTATGTTGTGATCCAACTTAATTACAAACTCGCAGACCCAATAAACGAGAATAATACAGGTTTTTGCAGCCCAAATAATCAATTACACACATCATAAGGTCCATGATTATCTGTCTACATCATACATCACATGTATCATCATGCAAGAATACTGGATAAATAATAATAATAGTTAATTAAAGAATTTAATTAACTATTTTTTAAACCTCGAGACATGAAGGGAATTTTTTGAATTGTTAGGGGCATTTTGGTAATTTGGATAGGGATATGCCTCATAATTTCTCAAAATTTGAGGGGTAAAAATGTTATTTTGCCTTAAAAATGCCCTAAACCCTTCTTTCTTGCGGTAGCACCGCCTCTCGCGCTGCTGCCCGCGCATGAGCCTATGTGAGGGGGTGCCCAGCTCGCGTTGGGCGCCACATGGATTGCCTGCCAGTGTAGGCGGCACCGCCTTGCACTTAGGCGGTGGGCTGCCTCGTGCAGCCCGAATGCCAGCGCAGGCAGTGTGGTTGCCTTTGTGCGGGCTGCCGCCTGCCTGCACTAGCCGCTGCGCGGGTGGTTGGCCTGTGTTGGTTGTCGTGCGAGCGGCTACCCGTGGGCTGGCCGCCCTGCACGGGCGGTTGCAGCCTGCACTATTTTTGCGGACAAGTAGCTCTTTCGCAACTTTTGCGTGTGAACCTGCTTTCCTCAATCACCCATCGCAATCCGCCTTTCAGCCAATCTGTCTGGCAGCAACAATTGTCGCTTCGTTTCACGTCAACACTTTTGACGTCGAAAATCCGCTATAAAGCACCTTTCAGTCAGAAAGATAAGGCGCTTTTCAGATCTAGAAACTATGTCAAAACGTAGCATAATCGCATAAAACGACTTTCACCAATTAAACACATCACATGCAGTTTACAAAGCCAATCATCGCATGACGATCCTGGCTCTGATACCACTGTTAGGAATTCTTCGATTGACATCTCATGCGCAGCGGAAAACAGAAACAAAAAAAACCAAGATTCCCGAAGTTAAGTATTTGGTCGTTGTGCGATGATTGGTGTGCGAAAAATCCGTAAAAATCGAAAACTGCATAAATCAGAGAGATGTGTTACCTAGGGAGATTGTATATCCCTGAAAATTTTCAGATTCAATGGAGAAGACGAAGGAGCACTCGCGTTCTCCTCTCTAGTGGTAATCCACACGGCAGACGCGGCAACAGCTCCTCAGCTACGGGATCAACCTCTCCACACTCACAGACCAAGGAGGAGGAGAAAACTCTAAGGAGTAATAGGAGGCTTTTTTCTAACTCTCCCTTGTTCTAGCATATGAACAATAGAGTGCCTCCTATTTGTAGAGGTGAATGAGGATATTCTTAATTCTATTCATATTGGATCTCTATCTAATTTGATCTTATCCACATTGGATCTTATCTAATTTTGATCTTATCCATATCAGGAGCTCCGCGGATATCTCATATCTGCACCTCTACCCGTCGCAACGTCTACCATATGTGTGTGACCCTCTAGGCCCGATACTGAGCTAGCTATGAGTCGCTCCCATCAGAACTCCCTCTGATATAGTGAATAATTATTTCCATAATAATTCACTCGATTCATCGACTATGGTCGTATTAGGCCACTACACCATAGTCCCCAGACGGTACATGAGGATCAAATCCATCAGACCTGTCTGTCCACAGTTATTGTGTATCTACAGTCCCTCATCCAACTAATATCCCAGAGATCATATATTGGGCATGGATATTGTCAGGCCACATACGGAATCATTTTAAGTCTTGCTCTAATCAGATTCTCTCGGATAACTCTTTCTCTCTCAATCCGAACGACCCTGCCAGGGATTTTGTCTTAGCGAGCACACACGGGATATTCCTCTCATGATACCCGAGAGTGGATGGTCCTTTGTTGACACTCAATTGTCTTCGTATGGTTGGTTGTCAATCCCGATAACCGGTTGTACCAGATCTGGACCTTTCCAAACATGTAAGTCCAGCGTCAAAGAAAGGAGTACTCATACAAGATATCCTTGGTGTCTTAAGTCTAAGGATCAGGTACATAATTGGGACTACGAAATTGCTGTCTGACATCAGGTATTATTATTCATCCAGCATTCCGTAAGCGGATCAATCAATGAACCCATTCTCCAATGAGCACCTGTATTGTATCTCTAGTGTCCCTACACAAGCGATTATGAGACCAGCCGTCTCCATCATATGGACAAGTATACAACACACTGGTCTATCCGATTATCTCGATGTCCCTCTCGAGTAACCTATGACCAGGATGATTTAGGAACTGTGTTTAAAGGTGAATTAGTCTTATTATCATGATCTCATCATGATCCGATTCCCATTGTACAGATCCAGGGACATCAACAATATACATAAATATATAATGTGAGAATATGTCAATAATAATACGTAAAGAGATTACTACAGCGTGTCACAGGTACCATCACTCACGTGATTGGCTTGTAGGGCACCTATAACTAGCAAGAATCCTTTGGGGTTCTACCACTGTGTGCCAATTTAAATAAGGGTAGAACAAATTACACCAGAAAGGTATTATCACAACCGTGTTACTGGTGTTGAAGGTGCCAACACATGTCAGCCAGCATGTCGGTGTGGCAATGGGCACAACATAGTATTGACCATGCCCAAAGGTATTGTCAGCACTTCTCCATGAGACAGTTGTCCTTAATTCTTGTAGTTCTGTTGATATCATTTGATGTTCTCAAAAGTATGTAACCTAGCACAATGGTTCTGTGCTGTGGGTCCATGGTTGGTTCTAGATATGAGTCTCTTGTTGCTTTTATTAGGGCATAAGTCACCTAGCAAAAAAATGAATTATGCTTGTATATTTTCCTCAGCTTGAAATCTATCAATTCACTTCAAAAATTTTACACTACCATAGATAATTTCTTGAGGCACACTTTTTATATATGCTTTCCTTTTGTTAGCCAATTTGTGGTTTTGCATCTGTTATTATTCTAAGATTTTTAGGTTTATATTTCTTTTAGATTGAAAGACCTTTACAGAGGCATGGTGGAAGACTTGATCACAATGAATCTTATTGTGGTTCTTGCTATGGGGCAGAAGTGGTATGTGCTTAAATCATGTTGCACTTTGTATCTTAGTCTTACTTCCGGTGATGCTAATTTAGCCTGAGTGTCGATTCTTTTTTTAACTTGAAGCAGCAATTGTAATGACTGTTGTCCAAATGGCATCCTAAGATAGTGCAGTTCATTTTCCTATGTAGTCAGATGATGATTGCTGTAACTCATGTGAAGAAGTTCGTGCAGCTTACCAGAAGAAGGGGTGGGCCCTGACAAATCCAGATCTAATTGACCAGGTTTACAAAAATGTTTTCCTTCACCTAAATTTTGGTTTTGGAGTTACCATATATAATTTCTTATGAGCTTTTACACTGCTGAGTTAAACTTAGTATTGTAATTGTCATGGCATATATTGTCATTTGAATAAAGTTTCTGAATCCTGAGGGAATGTTTTTAAGAATGCCCCCAGAGACATGAAATGAGACCAATGAGTTGCCTACTGATTGTCATGTGAATCACACCTTTTGTCTTTGTGGGTGGACATTCTTGGGGATGAGGAACAAAGGGATTTGTCTCTCTCACTTCTACAAATGGAGAGTTTGTAGTTGATCTAGAATTGAATCATGGGATTAAGTATATGTGGTTCCTTTTGAAACCAAATGGGATTTCCAATTTGTTAGAAGATGGACAGAAGCTGGTTTAGATTTCCAAGATGCTGGAAATGGCGAAATTTGTCGTAACCAATTGCGAGTGGCCTGACCAGTCACTACTTGGTTACACTACTGAGATCACTTGGTTAGCCAGAATTAGCAAAATATGTGATCAATCTTGATATCCACTGAAAGGGGGTTTTTAGTCATCAGACACTACCAATTCCCAATTAATCCTGCAAGTTATTATTTTTCTCATTAGTTTAGGCTTTTTTTCCATAATTCAAATGTGACTTCTGCCTCCTCCCTTGTATCAGAATTCATACATGACACATCACATAAAAGTTTCATTTGTTGCAAACTCAACAGTGATATGACCAGATGATAAGTTCGAACATGTATCTCCAATGTAATATTTTTGACTAAGTAGTTGGACCATTGCTGCTGAAGAACACCATCAGAAAGCTCATGATGCTTTTTGCCAGCATGTAAGCATCAACTGGACAGTCATCTCTCCACATATCTAATTGGAGAGTCAGGTCCATCTTCATGTGATGAATGTAGGTCATCCTAATGCATCTTTCTATGAAGGTTTGACTGTGCTGTAACCCACATCTTGTTAAGTCTGTGGTGTCTTGTTGCAACTCTCTTATATTGGCCTCTGAAGATTGTTCCTGGTCCTATGAGACTTTGTTACTTTTTTGGTTTGTATGTGCTTTTAAGCATGTAACTTGGTTTTCTTTGTAATCAACTTTAATCACCAATTCAGTGCAAGAGAGAGGGCTTCATCGGCAAAATAAAGGAGGAAGAAGGTGAAGGATGCAATATCAATGGTTTTCTGGAAGTCAGTAGAGTAGCTGGAAATTTTCACTTTGCTCCTGGAAAGAGCTTTCATGGATCTTATAGTTTCTTGCAAGATTTGCTGGGCATTCAGACAGACAATTATAACGTGAGTAGAGTGCTAAATTACCACTGCTGCTTCTTTTCCTTTGGTTGTAGGTGATTTTCTGTTTCAGTGTCAGGTATAAAATTTACCTGAGGATCAACTTTAATCATTTTCTATTTTGACTAATACCAGATAAGCCACACAATAAACAAATTATCGTTTGGAAAGGAGTTCCCAGGTGTAGTAAACCCACTTGATGGGTAAGTTGGGCAGGCTATCTTCATTTATTCTACTTGGTGCTTTATCTCTATTAATTTTGGATTGTTTTAGATTCTGTTCTAATGTGTTGCATGAAAAATCCAGTGTGAAGTGGATACACAAAACTACATCTGGGATGTATCAGTATTTCATCAAAGTGAGCATTCATTTTAAGTTCTTCTGTATTCAATATGCAACTTATTTAATTTGCATCTTTTAGCCATGGTAATTTCTAATTCGATTACTATGTAATTCCTGAATACCATTTATGTATTAATATAGCATGTTTGCTTTTTATTGTACTCTCATTTTAATTTTCTGGAAAATGTGTGACATGATCATTCTGATTGACATCACTGGTATGGACGTAAATGTTAGTTTGGTTTTTCCTGCTTCACAGGTTGTTCCTACTATCTATACTGATATCAGAGGACATAAAATCCACTCAAACCAGGTAAGAAGTTTGTGAACTGTGTATGGATGGATTTGCACTGAAGTGTGTTCTTTTCCAGTTTTCAGTGACAGAGCACTTCAGAGATGCAGATGTGTATCCAAAACCCCCTCCTGGGGTATACTTCATTTATGACTTCTCACCAATTAAGGTAAGCAAAAAACAAGATGGACTATATTGTTGCACAACTTGTTCCACAATGTATTGGATTATGTGTTTTAAAGAGCTGATAGTTCTTTTCTTATTTTGCAGGTTATATTTACAGAAGAAAATGCATCACTCTTGCATCTTTTCACAAACGCCTGTGCTATAATAGGAGGTGTGTTCTGATCTGTCAATGTGCTGCTACTCTTTCTTTAACTTAACCAAATGAAACTAGGATACGGTATCCCCTAATCTGACAGTGAAATAGCTGCTCACACTGCACATCACCTTACACGACATATAGCTAGAACATTGACACTTGTATGCATGAACATTATTTCTCCTAACCAAGGAATTGAAAGGAGATTATCTAAAATTGAACTTGTTTGGAATTAATCAGGTGTTTTTACTGTTGCCGGAATCATTGATGCCTTTGTCTACCATGGTCACCGTGTAATCAAGAAGAAGATGGAGCTTGGCAAGCACACCTGATATGGTTAAAGCCAGTGTTTCATTCCTTCAACCATGTGATGTTGTATGAATCATCGGAATGAATTCTGCAAAAAGGGGCAAAAATCACCTGACCCAATCTGCTGGAGTTCAGAAACCATTGTTATTTGTTTGATTCTTGGTCACTTTGCTCCTTGCGTCTGGTTGGTCATCCTAGTGAAACGGTTCTTGCAGCAAAGCCAATATATGATGTATAAATTCTTTTGTGGGCATTCCCTCCCGATGAGAGAACTGAGAAGTATTTGATACAAGTCAAATTCCAAATGAGAAACACTGATTGACATTTGTCTTTCAACTAAATGGATACTTACTTGGTGGCATAGTGTTGAAAGGTTGGTTGCGTTATGCTCATCTGTTAAAGAAAGATACCTATTCTCTTAAATACTTCTGCCCTGGGAGGTAGGCCATCAATGTTGAAGATAACCAACCCTCATTTAAACCAACACAGGTATGTGTACGCATGCCTTTTACTACGTCAGTTACTTTTTTGTTTAAAATGTCTTTGCGAAACCCGAAAGTTGATATTTTTTTGCTACTCTTCACTAGTTGGCTATCTTTGACTACTACAAGAGGGTATAATTGAGATTAATGTCCTGTTAGGCAGTGACCATCAATTATGGTTAAGATAGCTGGATAATTTTGGACCTTCTAGGTAATCATCTGTGTCTAATGGCCGTAATTCTTTTGTCCAAATACGACAGAGCACTGGTGAAGGAAAATGTGGATTGTGAGGTCTCAATGGAAAACTTTTGTTTCAGTGAGTATTGATTATGTTGCTGCTAACTTGGATTATCTGTTGTTTTTTTTTTTTTAGTGTCTCTATACTTATGGAAGAGTCTTGATGTTTCTGAAAGATGAATTCTTGTTGCTCGTCCGTTGGTGGACACAAGGTTTGGTTGATGTTAATGCTGTCTGCGCGCACACTATGGTGCATGTGTGGAGAATCTTTTAACTGATACGTCGTTTCAAATGCATAAGAGATAGCATGTGATTTACATCCACTGCATCAATATGTCGTCTCTTGTTTACTGTTGCTGCTTCATAGGTGTTCTTGTTGAGCATGGTTGTCAGGTACTTTTAGCTATGCCGCAACAATATCTTAGCATAAAGAAAGGCAGCTCACGCCACTTGTATCATTTGACTTGCAGTTTGGGGTACTTTGTGCTTCCAATATGGGATGGGATGTTCGTTCGTATTAGCGTGCATTTTACTTTTGCACAGATTTCATGATGTTTGTCACCTGTCACGGATACGGTCTTCTCTGCATGTTTCCTCTCGTGGAGTGCAATGCAATGTTCGAGGGTAAATTACTTGCAATTAGGGTTATGGTGCATATTACTTTTCCTTCTAAACCAAAATGCCAGTCTTTTTTTGCTTGCTCTGATTAGCTAATTGCTGGGAGTAGCCGTAACAGCAAACAGTGCTTGATTGACGATGGATGATTATCTAAATAGCAAGATGGATGATGGTATGTTGAAACCTGTGGGCATTAACTGTGTTCTCTGTCTGTCATACAGCTATTGCTAAGCCAGAACGACTGCATAACGCTTTCCAACTTGGAAATTGTAGAAATTTAGCTTATCCCATGAGATGCAAAGACTTCAATTTATCATTCTATTAAAGGCGGATTGGTTCAGCTCCATTTTGGAGATTTTAAGAAAAATTTCCAGTGGAATTTTCCAGATTGATTCTGAATCGTCAAATTTTCCCGAGACAACAACTTGGCTGCAATCCATATATTACAACAAAAATAAGATAGATATATAATAATAAAACCGGATGGAGAATTTTTCTCCTCTATTATATATAAACGTGCTAGGAAGAAATAGTTCCATAGAAAAGAATGAAAAATTGTAGTGCCCCCAGTCAAAGGTGGATCCTAAATCAGTACAAAGGTGGAGGCTGTAAAGAAAACCCCAACCCCCCACCCCAAACTTCTTTTCGGTTCCTACTGCATGTGTCAAAGAATGGTCTCGGCTTAGGATCCATGATGGCAGAAAAATAGATCAAACTTTTCCATCGTGTTCTCCTGGTTCTGAGAGCAGTCCGTGCTTCTGAGATTTGTCGATGGGCAAGGAGTAACTCCATCGTTCTTTCCCCCCTGGTTTCGACGATGCATTTCCGTACCAGAACATACCCATAACTGCTAAGATCATTCCGAAGATTACCTGTATACTGAGATCCTCCCTACCAAACAAAAAGAATCCCAAAACTAAGACGAGGATTGTCTTCATGTGCCCAAGGACCTGAAATGACACTGCCGTGAATCGTCCGATGCAGATGAACTGGCTAAGGTTGGTCCCTACAGCAATGATGCATGACAGAAAGATGAAGAACTGCAGCAGACAAATGTAAAAGGAGTTAATAGATGAAGTGTTTGCATTGCAGGAAACAGTAAACATAATAGGAGTCAATTTATTGTGAAAACAAATCATAACATAGGAGAGAACATACACAAGGTGCCATCATACAAGTTCTCAGTTTGAAAACACCATCAGGTACTTACCACGACGGTCACATTGTAATCAAATGCATCCACCCTTTTGCTTGTTAACCAATAATCAACAAAAGGCCCTAACATCAGCAGCGACATCGCCTGAGCAGGAGCAGTGTGCCCGATGAGGTTGAATGATCCAAGAGAGTATTTCTTTTGAATAGAATGCACATACTACAGAAGACAGTGGATACAATCAGCATCAAAATTTCATTAAAAAGAAAAAACAAAAAAAACAAAAGCTCAGTTTATACGCTATGCAAGAAAACAATATCAACAATTCACAAATGAGAGAGCATTAGAAATCTTGTACGTCAATCATGCAAGGAGAATGATATCTATTTACTCACATATTGTTGCAAAGAAGTGCTCCAAACTGCTATGGTAGCAGCTATGAGCCCTCTAGAATTCACGCTCACATCAGTAACTGTGCATACAGCAACTCCAACAAGAACCACCACTATGCTGAGCTTTGTTGCCCTAGAATAACGAATCTTATCAAACACAACCTCAAGAAGACATGACACTGGGATCATACTCAGCTTCGCAATCTGTCATGACATTACAAAAGCATGTCACTTTTTGAAATTATTGTCCATACCTAAGACAGTGGAAACCATAGTCTGTGATCAGATCAAACCTGATAAAATCCGACGGAATTCCACATTAGACTAACATTCATCCCGACGATTGATAAGTTTGCAAAAAATACATATTTTATAAGCTCAGATAAAGGTAAATGAGAGGGTTGAATGTATCCCAGCCACTTAAATACAATAGTCATGAGTGTGGTTGCGACAAAGTGCAGACCAGTTAATGTTGTAGCTGCAGTTAAGACAGTGCATCACACGAGTTATAAAACAAGCAAAAACACTTGTAAGAGTCAAATGAAATTAAAACTAACGTTTAAGTTAGGAACTTCACCTATGGACTTTATAAATCTATAAATGTTCTCAATTTTATATTTGCTTAGGATTTCATTTTCAAAGCAAGTACGAGGAACAATTCAAGAGCAAAGCTGAGTTAGTATACAAAGCACTTTCTCCACCTAAATCAAAGTATGAGGAAAAATTCAAAAGCAAAGATAAATTGGTACTCCAAAGCAATTTAGTCATCAAAATTCAGGATCTTAAATCAAAAGCAGTCAAGAACTAATAAAGGATTGTGGTTGCAGAAGTATAAATTACTCAACTTTCGCTAGACTATATAGCCAAATTTTTTAGACATGTCATCAGAGATCTTGGAGTTATTAGACAGTACTAGAGTTAAGATTTAAGAATTCTGTATTGTGTAAACACAAGATACAGATTCCGATACCACTTTATGCATCATTGGTTTCAACTGAAATTTTATTCATCTCCCATTGATTTATTACCAAAGTTTCATAAAGAACAACCTAAAGTAATATAAATAGCTATTGATCACAACTAATTAATAACTCACTAGTTTTGGTTTGTCAGTAACTTGCGATGCATAGGACATATTGCTACACTGAGGCAAGCAATGAAAGGTAACATTTAGAAAATGGAAGGGCATTGCCAAAGACTTACAGGTGATATTTATGGACTCTGCTTCATATAGCATTATTCTCAATGCTGTTCATAAAATTCACAAACCAACTTCCTTGGCTTCTTCTCTTGAACCACCCCACCCCCCCCCCCCCCCCCCCCCCCCCCCCCCCTGGCGATCACTTTTTTGGTGAGCAACTTAGGCTTGTTTATTATATTTACCTTTATTTACAAAGCTATATAAGCATGCAGAAATACACATCCATTTTGCTTGTGACTTATGTTAAACATTGACATAAGTTGTAGTTGAATCTAAATAATGGTGAAAAGTTTCTGTTTTTATATAACAAGTTTTCTGATTATTGTGTTTCATAATTTATATTGTCATTCTTTATATTATATTATCTCCTCAATCTTACTCTTTTGACTCTTGCTGTCACAAACAATGAATAAGCATCCGTATCTGGTTTCTGTGCATGCAACGCTGGTTATAACAAGTTCTTTGAATATCACTGTGCAGCTTTGTACGTAGATCTATTTACTTGCAAATATACAACAATTGACTCTGATGTGGCAATTCTAGATTTGGCTGAGGAAGTGGCCTAGAAGCTAGAAGCATGTTGCTTGAAGTTGCAAGAAACTGGAAGCCCAGCAGAGGGAATGGGTCCAGAAAGTAGGATGGAAATTCCATATTCAACCAACAGAACATGGTTCAATCAACTAGGACTCAGTTGACATTCTGTTGGGATCACTTTCACCACCAGAACATGCTTTAGACAAAACTTGAGATGTGAACCACTGGGCTTATCATTTAATATTAGGTCAATATGATTATTTCATGTAAACAGCTATTTACCTTACTAACAAACGTTTCATATAAAGAGCTAGTTACCTTATGTAACGATAATATTTCATGTAAACAGCCGGTTCTATTGTGTAATGCTAATGAGCATAAGCAATTGCCAATATGTACAACTGTTTGTGTAGAATATTTGCATACAATGACTAAGACAACAGCAGCTTGAACTAGTGGATTGACATGAAACAACAATTAGAAATATCCAGTCTACAGTGACAGCACCTTATGCAAAAAGGTCGGAAGATATACCGAAGAGAATAGCTAAATGCCTACTGTCAAGTATGAATTGCTGAAGAACTGTAGTAGTTCATGTGGTAAAAAAATATTAGATAAAAGGAACACCTTATAAGACAAGGACACCTAATATAAGAGAGCAGAATATAATGTTACATAACCGTTGAGCATAAACCATTCCTGTCATAAGTACTATTTAGTATTTATAATGCACAAAGAAAAAAAAAAAAAACAGAATAACATTGAACAGACAAGCTGAAAATCCAAAAATCAGCAATAAATAGCACAATTAAGACAATATAGATATTGAACTACAAATTTTCATACAAAGAAGAAAAAAAAAGCAAAATATCAAGAACCATTAATCTTTTAATGTCTATAGTTTCAAGATAACATAATCATTAAAGAGAAAACACGGAATCTGGTATAATTTCTCACCAAGGAACACTTAACTCGATGAGAATTGTACATAATACAAGCACGGAATTTGTTAGATATCTACTTGTTTTATGTCCTAAATATTATGAGAAAATCATAAAAAGGAAAGTTCTATGGGCTTACCAAAACTGAATTGATGAGTAGCCATTAAGGCCTTGTTGACCATGATAACTCCAACAGATGTTAGAATATTGAACATCCAAGCAGCTGCATCTAATGGTGCCTTCCTATCACTCTTGCTTGCAGGTGCCATGTCGTCGATTGTGTACTACCGGTCAAACTTAGTCTCTAAATCTCCAAACAATGGCTTGCATAGCAACACGGATGAACCTACATCAGAAACCACCAGCTCAAACAAAGTCAGTTACTCTTTATGAACAATAAATGAATTTCAAAAGGGACTGATCTCAGTAGATATCCTCAAAATTTCCACTTAGATTTTCAATCCATAAATTGTTATCAACTTCTATTTGCATCATGGTTTCAATGTATAAAAAAATTGTGATTCCTTTAATATGTCAATTTGTCCATTTATTTATACATTGCTCTCGAAGGCACTAGAAATGAAAGAAAAGTAGTCCAGATGCAGCACTACTCCATTGACAGAAAACCACCAGATGTTAGACCTATTATAGGGGTCAAAATGCCCAATAGGGACATAAAATATAGGATCGTCAGGACAGCCCCCACTTAACCTGTAAAACAAGAGTCATTGACCAGATGAAGCAGACAAAACAGTGATTAGCTTTCGCAGGTAAACAAAACAATTCTATTTAACAATCGAATGTCACAAGGCAGAACACTAGTTCAAGGACCGGATTTTAAGCTATATCCATCCAATGTACGTGCAATTTAATCTTCTTCACCGCCCAATTGCACGGCATCTTAAGATAAAGTCAGCCTTCAAATGCCTTCCAATGCTATCAAGGAATTATCACATTTACAGTCAATAAAGATCTACAGGCATGTCTATGAGAAGGAAAAGCCACCGAAGTCAGGGTGAACTATCGAGTTCGTTGATACGATACATGTAAATGATGTAAGAACCCTAATACCCCACCAAGAATAGAGTAAAAAACCCCTATAAAGTACATCGATCTCGACAGTTCAACTACCCAAAATTCACTTGCATAGTCAGGGTATAAAGACTTATTTTAAGTCGAATCTTGAATCCTTGATCCCTCGTTCCTCTCCTTTTCTCCCTCTTTTACATCTTCACACCCTTCACAAAGCCCCTTTCTCTTAATCCGAAAAAACCTCAAGGAAATACTAGTTACAGAAAACCTGTCCGGCAGATTCTTCACCCACTGCCTCCTCGTAAGAATCAAGAAACCATTTCAGATCATAACGACAAAGACCCCACAGCGACTCCACTGCTCTCGCAGCCACAAGCACATCGGAATCGTCCAATCTCGCGAAGAATGAAGAGAATTCAGAATAAAGGTAGAAACAACGACGATCGTCTGTCTGACGTATAACAGATCCAACTCACCAGATCCGGCCAAGAAAGATCAAAACCTAGCTCGAGCAAATCGTGGACTCGCGCCTCCTGCACCGACGCATTCGATCGCGTAAGGAACCGAACTGCGCGTTCCGATCTGAGACGCGTTCGGCAGCAGCAGGGATTCCTTCTTCTTCTGTTCGCCTCTCGATTTCTTTTCTTGTTTTTTTTTTTTTTTTTTTTCCTCTCTTTTGGTCGGCGAAAATTATATATAAGTATATATATATATATATAATATAAATTATACATATATACACCTTCAAAATTAGTTATTTTTATATTTATCTCTTTGAATTTAAGGTCATATTTTGCGATAATTATTATTTATCCCTTGAAATTTATGTTTATGCCAAGTTTTATGCTGATGTTTAGACGTTAAAAGTCTTTAAATCCTTTAATATTTAATAATAATCTTTAGAAATACGATTAAAGCGTGAAAAAGAAGAAAGATGAAAATAGATAATTGAATGATGAATGAGGATGATAACAATATTTTAGATATTTGGGAATAATTAGTTATCGATAATCATAATTAGTAAATGGTTAATTATAATTTATTGAACGGCTGCCAGGAGATATGCCAGAAGGGTTTAATTTTTTGGAGATATATTTACTATATTAAATTGGAGGAAGAAATTAGACCATGTCCAAATTTTGAACAATTGACAATTGAAAAAAAAAAAAACGTTAGTTCTATATAGAATTTTGATAATTATCTTCCATCTCAGTATCTTAATTGAGCAACATCCCGATTCTAAAAAGGGCTAATTAGCCTCATAATTGCATACTCCAGACTAAATTAAAAGGTCAATTTAAACTTATTTTAGATGACAACTATATTCAAGCACAACCCTAAAAATAATAAAATAATAATAATAATAATAATAATAATAATAATAATAATAATAATAACTTACTACCACAACCAAAAATAAACTGTTTTTTGGAGATAAAATATCTCCAAGACCATGGTATTCTCAACCAGGTGTCAGCATGGACATCTGTATCTATCTGGGCCAATACTTTTAATTCTATCCTACTGCACACCAAATGGTTCTCTCGACACATGCCACCATCTCATTAGAAGCTATAGATTTCATGGATGAGAGCCCCAATCACTCCAGTTCAAAGATTTGCTGCCTCTCCTCTTCTTATAGCCTCAAACCCTTGCCGAATTCCCTCCAAGCTCATTCTAAGAGGCAGCAAAAATGGCAGCAGCAGCGGCAGAGCTGGCTCTCATGAAGCCCATCAACCCCATCTCCAAGTCCAGAAAAGGTGGCACCTTGAGGCCTCACAGCTCCCAACTCAGAGTCTTGGCTTCTTCGCAGTCCGGCGCCACTGCCGCCGCCACCGCCACCGCCACCGCGCCTAAGAAGAAGAAGTCGGGCAAGACCGAGATCAACGAGACACTGCTGACGCCCAGGTTCTACACCACAGACTTCGACGAGATGGAGCAGCTGTTCAACACCAAGATTAACAAGAAGCTGAACCAGGCGGAGTTCGAGGCGCTGCTCAACGAGTTCAAGACCGACTACAACCAGACGCACTTCGTCCGCAACCCCGAGTTCAAGGAAGCGGCGGACAAGATGCAGGGGCCTCTGAGGAAGATCTTCGTGGAGTTCTTGGAGCGGTCGTGCACTGCTGAGTTCTCTGGCTTCTTGCTCTACAAGGAGCTCGGGCGAAGGCTCAAGGTCAGACCCTTCATCCCCATTCTCTTTTAGCAGTCTGAGCTTCCAATAATAGCTTTGCTCTGTGTCAAAGCTGTAATCTTTGAATGAGTTCTTTCTTGAAGACAACAGTAACTGCTTCCTATGAAATTACCACAAAAAAAAAAAAAAAACCTACATTATTATTATTATTATTATTATTATTATTTCATCACATTAATCATCAGATAATAATTGGAATAGTTTTGTCACTAACCTTTGACAAAATTCTGGAGACAGAAAACCAACCCTGTTGTGGCTGAGATCTTCTCCCTCATGTCCAGAGATGAAGCCAGGCATGCTGGGTAAGTAGAGCAGCTGGTCTCGCCACTTTTAAAGAGCCTTGTTTTTTCTTGTGACATGTAGCGCCTTGGATGCATCACATTCCTAATCCTGGGATTGGAAACTTATGCAGATTTCTGAACAAAGGGCTTTCTGATTTCAACTTGGCATTGGATCTGGGTTTCCTGACAAAGGCTAGGAAGTACACATTCTTCAAGCCAAAGTTCATCTTCTATGCAACATACCTATCTGAAAAAATTGGGTACTGGAGGTACATCACCATATACAGGCACCTGAAGGCCAATCCTGAATTCCAACTCTATCCAATCTTCAAGTACTTTGAGAACTGGTGCCAGGATGAGAACAGGCATGGAGACTTCTTCTCTGCTTTGCTCAAAGCTCAGCCACAGTTCCTTAATGACTGGAAGGCCAAGCTGTGGTCTCGATTCTTCTGCCTCTCGGTATTCCTCTCTTTTCCTGTCAACACCATATTAGGCAACGAGGTCTTTCATTATCAAAGCTAATGAGAACTGTTTTGCATCGAACTCACAACTATGGCAGGTCTATGTGACCATGTACCTGAATGATTGCCAGCGAACAGCTTTCTATGAAGGACTTGGCCTCGACACCAAGGAATTCGACATGCATGTCATCATTGAGGTAAACCTAATAGCCAGTTCAGCTTTTTGCTTATTTATTAGCCAGATAGCAGCACACAGAGGAAAACTTAACATTCACTTCAACCTCGGTAGTGGCCATTAGCATCGTTCTAACTTACTGAATTCTCAAGGATCAGAAGGAGCTGGGATTTTTATATACAAATGAAGATTTTGAACTGCAAGGAGAGAGAGAAAAAAAAAAAATTCTATGCATGCCAAAAATACAAATTGATTGTGACATGGAGATTTGATACTTTAACACAGTTATAATCTAATTAGGAGACAAAAGAAAAATACCCTTTCCTCGTTTGTTTATCAGACTCTAAACCAGTTGATCACACATCCAGACACCTTAACAGATTGTGACACAATTGTAGATGAACAGGAATTCTCTTATAAATCTTCCTATGCATGAAAGAATGATAACAAGTGGTAAGACTACAATGTATGTCACGATGCAGCACTAGTTTTTGTCATCAGATGAACTTCTTTTCTAGGAGAGACTCAGAGGAACAGATTTATAATGTCGTAAGGCACAGCTCACTCATATGCAAAAATTAATTTCTGTCAGTCAGTGCTACAGTACAAATTGATGTTTACTTGGGTACTCACATTGCCAAATTGATGGTCGCAGACAAACCGCACCACCGCAAGGATTTTCCCAGCTGTTTTGGATGTCGAAAACCCCGAGTTCAAGAGGAAGCTGGATAGAATGGTGGAGATCAATGAGAAGCTGGCTGCCATTGGTGAGAGCCAGGATATTCCTGTGGTGAAGAACTTGAAGAGGATACCTCTCATTGCTGGACTGGTGTCTGAGCTTGTGGCTGCCTACCTCATGCCCCCTGTTGAGTCTGGATCTGTTGACTTTGCTGATTTTGAACCACAAATTGTTTACTGATTCTTGTAGAAGACTAGATGAGTATGCATCAATTGTTTAAACATACAACTGATCTCTTTCAGTGTACTCTTATTACCAGTTGTAAACATATGGATGCATGTTTCAGTCATCTAATATCAACTGATCCAAATAGCACAAGCGGGTTCAAGCACATTGAGAGTAGATACTGCAATTTCAAGCTTCACTATCTGAATAACCTGCAACACCATGATCTTGTTTCTTGTGCTCTCACAGGCAAGTACTAAGTTCCTAGACTATACATACTCAAATCTCTTTCGTTTTTTTTTTTTCTTTTTTTTTTTTTTTTTTTTGTCAGAAAAACACTCAGGATCCCAACATCTAATTTAAGTTGTGTATTTTGCAAACAAATTAGGTCAACCCAAGCAAAGTAATTGCATCAAGAAGCCACAAACAAGGCCACCAGAAAATGGTATGCTGACCAAAAGACAACAGTTCGTAACAAGACCATCAGAAAATGATCAGAACAAAAAGTTGCAAAATGTTGTCCAGGAAAATGATTAATGGAAAAATATATTTCTTCCAAGCAGTAGCTAGATATGATGCACAAAACTTGTCACCCACATTGATTTTTCTTCTGCCTTGTAAAAACTATTTTCTAAGGGAAGCAAAAAATGGAAAAAAAAATTTCAGAATATAACTACACATGGCATATGCTAGTTGACAAAAATCCATTAGTTTCTTGATGGTAGTATAGTATTTTTAAGATTTTTATATTTTACATATGCAACCTGGTGGTACAGAATTGATCTAATTCCTGGATCTAAAGCGAATTGACTGCTAAAGTATTAAACGGGTACCTCACGACAGAAGGCTTCCACAAACAAAGAGTTCTGGGACTGGAAAGGGTTCAGATGTATTTAGCCTGAATCCTCACAAATCAATTCAAGCATGCCAAGCAGCAATTGAGTAGCATCACTGCAGCATTAGTTACAGCATAATCATAAAGGAAAGAGAAAACAAAGAAGAGTTGCATATATAATCAACCAAGTGACATGATGTCTTCCTTGTTACAAGTTGGGAGAGTTGATTAAAAGACAAAATAATTGTCCACATATTACATCCAAGCAAAACTCATATCACCATAAGTAAAGCAGGTTTCATACATAGGCACCCCTAGTGCAACAGAACCACACAAGAACAGAGATAAAGGGGGATGAAGACCAAGCAATCTAGTAAACATGATTATTGAGATAACTACCTGGATAGGTATAGTCACAATTTATTTTATTCTCTGATGACTCACTTTGCCATCATGATTTTCACAAACTCATCATAATTGATTTGACCATCACCATCGACATCAGCTTCACGAATCATCTCATCAACTTCTTCGTCTGTCAACTTCTCACCAAGGTTTGTCATGACATGACGGAGTTCAGCAGCAGAGATAAAACCATTTTGGTCCTTGTCGAAAACTCTGAAGGCTTCCTTCAGCTCCTCTTCAGAGTCAGTATCCTTCATCTTGCGAGCCATCAAATTGAGAAACTCAGGAAAGTCAATCGTCCCATTACCATCTGCATCAACCTCATTTATCATGTCCTGTAACTCAGCTTCTGTAGGATTCTGGCCTAGAGAACGCATCACAGTCCCAAGCTCCTTAGTGGTGATGCAACCTGTTAAAAATTCCAAAAAGAATAAATACATACTAAAATTTGGAGCCAAGTTTATCTCATTTAAGATTATGTATCGAATAGAAAATTCCAAATAAGTATTTCTGCTCCGGTCATTGATAGATCTACAGTGAAAGACAGAAATTAGAACTTTTCATAGCTTGTCAGAAGCATTAAGGATAAAACTAGCAAATGTGTAGATTTAGAAACTTGCTAAACCAAATAAAACATATAGTATATTTGTATAACACTCATTTCCACAAACGGTTCAGAAGCATCCACATCTCTCAGACAACATAGCAAGAGATCCTCCATATTGCACAATCTACAGTCTAACATGAACCATAATCTCCAGAACCATCTGTACACATAATTCAGAACGATAAAGTCCTGCCTTGTATCAAGTGTACATGAAATGAATATTCAGATTGCATGTATTAGTGTCTTAAAATTAAGAGTATAAACTAGCTGAGCTCCACCAAGCTACTCATCCGATTTCAAGCATTGCTGGTCTATTCCAGATTAGCCCATTTAGCGGATCACTGAGAACCCAAGGCTAACTAAGTCTTTCACAAGTATATAGACTTTCTTAATTCAAGCTAAAACAGTTACTATTTTCCTTCTTCTTTATAACAATGCACATTAGTTAGTTTGGCTAGTCGCAACAAACAAAAATTTTGTTACTATAAAGAAAAATGTTAATTTATATATCATAGCTACATATTGCATAGTAGGCAAGGTTCAAACTAGGCTTATTTATTGAAGGAACTAAACAAGAAAGAATTTGATTGTTTACAGTTTACACATTAAGCCAAAAATAAACTGCTTGTAAACAACTTGCTAGTCTGACAGCAGTTTGATACTTCAATGAAGTCATTTATCTTGTTTAAATTCTTGGAGTGCAAATTTCAACATTTACTACTCTCCAATTATGGTCTGGATCCTTGTAGTGTGTGTGTATATCTTGTCCCATTTTAACCATGTGTCGTAGTACTATTTTTGCTGTCCACAAGTGCACATACTAGTTTTGCAGCAGATACGGAATTGTGATACAGATATCAAACCATACTAGTTTTATATAGGTGGCAAGTCGATGATGATTATGGATCTCTCAGTCCCACTTTATCCCATCTTAATTGCATTTCTCGCAAATCTTCTTTATTTTTTTCCAAGAAACTCGTACTTGCGCCTGCTATAAGTTATCTTTTAAAAGTAAATACTTATCATTTTTTTTTATTTTGGTTGGCATTGCATCAACTAAACCAACCATTATTTTCATTGATTTCCCAACTTTAAAGTACCTATCTTTCGTTGTTAATCATCCAATATGGCACATCAATCATGCGACGGTAACACCAGGAAACGGACTTGCTAGCTTGGACAAAAGGTGATAAGACAAACTTTTATTATTTATTTTTCTAAATATATTAGATAAGAATCACACCTAACAAAAGAACTTGTAGGTTCACCTAAATATATAAGGTATAAAAGTTGCTGTTAAGACAAACCGTTTTACATTATTGTTTGTTTTACTCACTTTCTAAGAATATATATTTCTAAAGCAAAGTAATATTTAACACATTTTGAAAACCCTAAATCTTGAGAGGAAGGTATAATAAATGTTTTCGCAGATGAGCATTGGCCCATTACCAAAAGATGCAACCAGAAAGTCTCATACAACAGAACCTAAAACCCACATTATATCAATGATGAACCCTGAGATAAGCACAATGGATCACTATACGTGGACAAACAAAGGAAAATATCAAGAATCACAGGAACAATCTAGTGGGGACAGAATGAATAAATTAAAAAATCACTCTGCTCCAACTGCAAGCAGAACAACCACAAGCATCCAAGAATCGGCAAAAGTACACAAAATCGAAATGAAAATAATGAATGAGACAGAAATTAATAATAAAACCGATTAACATCAGATCGACGGGATCTAACCATCTCCGTCTTTGTCGAACAAGCTGAAGGCCTCCTTGAACTCAGAGATCTGGTCGTCGGTGAGCTGCTCCGCCATCCCTCCACAGGGGATCGAGTACAAGAGCGATCGGGAGACGCAGTGAAGGAAGGGGAACTAAGAGGAAGAGGCAAAAGCCAGATCTCAAAGCACTCCGACGCCCGCCTTTATAGAAACCCCATCGATCAACGGCACGTCGACGGTCCCGTAACGGACGTCATCGCTGTTTTAATGGAAGTATCCAAAGGACCTTTAATGCTCTAAAATGACAATTCACTACTCCGCTTTTCTCATTTCTAGTGTATTCGACAACATTATGACCATCTGATCATTATGCAACGGTCCCAAATAGACGATGTTTATTAACAACGCTATTTGAGGTTTAGTTTTGAGATTTAGTCAAAGTCACGAGGGAAACAGAGGTAAAACGCTTAGCATCATCTATTCTCCTATACTCTACTCTATATATATATATATATATATATATATATATATATATATATATATATATATATATATATATATATATAATATATATATGGGAGCACGTGGAATAGAATCTCCCTCGTAAATATCAAAATAAATCATTTATTTAATTGGATGTTTAGTCTAACGAGTAGAACCTCGTTCTGATACCAATTATTACGATCAATTGGCATTAAAAAGGATGGGGTTTGAATTAGTATAAGTATAAAAATATTTGATTTTAAAAATTTACTTGAAGTAAATAAGAAAATTGGAAGAGATTCATAAAATTGGTTGAAAGTGAGTAAACAAATGATTTAAAGGAAATTCGACGATACACGTATATTTCTTCAAACTAATTAAGAATAATTAAATATAATAAACAAGACAAGAGTAAAGAGCTCACAGATCTATAGTGGTTGGCTACAACTTGACCTACGTCCACTCCCCGAGTCCTCTTCACCAAGGTCCACTACCGATCTTTTTCATGTGAAGACCAAACTCTTACACATCTCACTCTCCTTTTTATAGGCTGAGGAGAGTAACCTTACAAGCTTTACACTTACAACTAACAAGGGAGACTTTTATAAAGATTACAACCTTTTTTTCACTCTCTTGCCTCTTTTCCCTTTCTTGTACAATTTCAACACATAATTTTTCATAAAATTTCTAACTCAATTGCTCTGCTAAATACAAGAAGACCTAGGATATTTATAGACCCCAATTGGCTTTAGAAATTGAAGTCAAAAATTCAAACGTATCCGAAAAATCTGAGTACAGGCAGTACAACCGTCGACAGTACTACCATCAAAAGTTGCTCAAAAAACAGGGTAGTGACGGTACAACCACCGACCTGGGCGGTACAATTATCGCTGGGGCAGTACGACCATCATCCAATGATGGTACAATCGTCGGGAATCCCAAAAAAGTGTTTCCTTCACTTTTACAATCCCGACTTGTACCTTCAATTGACTTCTTTCTAGGTCAACCAATTGAGCTCAACTTGAGTTAATTTGGATTCCTTCCAAACCTAACTTAACTAGGAATCAAACCTAATTGATGCTAACTACAACTAATAATTACAATCATTATGACCATCAAGTCCAACAAGACCCTCCTAACTCCTGAAAAACTTTTCAGTAATCTCCGACAATCTTCCGATGAGTCTTAGTCTTCTTTCGGTGAACTCCTGACGCGTTCCTAGCAAGCTCCTAATCACCTTCAGCGAACTCCTAGCCTTCGATACCTTCAGCGAGCTTCCGACGAGTTCCCACTGTATCATATAAACTCTGGCCCGATGCCCCTTAACTCTAGTAATTTTCTTTCTCTGTTGTAATTAATCCTACATCAATCATCTCTAACACACATGTTAGATTAACAAACGATCAATTGATTTTACATCAAAATATAATATTCAACATTCTCCCCCTAAATCAATGTCATAATCCAAACTAGGGAAACTTAAATTCAAGAGAACCAAACACTCTTGAATTCAAGTATCATAACATTCATTTATCAAATTCAAAAATGATATATTATGAATTTCAAAAATCATCAACCATTATATAACATTAATTTCAAAATCTTTACCTTAAATCCTCAATCATTAAATCTTCAAGGATATTCCAAGTATACAAAATTCATACATTAGTTATACAATTAATTTGAAATTTTTTTCTTAAGTCATCAGATAATTTTCCCTCTTTGTTTAACAATAAAAGGAGAAATATCTCATTTTATCATTTTTCATATATGTATCATCCATATATTATTTCTCCCCCTTTGTCACCAACAAAAAGAGGTGAAATAATGAGCAAATAATTTCAAGATACATAAACTCATCATGTGTCAAAATTTTCATATTTGTATAAATAAATATTGATTAAATTTTGCATTGCTCCCTCTTAGTAAAATAGGGTAAAAATATAATTTTCTTATGAAAAATTTTCTTTCCTTTTTTGAATAATAAAGAAGAAAGAAGAATAAACAAGGGAGGAAAGTGAAAAATATCACATCACAAAAAGGCTCAATTTTATAGATGTAAATTCTGAAATCCAAGAAAAATCAAGAGCTACCCATGCAATTTAATTTATCTTCTGTAAATTACAAGCAAAAGTAGCAAATAATGCAAATCATGTGTTTTGATGGTTTAGTATTCCTAGCTCTCTTCTAATAAAGTCAAATTAGCTCTCTTCTAATAAAGTCAAATTGGTCTTCATTTAATGACTTAGTGAAAATGTCTACTAATTAATATTTAGTACCAATAAATTTTAAATTTATGTTATGATTATTCACATAATCTCTGATGAAGTAATACCTAATATCGATAATAATAAAGTGTTGCATCCATTACAAAAATATTCAAAAGTAAATTTTAGTATTAAAAAGTGCATGTCATGAGAGAAAACATCGTAAGAGTACAATGAGTACAACATATTAAGTTCCACCGACATTTTCCTCATAATTCTAAATATATAAATTATTCAAGTGGTGGTAATCCTAAGTGTCTAGATAAAACATTAAGTTGTTGATGGATTTGTTGCATCTCAGTTATTAATTGATCTTTATGTAGTTCAATTCCATCAAATCGGGTCACTATAGAGTCGTTAGATGATGAGGGTGTTGGCTGCGTCATAGGTGCTACCTTAAAGGGACTAGTAAGAGGAGATAGACTTCTCCTAAGTATATGTGTTTGGGGTTCCGATTCAGGTGAGGGTGGATCGGTTCTCCTAGGCAATCTAGTCCAAATATCATTTATTACAATGCATCTTAATCATTTTAAGAAATTTGTATTAATGACATTGTATCTATCTAACTTTATAATTTCTTCATTTGGTGGAATAGCTATATCGTGTGCATGTATCAATCTAGTTATTCATCCACCATATGGAAGCATCGTATCTTTAGTTGAAAGCTCAATCATGTTTTTCCCTCAATAGATATCCAAATCAGTAATCATATCGTGTCATGATCCAAAACATAGTATTTAGTTCTATATATTTCATTATGATGAAATTGTTTAAGAAATAGAATACTAATTACTATGTGATGAAGTATTTTTGTATTGAAAGATAACATGTGCTCACAGCTCTTTTAGGAACAATAGATAGATTTTGGTTACCAAAGATGGTACCTAAGGCTTCAGAGTAAATAACCCCTATTGATTCAATGTCTCATTGTCCTCTAAAATAATAACCACTTCTTTTTTCATGTATTCCTATGAGATTGCAAATTAAACTATCCGTAATAACTATATAATGCCCCAAAAGATATGTAGATATCATATCTTGATCATCTACATACAAGTTGTTGTTAAATAATCTAACAAATATATGATAAATAGGTTCATTCATTTGAAGGATGGGTAAAGCATCTAAGTTAGCAAACCATTGGATTGGTTCTAAATTTCTTAAATCTTCTAGATCTACATGTTTACCCTTATGAATATTTCTAAATTCAAGGGTTGAGAATTTTAGGGCATGTTCATCGGTATCCAAGAGTATAGGGTCAAAGGTTTCATCTAATCTCATGTTTCCTTTGTCCCTTAAAGATTTTCCAGGGGCCATTTGAACTACATATATCGCAAATAAAAAGTAAGATCAAGGAATAAATTGAGAGCAAGTTTTTGAGAGTTACCTTTGTTGTGATCTCTTAGAGATAAAGATTGATCCTTAGTTTTGAAGAGTAGAGGGATTTCTCTTGAGTTTCTAAAGGAAAAGCAAAGGGAAAGAGAGATGGAGAGGGTTTTAGAGGGCTGTGGAGAGGTTTAGGGTCGATTTCACTGTCAGCTGTAAGTGAGGTTTATAAAGGTAGGGTTTCGATCGGTGGAATCGCCAACTGAATGGTCCAACCGCATTTGGATAGTGTGTTCTGGCAGTCCCACCACCAGTCTATCGGTGCCACCGCTGGTTCACTATTTTTGAAAAAATATTTTTTTATATACATCTAATAAGTAACCCATTTCAATCATCATAGCATTTTAAATCAATATTACATCCAAACTAATATTCAATCATCAAAATCCCTTATTCATAAATTTCAATAAGTTTTCATTGAAAACAACTATGGTTCTATAGTTCTAATATACTCTAATCATGCATCATCGAAAATAAATCAAGATTCGTTATATGATAATCAACCATTAGAAGATTTATTGTCAATAATTTTAACTCAATATACATATTTTAGTTATCGTTGTTTAGGCTAGTGAGCTTGAAGGAGTGTTAGATGTTAATCCATTTCCAAAACATTGTTTAGTGCTCCTAGCCTTAGTTTGGAGATAATCCTACAATAAAGATGATTTTAATTTATGTATCAATTTTACTTTGGGTTCCTCGTGAAGAGCTTTACCAAATTTATCTAGAGATTTTTGGTTGTTTATGGTTCCTTTATGAACTCAAATTAGTTTATATGGACTGTACTTTCTAAATGAACATTTGTAGTCTTTATATCCTAATATATCATAAAAGTTATATTTAATTTTTAGTGGTAAGTTTAGAGTGAGTCTTTTAACGAAGATAGTTGACTTTTGTTGAGTATTGCCAACAAAGCCTATACCTTATTTTCTATGAATATGATCCTTATTTGTAAGAATCATGTTTAGGGATTTATTTCATATTTTAAATTTTTTTAATGTTTGTTGTAATACAAAGTTTTCTTTTCTAAGTTCCTCTAAAGTTTCATAATTGGTGCATGAACTATCTGATGGTGAGCTACATGTATTTCTTCAAATTTACTTACTAGTGAATCGTAGTCTTTCTTAATTAATTTATAAGACTTACTAATTTTTCTAAACTCATCATAAATCTCATGAAAAATATTCAATAATTTAGTAAAAAGGATATTAGAAGACTCACTTCGTCATGGATGGTCATGAGAGCATAATTAACAACTTCATTCTTGATGTGGTGTTCATCTGATGAGATTGAGTCATCCCAAGTCGTCGAGAGAGTCTTCTTCTTGTGTGACGCCTTCTTCTTTAATTGAGGACACTTATTTTTAAAATGTCCTGATTTCTTACATTCAAATGTTGTCACGTTTTTGTTCATTTTTATTTTTATAATTTTTATTCTTTTTTATATTTTTTTAATTTTTCTGGTTAATAGTGCAGTATTACAACTCAGTTCATAAGTCATAAGTGATCCAAAAAGTTCTTCAAGAGAAAAATTATTTAAATCTTTAGCTTCTTGAATTGTAATTGCTTTAGAATCCTAACTTTTTGTAAGATATCTTAATATCTTACTAACAAGTTCAAAATTAGAAAAACATTTACTAAGAGCTTTTAGACCATTGAAGGCATCCGTGAATCGGGTGTACATGTCTCCAATGGTCTCACTTGGTTTCATTCTAAATAATTCATAACTATGAACTAAAATATTAACCTTAGACTCTTTAACTCTACTAGTATCTTCGTTTGTGATCTTAAGTGTATGCCAAATATCATAAACAATTTCACAAACAGAAACCTGATTAAATTCATTCTTATCAAGTGTGCAAAATAAAGCATTTATTACGTTTGCATTAACAAAAAAACATTCTTTTCCAAATCGTTTCATTCATTCATTTGTTTAGAAGACTTTTCAAAACCATTTTAAACTATATGCCACAAATCAAAATCCATAGAAATCAGAAAAATATGTATTCTTATTTTTCAATATATGTAATCAGTCCCATTAAACATGGGAGTACGTGTAATGAAAGATCCCTTATTCATGTTAAATGAAACCATTTATTCAATTGGGTGTTTAGTCCAATGAGTATAATCTCGCTCTGATACCAATTATTAGGATCAATTGGCACTAGGGGGGCGTGAATTAGTACACGTATAAAAATACTCGATTTAAAAAAACTTGATTAAAGTAAAGAAAAAAATTGAAAATATTTCTTGGACTTCGTTGAAAGCGAGTAAGCAAACGATTTAAAGAAAAGTCAAAAGATTATGCATGTACCTTTCTCTTCAAACTAATTAAGAATAATTAAATGTAATAAATAAGACAAGAATAGAGAGCTCACAGGTTTATAGTGGTTCGGTCACAACTTGGCTTACATCCACTCCCCAAGTCCTCTTCGCCAAGGGCCACCGGTGTCCACTACCGATCTTCTTCGGGTGAAGACCAAACCCTTACACTTCCTACTCTCATTTTCACATGCTCAAGAGAGGAACCTTACAAGCTTTACACTTACAACTTATAAGGGGGACTTTTATAAAGATTACAACTCTTTTTCACTCCCTTGCCCCCTTTATTTTTCTTGCATAATTTTTAACACATAATTTTTTACAAAATTTTTAGCCCAATTGTTATACTAAATGCAAGAAGACTTGGAGTATTTATATACCACAATTGGAAAAAAGAAATTGGTGCCAAAAATTCAAACACATCCGGAAAATTCAGATACAAGCGGTACAACCGTCGGCGTCGACGGTGTACCATCGAAAGCTGCCCGAAAAATAGGGTAGCGATGGTACAACCACCAACCTGGACGATACAACCATCGCTTCGGCAGTACGATCTGTCAATAGGTGGTACAACCGTCCGGAATTCCGAAAAAGTGTTTCCTCTACTTTTTCAATCTAGACTTGTACCTTAAGTTGACCACTTTCCAGGTCAACCAATTGAGCTCAACCTGAGCTCAATCAAAACCCAAATGTGGACTCGGTTTGCCTCACTTGAGTTAATTTGAATTCCTTCCAAATCTAACTCAAGTAGGACTAATTGATGCTAACCACGATTAATTAATTACAATCATTGTGACCATCAGGTTCAACAAGACCCTCGTAACTCCTGGCATGCTTTTCGACAATCTCCGACGATCTTCTAACGAGTCTCTTGGTCTTCTTCCGGTGAACTCCCGATGTCTTCCTGACAAGCTCCCGATCACCTTGGGTGAGCTTCTGACGAACTCTTGGCAAGCTTCCGATACCTTCAGTGAACTTCCGACGAGTCTCTCAGTGAGTTCTCACTGCATCATCCGAATCCCAACCGATGACCGATCTTGACTTTGGCCCAACATCTGATTATAATTTTCTTTCTTTGTCATAGTTAATCTTGCATCAATCATCCCTAACACACATGTTAAATCAATAAATCATTAATTGATTTTATTATCTAAATCCGAGATTCAACAATATATATATATATATATATATATATATATATGCTGCTGTTGCTAAGCGTTTTACCTTTCTTGCCTTCATGACTTTGACTAAATCTCGTAACTATTCCCTAACTTCATACGTTGTTAACAAACATCGTATATTCGGAATCGTTGCTTAACGATCAGACGATCATATTGTTGCCAAGTATACACTCTAGAAAATGAGAAAAGCAAAGTAGTGAATTGTCATTTTAGACCGTTAAAGGTACTATATATATATATATATATATATATATAAAGTAGAGTAGAGGAGAATAGATGATGCTGCTAAGCGTTTTATCTTTCTTGCCCTCGTGACTTTGACTAATTCTCATAATTATTCCTTAATATCATATGTTGTTAATAAACATCGTCTATTCGGACCATTGCTTAACAATTAGACGGTCATATTATTGTCAATTATATACTCTAGAAAATGAGAAAAGCAGAATAGTGAATTATAATTTTAGACCGTTAAAAGTACTTTATATAAATATAAATATAAATATAAATATAAATATATATATATAAGAAATCTTTTTTAAGACAAATTACAGTTGGGTTCCCGCTAATTTCTCTACACCTCTATTCCGAACACCCCTCCCAACTCCCCTACATGCACAACGCATATCCTCCCCTGATCTCCTCTTTCCTTCCGACTCCCCAAAACTTACCTCGTGTCCCTTCTCCATCATGCGACGGCCTCTCCTTGCCCTATAGCCCACCTCCGCCTCCTCCTCCATGGGCAACTGCTTCACCAAGAACCCCACCAACCCCGCCCCGGCCGAGGGTGAGGGCGAGGCAGGCGCGGATCCGGTCCAGAGCTCCGCCCCGGACGATGCCCCCATCCAGAAGGCCCCGATCCCTACGGCGGCCTTCACCCCGCCCCCCAAACCGGCCGCCATCGGCCCGGTTCTTGGCCGCCCGATGGAGGACGTCCGCACCACATACTCCCTCGGGAAGGAGCTCGGCCGGGGCCAATTCGGCGTGACGCATCTTTGCACCCACAAGGCCACCGGGGAGAAGCTGGCCTGCAAGACCATCGCCAAGCGGAAGCTCACCAACAAGGAGGACATCGAGGACGTCAGGAGGGAGGTCCAGATCATGTACCACCTGTCGGGGCAGCCCAACATCGTGGAGTTGAAGGGGGCGTACGAGGACAAGCAGTCGGTGCACCTGGTGATGGAGCTGTGCGCTGGCGGGGAGCTGTTCGACCGGATCATCGCGAGAGGGCATTACACCGAGCGGGCGGCCGCGTCGCTGCTGCGGACCATCGTGCAGATCGTGCATACCTGCCACTCCATGGGGGTGATGCATAGAGACCTCAAGCCGGAGAACTTCCTCTTGCTTAGCAAGGACGAAGACGCGCCTCTCAAGGCCACCGATTTCGGGCTCTCCGTTTTCTTCAAGCAAGGTACAATTCCTCCATCCGCCTTGGTCAATTCGATCCGGTTCTGTCTTATTGTTCTCATCCTTTCCCCCTTTTCTTTAACGGAGCTACTTCTCATGTGGTGATTTAATGCAAAGCAATTTGGAAAAAATACATAGCAAAAAGAAACAAACAATCCAACAATGCCTTTCTTTCATAGATAAACAGAAAGGCATTGGAAGCTAATGCCTGCACATGGATCTAATCGTGATGTTTCAACAATGAAAAGCTCAAACTCTTTTACCAAGTCAGATACAGATCACCACATCCTATAAATTATCTAATATACAAATTTGTATACATTCTTAATACTTCTTATGGTCGGATAAGGAGTTTCTGTTCTTGACATAAAACCTATGAAAAATTCTCTCCTTTCTGCGGTGGTATGTTGTTCCACTCATTCTCATTTCAGTACTTTTGTGTTTCTAATGTTCTACATTTTTTCCTATGAGCAATTTGTCTTTTTAACGTCTTTTTTTTTATACAGCATTTGTTCTTATCCTGTTTTAATTTAATCCATGTTATATGGCTAATTGCTTCATTAAGATCTTCCCTAAACAGGAGAAGTGTTCAAAGACATAGTTGGCAGCGCATATTACATAGCACCTGAAGTTCTCAAGCGAAGATACGGGCCAGAAGCTGATATCTGGAGCATAGGGGTGATGCTCTATATTTTTCTGTGTGGAGTTCCTCCTTTCTGGGCTGGTAATTTTCTTTTTATTCTGCAATCTGCAGCCGATGCTGCCTAAGTTGAGAAAAACAAAGTCAAACTAAGGTGTTTTCCAACAGAATCTGAACAGGGGATCTTCAATGCTATTCTAAGAGGACAGATTGACTTCACAAGTGATCCATGGCCTAATATTTCACCGGGTGCTAAGGATCTTGTGAGAAAGATGCTACATTTGGATCCAAAACAGAGGCTAACAGCATTCGAAGTTCTCAGTATGATCTATTTTCTGGAAAATAAATTTCTTAACTTACTAGCGTTACTAACTTTGTTGTTCTCTGGGCAGGAATTTGATCTATGTCAACTCTGGTGGTGTCCCACCTTAAAAGGCTTAGTTGTAAAACAATTAATGTGTTTTAGTCTGCAAAAGTAGGTTTCTTGTATAAGTTCATATGCATAGCAGGAGGAGGACATGTCATTTTTAGTTTGGTTGCAACTGCATTGCATAACCTATTCTTAATTTATCACACAGCAACTCATTTAACTGGCTGAAAATCTTGGAGTAATAAATTACATCCAAAGAGAAAAAGACAAAAATGCATCTATTTTTTTGGGTTGGTGAAGCCCTAATGGTAATCAAGCATAGATTTCTTACATCTTGGCAATATCAGATGGACAGAAAAATTAAAGACAAAAAAAAAAAAAAAAAAAAAAAGGGGGAAGAAAAAAACACATGTAAAAAGGCCCATATCTAGGCAAATCCTAGAATCTCCTACCCTTGACTATGGTCTCTTTCCATTTCTTTTTCTGAATCAGTAGTTTCTTTCAATGGAATTTTATGGAAGATTGCATTTAGTGCAAGTTGTCTCATCTAATTATGAGATTATAATGCAGACCATCCTTGGATCAAAGAAGATGGAGAAGCACCTGATACACCACTTGACAATGCAGTTCTCAACAGACTGAAACAGTTCACAGCAATGAACCATTTCAAGAAAGCTGCTTTAAGGGTAAATTTCTCGCCTCCCCAATTCACATGTTGCATCAATTCAAGGGTAAACTTCTTGACCATAATTTCTTAGTCACACAAATTAAGGATCACTAATGGGGACCCATTCACACTACACACACCTCAACTGTTTCTTGTAGAAATTTACATTAGATAGAATCACATTGGCATGGCTAACAGCATGAGCATCACACTCTGATTAACTGGATATCCTACAAGACATTGCTCTATTTGAGCAACAGCCTAGAAGAAGAATTTTTTTCATCTTTGAAGAAACAGAATAAGGCATTCATAACTCAAAATGTAGTTGTCAGCTTTTGATGCATATATCTGCAGGTAATAGCAGGATGCTTATCTGAGGAAGAGATCAGAGGGCTGAAGGAAATGTTCAAAAATATGGATTCTGACAACAATGGAACCATAACTCTGGAAGAACTGAAACAAGGTCTTGCTAAGCAAGGAACAAAGCTATCAGAGAATGAAGTCAAACAGCTAATGGAAGCTGTATGTTCTATATGCATTAAAACCCTACTAATAAATTCAATCAGTCTATCAAGAAGGAAAGAGCCAAGTTTCTGTACTGACACTTGTTGACAATATGATACTGAACGCAGGCTGATGCAGATGGGAACGGAACCATAGATTATGACGAGTTCATTACAGCGACCATGCACATGAACAGAATGGACAGAGAAGAACATCTGTATACAGCATTCCAGTACTTTGATACGGACAACAGCGGGTAGGTTATGACCAAACTGATAGTGCAACACAATTTTTTTTTAATCACTATGATAGTTCAAGTTCTTTAATGAACGATTGATCTTTAATCAATACTTTTCCTTTCTTCTTTAGCTATATTACTAGGGAAGAACTTGAGCAAGCTCTGAAAGAGAAAGGGCTGTATGACGAAAAGGAGATCAAGAACATAATTTCTGAAGCTGATGTGGACAATGTAAGTTGGTTGATATAGGCCATGCAGCAGAATAAATCAGCATAATACTAGAGAATTAGGGACTCAGAAATCAAAGCAAACATGAATTTTGTTTTCTTCTTGCTTTCAATACACAGGATGGAAGAATTAATTACGATGAGTTTGCGGCCATGATGAGAAAAGGGAACCCTGAACCAAATCCAAAGAAAAGAAGAGATGTGGTTATTTAACCCGAGCATGTAAAAGAGGGAGGAGAGGATCAGTTCTGTTTGAACTTGACTATGTATCCTATACTTTGGTGTGGTGGAGAAATCATGCAGAAGATTGAAAGCTAATTATGAGGGCAGGGGGAACTGAGGATATTTCATGTACAAATCTTGCTTGTGGGGATTAAATTAGGCGGAGAAGATATCAAACATCTTTATGGCATAAAAAGGTGTTAGCTTTTGTGAACTTTATACAGAATTAAAGAATCTTATGTGCGCTAATGCCAGTGAAAATTTTAGCAATGCAAATTGAATCATTACCCGAAAACTGCCAAACAACAATATTAGTACCATGAATAATTGTATACCCTAATTGTCCTCACCAACCATTACCACAGCTATTAATTGTTGGCACTTAAGAAACGTATTAAGCTAACACAAAATAAATTTAATTGACAAAAACTTGACTATAAAAGTCCAAACCACCAAGATCATGTTATACCACAGAAATTATAATGAGTTAACCAAAGCACAGAAGCAACATTGGTAGAAATTAAACTTCTTTAAATGAGAACTAATAGAACAAACTAGAATTGATAAAAAAATTCTCTGATAAAGCTGCTTATTTACTGACACTACCAACCGGCTGATTTTATCCGACAAACATACTATTCACTATTCAGTATCCTTCTGACTAGCTTCAGGAATTCCACAGTTCAGGAATTCCACTTAAAATAAATGTCAAAAAAAGGTTCTAATAACAGAAGATCCACCTGTGGCATGGAGAATAAGCCTTAACAGCGGAGAACCATAAAACTGATCCTATAAATTGCTCTTATTTCAAATTGAGATATGCAAATACATAAATGATGACCACAATCAGACCAACAATCCTTTTATTAGCAAAATAATACATTTTCACAACCTGGCCAAGATGGGAAAGAAAAAGGGCAGGCAGAGGTACCTGCTCCACTGAGTTAACTAAGCTCAACACAAACTTGTGAGGAGAATTTGATAAAATTCCTGGAGGAGTTGAATAGAAATTGAAGTAGCCTCCACTGCTTCCAGAAGGAATTTTGGCATAAGGCTTCTTTTTCTGTTGGAGCATATCACTCTCCCTGTGAGCAAAATGAAAAGTTTCCAAACTGACAGCCTTCAGCAGTGTTAAAACAGCTGCAGAGTGTTGTCTTGTAACCACTAGTTGCAATCCTTGGATTCCCAACCACGATGTTTGCAGAGACTGGGAGCACAGGGCCCAGACCCAAAGATCCAAGATCCCCAGGTATATGCCTTGTATCCATAGTATATCAACATTTCTATTAAACGGAAAATGATTTACAGTTATATCTTCCAACAAAGATAACCATTACCAAGAATCATAATCCAATGTTGGGTTTTCCATTGATGAAAGATACAAATGCCACATTCAATTGTGTATTGCAATCTGATAGTACAGTGACTCGATCGTTGGTCAAATGAACATTTAGAAAAGTACATAGACCTTTCTCCAGGTTGGTGGCTCTTTTCAATCGGAGATCTCCCCAAATGGAAAATTGCATGTGCTGGTTGACCAAATCTGGTAAATGATTTGCTCATAATATGCGTTATGAAAAGTTGAAATTTGATCTAAAAGTCCTAGGAAGTTTTTTTTTTTTCTTCTCAAAAGGTTCAATCATACGTTGGGTCAACATTCATCATGTTTCCCGGTTGTTATATGAGAGTCCCAAAGTAGTATCATCTAGCAATCGATTAGTAGAACTAAAACTTGAAAAGCACTAGTTCTCAAAACTCCATCCTACCGAGTAAAACACATATTTCTAGGAGAAGAAACAAACTCCGAGTACTTTTCCCAGAAAAACCAAAGCGAAAGCCCCTACTTTTCGTGCCATCAAAATTGTGACCAAAAGATACTCGATAGGACCATCCAAATTCTCCAAAAGAAAGAAGAAAGGAAAAGATAAGTATACTTATCTGCAGGCCCACCGGCACCTCCGGCGCGTTGCTGGAATCCGCCCCGATCCTGAGGTATCCGCCGGCTCCATGCGCAGTCTCTTCGGGAGGGGCTCCGTTTCGGGCACCTATTTGGATTGAATTCTCTCGCCATTCCCAGGACGCGAAACGAGAACCGTGTCAATGGCAGCCCACGAAACGGAATGGACCGGCCGGCCCAGTTGGTGCAAGCGTGAGCTTTCATAGCAGGGCAGATCAAACCCGGGTCTTGATTCGAACCGGTCCAATTGAATTAAATTGGAAGTCAGACCGGTCCAATCGACATCATGAAGGGGTATCCTCCAAATCATGGTTTACATGTCCATCAATATTTTATCCTTCGGGTACAAATTAATATATTATTCCGGACCGGACATCGTACCTAATCACGTGAAATATTATTAATAATAAGTAATAAAAAAGGGCAATATGGATATTTGCCTCGAAAATAAGAAGGAAAGGAAAACTAATTCCCGCTTACACTGAACAGCAGAACGAAATCTTTACAGATTTCCCACTTAACTAAGTAAAAAAAATCCGCATTATTGACCAGTGCAGAATAAGCAAAAGAAGAACACGACGCCGCCTGGAGATTTGATTGCCCTCCGACTTCGCTTGTTTCTCGAGATCATTAATCTATTGCTTCCCGAATGCACTTCTTTAATTCGCTTTAGCCACTGCGGAATTATTGCAGACGAGATATAAGAGGAGAAGGCTGAGAGATCAAAGAGTGGGAGTCAAAGCAGTAGGTGTGGGGAGGAGCGGCCGCTCTCCGATCCTTCGGAACCGCGAGGAGTTCCCCCAAAATCTGGGGTTTTGGAGGCAGAATTGGGTCTGCGCCGCCTCGACTTCCGCCATGATCGATCCTTCGTAGCTCGATTCGCCCGGGATCGTGGGTCGTTCGTACTTCCCCGATACGCTTGCTTCCAGTGTACGGGTAAGGGTTGGAGAATTTGTCGTTCTCGGTTAGGAATTGCCCTTGCCCTGTGTTTATACGGGGATTTTGAGCAGAGGGGGGGCGAGGGTTCTGGATTCTTCGTTGTCGTGTGGCCGTGTGGACTTTAGCAGCCTTCTAGGGTTGGAAAGTTGAGATTTTTCTGGGATCATTTTTGGGTCTTTTCTGGTGCTCGGTGCCGGCGGTGGCCATGATGGTGATGGTGTATGGGGAGTAGCATAGATGGGGTTGGATTCGAAGATGGTAAGCTAAACCGCAGCCGGGATGCCGAGCTTTGTTTCGTCCACGACGGTGGTTCAGAACAAGTATGTCCATGGTCTATACATCCTCTGCGTTTTCTCCCTCGTGTTGTTTCTTGATAAATCTGGTACCTTCCGATGCTTAATTGACCGCCGCAGCTTGATATCATTGTTACCATCTCATTGGTTCTTGGATCAGAAGCTGTGGTATTTTCTTCATGATTGTATTCTTTTCTATCTTAATTATCTTCTTATTTTTACAATAGTAACAATCAATATGAACAGCTTTTTCTTCAATCTTACTATGGATTTGTTAAAATGGCAAGCGTGGGCATTAGACAATATAAAGTAATAAATGGAGCTGTATGTGACTTGAAAATGCATATTGCATTTAAATTGTTTAGCTGGGTATATTGCATATCTTGATTATGGGAGTTCTTAGACAAATGGTTCTTTGATATTTATGGTAATATGAGAATATTATTTGCTGTTCTCATTCTCGAAGATAAAAAGTAAGTCAACAAAGAGAGGTTGTGCATAACTTTTGGAATGGAGGCAAAGGAACAAATCTTAGCAGATTATGTGGCAGGATCTTGCTATGTGGTTGTTACTGACAGAACATACTACATCAGCCACCAACTCTATCTGGCCTGCATGCAAGATCAGATATGAGATAAAAGTCATCTTTTGTTATGAGTGTGAAGAAAATTATTGACCAAAGTTTTGGTTACACCACACTGAAGTTCAAATTGCAAAATAAGAAGCAACCCTATGCTTATTGGGCTGGTTTTTCTTATTGTAAGTAGGCATTCCTCATCAAACATTTAACTTTGCAAATATCAAGTGTTGTTTACATGAAAAATGAGTTGGATTATGTAAATAGAAATTAATAAGCAATGCATCTAGTGTTATAAACCCAAAACTCGTAGTATATATGGAAACTGTTTTATATTGATTTGATATATGAAAAAGTGATGCAGAGTTTATATAAGAAACTTGAGAGGGGGTTTCCTTGGGTTTGGTTTTGGTTGCATCCCAAGCCATTGAATTTAACATAAAAGTCTGTAATTGAAGTAATTTCATCGACCTAGCTAGGACAAATTTAGTATATTGGATTTAAGAACCTAAGACAGAATTGTTTAGTGATGCACTATAGATCCTTTTTACCTGGAGAGACTATAACTCCACAGGAGACGTTTTTATCAATGCTAGAAAAGTGAGCTTCCAGTAATGACAAGATTGTGTTCCTAACTAAGGAATCATCACCATGTTTATTTTTCTAGTATAGTGCTTTGTTGGAATGGCCCCATTCTAGTAATATGTTGGTTTACTTGACCTGTGCTCGCATGTTAAAACTTCTTAAATTCAACCTTTGTTCCCGTCGTGTATACACACACAATTATATACATGAATACAAGTAATACATGTTTTACTTTAAAGGTTTCTATATACTTCATCTATGGCTAATGCTTTCTTTCAGTAGCAGAGAACGAAACACAACACAGAGAATTTCAGACTTTGGCGTGCTCGAGCAGTCTATCACATTTCATATAGGTTCTACCTCTGGCCTCCTATGTAGGAGTCATTTCCTTTTTTATCTATGGAGTAGTCAAGTAATCTATCTTCTTCAAATTGTTGTCTGATTCTGGAATTTTCTTTACTAATTGAGTAAATCTACCATCATCTAGGTGCAGTACATAAGGTTAAATTGCTACACAACTGTTAATTCTGTTGCAATCTTGTTTGCATAAAGAAGTATTGTGGGCCTAATTTTTTAGACTAGTTTTATTCGATTGTTCTTTAGAAAACTCATTTTCACTGGATATTTGCTACAAAGAGGATTTTGTTGTCTTTGTTTTTTCCTTGTAATATAAGAAATGACATCTTTTAAAATGTCAGTGATACCTAAAGTAAGTAATGTGAGAGAAATAGGAAGAAATATGCTTTAATTTTCATTAGCAATGGAGCCTTCTTATCCTAAAGAAGATAATTTAAGATGAAAATAGTTTAGTATTTGCTGGAAGGTGGCAACTAACTATGCTTATAACCATTTTGATTTCTACTTTAAAATCCAAGTGACAGAAGGATCCATGTGTTTTTGCCAAATGGTTTGGCTTGAAGGGTATTTTTATCATTTGTGCAGATCCAGCAGTTAGTGTGAAACATAGTGGACAAGCTATAAATTCTGACCCTTCTCAATTTGGAGTTCTTGGTAAAGTAAGATTTCACATTTTTTTTATGCACTCACTAACTTTATATGTGTACTTGGCTACCTTGTTACTAGTAGAAAAATGCTCTTCTGATCCTTTTTGCCTGATAGCAGCCTATTGCTTCCACTGAAATTGCACCTTCAGCTGCTAGAGTTGAATCTTTGACGTCATTCCAACATAAGGAAAAGCAACACAGCTTAATATCATTTTCCAGTGGCCAGTTTGCGAGTTGGGGAGAGTCAATGGCAGATGCTAGTCCTAGGACAGATACCTCCACAGACGTGGACACCGATGACAAAAATCAGAGGGTGATTTTCTTTGCTCTTTCATTTTTTTGGATATACATACACATATACACAATTTCAATAAACCACATCATCTGAACACTAGATTGTATTTCTTACGCTGTCACTTAGTAGTAAATGATCAGGAAGTCTGGGCCTGACTTGCTTTTGCAACTATGGTTGCCTCACTCTGTTAAAGCACCATGAAATTGAAATTGATTGTTATTTGGCCTTACATGTAAATGCATAGAAGATAATTTAAACAAGTAATAGTAACTTTTGAGTATTAAAAATTCATGTAATTGAAAATTCATGTAATTGTTTATAGGAAATACTAAACCAAACTGAATGATACAGAAAGAAATCGAGTGAAACTGAGATAAAGGACTTGGTTTGACTTTGTGGTTTGAGCAATCCATTTGCACACCCCTACTCCTTTCCTACACATTGCCTCCTCTACTTTTGTGTTTATTGCTCATTCTATATATATGCATGATGTATCTGATTTCCATGTGTTGTTGGGTAAACTTTTTAAATCTAACTGATGGCCTTTTCCTTTGTAAGGACATGGTTGATATATGGTAATTAATAGCACAGATCATTGCTTATACAGTAGGTGTGTTATTATTCAACATCAATTTGTGTGTTTATGTCAAGGATATAAACCTGGGTGTCAGTGCTATTTTGGTTGCTCAAACATCTACATGCCAGCATGTTGGCACAAACAGCCACAGGGAAAAAGGACAGAAGAAAGAGGAAACCAGAGAAATGATGTTGAACTGTCTTTTCTGTTCGAGCAGTGTCCATCAACTTCAATGAGCACAGAACATTATCCAATCTGTCTTTATCTTGAAGCTTGGGCAATAGGTTTTGAGTTTGGTAAAGCTTTAGGTATTGAGGGGAAGGATAATGAAAGGGTGGAGCGAGATTGCATAATGGATAGGGGCAAAAAGACAGATGGTGGACAGGTGAATGATGAGTGACTTGCCTTGTGCCAATGAAGAGAAGGAAGTGGAACACTAACTAAACTGAGAGCAAATCTTGATTATGTAAACTAGCCATTTGCTCCAGTTTTATTCAATTAATTTTGATACTGTAGCAAAATGAGGCTTTATAAACCAAGGTTTTATTTACCGGTCCGTACCGGTGTATCAATATATTGTCAGTACTGGTACGGGACTTGTACCAGGCGGTATGCACAGTGTGTACCACCCGGTATTGAAATATAATATAATAAATTTTATAATATAATATTATATAATATAATATTAAAACTATTAAAATATTTAAAAAAAAAAGAAAAGGGGGGTGACGTCGCCTCGATCTGTCTCCTCGCGCGGGAGAAAAAGCGGCCACGGGCGACCCGCGGGCGGAGACGGCAGGCGGGCGAGGACGGCGCGCGGGCGAGGTATTCTTTCTTCCCCTCTTCTTTTTTTTCCTTTTCCTCTTCTTCTTCCCTTTTCTTCCTCAATCGACCGTCGACGGCCGATTTCTCTCTCAATCGACCGCCGACGGTCGATTTCTCTCTCAATCGACCGCCGACGGTCGATTTCTTCTTCAATCGGTCGCCGACGGTTGATTTTTGATGGAACCACCCGGTAGCAGGCGGTTCGCGTACCGGTAACCTGGCGGACCGGTATGTACCGCCCGTACCAGGCGGTATAAGTCGAATTTGCAAACCTTGTTATAAACATACCTGGTCAGCAAGGTGGTTCTAGTGTTAACCAGCACTTCGTAGGCCTTATGGCTGGTATCCTGAAACTTAATTCCTTGGCTTGTATTAGGGAAATGTTGTGAAAATGGGTATTATGAAGTAAATTGTCCTGGAAATGGACTGTATCATGACTGAGATAAATGATTATGAGATTTTTTAGATATACAGAAAATCATATTAATGATGGGCCAATTGAAAACTTAAAAATGATTGTGTAGGAGGGCATTATAAGACTTTTCTCAAAGATTTGAATCACATACAGCATTGATAGACATGCAGTCACCATGGTTAATTGTTGAGTATTGGTGCATATCACCACAGGGTTTGACAATTAGAAGATATGCTTATGACGACTGCAAATAAATGGAAATGCTAATCTTGTGTTTGCTGAATTAGGTGTGCATCTCTTCATGCTATGTTGCACAAGGGAACTCGCTTCACCAGGATCAATTAAGTTTTTTATGGTTTTTGTCTATGAATTTTTATCTCTTTTAACTGCAGTTAGAACAAGGACAACTTGCTTTTGCAGCAGCATCTGATTCTAGTGATAGGTCGAAGGACAAAACACTAGACCAGAAGGTAACTTATTTGCTTTATCTTCAGTTGGTTCTTTCATGTATTAGCCAAAAGTACATTTATTACATTTATATTGAATTTTCTTGTTGCACAGACCCTTCGACGACTTGCCCAAAATCGTGAAGCTGCCAGGAAGAGTAGGTTAAGAAAAAAGGTATTTCATCTGTATATTAATTGCAAGCTCTTATGCTATTTGCTAACTGTGTTTTGGTAGCAACCTGATTTTCCCTAATGGAGCACCCAGCGTTTTAAATAGGCGCTCAGGCTTTTCCCTAATGGAGCACCCACCGTTTTAAATAGGCGCTCGACTAAGCGCCCAAGCGAGGCGAGGCGAGGCGAGGCCCGAGCGCCTCAATCTACACAGGCGACGCGCTTCAATGAGGCGCCGCCTGGGCGCTCGCCTGAGCCCAGGTGACGGGCGATTCGGGCGAGCGCCCGGTTTAATACAGTCGGCCGAACCAGGCTTTTAGCTCTGGTTCGGTCGGTCGCATTAGTTGGTTCAATCGAACCAACTAATGCAGCTATATATTTTCCGTTAAACCTAATCAGGATTAGCATCTTGTCGTTGCCGTATTTGGTGCTGTTGTCGCTGTCTTCGCCACCTCGCTGCTGCTGCTGTCTTCGTCGCCTCGCTGCTGCTGTCTTCGCCGCCGTCGCTGTCGCTTGGATTAGCATCTCGCCGCTGCCGTATTTGGTGCCGCCGTTGCTGTCGCTGTCTTCGCCGCCTCGCTGTTGCTGTCTTCACCGCCGTCGCTGTTGCTTGGATTACGTCGCCGACACCAGGCTTTCTCTTCGCCGTCGTTCGCTGCAGCTCGCCGCTGTCACTGCTGCCGCTTGTCGTCGTCGCTGTCGCTGCTACTCCTCTCGCGGTCAGGTCAGCTCGTCATCTATACTGTTAACAATATACTAACACTTAACAGTATACTGTATACTGTTAACAGTATACTGTATACTGTTAACAGTATACTGTTAAGTTGATTAATTATTATAACTAATTATTAACAATATCTTATACTGTTAACAGTATAATAGTATACTGTTAACACTTAACAATATATTAACAGTATACTGTATAATGTATATTAAATATTAATAGTATACTGTTAATGAACTGTTAACAGTATACTGTTAATATATTGTTAACAATGTAATGTATATTAAATATTAACAGTATATTAGTATACTTGTTAATATTTATTACATATACAGTATACTATCCATATTACAGTATAGTTAATAGTAAACAATATACTGTTAAGTATTAAATAGTATACTAATAATAATTTTTTTTTATTTATTAGATTAATAATATATTCTATCGATTTTAAATTTTAATAATATTAATCCTTATTTATTTAAAATTATTGTCAGGGTTCCTAGATAAATAACAAGTGTACAGAGCAACTCAATAAATTCTCCAGTGACATCAAAAAAGGATCCACCATGGAAGTACAACTATCTAAAGGATCCTAAAGATCCTAATGCAGTTACATGCATATTCTATGATGAGACTACTAGAGGTGGGATTTTTCGTACAAAATAACATCTAGTAGGAAATTTCAAAAATGCAGCAGCTTGTAAGAAGTGTCCACCTGAGATAAAAGAAGAGTTGTTGGCTTACATGAATGAAAAAAAAATACAAAAAAATGAATCTTATGGAAATTTATCAGAGGATAATTTTGAACATATCAGGGATGATGAAGAAGATTATTCCATAAATGTCAACTCAAGTGGAAAAAATATATACGACAGAAGAGAAAAAGAAGTTATGAGCACTACTACTAAGAAGCGTAAAAAGGGACCGATGGATCTATATATGTTTCAAGGATCACAAAAGCAACAAGGGCAAGCAGGAGGTTCAAAATTAAGACAAACAAATATAAGTGATGCTTGCGATAAAGAAATAAGAGGAAGAACAATTCAATACATTGCTCGCTTCTTCTATCAGGCTGGTCTTCCACTTAGTACCACTCGTCTAGACAGTTTTAAGGATATGATTGAAGTTATTGGAAGATATGGTACAAGATTAAAATCTCCAAGTTATTATGAGATGCGAGTTCTATTATTGAAAAAAGAATTAGAGTATACAAATGATTTATTAAAGGGTCATAAAGAATCATGGGCAACACATGGTTGCTCTATTATGTCAGATGTTTGGACCGACAGAAGACGTAGAAGTATAATTAATTTTATGGTTAATTGTTCTTTAGGGACCATGTTTGTGAAGTCAATAGATGCTTCGTCTTTTGTGAAATATAGAGATAAGATATATGATTTGCTTGACAAGTTTGTAGAAGAAATTGGAGAAAAAAATGTCGTCCAAGTCATAACCGATAACGGAAGCAACTATGTATTAGCTGGTATTATCTATTTTTTAAATATTTTTAATATTTTATTTATTTTTATCTTCAATTAAATCTTATAAATTTTTTATCGTTTATTTCGGGTAAATTACTTGAATAAAAAAGACAGCACTCCATGTGCGGCACACTGTATCGATTTAATGTTGGAGGATATTGGAAAGATCCCAGACATTAAGAAAACATTAGAAAGGGCAATCTTTGTTGTTGGTTTTCTTTATAATCATATTGGAGCTTTAAACATTATGAGAGAATTTACAGGCAACAAAGAATTGGTGAGATATGGTGTTACCCGATTTGCTACATCATTTTTGACGTTACAGAGCGTGCATCGTCAAAAATATAATATGAGAAACATGTTTACTTCTGAGAAATGAGTGATAAGTAAATGAGCAAAAGAAGTAAAAGGTAAGAGAGCACTGATATAATCTTAATGCCATCCTTTTGGAATCATATGGTTTACATATTAAAGATAATGGATCCTCTTGTTCGTGTCCTTCGATTAGTGGATAATAAAAATAAGTCTGCAATAAGATATATTTATGAGGCTATGGATAGAGCAAAGGAGACGATTAAAGTCTTTTAATGAAAATGAAGAAAAATATGAGAATTTTTACAATCATTGATGAAAGATGGAATTGTCAGCTTCATCGTCTTTTACATGCAGCAGAATATTATTTGAATCCAGAATTTTTTTTATAAGATTACATCTATTGGGTTTGATGCAGAAATTCTAGATGGGTTATATCAGTACATTATAAGATTAGTTCTAGGCGTCGAAGCGCAAGATAAGGTTATTCATGAATTATCTTTATATAAAAATGCCGAAGGACTTTTTGGAATTCCAATGACAGTTCGATCTAGGACAACTACATCCCCAGGTAGTAACAATTTGATATAAATAATTTCATCTGTGGTAATTGGTATACTATTATATTATTGCTAATAATAACATAAATTTTACAGCTGAATGGTGGAGTCTCTTTGGAAATTTCACTCTAAGCTTACAGCAATTTGCTATCAAAATACTCAGTTTGACATGTAGCGCTTCAGATTGTGAGCGGAACTGGAGTGTCTTTGAGTATGTAAGAATCATTAAATACTTTTATTTCAATTTATTTATTTATTTATATATATTAATATATTTTTAAATTATATTACATGACAGATTCATTCGAAGAGAAGAAACCGATTAGAACATCAACGATTACATGATCTTGTTTACGTAAAGTATAATCAAGCTTTGAAAGCTCGTCATGAATTACGAAATAGAATTGATCCAATCTCATTACAAGATATTGATGATTCAAATGAGTGGCTGGTGGGAGAAATGGGTGCCAACTTACAGGATGCTGAAGACGAGCTTGTATTTGAAGATGATAGATTGACATGGGGAGATGTGGTAAGAGCTTCAGGTGCTGGAGAATTACAAACATATACAAGGCAGATAACAAAAAGAAAATTGAGTGCAGCAACATCAAGCTCAGCTTTTGTTATTATTGAAAACATAGAGAATGAGACATATTTTGATGAAGAGGAAGTGCAAGAGGAAGAGGACGAAATTAATGAAGATGATTTGTTTGAAAATGACGATGATAATGATTATGATGAGTGATTTTGATATAAAAGTTTATTATTTTGAATTTTAAAATTTTTGTTAATGTGACATTATGACTTTGTAATTTATACTTCAGATTTGCTAAATTAAATATGACATTTTTATTTAAATAATTATATTTATTAATTATATTATATATTTTTAAATATTTTGGCATCTCGCTTCGCTCGGGGGAGCACCTGGCGCCTCGGGCGTTTTGGGACCCTGGTGCCTTTTGGCGCCTAGCGCTTTTTTAATCACTGGGAGCACCATTTTTCTTTCAAATTTTACCAAACCCCGTATTTTTTAACGCAAATAGTGTAGTTGTTACTCCAATCTATACTTAAGGATAGGGCAGGGCTAGTTTAGGTACCATATTAGAATTGAAGTCAAAATCAATGGAAAGTGTCTTGTCTTATCCTAATGCTTGAACTGGAACATACTCTGAACCGATAGCACTGTAAACTCTCCCTTTAGCCACTTATACACTTATTCTTGCTCGACCACCAACTACTCTTATATGATTACTTAAACACAAGCCTCAACTCCCCTTCCCGCTTCTTATAAACAATTCCTAATTCTTACATTAATACGAGTTATTACCAAGTCCTGTTTTCTTTCGGTTACGCGTTATAAAGCCCAGACATCAAGTCGCTTAACTATATGACACCGCTCTTGACCAGTTGAGATTTGCCTTCAACATTCTCCTCCTTCTATAGCATCAAAGTCGACTGGGATGAAACAATAACTTTACTTGGGCTGACACAGATTCTTATATCGCAAACAATGACACTCTAATTGAAGTTGAAAGAATTAAGTTTAGTCTGTTGAGCACCAGATATAGATAGATTGGAGTAAAAACTACCTCTTTGCTTTGCATTAAACAAAACAGGAATTTCACCTTTCTCTTATCAAGTACCGAATAGAGGAAAATTGTTAGTCATTCATTCAGATTGCCCCGAACTCCACTCTCCACTGTCTGCTTCAGAATTAATTTAAGATTGAGAGCGCTCTTATTACTCGAGCAGAGCATCTTTTATTTTCTCTCTTATCACTCTCGGAGCAGGAAAAGGTTTGTTTTAGCACAGAATGAGATTGAACTTCTTTTCTCTCTCTTGCTTATGCAGAAGATCTTTTTTCTCTGATAAAACTCCCTTTCCTTGCTTTCGTACAGCTTCAGATACTTATTCCTACTTAAGATTCTTCGCCAGATCCAAACTCATGATACTAATTCTTATCTTTCAAACTGAGTCAGAGCCTGATCTTAATTCCTCACTTAATCTATCTTCTGCAGACCTCGACTCTCACTCTCATTGCGCTGAAGAACTAACCCCTTGTTAGTGGAAAATCTTCGTGCCTCCTCAGTAGGTGTGGTCCGCCTTTGTGTCTGCTGAGCGGGCACGGCTGGTTCAGGCTCGTGTGTCGCTAGCTCGCTCGCGATCGTCTCAGCGGAGAGATGGAGCTCGGTTGTATGGAGGAAGTCCTCGAGTTCGGCTCTGGAGGTTGGCTGCTGGCGTGGTGGAGCTCGGGTCGAGAAGAAATGTCTCAGCTCGAGTCGGCCGCTGGTTCCTGCAAGATGGTCGGGTCGGGTGGGGTTCCTGACGTGACCTCTCCGACGGTCAAGTTAGTTTGGCCGATCCCCCCGCTCCGTAGAGGCGCAGGGGCTTTTATAGTAACGATTACGGGGCGTTCGTACCTGAGGCCCTTATCCTCCCCATCTCTTACCATACTGCCGCACTTCACCACGTCGTCTGTGGTCCTTGCAGCGAGGCGCGCGCCGTCCTTCCTGCAACTGGGGGATGTCGACCTTGCCCACCTTACCTTTGTCAGGTCGGCCATACGACGGCTAACCCTTCCATGCTTGTGTCAGGCCGGCTCCAACACGTCGGGTCGGCCACGTCGGCGGGCTTGCTGTCCGAGGGCGCGGCGACGTGGCAGCCAGGTCAATATCCGTCGTATCACCCCTTTTTGTCTATTTCTGGTATTGGTAACCCATATTTCTGGTCATTTAAGCCAAGGTAAGATAATAATAAAATAAATTAGGTAAAGTATCATTTCAGACCCCGTCAAGTTCTTCTACAACATTTGAAATCTATAAAACAGTACTTGCGCTTCGGAAGGTTTATAGTGCTGTCGGTTTAAACAAATAGAGTTCTTGTACGATAGTAATCTCCAAACGGGTCTGTTCCAGTTATAGGATTAGAAGCTGGATCTGGCTTTGAAGTGCTACGTGAAGTTAAGTTGAGGTCGGAACTGAATCATAAAGTTACGTTCAAGCAAAAGCAAAGAGGAGAATAAGAGGTGTGTTGGCGAGCAAGGCAAGGAAAGGTGGAGGTTGGAAATGACAAATCAGAATGAACAGGAAGAACAAGTATCAGATACTAGGAACTAGATGACATCAGCTTGATTACCTAGCTGGTAATCCTCCATCTGGGCTTCAAATTTTAATCTGTGATGTAGCCTATTTCGTAATCATAGAGAAATATTTGTATAACAATGATAAATTAGCTTAAGCATATTCTGGAAAAGTAATTTAATTTGTGGAATCGGTCATTGGATGAACATATGGTTAATATTCTTTTTTTCCTCCTATTTCAAATAAGATTTTGGATGTTAATTTTTAGTTGGATATATTTTCAACTAATTGTATGTCCACCTGTTTATTCTTTGAATCACAAGGCTTACGTACAACAGCTAGAAAGTAGTAGGTTGAAGCTTACTCAACTTGAGCAGGAGCTTCAAAAAGCTCGTCAGCAGGTATTGTCCCTTTCTTTTGCCATATCTTCTTCTCTATTACGTTCAGCCTGTTTCTTTCACATGCATTATAGATTATGTAATCAGACTGAAATGTTTCTTTCTTTCGGCAGGGAATTTTTATTTCTAGCTCAGGAGATCAATCCCATGCTACGGGTGGAAATGGTAGTTTCTCTTGCATGATTCTTAATCTGATGTAAAATCTGGAATCATTAGCCTTTTGGAACATAAGAATATATCTTTACTAAGTACCATAATTTTTTGTCTGAGGCAACGAAACATAAGTATCTGCACAAAAAGGTAATATAAACATGCATCATGCAACAAAATTGTTGAGGTTCTACTGCAGGATATTCTTCAGCCATCCCCTTCACAGTATCCTTGGTATCAAATACATAAAATGTAACATATGCCGATTCTTCTATTTAGTTAAGTAGGTTACTTGATTAACTCATAAACAAAAATTATATCTAAAACTATTAAAGCTTAGGTTCTCTTCCAAGAATGCTAACTACTCTTCATTCACATGGTAATTTCAAATTTGCATCAGAAAATCAATGTCCTACCTTGTCACTGCTGGTATTAATTTTGGGTCCAGTAGTATTTGCCTCCTGTTCTATAATGGTACGTGTGAAATCATTTGTTGCAGGGGCGTTGACCTTTGATGTAGAATATGCACGATGGCTCGAAGAACATAATCGGCAGATCAGTGAACTGAGGGCTGCAGTGAATGCTCATGCCAGTGAAAATGATCTTCGTGTTATTGTTGATGGTGTCATGGCGCATTATGATGAGATATTTAGGCTTAAGGGCATTGCTGCCAAGGCGGATGTGTTTCACATATTATCAGGCATGTGGAAGACACCAGCTGAAAGGTGTTTCTTGTGGCTCGGGGGTTTCCGTTCATCTGAGCTTCTAAAGGTGCAGAACCTTATACCTTATGCTTTTGAGTAAGGTCTTTGTTTTTCTCCTCTTTTTTGTGCCACCAGAAATTTACTCGAGAAAAATGGCTTTGTTTTTTATGTAAAATTTTGCAATAGGCACTTTTTATGTTGTTTTTTGTCTTAATTCATTGATTCATTTTTGCTGTAACAATACAGCTGCTTGCAAATCAGTTGGAGCCGCTAACAGAGCAGCAATTGATGGGCATATGCAACCTCCAGCAGTCATCGCAGCAGGCTGAGGATGCTCTCTCTCAAGGGATGGAGGCATTACAGCAATCATTGTCAGAAACTTTGGCTGGGTCTCTTGGCCCCTCGGGAACTTCAGGGAATGTTGCAAATTACATGGGTCAGATGGCTATGGCAATGGGGAAACTTGGAACTCTTGAGAATTTCCTTCACCAGGTGAAGTAAAATCATTATTAAGCTTGTGACACTGGTTTAGGATGCTGCATGAACTGTCTGTCTTGTTGTGTTTGAACTATTTTGTTGTTGCACAGGATTTATTTCTCTGGTCAAAATTGTTAGTCCTTTAGGTTTCTCAAGGCTCATTTGTCACTGTTGACATACCCATGTAACTTTGCTTCTCATTGTCTAAGAACTTATTCCCCAATAAGTCTTCTCCATTTATTCTTCCAGGCAGACAACCTGCGACAGCAAACCCTGCAACAAATGCACCGGATATTAACTACTCGTCAGTCTGCACGGGCACTTCTTGCCATCAGTGATTACTTCTCACGTCTTCGTGCCCTGAGCTCTCTGTGGCTTGCTCGGCCCCAGGAGTAAGAAACCCATTTTTATGTGTTGTTGTTCTATCCAAGCACAGTACTTACTTGCTTAAGGGCTTATTTGCCGAAGTATTTATCTTATGGTTGGTTGTTGGCTCCTCTACTACTGATGGCTGGATGATTGTGCGTTAGTCTCAAGATCCTCAGTGGAGCTAACTCAGACAGATCTCCCGTAGAGCATGAGCAGTGAGTGTACCATCATTACCTGTGTAAGAAAAACTCAAATCTGTCATCTTTATTTTCATTGTCTACTTTTGTAAGTCTCAGTTGAAAGAAAAAAAAAAGAGACACTTTTGTGACAATAATCTATCAGATTCGTTGCTAAGGTTTCATCTGTTTCTCAATTCAATCACCTACAAGGATCAGACCTTGTCTGATGTTATTATCATCCATGACTTAGATATCACTGCAGTGTTAGCTCAGAAAGGTTGTGAAGCATAAAATTGTCGTTTCAATGATCTGCTATTTAGTTTTGCAAATGGGCATTTTTCTCATTCTTATCTGTATATTTTTACTATCAACTGGGTGGATTCTGATGACACACCTCGGCAGCTTCAGCATCCACTGTACCAGTCGCGGACGAACTTATTCTTCCTGACTGCATCCGCCTTCATTTACAGGTGTTAATCTATCTCATATTAAGGCACAATGTGAGTCTGCTGTTAAGTGTGCCGGAAGCCGTTTCTTGTTGCACAAGTAGTCCCTCTTATGTTGTTTGTAGTTGTCGTGAGCTCAAATTAGTACATTATGGCTTCCGAGTTCATCCGTCTGTCACTTCCACGACATGCTGCTATAATAAACCTATGCACTCAGGTTGAGGGAAACGCTCTCCGAGTATTTCTGCACCCTCCCTGCCTGTCTAGAGGATAATGACGGAGAAGAGCTTAGCTTGGAGGTATACACCATTTAGCAAACATAGAAAGGAAGAAGAAGACATTCTTCCTTCTTTCACTATCACGAGTGTAATTATTTTGGATAGCATTTACTCATTTTTGTCTTCGTCCTTTCACTATCACACATGTTATGATTTTAGATTATTTTTTCTCATTTTTTTTTTTTTTTGTTGGCATTAGAATCATACTCGCTTTCTTTCATTTTTAATGCTTCTCGACATATAGAATGATCAAAAGTTCTTGGATATAGTAAGTACATTGGGCATTACAATCAATCTAATGTTATCATCTCATTTACATGGTACTGCTATCTTACTTTAATTTGAACATGACCAATTTATTTTTTACTTTCATCCTCAGTTGGAGTTATTTTGTTTAAGCATATGTAAAATCTTCCCTCTTCCCTTGAACAGCAGAGTTGCCTTGTTAGGTGAAACCTGGAAACAAGGACTTTGTAACCTGTTTAATTTCTTTTCGATCAGTTCCAAAAGTGATGGATGATAATGTTGTTCAGTTGTGCATATGAGTTTGGTTCTTTCTGCAATCACAACAGGAACCACACAGGTCGATGTGTACTTCAGATCAGAAAATAAAGTTGAACAAAAGAAGATTATTCAAGCTCATCATACCATATAAGACAACAGGCATGAGTAACATGTCTAAATCAAAGCATCTTCTCTGACCAATCCAAGCACTAAGCATAGATGGTGACCAACCCAATCAAGCAACTTTGTCTAAATCAAGATCATTCACTTTTGAGTTCCTTCTCTCTGCACTTCCCAATTTTGCCTAAATGTAAGTTGGTTAAGAACTTAACATCAACACTAGGCATGGATGGTGATTTTTGCACAATTACATTTTAAGTCATGCATGAAGCCTACTTGATTTTGAGGCACACCAACAATTACAATGCACCAACCAAACACTGACACAACTCCATTTTATGCAAAGAAAGGAATGAAATGGTCCACAATGTTGATTATTAAGAGCTAAGTAAGTATCTTAAGCAGCATCTAATCCCCAGTCTCTTCTACTAAAAAGAAGTCAGTATCACAGGTCAGACACTACCTAAAGACTTGTTATCAACACACACAGTTCTACGTATATATATATATATATATTTATATAGCAACGTGGAGAAAACTTCATTACCTAATTGCTTCCTCGTGTTAGAGAATTCTACCATGTGGCTTCTTGGGCATGGATGATTCTTGTAAGCATCAACCTAACGAAGAGATGCCCATCATCAAGGAGACGCCCATGCAAAGTAGCTACAGACCGCATGCCTTGCAGCAGTCCAATTGCCACACCCAAAGAAGCATCTGCCTTGGGTTGGTCCAGGCTTGCGGACGACACGCTTGCTGCTCAACACCCCACAGTAGCAACAGGTTTGCCTCTCCATTCCATTGGGGTCCACAATGGGATGAAACTGGACAGGAGCACCGACCGGTTCTTTGGACTTTGAGGTGTAGTGGTTTTGGTCCAACAAAAGATCTCGGAATGGCTCGTATTTTATGGGAAACTCCATAGCTTGCGATGTTAAGGAATCAGTAATAGAGAACTTGAAGCCCATATCCATCAGACGAACAAGGAGGCGGGCAGTGTTACGGGCATCATCAAGGCCGCAATGTGCACGACCCTCCCATGTCAGTCCAGCAAGCTGGATGGCCTCCTTGAGATTGCAGCGAACACCTTGATACATTTCCTGGAATGGAACCTTTAAGTTGATCCACCTGCCCAATTATGAAAAGCAAATTGAACTCGGAATATGTTGACATAGATATCTTCATTACGCAGAGAATTAAGACATGAAATAGAGACATTATGAGCTTGTTCGGAACAGATTTATCAAGCAATTCTTGAAACAATACTATAAATCTCCTACTTCTGGGTTGTCAACTAAATACAATCAATGATGACAACAGGGATGTCGAAAGGTCAACTGGCATCATTTCTTACTTCTGTCTGTGTAGAACCAAGAGCAACATTCTTGGATCAAGGAACTAAGTCTAATTAGTTTTGACAGAAGGGGGAGGCTGACAAGTTTGTAGTAGTTCTGCCAGCAGAATCATGGTGGCACAAAATGTTCTTGATGAACAAAATTTAATTTCAGTACAGCACAAGTATTGGTCACAAATGAAACACAATTAATTGCCAGGAAGTGTAGTGTTCCACCTATAAAGAACATTTGTGAACCATTGAAAGGCATGAAAAAGGTTACCTGTTAAAATAGGGAGGCTTCCTAATCTTTTTAAATCTGCATTCAGATTCTAACATAACACGACAATCCCAGTTAGACCATGTCACTACAACAAAGCTGTTATGCTTGATTCCTCTCTTTTCTAACCATTTATCATGCATCAACAGAGCTTCACTTAGAGGAACACCTCTGTCTACCTGGAAGTTCATAAAAGGAGAAGTTAAATACCTTCATATCAATGTACTATTAAGCAACCTCGTTAATTGGAAATATGATTTCACGTTACACTGCCCTCAAAGTTCATTTTATTAGTGGTCTGCAAAAGACTTGCACTTGAAAATAGTAAACCAAGAGCTACTTTTGGACATTAACATAGTGATCTTTGGATCACGAATTATGACAAATTAGGTCCAACATACACCATAAGCAATACAGGACCAGGAGAATAAATTAAACATTAAAATTGTAACCAAAGAAAGAATTGTCATAACCACAGACATCAGAATGAACTCGATGGTATCTATTCTTCATATATTGAACCAGTTATAGATGAAAGAAAAGCCACATTTGGGACTCACTACTAGTTCGTTGTCAGTGTCGGTCATGCTTTGCCAACAGACCAAGGTGTCAAGATTATTCCAAAGAGTTCTGGATCTTGCTAACCAAGAATCTTAATTCAACTTATCAAATCAATGCCAATTGGAGGGCAAGGATAATTTCTGACAAGGTTTCTGATATACATGCAAAACTGGATTGATGTACAAATTAAACCATAACAGCATATTTAAAAAGGTTAAACTGGATAGAAAGCAGGTTGCCCTCATAAAGGTGGAAAAATAAACTATTGAATAATAATTTCCTAGATGTATCTAGTCCAATCATTGGCGATTGCTCAACTTATCCTTCACATAGATCACCCAACGATGGTAGATCATGGGTGACTGATCTTTACTTTTTCCAAGGAAAATTCCATTTTAGCATTCTGACAAGACTACTGCACCAATTCCCAACACCCCCTTCCCGTCATAAGTTGTAGTGCTCAAATTAAGGTATAGAATCAAATATGAATACCAGTACAGTACTTTGACCTTGTTACAACACATATCAACAAGTTCAAGGCTCATTTGATGAGTTATTATCAGATGGCAACTCCAGTTGAGCAGTAATGTGATACGGCATCAATATTTTATAAGAGAAGCATTACAAAATAATATCCTTTCTTCTATAAATCTCATGCACACACCAAGCTAATTTACCAACTATTCCTTATGTGATGCAAGGAATCAAAGGAACCTAGTTTATACAGCATGGGAAACTAAGACTTTGTCAGATCACTGCAAACTAAGACTTTGTCAGCTGCAAAAACTTGTTACCCAGGTCGTAAAGAAACAATCTTCTTGTTACCCTAAGACTCACCCTCAAATTTCATTCTCTCTATGGAGAGAAAATATTTAGGGCCGAAGATATTAAAGAAAATTCTAGACAACAAGTTCATTTAATCATCCATGACAAATTTATAGCTCAACAACTTTAGACCTCTGCACAAAAGACATACTGTAAGAAAATTGACAAACTCTAGCCTGAAAACCGAAAATGACTACTAGCAAATGGTTACAAATTAGTTATAGCCGTATAACCTACAAATACCCTTAGTTCTGAAAGATAGAACAATGATTTCACAATTGGTGAAGTCAGAAATTAAGCCATTTAGCATGCTGTGCAAATTAATATTTTACTTCATCACTGTTTTTTTTTTTTTTTGTCAAATTTAACTATGCCTAGAAAGAAATTATCTACTCGTTGTACAACATTGCATTAAATTTTGAAATATACAGAGAAGCACTATTTTGTTGGCGTTGATTACTCCACTCCAAAGGTTTGATTCCACAAGTAGCATTCCTGTGCATTTTTTGCTTCTTTTTATCAAAAGAAACTGCAACCAACAATCACACTACTGAATAGCATTTCATAAAAATGGTTTTCAGTATATGCATGTATGTACAACTGAATAGAATAGTCAAGAATTTCAATGTATAGCCCTATGTTAAGGAACACAAAGAAAAAAAAAAAAACTGAGGAAGAGGATAGGGATTGACATGTGCAATGACCTGAATTTGCTGGATCCCAGTGAGCTCCTTGCAGAAATCAGTAAGATATTGGTGATATGCAGGCCGCACATATGTCTGAAAAACAGCTTCTAGTTGACCAGTTGCACTGTTGACTAACACGGATGGGAACTCAATGATCTCTTGCGGATATGGATTGTTGTCTTTGTCACATGTGGCCTCGAAGTCAATAACTACAAAGTACTGGAATTCTTGAATTTGATATTTTTGCAGGTGAGATTGTGAAAACATGTTGACTGGTGGCATATAACTAAATCTGTTTCCAACAGGAAATGAATAATTATAGTTTATAGGATAAAGATTGCTATCAAAGGCATTCAGTTGGACTTGCCGCCGCATTACAAAATCAGTATGGAGATAAGGCAGAGCATATGGTTCTTGTCTGTAGAAAGGTCCACTATAACCTTGATTTAGTATTGCATTACGCTCCCAGATCGTCGAGTTATTTGCTTTTATAGGATCACGAACAGGTGCATTTTTTGGCGCAGAAATCTGTTGAACAACATCCCCACTTTCTTGAGAGTTAGAGTAAGAGGTAACTTTGGGTTTGGGGCATCCTGGTGATGCCTCAGAGTTCCCTAGCATTTTGCCTGCATCCAAGAAAAGAACATAAAAGAAAAATCATCTAAATAGGAACTGATGAAGCTCAACCATAGCTTGTCTAAAAAATTACAAAAGAGCAAGGCTGCTTTGCAAGCTCCTAAAGATGAGGTCAAAATCTTCAGTGCAATATAGCAAACAATATTATAGGATAACGATTGCACATGAAAGGGTTTATAAGATTGCAGAACATGCAACAAATCACATATTGGTACAAACTTCCAACACATCAGAGAAAAATAAATGCACTGACTAGGATTAGCTTCTTGGAAGAAAAGATGAAGCTGGAGTGAGATTAATGATGATAACATGAAACAACTGTTGGGCAGCTATGCAAATCCTCCCTTCGATCTAGTTCAATCCTCATACAGTCCAAGGGCCATTTATGTTCTCCATTGTAACTGGTCAAGTCATGTTAGTATTCTCTTAATATGTAATCATCCTTACTCTCACTGGAGTCACCATAAGACCATTGACCCATCATATACATAATTGTTTCTCATTTCACGTTTACTTATTGGGCTGCTGTAACCTAACACACCCATATCCTTGAGTTGAAACAGCGACCATTCCCACCAAAACACATTCCGGTGAGCAAATAACAAACAGGAATTGACTCAGACTCCTATTACAGTCCATATCACAAGCTCTGGTAGATCACAACAGAAGCTGATTAATTTTTGTCATGTTGCAACAATCTTCAGACAGCTTCAGAGATTTCTTTCAGTTTTTGAATATGTGCCAAGACATGAGAAGAGGATAAAAATGATACAATAGCATGATTTCTCATCATTGTATATGTTTGTCCTCGTCGTTCATCTTTCTGGTTGAGATAAATGAGTTTTTCACTTACTTGCAGGAGTGATGAGCATCTTTGTCCGCATAGGCTTAAGTGATTCTGGTCATGCATAATATTAGATTCTAACCCTTATCTTGAAGTTGACATTAGCTCCATTTGAGAGTCGAAAGCACTTAGATGCTACAGATTTCACTCATCTGCATGACCTCAGGTGGGCTATTCTAGTACCGCAAGAAAAAAATGTAATTCTGGATCAATTTAAAGCTGAACACTTCTTGATGTCTCCTTTTAACCAAAAGCATATTCACATTATACATGCCATCAAGAATGGCTTGTTATTTTATAAGCATTTGAGGTTTGAGAATATAAGCCTTGATGACACATGAAAATCATCCAATCTAATTTCAAACAAATCATATATGGTTATAAAATTTTGAGTAAATTTTCTTGAATAACAAAACTCTTCAAATAAGATGGCTTTAGTTAAAAAGAAACAAATGGAGTGTGCTTAAATACTTACAAATTATATTTGCCATGAATTGTGATATCGTATGGCCAATGATGTGTGTCTCATAGTGTTATTGATCCATCGTCATGAAACCATTACAAAAACCTCTGAGGTTGTGTTTAATTTGAAATAATCTACTAATCTTGTTCGGTGTAATCAAATGCCCAGCAAACTTGATGGAGGGGTATGATGAATCGATCAAGAGGGTTAAGAATATGGTGATATTTGTATGTTTCAATGTATTTTAGTTCAAAATTGAGTTCTTACCTTGTGCATTGTAACAATTAACAACCTTATTACCAAAAGGTAATTTGTCGATAGCATTACAATCATGACTCGACAAGGTGAAAACCAAACCAATCTTGATGAATCCCTAAACCAACATAGTGAGGTTTTACGTCCAACGGGAAATCTCCCTTAGTATCCCCGACACCATGGAGGAAGCTTTCCGACGAGCCCTTGAGATTGAGAAGTACATCAAACTTTATCCAATTTGTCGAGTATCTTCTATGTCTATCAACAATCCTGGCCCAGCTATGAATTGTCCAACTCATTCAACTATTGATACTCAAACTAAGTAGTCTTCAATCCAATATCATTATTGCCATAATAGAGGTCACATTGCCTCTCATTGTCCTCAACGTATTCTTACCTTAAAACAAGAACCAAAGGATCAAATCAAGGAAGTAGACTAAATAGTTGAACCCGAAGCCTACTAAAATGACGAAAACGAACTAGAAATTAAATATGCCCATGTTAATGTTGTCTGCATTATCCTCTCTATTGCTATTGATTCCAATGAATAGAAGAGGAAAAGTATCTTCCATACTTTTATCCGAAGCATGGAAAGAACTTGCAAATTGGTTATTGATAGGAGTAGCACTATGAACACATCTCAAAATCTACTATCAAGAGACTAAACTTTAAGGTAGAGTCACATCCAACCTCATTCAAAGTAGTCTGGGTTGACAAAACCACTCTACCCGTGATCGAGAGATGCCTAGTACCAATCAAAATGGATGATTACCAAAATGAGATTTACTGTGACATCCTGCTAATAGATGTTGCCCACATTCTTTTAGGCCAGCCATGGTTGTATGACCTTGATGTTACCAATCATGGAAGAGAAAACACCTATGACTTTCCATACAAAGGTAAAAACATCATCCTACGATTAGCAAAACCATCATAAAATGACAAATCAAGAACTCCCAAGTCCCTCCACGAGCCCCACCCACTAAGGAACTCCACTTATTGGATTCTATATCTTTTGTAATTAAGCATTGTTGTGGCACTCAAAACAAAGCTACCGATGCCCTTAGTATAATTTCTACAATCCTGTCTATCATGAGTGTCAAGGTCATAGGATTTGAGCGATTAAAAGATGAGTATATACCTAATGTCCAGACTTTAATCACATATATTGAGAAGTCCAAGGTGGAAACCGTCGTGAACATACGAACTTCATTCTTAGGAATGGTTCCCTTTTTTGATCTATTAGATTTTGTGTTCCCCAATCCTCTCTATGAGACTTCCTTGTTTGGGATAACCATGATGTCTGATAAGGATGTGAAATTTGTCGACAACTTTTGGAAAACCTTATGGAAACTGTTTAGTACAACATTAAAGTTCCCTTCAGCTTTTTACCCCAAATTGATAGTCAAACTGAGGTTGTTAACTGTTCCTTGGGAAATCTTCTTAGATGTTCAGCTGGGGAGAAACCCGAAAACTGGGACTTAACCTTACCCAATGCAGAATTTGCATAAATAACTCAATCAGTCGCTCCACCGAAAAAAGCCTATTTCAAACTGTCCTCAACTATACTCCTCGTACCCCCATTGACCTTGCACCCCTTCCACTTAACTATCGTGCCTCAGAACTAGCCCACTCCTTCGCTCAACATATTTATGATTTGCATCCGAGATTCAACGTAAAATTGCTCTAACTAATGAAAGTTACAAACTTGCTACTAGTGCACATCCTAGAAGCCAAGGGTCAAGTTGGCGATTATGTCTTGGTTCACATTCGCCTTGAGAGATTCCCTAAAAACTCATTCAAAAAGTTGCATTCCCGAGCCATTGATCATTTCCCCATTATCCAAAAATTGGGATCTAATGCATATATGCTCAATATGCCTTATTTTCGACTTAAATATTAGTCTAATTTTCAATGTGAATGATTTAACTCCACATCATGGTACTTTTGAGCCTCCTCTGTCTACCGATGTTCCTAAAGGTGACAATCCTCCCAAAGCACCAATTCTCTCACAACACAGGATAACATAGGGGCCATTGTTGATTACCACATTTTCACATCTGCTACTAGCATTACTCAACACTTTCTTGTCAAATGGAGGAACTTTGGATACTCGGCGTGATCACTGTCAAGTCTTTTGGTATTTCTAGGACCTCATTTTGTACGAAATGCACTCTTGTATTAAGTGCACTCATTTACAATTTAGGTATCCTATAAGTCATATTTTGAATTTCTGAAAGGTATACTAATTCCCTAGGAGATTACTCTTGGAAATTATTGTCTTCGTTAATTGTACCAAGGCTCCAAAAACCGCTATAAATAGTGGAGCTTGTCAATGGATCAAGCATTTTTCAGATTTGAATGAAAAAAATTGCATTTCTTTAGTATCATACTCTCCTCTCGTATCTCACACTTCTTCCTACTCTGTTCCACGTCACTTCTCCTATCAAATCTATTCATAAGGTTCAGCTCAAGACACAATATATAGCTGAGTGTTCTTCCCTATAAATCCAATGTTAGCCTAAGCCTGAGTGGTCTAGTACTAGGTGCTTCATGTGCCAGTAGTATGCTATATAGTTGTAGTCGACGCACAATATATAAAACAGAGCAAGTTTTCATCAATAAAGCTCAATTGCCTCACGTACCACTCGTCTGCCAGAAAAAAAAATTCTTAAAAACTAACTCCAAGCACACTGGCAAACGAATACATGTATTCTAGTGCAAAGCCCATTCCACTCTTCAGGAAATATACTGTCGAATTGCTAATTTCTTCAACAAATCATATCACAAGACGACAAAAAAAAGGCAAACAAGCACGTATATATGAATTTAACAAAATTCTAACAAGAACGACAACCCAAACAATTCTAAAAAATCAACCACAGTTATTTGCACAAACTATAAACAAAAAGGACAAAAAAATTGATGTTCACATTACACTCTGAAAGAATTGTTTTTGATACATCTGCTACAAAAAAACAAGAAAAAAATTGGTGATAGCAAACAGAAGAATCTTCCAATTCAAGAGCCCATATCTAATACAAATCAAATCATTCATACTACCCACCGCCCCTAGATTACAACTCCCAAAGACCGATCACTAACCCGTAAAAGATACGATCTTTCACCCGAAAAGCACGCGAATATTCGAAGATCTGACAATGAGACTATCCTACCTTCGGCTGGCCGATGAATCATAATCCCCGAGGACGCTATGTTCCTCCAGGTCACTGTCAGATTCTGCTCCCCATCATCGACCTAAAACCCACCACGATCGAAACAAAATCAAAATCCACCAGGATAAATGGAACAAAGTCATCTTAAATCGAACAAACCGGCCCTTGATTCGATCAAGAAGAACAGAAGAAAAAGAGGGGATCTCTCCAGGCTCAGATTTGCCGTTCTTACATGCATGCGACGGAAGCGAGGGAAGGAGAGAGAGACGAGCGAGCGAGCGGCCTATCGGCAGAACATGCCGCGCTGCCCCGCTAAAAGATAAGACCGGTGCCGACTGCGGGGAAACATTTTCAAGATCCGCCGTTCAATGCAACACAGCGGACGCCAATAGCTACTGGATATTCTATACGTGGCAGAGAGTTATGATCGAGAAAAGTTGTTGGCCGTCCGAATGGTAGCAGCAACGGTAGCTGGTTGGGCCGACGAGAACGACCTGCTTCTGACCTGCTCTGCAAATGCGTTCTTGAAAGTGGGCTGGATGATCGGAAGCTGGCAAATCGAACGTTAAAAAAGGAAAAAAAAAAAAAAAGTGGACATTTGGGGAGCGTTGGACCCAGAAAGGGACGATAATCTGTGCCGCCGATCCGGCCTCGAGAAAGAAGCGACGGGCCGAACCAGGAGGGCCACCAGGTGCCGGTCCCGACGAGAAGCGGGGCCCACCACTCGACAGGCAGGCATCGGAAGTCGGTCGCGTTAAAAGGTCGGACACGGGGATCTGGTGAGCCGAGCCGAGCCGAGCCGAGCCGCGCATCGCCACGGAATCTGCGAGGAGCTTGTCGGGTCAGACGTTGACCCGATGTTGACCCTACCCACCAAAGGTACAAGTTAAATGTTTTATCTCGGATTTCATAATGAGATGATAAAAGGGTTATCACACGGAAAACCGATTGGTTGACTGCAAGAAGGTACAAGTCCTTGACTCCTTGTTGTTGACGTGGAGAGCTCGAAGGTTATCCTGTTGGCTTTGGAGGTGGCAGCAGCCCAATCGAAAGCCTTGCACTTTGTCTTAACGCAATTATCATAGTTTGAATTCCATTTTCATATTTCTAGTTCCTCGTAAAAGTTTGAATCTGAACGATCAGATTCAGGTCAGGTGTCCGTCCCCGCGCCTCTTCCATCCACCTCTTATCTGTTTCACTACTATAAGGTTCCTAAGACACTGACATATTCTCAGTGGAGATCGATACTGTGCATCATAATGATGGAACGATATCCTCCTTGGCCGACCGACAACGAGGACCAGAGCCAGTTTGGTCACCTTCAATCCATGAAGAGAACCAGCTCAAACCATAACCGAGATCGAAGTGGATACAGAGGTGGAAGAAGACTCAAGCCCAGACCTGCCTGCAGAAGACGAGATAACGATCCAGCGATCAACCAGCAGCACCGCGGAAAGAGAAGGAAGACGAGAATCGCAGAATGAGAACAGAGTACTGGATCAAGAAGATTCGTGGCTGGGTCATGGTGGTGGCTTCACTGGTTGGCAAGACGAACTAAGTTTGACGTCTTCGACGTCGCAGCCATCTTACAACAGCAATAGTTCAGGAAACAGTTAGCTGGACGACTGGGCATCGTGCTGGTAATCCAATACTTCCTTCTCCTACCAAAGGCAAAGGCAGGAGTCTTGATATCCGATCCAAAGCACAAACACTAAGAGAAGCTCAACTATATGCAAGTGAAGAGCCCCACAAGCTGTTGACACACAATGTACGAATCAGATTGCAAAAGAAATCGACCGACCCTATACACGAAAACAGAGAAGCACAAGATCACCAGTGTAACATAGTTACACCGGACCTTCTACCATTCTTTACATCACACAGATTCTCTTGCAAATATCAGTTTCTACAACACGCTAGACATTTCGTCACAATCTAAGTGGAGCTGATTTCGAGCCAGATTTGTTGGAACTCCTTGAGAATGAGACTGTGATACTTGCATGAATTCAACGATAAGTAGCACGCTAGCAGCTCCTCCATTTCCTTTGGCGATCGAATGTTGTTTCCGATGATCATTTCCACCATCGACTCCCTGAAATCCCTTTGCGGATCCGAGGACGACTTCACTACCACCAAGCTCCCCAGTAATGCCTTGCTCTGTTGCACTGCCGACTTACGGTTCCTGTAAGCCTGGAGACCGGCGAGCCGTGGAGTGCGATAAGCTCCGACCTCTGGTCTCCTTCCAATCCGCTTCCTGTGCTCCCGAAGAACGCAGGTCTTGTCTGGTGCGTCATCGTCATGGACATCCTTTATCGGTTTCGTCAGAATTGGTGGTAGTTTAAGCTCCGACAGTACTTCCAAGTCTCCACTCATGGTGCCCATGGTGTTGTCATCCGTAGAGGAATTTTCTTGGCATCGATCAATGTAATCACGATACGATGGGATTTCAGACTCTGTAGCCTTCCTTTGGGTGTTTGCTCTGGTCGTTCTCGGAGATACTGCGGGGAAATGAGTGTCTGAGGCCTTGTGGTTGACAGGAGAACGAGGAAACCCTTCTGTTCTTTCTCTGGTGGGGACGTAGTAGGAGGATCTTCTAGGGAGGTGAGCCAGTTCTCTTGGTGGCGAAGATGTATGGGGATGACTTCGCTTCATGGTGTTGTGGATGCTCTGGCGTCTGGTTGATCTGCCTACATCCTTGAGCTTGTAGAACCAGGAGCTCGGCATCATGTCAGATAACCTAAATCGATGATTGCCCATCGGCAAACTACGCTCTCAATGAAAGAAGAACACTTCGTGATGGAGTACTAGATAAGTAGAGCTTGATCCACATGAAGAGCATGAGCTAATTCTGCGGTTTCTTACAGATAGGAGACGTAAAGCTCCAGCCTCCAGATTTCTTTATCTCACGAGGAGGAGGAGGAGGAGGAGGATAGTGGGAGACAAACAAAGAGGGGTGAGAGGTTGGTAGGAAGCAGAAAAGGTTGGGATTGTCGATAAAGATGGTGGTGGGATCAAAAACCTAAACCGCATCCTCCTCTAAGAAAATAAAAACAAATCAAAAACAGGGAACTACTGAATGAAAGAGGGAGAACGTAATTATGATGACTGCTAATATGCAGCATGAAAAGTATATTTATTTGACGCCATCAATTGATGTACTTGAGATGCCACAACTCATGGCCTTTCTCCTGCTTGCTTGCAGGGAGTGTGGTAGGAGTACACACCCTTTAGAAGAGTGTTGAGGCCATTATGGCTGGAAGTCCGCAGCTTTACAGCCAAACGTGGGGCGCTTTTGGGGCGGTGTGACTCTCCGTGCGCTTCCGAGTGCGCTGTAACAACAGACATGCCGGCGAGATTAAGGTCGACTTTTGACGTGGGGAGGACCGAAGAGGAAGAAAGCAGAGAAGGATATGCCGACGACATGTGCAGCGCGTTTTGGTCATACATTGCAGCTAATCGTGGGCGGCAAACGATTTCGATGTGCGTCGCAGCCACACGTAAAGGGCAAATATGTCATTTACTGTCACGTCGGCATCTAATTATGGATCGTTTTATTTCTGACTTTGAGTTTAAATTTGGATCTGGACAAAGCTTTCCTCAGAATGAATTATATATATATATATATATATATATATATATGTGTGTGTGTGTATATATATATATAATATAATATAATATAATATAATCGTAAGCTATCTTTACCTGACCTATTATTATTCTATATGAGATTTGAGCAACAGTTCATCATGTGCTTCCGTGCCAATTAACGAATTCGAATCATTGTCAACATGTTTCAGGGGGTAGACCAGATCAAAAACTATTAATAGAAATTAATGGGGGGTTGACTTGATGCTCAAACTCCCCATGAACTTTGAGAACGCGTGATCGGTTTGTCAACTCCCATCATTTTCCAGGTTCTGCCTACCAAATACTGTTGCTCTCTCATCAACTGTTCTTTGATAACAAGCCAAGATGCATGTCTCAACTCTGTCGAGTTCTCATTGCCCTATTTATGGATGTTAACTTGACTTCAATTATGTCCAGACTTGTCCAAAAATAATAATAATAAATCTCTTTTCCTGCATTTTTATACACAATTATTACTTGCATATCATTTATAGAATGATTTCTCCAATCTATATTGATTACTTTAATGCTCTTTTTCCTCCTGTTGTCAGGGTTCACAGCTCATATTTATTTCTGCACCATTTTAACCCAATCAAGTAGCACATACCGTGATGTTTAAATCCCAAAAACAATTACATCTACAGCACTTGGCTTCTTCTCATCCATTTTGCTGTCCTTCAATTATGCTAAACACACAAGCGTGAGAAACATTCAAGTCAATATCGGAAACTTCTTCTTGTTATTCTTTTCTTATTTGCACTCTCAAAAACACCAGAAAGCTATGCCTTTTCGTGGATACTGCAGCAGTCTTCTTCTGTCATCTAAGTATGTCCTCCATTGGATCCATCACTTGGACCGGACGGTGGCGCGATGTCTTTAAACATGGTGAAGAGGACCGGCGCCGACGAGGACGTCGCCACAAGCTTATTCTTCTTCGACACCAAGCCAACGGTGGTGGCCGTCGCCGTGTCGCTTGGCTGGGCAGATGGAGGGCTGTAACTCGAAGCTGTCTGCCCTGGGCCGGAGCTGACCGGACCGAGAGGTCTCGCAGTGCATTGCTGGAAGATTATTAGGATTAGAAGACATGCAGTAACTTTGTATTGGATTGCCATGGCGGATAACAAGAGGTAGTATGGTAGTGCTGACCAGCACCTGCGTTGAGGTTATTTATAGAGGAGAGTGGAGGCGAGCAAAGTGAACGAAGGGGGGAAGACGAAAGGTGTGTTTGTTGGAGAGCTCGGAAATGGTTACGTCAGAGGTGAGAGAAGCGAAGGGACTCCAACCCTCCGTTGTATTACTTCCACATGTGTTCACGAGTAGAGGAAGAAGAAGATGGCACGTTATTGTGAGAGTTAAAGTGGGAAATTAGGTAATTAAACATTTGATCGATGTGGTGGATATCCGTGCAGGTACGCAGTTCAACAGGGAGCTTAATGGTGATCGATCAAATCGTCAAAGATACTGGCATTCGCCCACTGATTCTTTCGGTGAACGAAGTCAATTGGTGGTCTGACTTTTTATTCATCTTGTCCGCCGGAGTCAACGTCCGGTTTGGCATTTGGAATGCTAAGAGCTGAGGATTACTGAAGTATTGAATCCGATGAATTAAGTAAGGATCGAGGCTTTTGATGGATGGATGGATGGATGGAGTGTTGGAGTACAATTTCTTACCGTGAAACACCATCCGAAAGAAATCGATGGCACTACACCATCACTTTCTTTTAGTGACATGACATGGTTAGGGAATGGAGGAAAGATATAAGCAAGGATACAGAGTTTGATCTTTTTACACAACATCCCACGATCTCTCTTGTGACTTTAAGACACAAGTCTCTCATGAAGTTGACAGTTCTACAACACTAAAAGTAGCCAAAATATTGTGCTTCTCCTAGCACTTTCTTTCACATCGTAGTCACTCTTTTGGCTGCTCCTGTTCCATTCTGGATTTCTCGGTATTCCTGAGCCGTGGTTGATGCTGGTAGTGGACAAGTCGTCTTCCTCCACCAAAATGCTCCTCGAAAGCTTTGTGTGACCATGGTTCTTGGAATTGGACAGGTTATCTCCATCCTCAAGTTTTCTTCCATTCTGCTCCTGTCTTGAATTGAGAACTATAAAAAAATTCCATAAAACAAAAAAATGAACGTGAAATCTTTTTCTTAAACATGAAGTATTCCCATTTTTAGAATTTCCTACCAGTATATTCTTTGCATAATTTATGAAATATCATTCACTTGACCATCATCTATACCTAAGTGACAGTATTTTTATATTACATTACAATGTTTTCAATAATATTAAAAATATTATAATACAGTATGAAAATATTATAATATAATATATTTTATATAAATTTCATAAAAATACTGTATTAAACATAACATTCTTATACTATATCGCGGTGTTTTCAATAATATCAGTAGTTTAAAATTACTTAAACATAATATTTTTATTACATTATAATACTATATATATTTTTTATACTACTGATAACACCATAACATAATGTAAAAAAAAAAAATACTATAATCGAACCAATTCACTTTCGGTCCACTGAAAAAGAGAGAAAAAATAGATACATTGTGGGAGTATAAGTAGTTTCGGTATCAGATAAAGGGAATGTTATTAAGAAATTTTAAAAATAAGATACTTCCTGCAAAAATCCAAAAAAATACATTTTTTTTTAGAACTCATAAAAAATCATAAAATAAAATAATCTATATTATAAATGACTACTGTATATTTTGTGGCAATATTTCACATGCACCCAAAAATGAGAAGGACGTGCACGGCAGTCTGATGTGAACAACTCTTGACTCGTCGAGTCAAATCTAATCCAAATCGATTCGCCCTGACCCGATCTAATCCGTATGAACATAAGGGCCGGACCTTTTCGTAATTGTGACCACAGAAAAGCCCTAAAAATAATAAATGCGGTGGTGAACGTAAGAGCCGTCACGAGTTTCTCTCGCCCTCGCTTCCCCGTTCTCTCTTCTCTCCTCTCGCGTCTCTCATTCTCGAAGCCCATGGAGTGCAGCATTCGGAGCTCGTCTCTGGTGCCCTCGAGGCCGGCGTCTCGCCTCCGAACATCCTTGGTACTCGCGAAGCCCCGATTAGCGGTACAGAGGCTTATTTCTCTGTTTCCTTCCTGGATTCCCTCTTTATGTTTTTTTTTTCTCCCCTCTGTGTTAACCCTTTTTGTGAGATATGAGATATTTTCCTTATATTTTGTTCTTTTGAAGAGATTGAAGCCCTCGATCGCCCGAAGTCGTCTGGTGTTCTGTAGAGCTGCTAGGTCTGATGACAGGGATTTGGGAAACGGGTTCCCGAGAGTCACCAGCAAGGTTTTTGTGGAGGAGGTGAGTGGCTCCGATTTCACCGTTCTTTCTGGTTCTTATTGCAGAATAATGCGATCGATTGGTTTTACGGTCGTCTGGTATGAACTGAGTTATCCAAAAGCATAATTCGGAATACTTGGATTGAGTGCCTTAATTGGAGTAGCAAGCGATTAAAATTACGTTAGTTTGGATGGAATTGAATTGGTATGTTATGATTAGCAGCAAATCACGTGACCTTAAGCTGGGTCAGAATGGAATTCGTTTATTGAAGTACTATTTATTGAATGCCTGATATAGCATCATTCTTGGTGAGAACACGTTTACTCATTGTCTTTCTTTTAACACTTCTCTTTGTGTCAAATCCAACCCAAAAAGTATCGATGGTTTGGTTCAGGTTGGCTTAAATGACAGCACAACGGTAGATGCATATACAATTTGTTCAAATCTAACTTGATCCGCCAGTTATATATGCAACCCATACACCGTATTGGTTGGGCTGAATTGGGTTGATACAGTCTGATTGCATTTATTTATTCTAGATATGATTTTCTTTATTCTAATAATTAATTCAAATCTTAAACAAGAATACTACACGAATAATAAGTAACTGAAATCATTTCCTTTTTTTCTTTCCAAACATCAAAGGGTAAGGTATTCAATTCATTTCTATTATTTTCCAAACAGAAAGCTCACTTTCAATTCCATTGAACTCGGTTTCAATCAACTGAAATCGATTTAATTATAATTAAGTTAAAGTTGGTTTCAGTTTTACATGAAGTTGGTTCCAATTAGAGTGTTTAAAGATGAGCTCTAAGTCGGAATTCATTTTTATGGAATTTTAAAACCTAAACTCAGAGATTGATGGTGATGAGACAGGGGTTTGAATATTAACTGAAAGGAACAATCAGGATTTCATATTTGATAAATGTAGCTTTGAGTTTTATATCTTTCATCTTTTTGTTGTATAATGACTTCTGCCTTTGGATGTCACCATATTAATGAAAGTGGTTCAAGCGTGCATATTTTGTTTCAGGCAATTGGAGCTGAATATGGAGAAGGTTTTGAGACGTTTAGAATGGATGGTCCACTAAAGGTTGATGTGGTAAGAATCTTGACTTCTTGTTCTTTGCAGCCTTTGATGTTCATTTTTGTGAGATAAAAATTGATGATGATGATTTTTTTAGGATTATCTAAATGATAAATTGCAAGAGTGCTTTCTTCAACGAGTACGGCATGCCATGAAGCCAGATGAAGCATTTGGACTTATCTTCTCATGGGACAATGTTGTGGTAATTACTGAAACTTTTTTGGTATCTTTTATATCTCTTTATTATTTTTCCTAGTAGAACCAAATCAATCATAGGCACTTGTTGCCCACATTTGTTGATCAGTACCTGTCATTTCCTGAAACCATCTAGCCCACTGTAGCCAAGCAATCTGATCCTATACATGCTTCAACACTTACAGTTGTTTGCAAAAGTAACAAACTGTGCTATATCAACTGTGACATTACTTGAAGAACACCAGAACCTCCAGGGAAGTTCAACAGTAGAAAGAGTTTAGTGAGAGCTTGGGCTTGACTTCAGAAGTTTAAGACCACGGTTTGGTCTTGTGAATAACTACAGTCTGATGATGCCTTATAGCTTCTATAGGATGAGTGTCGAAAAGCTGCTATTTTCTATAGAGTAGTTGCAAGTATCTTGTAGTATTTTCATTTTCAGTGTCTTTTGCTTTTCTTTTTTGTGTATTATATGACACGAGCATAGTTCTGTTTTTTTTTCTCAGGCTGATACCCGATCTTTGAAATTGGATGCTTGGAGACAGCTTGCTTCTGAAGAGGGTATGCTTGCAGCTGATATAAGGAATATGCTGTTTTGTCAGGCATTCAACATATTCAGTAGCATTTAGTGGTCCACATAAGAAGCACGAGTTCAATTAGTTTGTACCAAGATTTTGGCATCAAAAGTGATGGTTCCTGAGTTTTGAAGGCTGTGAACGAGTGGTGGGAAGGAGTTGGTATTTTACTAAGTTTTTCTTTTCTTGTTTTTTCACAATCGAGAATCTGTTAAATTATTGATTGGGCAAGTCAAAAGAATGAGTGAACCAAAATACCGAAGTGCTTGAACAGGAGTCTTTGCATGATGGTAGAATTCCCCACTTTTCTAAAGTCAGTTGTTTGGGAGGTATCTGGTTATTGGATCATCTACTTGTTCATTCTTTTGGTCTACTAAAACACCTTGGTTTTGGAGATTGTATGTTTTAATGCATCTTTTTTCCTTAGAATCTTATCTGTTTCCCAGAACTTCATGGTTGTGACCATTCTGTCATTCTAGAGCCTAATAATCTTTTACATAAATTCCAGAGATATTGGAACAGTTTGAACTAAAAGCAATTTGTTGTTTGCATGCCATTATCTACAAGGCACATAATGGATCCTGTATGCTGATTGGGACCACTTTTGGCATGATATTTTCTTCATTGCAGTTAAATATTATCTTCATGTTTTGCTTGATGGTTTTGGAGGTCTTATGTCGTAGCTGTTATTGTACCTTATTCTCAAACAGGAAAAGAAATATCAAGTGACAGACACATAAACAAGTTGATTCTTCATACAGCTGCTGATCATGTCCTTCGGAAGGTAAAGATCTATGCTTGGATAATTGTACTTAGGCCACTGATTTAGTGTAGTTGTTTTTCTAGATGTTGATCATGTCTTGAGTGGTAAATAGAATAATGGCATATTGAATCTGGAACTTTGATGCACTAAAAGCATCTAGCATGTAACGAATTTGATTTATGTTAAAGGAGATGATTTCCTTCTAGGTATTTCTGGTGGAAATCCTATATGCAAAAATTGTATACATTGGCATTCAAGGACTTGTTCTTCATTGAAATGTTAAAAACACAGACGAGCTTGTAACTACTCTAGATTATTTGTCTGGATCTGCTTCTCCTCCAAAAGAAACCTGTAGCTTCATCTTTTTAAATACAACATTATTTTGATGGAAAATCATTCATTTTAGGTGATGCACTGATTGTTGATGTTTGCTGAAATGGCACAGCAATCATCCAATCTAAAAACAGTGCATGGTTGCCTTTTTTTTACTTATCTCTATAAGCCAGTGTGGGATTTTGGAGCCAATTTGAGTCAATATCTATATGAATATATGATGCCTCGATAAGGTTCACCTATGAAACTCACTGCACAAAACAGACTGATTTTGAACAGATTACTAGAACCTGAAGGCATCGTGGCTGACTGAAGGTGTAAAGATCATTAGTTTCTTTGTGTTATCATGAGTTAGGCTGAACAAAGTGAGATATTTATAAAGCTAGACCAATAATTTTGTTAGTTTTGAGTTTTCCTTTAGGGTCTACGACCTTCATATATGGTGGACATTGGAGCAGCCACTGCAAAGACCGAACTAATTTCTTCTAGTGGATTCCACCTCCCTCTTGTCTCTTGCCTCTGTAATGCTTCATCTTTCTCTTGTATCCATTCTCACTTATAATATACTGTTTCATAGTATTGCTACATTCTTTTAAAATTTCAGTTCAACTAGGTTACATCAGAATTTGCTTGAAAACAATACGATCAGCTAAGGACGAAAAAAGATGGAAATGTTATTGACTCACACAGAGCTAAGATGCTCTGATGGCGATTGTCCAAGCTTTCAAAAATTGGCTGACCCAGAACGGGATCAATATACTATATATGAGCTTGGTCATCAGCTTTACTTTAGCAAAGAAGTTACTTGCTACACTGATATAAAGATATCAACTAGCTTGACTGATAAGGACTTTGAGAGTTTATAGCAATATATTAGGCTCGAATCCCATCTTCGTCACTTACCCTTTGCCCAAAAGAAAAAAAATATTTTTTGAATACATGCTAGCTTTAATAAGGGAAATTCAAATGAATGACAAAACATTGATCTTTTGGAGTTTTTAGAAATTTTAGTTTTAGCTTATTAACTAAATTTCAAAGAACAGATTGTGAACTGACATCTGGTGCTTGGTTGTATGTCTGTACAAATTCTACCAAAAATGACTATCACAAGTGCATCTTGTCATTTTAGGCTGACCAAACACAAATCAGAAGAAGTTTTATATTTTCCATAGAAATTACTAGAAGCAGCTAAGAAATTTTTTTTATCATCTCAATTAAATTCTGAGTATGCCATGCTCCTACAAATTAGCAACCAAAGTTGTTGATCCTGTGTTTTTTCTTTGAGTAGTTTTTCTCTTCTTGGTATCAAATAAGAAATTTTAATATATAGAGCAGCATTCATTAGTAAATGACTGATCTTGCAGGATTCTTTTTGAGTTTCCAGGTTTTGTGCTGCGAGGAAGATGAAAGTGAATTGGAAAGATTGAAGTCACGTCTGTCACAGTTATACTATGAGAATCTTATTAAGGTATGTTTCTCCTTATACATGCATGACCGTCAATGAATTCTCTATGAGCTAGTTACAAGCTTTTTTGCTTGTCCAGCTAGATGCACCAGTTGAAGGATTAAAAGAGTGGCTGGATGCAGTCCATACAGCAAGCATCCCTTGTGCCATTGTATCATGTCTTGATCGAAGATATATGCATGAGTCCTTGCAGAAAATGGGGCTTAAAAAGTATTTCCAGGTGGATTTTATGCGAACTCCACTCATCCTTTACTTTTTTATGCATTGTTTCCGATGCAGCCATCAATCTGATGGTTGTTTCTCGTGGCTTATAGGCTATTGTGACTGAAGAGGATGGAATGGAGTCCATAGCTCACCGATTCCTCTCAGCTGCAGTAAAGGTATTTGCAAAACTTAAAACTTGATGCAATACAAAATTACATCTCCTTTTATTTTTCCTGTGGATGTTTAATTCCATTCCGAATTCTTACTAGGCTGTATCATCATCTCTATAATGAAGATGCTGTTTTACGATTCTCTTAATTGATGATATTTCTTAATGTCACAATGACTAATATTATATAAAGTAAAAACTCAAACCTTTACCCTGAGAGAATAACCCAAATGTTAGATAAATACTAATCATTTTTCCATTTTACTGGAAAAAATTAATGAAATGTTAATTCATTGCTCTGAGACTAGTTCAAAAGTGGGATAAATTTCTCATTTACTGGTTATTTGTTTGACATTAAACTGGATGGAAGCCCAAGGGAAACAATGGATTATTAAGCATGCGTCAATGTGAAAAGATAATTTGTGAAAGATTTAAAAGTAACAATAGAATAATTAAAACACATCCTTGGAGTTGTCATATTTTCATTGGTACCTTGAAATTTTAATTCATTTTAAATCCATCATGGATCAGGATTTTTTTTCTCCCACTTGTTGCTTTTCATTGCTTCTGAGTTCAAGGGTGAAAACTACTGAATTCATGGTTCTTGACTCTTAACACTTCAAGAAGCCGACATACTTCAGATTTTCTTTTGTCTTTTTTTTTTTAACGATAAATGATCTTACCTCACTTCCACTGGCTTTATCTAATTACCTAATATCATCTGCTTATTGACTTGATGAACACCTGTCAGCTGATTGAATTGTCATAATACCAATATCTTGCTGTGTGGCCAGCCTGCTACCTCTCCAGCACAGCTCCTAATCTTGGAACAAAATGGAGCTCAAATATTGTTTTTTTCAGCATCTTCAAACAACTGAATTCTGATTACAGTGTTCAGGTTGGCATTACCTTCCTGCCAACTTCCTACCGGGATTGACATATCATTCCTAGTAGCCACTCTAATTGACAGGGTGCCTTGGTCTAGTAGCTAGGATGGGTTTGAAGTTAAGGTGTTCGTAAATGGTAGTGGAAGAATGATGCAAGGGTTGCTTGTTGAGTTCTCAAGGTGGGATGCTTGGCAGATGTGGCAAATGAAACAGTAATCCTGGTACAGAATTTAGTTCTTGTGGGATCTCTTCTGTGTTTATTACACACTCAAGTTATCTGAAATCTAAAATATCTTATATGCATTGCATGTATTTTTCTTTCAACTAAGTTCCTGTTGTCTCTTTTCCATATTGGGTGACTCAATATGTGGACTGTAAATTCAATATAAAATTTGTAGACAATTTGGTTTGTGATTTTTTTTTCACTTTCAATGTTGTGGGATATACATTTTTTTTCAGCATTTGAGTAACATGTATCTTATTCTTTTTTTCTCTGGAATTTACGATATCAGGAGCAACATTAGTATACTTCTCGCCATGGTGCCTAATTGTTGTGTCCAAAATAATGTGTTGCTATATTTAGTTGGCTGATGTTCTTCATTTTCCATGTTAGATGGATAGAAAGCCCTCCAAGTGCATTGTATTCGAGGATGATCCTAGAGGCATTACTGCTGCCCATAACTGCACAATGATGGCTGTAGCTCTGATTGGTGCTCATCCTGCGTACGTGTGTTTCATCTTTCTTAACAGTTTGATTGCATTTTAGATTACCTGATTGTAATGTACCTTTAAAGTGTATCTGTTATATCTTATGCTTAATACCCACTTTAAACTTACGATTCTGAGTATTTAATTGTGATATGTAGTAATTAAGAAATTCTTATCAGGTACTCACAAGAATCCACTTTAGTTGGCTAACCCACGTGGCTTCAGATCAGTTATTGCTTGCAACTAGTTATTGTTCCCAGCAAATCTTTTAAAGTGTTAACCTTAAACTCTTCAGTTATTTGGATATAGCAACTGCATTGAAGTTGTATGTATGAACTTATTGGGTGTGACGAATGGGACTAATCACATAGTGAGAAGAGCGTTGTTAACCAAGTCAGGATGAGCATGCCATATATGATAATTGTTTAGCTTGGTAGCTTAACTATCTGGGGATCAAAGTATATTCACCTGTATTGGTCGGTAGAGACTGGTATTTACTGATCAAATGGTCAATCAATAGGTGGACTAAGGTATTTAACCTGATTCGGTCCCGAATGGGCTTGTACTGTCTAATTAGCTCACTGTACTGAGTTTGAAATTTTAACCAGACTAGCGTAACCAGACTCAGTTTGAAATTGTACCACCTGATACCAGTATTGTTTTTTAATTTCAGCCACTTGTCACTGTCCTTTCTTATTCTTTTTCTTTCTTTCTTTCTCTCACACATGCTTTCTCTCCCCTCCTCCCCGTTGCACCATTGCTGCCACCGCCTCCTCCCATCGTCACTGCTGCTGCCAGCTCCTCTGAGTCACCATCTCCTTCTTTGCTTCCTTTTTCTCTACCTCCCTTCTTCTCACCCTCCTCTTTGGTCTAAAGGATATCAATCCATATTGAGTGTTAGTATATTGATTCATACCAATATCATATCAATCTGGCCGCAATCAGTGTTGGTGGAAGATCAAGATTTTAATTACTGTGGTGAATTGTACACATAGTATGCATCTCACAGTGTTGAAATAAGAGGGACATCAAATGTGACAGATCTGCGGGGACTTGATATTAAGTAGCAGTGACTGATGGCAGTAAGCGCTTTTGTTCCTTGGGTTTGGGTTGAGGTTAGCGGGGTAATAAATATGAGATTGCACATGAACTAATTAGCTGAGGTGATGAAGGTGCAATCTTTGCAATCTTCATCAGGGATCAGTAGGTTTGGTTGCTGATCAGGAACACTGACATGCTGTAGTGAGGGCCGTTGTCTGCCTCATTAATAAAGTGACAAGGGATGACTTTTGGCAAGTAAAATATAAATGACTTGAAAATCACCAAAACTAAGGTAACACAGTAGGTGACTGGAGTAGTTGTGTTTGACTTTTAATTTTCTGATGTGAGCAAAGTGAATCTAGGATAAGGTACAATAAATATATAGGGCGTGGTAGACCAATTGTCTACATTATCGCCAGCTTGGAGTTCCAAAATATGTTACATGGGATACCTAACAGATGAAAATAATTAAAAAAGCAATATCTTCATCCAGGACAGCTATAGTTTGGTCCAAGGTTTGCAATTTCGATATTTACCGCCCGGTACGGGTGGTACACACCGGTCCGCCAGGTTGCCTGTACGCGGACCGCCTGATAGCGGGCGGTCCTGCCAAAAATCGACCGTCGGCGGTCGATTGAAGGGAGAAATCGACCGTCGGTGGTCGATTGAGTGAGAAAAATGGAGGAAGAAGAAGAAGAGGAAAAGAAGAAAAAAAAGAAAAGAGGAGAAAAGGAATATCTATCGCCCGCGCGCGGTCCCGCTCGGGGAGAAAGATCGAGGCGACGTCGCCCCTTTTTCTTTTTTTTAATATTTTAATATTATATTATATTTATATTATATTTTTAATATACCGGGCGGTATGCACTGTGCGTATCGCCTGGTACCAGTACCATACCAGTACCGAGATGAACTCGGTACGCCGGTATGGACCGGTAAGTCAAACCTTGGTTTGGTCACGTAGAATGAAGATATAGTAACCATGGATGAGACATCGCTGACCTCTAAATGAAATTTGGACAAACATGCTGTGAATTTATTGATTGTTAGAGAAGGTGTTATACAGCTATTGATATAATTAATAGTTCGGTTGCTTGATGAGTAACTGGAGGTTGCTTTTGAGGGTATCTGTGGGTCCATAATAAGGTGCCGAAGCAAGTTAAGAAAACCACCTCAATTTAGATGAGGGCATTCTTTATCACGTACAAGGGAAGCCAAGAGTGGTACATTGGTGCATCTGTGGCACAATTTAGTATAGTGCTGATTTTTGCATTCCAATTCATAGTTGTGAACCATATATTTCATCATTTCTGGCACTTGGGAAGAGAGCTTTCACAGTTTAGATATTTGCTTTCTATGATAGATTTATCCTCTTTACAAATTGAGCTGAAAAGAATTTTTCACTTTAACTCACCGGTCTGGTGACATTTTATCGGTATCGGTACTGGGCGGTATGTGTAGTGCGTATCGCATGGTATATTAAAGAATAATAAAAATATTATATTATATTATATTAAAAATATTAAATATCTTTAAAAAAATCAGGAAAAGGGGCGACGTCGCCTCGATCTTTCTCCTCGCGTGGGGAGATGTTCCGTCTCCTCACGCGGGAGAAAAATCGCTCGCGGGTGCGTGCAGCGACAGCACGAGGGCGACGGGGTGCGGGCGACCTATGGGCGGCGACGGTAGAGGTTCTGTTTCTTCTCCTCTTCTTCTTCTTCTTCCCTTTTTCTCTGATCTTTGATCTCCCTTAATCGGCCGCTGACGGTCGAAATCGACCGTTGACTGTCGATTTTTGACGGTACCATCCCGTAGCGGGAGGTCCACGTATCGATAAACTAACGGACTGATATGTACCGCTCGTACCGGGCGATATAGCTCGAAATTTCAAACCTTGGTTATAATATTAACAGACTGATCTGCAATGAATGGTTGTCGTGCACCCATAACATATTCACTCAACGAACTGCGCATCACTTTTACATGCTTGTACAGATGTTTAACAGTTTGTTTTGCCTTAGTTTATGTGGTTTTGTTCGAGAAATGTAAGCGAAAATATTTTGTAATGCTGTAGTGCGATTGCTCACCGTATCGGGACAAAACTACCCAAAACAACTATGTTTTTGCATGTCGTAGCCTAATTTCTACAGACTACAATGCGGTGCAGAGTGTTAGCCATCTCAGACCCCTGGAACCACCCGGGTGACACAGGGCTAGATGGGGCTTCGGTATATTGTCGGGCGTTGAACATTCTTCACAAGTTGAGCTTGTCTTGGCGCTCGGCACTCGGTGGACTGTCGTTTGTCTATTGCAAACGACGGTTCTACCTTCTAAAGTCCTTGTTCTCTTCTTCCTCTCTTTTCTCTGTTGCACTCAATGTGTTTGTTGAATTGCTTGTAAAAGCTTCCTCTTCGCGAGACGTCGAGATTTGTTCGTCATTAGTTTTTAAACTAATCAACCTTCTCTTTTATAGGCCGTTCGGGACCTGCGCGAGGTTGCAACGTGGTTGACCCTTTTTCGAACGGGTAACGCAGGGGTGTTTCATGACTTAGGCAATCTCAGCTAAGTCCGAGATATTGGCACACTGGTGCTTCACAACTTAGAGAATTCTAGCTAAGTGTGTGACTTTGCCGCAAGGGTGCCTCAAGACTTATGCATTTTCAGCTAGGTCTGTGACAATGTGGTATCAGAGTGGGCAAGCAATTCGAGCAAATAGTGAAGAAGTTTTACAATCTCGCCATGGCGAAACATTGTGGCGAATCGAGAAAGATGGGGCAAGTCGGACCTTTGCCCCAAGCAGTTGTAGGTTGGCTACAAGTGCAAACTCGCTCGCAAGCTGTTGGAGCTGCTCATGAGGAGCACGTCAGCCAACTAGATGAGCGAGAAATTTATTCTTCGCTAGCGGAGGAGGCACAATTTGGAGCGCCAACCGGGAAAAGAAGCCACAAGGAGAGGCTTACAACAACATGAAACCCGCCTTGATGTTCTTGAAGTGAGTTTGAAGGAACTCTACCAAGGCCAACAAAGCCTACTCGGGGTAGAGAGCTCGTAAGAAGAAGTTGAATCTCGGATCGATAATGTAGAGTTCCTAGTTGATCAACTAACGGAAGACACCAAAGACTTCGTGCAACATCTGCACGAAGTTGTGGTGGAACTCATGTCCAGGGTGATATTGCTCACAAGTAATGCGGGAGGGAGCAACACTTGCGTTGTGCCGTCACAAAAGTTGAGGGCACTCGAGCCGCATTGCTACGGGGGTGCTAGGGATGCTAAGGAGCTTGAAAATTTCCTGTTTGACATGGAACAATATTTTCAAGCTACGAGACCTGACTCTTAAGGAACCAAAGCTTCGAATGCAATTATGTATCTTAGTGGAGATGCAAAACTTTGGCGGGCAAATCTATTGGGAAGAGATCCATGAAGGTTTGTGTCGAGTGGACACATGGGAGGACTTGAGGTGAGAGTTGAGAACTCAGTTTTTACCTGAGAACATAGAGTTCGTCGCAAGAAGGAAGCTGAGACACCTCCGCTAAAGTACTTCTATTTGAGACTATATGAAGCAATTTTCTGCACTAATGGTGGACATATAGGATATGTTCGAGAAGGGTAAACTGTTTAGCTTCCTCATGGCCTAAAGTCGTGGGCACAATAGGAACTGCATCAGAGGAATGTCATCGACGTGACTTTGTTTCTTTAGAAGACTTAGGGAAGAAGAAACAACCCTTAGGAAATCGCCTATCAAAATATTCCTGAGCAAAGGAGTCCAGGGGTAAACAGAGGAAGAAAACCCCTATAAAGGACCAAGCTCAAAAGACAAAGCTCCAAAACCTGGTGAATGTTTTTTGTGCGGAAGACCATACATGATGAGGAAATGCCCATAAAAACAAGCAGTCAATGCATTAATCGTATCAATCCACCCCCCAAAATCGGACAAGGGCAAGACTTTCGCCCTTAGCTCGAGCAGTTTTAAATCCAGCAGCGATGACGAAGAGTCGTAAGTACCTTGGATGGGAGCAATGTGTTTGTTGAATGCGTTGCGGGGTCAAGTGGGGGAGAATACGAAGGCAAAGCCACAAATAGTAAGGAGTAGTGAGTTGATGTATGTGGACATCAAGCTTAATGACCGAATAACCCGTGCGATGGTGAACACGGGTGCTACATACAATTTTATTGTCGACTGAGTAGCAACGCGACTGGGACTAATATTAGAGAAGAACCCAAGTTGAATGAAAGCTGTGAACACGGAGGCCAAGCGGATCTTTGGATTAACAAAGGGGGTCCCTATCAAGATCGGAACATGGAGTGAGAGCACAAATATAATGACGAGCTATTGGACGATTTCCAAGTGATTCTCGGAATGGAGTTCATGCATGCAGCGAAGTTGGTGCTAATGTCGTTCCTAAACTCCCTATGCCTAATGGGAGGTGATGACCTCTGTGTGGTTCCAGTTTCTCGAGGAGGAACTAAGGATCCACAATAAATATTGACATTACAAATGAAGAAAGGGGTACGAAAAGGAGAATCAACCTTTGTGGTCGCTGTAAAGCTAAAGGCACTTGACGAGGAGGCCATTCAAGAACATGTTGTGGTGGTGAACGTTCTGAAGGAGTTCTCAGATGTGATGTTAATTGAGTTGTCAAAAACTCTGCCACCATGCAGAGGCGTGGAGCTTGGGAGTGAAGCCTCCAGCAAGCCTCCAGTGAGACCACCATACTGCATGGTCCCTCCTGAGTTGGCAGAGCTCAGGAATTAGTTAGATGAATTGCTAAGCGGTGGTCTCTTTCGTAACTCAAAAGAACCATTTGGAGATCCAATCCTCTTCCAAAAGAAACAAGATATAAGCCTTTGATTATACATTGAATATTGGGCCCTCAACAAAGAGATGGTGAAGAACAAGTATCCCATCTCGCTTATCGTGGACTTGTTCGGTCAACTGAGCAAGTCAAATTTTTTCTCCAAACTCGGCCTTCGGTCGGGGTATTGACAGGTGAGCATTGTGGAAGGCGACGAAGCGAAGACTACCTGTGTGACCAAGTATAGAGCGTTCGAGTTCCTGATGATGCCTTTCGGCTTATCCAATGCTTTGGCCACATTCTGCACTCTCATGAACCAACTATTCAAGGAGTATCTGGACAAGTTTGTGGTCGTCTACGTGGACGATATTGTCATCTATAGCTAAATACTCAAAGAGCATGTCGAGCACTTTCGAACAATATTCAAAGTTCTTAGGGAGGGAGAAGTGCTACTTTGCTTAAACGAAGATTCTATTCTTGGGGCATCGAGTTGGGGATGGGTCAATTCGAATGGACAAAGCAAAGGTGCAAGCTATGACAGAATAGCGAACACCAAAGAAGGTGCCGAAGCTGAGATCCTTCCTTGGTTTCGTCAACTTTTGTCGGCGCTTCATAGTGGGGTACTCGAAGCGTGCAACTCCACTAACAGAGTTGTTGAAGGAGTAGTCTTGGCGATGGTTGGATAAATGCAAAGCGACATTCCAAGACCTAAAGGCTATTGTGTTGGAAGAGCCAGTGCTCAAATTGTTGAACTATGAGAAGCCCTTCGAAGTCCATACGGATGCTTCAGACTTTGCTATTAGGGGAAATACTACTGTAATAAGATCATCCGGTGGCCTATGAGAGTCGTAAGCTCAATGAGATCGAGCGGTGATATCCAGTGCATGAGAAGATGACATCGGTGGTCCACTGTCTATGAGTTCGACAGCAATACCTTTTCGGAGTGCGATTCGTGCTAGAATGGACGTCGCATTTACTTCGAAACTCAAAAGGAACTCTCCCCAAAGCAAGCACGATGGTAGGACTTCTTGGCCGAGTTCAACATGGTAATGGAGTATAAGCTCGAAGAAGCAAACGTTGTGGTCGATGCATTGAGCCAGAAAGTGAAGTTGGTGAATGCCATGCAGCTAAAAGGCAGAGGCCAAGCCAATCAGTTGCACTCCAGCTTCCTCTCCAGGATCAAGGGTGTGCTACACAATGATCCCTAGGCAGTAACCCTTATGCAACTGATCAAAGAGTGCAATGTACGATGGTTTTGGCTCTAGGGACTCATCTACACCAAAGGGAACAAAGTTTATATTTTGCAAGCGGACAATTTGAGGTGTGAACTCTTGAGAGAGTGTCACGACTCCTTTGGGCTGGATATTGGGCTATTTATCGAACATTGGCTCGTGGAGAAGGCCTTCTATTGGCCGAAGATGGGGATCGATGTGGAGGAATATGTTCGCATATGCCTTGCCACAACTGGATAAAAGAAAACAGTGAAAGTCGGTGGGACTTTTGGGGTCGTGGGAGAGCATTTTCTTGGACTTCATATAAGCTTGCTGAATGTATGGAGACTCGGATCGATACTCATGGTGGTCGATTGGTTTTCAAACTGTGCTACATTCATTGCTGCACCCCTACACTGTTCAGTAGAGGAGACGACAAAGTTAATGATAAAGAATGTGGTGAAGTATTGGAGAGTCTTGCACAACATCATTAGTGATCGAGATTCTCGATTCTTTGGACGATTCTGGACCGAGCTATTCAAGCTGCTGTGATCTAAATTGTACTTCTCCACAAGCCTCCCCCTAAACGGATGGTCAAACCGAAAGAATCAATTCGCTCTTGGAGTAATATCTTCGGCACTACGTGAGTGCCAACCAATGAGATTGAGTGAAGCTGTTGGGTATTGTCCAATTCTCCTACAACTTGTACTGGAGCTCTGTGTCCAACAAGAGCCCCTTCAAAACTATTACATGACAACAGTCGTCAACTCTTCATACCTTGGCTATTTGTTATACGGGGAGTTGTCCGTGAGCATATCACTTTATAAAGGAATGACACAGAAATGTAGATATTGTGCGGGCTTACTTGGAGAAGGCGGCCAAAAAGATGAAGAAGTGAGCACACTTGAGAAGACGATCACAAGAGTTCAAAGTTGACGACTTGGTGTTGATGAAGCTCTAAGCAGCATAACTCCAGTTCTTTAGGCACAAAATGTACAAACAATTGGTGCGAAAGTATGAAAGGCCCTTCCCAATTTTTAGTAGGGTAGGCAATGTCTCCTACAAGTTACAACTGCAAGCATGATCCGAAATTCACAATGCCTTCCATGCAAGCAACTTAAAAACCTACCACTCAGATCCGCAAGATGCTTCCCGAAGTTTTCCAACTCGACTACCCCCACCAGAGCCTCCTATTAGAAGCAAGTTGAAACCATTCTGGCGGATCACTAGACAAAGCTACTCAACATAGCAGAGCAAATCAAATACCTGATGAAGTAGCGAAAGCTTCCTCGAATAAAAGCTAGTTGGGAGCCTGTAGACGCCCTATGACATGAAGAACCCGTTGTCAAAGCCTAACAACAAGCATCGAGGAGGGCGTTGATAGTTTAAGTGGGGGCGAATGTCATGAACCGTTCGTCGCTACTTGGTGAAGTAGTGAAAGCTCTCCCGAACAGAAGCTAGGAGGGCGTTGACAGCAACATTTTTGCTCAACGAATCGTTCGTTGCTTTTGTATGCTTGTACATATGTTTGACATCCTGTTTTGCCTTAGTTTTATGTGGTTTTGCTTGAGAAATGTAAGCGAAAATAGTTTGTAATGTTGCAGCGTAATCGCTTATCATGCCGGGCCAAAACTATCCAAAACAACTCTGTTTTTGCATGCTGTGACCTGATTTCTGCAAACCGCAGTGCAGTGCTGAGACGGGAGTGTTTAAGTTGCTAAAATCAACTTGTATGGAAATTGCTGATCTTATGATTCCCTACGGTCCACAATGTTGCTTCACAACTTTTAACCCAGCTCACTTAAATATGATAGCTCATAAGCAGATTCCTTGGACTAAGTAAAAGCTCTTTCAAAATGATTTCCTTCATGACCATGGAATGCATTAAATGGGTTGGTTAGCAGATGTAAAGCACTTAATTTCATAGTTCCCTATGCATAAAGGGTTGTTTCATACACTAGTACTTATTTTGGTGTTTTAGGATTAGAAAAAAAGTTTAGCACTTGATTTGAATTAGCAGAAGCTCTTTAGTCTCTCTCTAGAACTTTGTATCTCTTGGATCCGTCCTTGAGTGGTGAGTCTTTTGATTCAGTTCTGTATCCTTGTTTAATTTCCTTAAGATGGTGAATTTTCTATATTCTCTTGCGTCATTAAACTTGGTGGTGACCTATTTTTATCTGTTTTATGTAAGCTCGAACCTGAGTTTGTTTCTTTTCTTCAACTCGACTAGCGATTTCTCTTATTTTTCGAATTACATTTTTCTTTCTTCCTTTCCGGTATTAGTTTGGTATCAGAGCTAAAGGCTAGAGATCATGGCATGACGGGATGGAAAAGTAGTTGGTGAAGGCAGTGACAATGAAGATGACGTTGAATCCTTGAGGTTGCAGCTACAAAGAGTGCTACATAGTATACATGAAAAAAATGAAATCATTGAAGAACTTCGGAGTAAAAACAATCAGTATAAAAATAATTCCCAAAAGTTTGGTTATGTTAATGATACACCTCATTACCCAAGGGAGTTGGGAAGATTTCAGTCAAGGCGTAGAGACCAAGATGAGTGGCAGAACAAATACTATCCAAAGTTGGATATTCCGGAGTTTGAAGGTAGAATCAATTTTGATGACTGTATTGATTGGTTTAATACGGTGGAAAGAATATTCGATTTTTATAAACCACTAGAACAAAAGAATGTAAAACTTGTGGCACTGAAACTCAGAAGGTTTGTATATTTTTGGTGGGAAAATATGAAGAAGCAAAGAGAATATGAGGGGAAGATAAGATCGTGACATGAGAGAAAATGAAAAGGGAGTTGAAAAATAAATATTTACCTGACAACTATAGGTAAAAGATCTTTCTCAAAATCTATAAAAATGGTTCTCAATATGGGTCGAAAAGATGATTATACGAAAGGATAAAATTTCAAGCCTACTCTCCAAAGCAAAGTGGTGTCAAAGGTGCAAGACAAGAGTGAAAGATCAGCTGGCAGCAAACAACTACCTAATTTGTCTATACCAAGTGACCAAAAATGCTTCGAATGTCATGGTTTTGGGCATATTGCTTCAGATTGTCCAAATAGAAGGATTGTTACATTTGTTGAAGAACATCGTGACGGAGAAGGAAATAAAGCCAATGACACACCAAAATATGATGAGGAAGAGATTACTTATGTTGATCATGGTTTATGTCCTACGATGAATGCAAGGGTAAATTAGAAAGGAGTGGACATGTTTTTGCTCTAGTAGTAGCAGAAGAGAATGAATAACATAAGGAGCCACCAACAATTATGAAACCAAAAGGAGTTCCAAGATATTGTATCGGAAGAGATCCCCTATAACCTTTCTCCTTTGACAGACAACCAGCATCACGTTGATCTTATTTCGAGGGCCAATCTTATAGATCCTTTGGATTTAGTTGAGAATGAACAACAGCAAAGGAGCCACCAGCAATGATGAAACTAATCATGGAGGAGTTCCAAGATGTTGCGTGAAAACATATCCCACATAAGCTTCCACCTTTGAGAGACATCCGACATTTGATCTTTTTCCTAGGGCTAATCCTACAGTTTCTTTGGCTTTAGTTACTCGTTTTGCAACTATGCAATTTAGTGGAGATGTTGATGAGAGAGCTAAGTAGATAAAGAAGTTGCATGAGAAAGTTGGAGTAACCATTGAAAAGTAAAATAAGAGGTACATGCAAGTTGTCAACAAACATAGAAAGCTTATGGAGTTTAATACAGGTAATTTAATATGGATTTATCTAAGGAAGGAGAGGTTACAACTAGACAAATTTGGGAAACCGAAACCAAAGACTAATAGTCCAATCAATATGCTTAAGAGAATTGACAAGAATTTTTGTGAGATCAATCTACTTGAAGATTATATGTTCTCAACATTCAATGTGGTTGATTTTAGTCCTTATCATGTGGTTAGAACAAATGAGGAGTTGAGGACAAGTCTTTTTCAACCAGGGGAGATTGACACGGGAGTGCCTAAGTTGCTAAAATCAACTCGTATGGAAATTGCTGATCTTATGATTCCCTACAGTCCACAATGTTGCTTCACAGCTTTTAACCCAGCTCACTCAAATATGACAGCTCATGAGAATATTCCTTGAGCCAAGTAAAAGCTTTTTCAAGGTGCTTTCCTTCATGACATGTAAAATACTTAATTTCGTAGTTCCTTATGCATGAAGGGTTGTTTCATGCATTGTACTTATTTTGGTGTTTTAGGATTAGAAAAAAAGTTTAGCACCTGATTTGTATTGGCAGAAGCTCTTTGGAGTCTCTCTAAAACTCTTTATCTCTTAGATGCGTCATTGAGTGGTGAGTCTTTTGATTCAGTTCTGTATCCTTGTTTAATTTCCTTGAGGTGGTGAATTTTCTGTATCCTCTTGTGTCATTAAACTTGGTGGTGAGCTATTTTTATTTGTTTTATGTAAGTTCGAACTTGAGTTTGTTTTTTTTCTTCAACTCAACTATCGGTTTCTCTCTTTATTTTTCGAAGTCCATTCCTCTTTCTCCCTTCCTGGTATCAAGTGCAGAGTGTCAGCCATCTCAGTACCCCTAGAACCACTCTGGTGGAACAGGGCTGAATGGGGCTTCGATATATTGTCGGGCGTTAAACATTTTTCACAAGTTGAGCTTGTCTTTGCACCCGACACTCGGTGAACCGTCGTTTGTGGACTTGCAATTGTTCGTTCTACCTTCTAAAGTCCTTGTTTTATCATTTTCTTTTCTTTGTTACACTTAAGGTGTTTGTTAAATTGCTTTTAAAGCTTTCCTCTTCGCGAGGCATCGAGATTTGTCCATCGCTCGTTTTCAAATTAATCAACCTTCTCTTTTACAGGTCCTTTGGGACCTGCGCGATGTTGCAACGTGGCTGGCCCCTTTGCGGACGGATAACACAAGGGCGTTTCATGACCTAGGCAATCCCAACTAAGTCTAAAATTTTGGCGCAAGGGTATTTATGACTTAGGCAATCTTAGCTAAGTCCGAGATATTGGCGCATGGGTGTTTCACGACTTGGGCAATTCCAGCTAAGTCCGTGACTTTGCCGCAAGGATGCCTCACGACTTAGGCAATTTAATCTAAGTCCGTGATAGATTGTTGAGGGTTACACGTTGAGATATGGCAGTCTTATATGAGACCCTATAGTATGTGAAAATAACTAGAGGATTACTAGAACATGGAGTTCCTTCTCCATCCAGCCAAAATGTTCTTGTATAAGGAAAACTTACATGATGTTCTGTTCTGTAGATTTCTTTTGCTTTGTTTCTCTATGATTTTTGGATGGTTTTTTTCATCACACCACTGAAATTTGTTTACTAGATAGCTATTGTCGTTAAGTGACCGTCTTTTCTCTCTCTACTCATTCTGCAGGTATGAGTTGGTACAGGCTGATCTTGCTGTTGCTAGCTTTAGTGAGCTCTCTGTGATTAACCTTAGAAGATTATTTGCTCACAAGGGATCAAGTTTTATGGATTTGCAGAAGCAGATAATAGAGAGATCACCACCTAAAAGAAAGCTCATGACCGATACCATTTATTAATTTTTCCCCCCTTCTGCACGTCTCTTCTCTTTGGTTCAGGTAACGAAAAGCCCTGTACATATCACTTTTCTTTGAAGCCCTCCAATAAGCATTTTTGCCATTACAATGTTAAAACGATTCTAATATGAAAAAATAAGTTTTTTTTTTCTCTCTCTCTATTGACATTGTGTCTCTTGTTATATCTTCTTGTATTTTATTGCTGTCACTGGGGCAATTGTTTGGGAAGTTATAAATTGGTCTTATGGTTCTATTATTTTCGCGCGCAATAAGCACTTCATTGTAAAAGCATTGGAGAACAAAAAGGTGTACAGAAGTGCTCTGGAACCTGTCATTCCATGCATAATGTGATGGAATGGAAGAAGGAAGATATGTAGGGGGCATAGAAAGGTTAAAATTTATGTTTCAAGTGTCAATCAGGTAGGGTTCACTCACCTGGAATCTGCCATTCCTACTGATTCGGGTACTTGAAATCATGTGTCACGCCTCCCATTACACTTCAAAATGAGTTGATGACCAATTAGTTTCCTTTTTCTTTTCCAGTACGATAGGCGTCCAGTGTTATAGTAATTGGAGAGAAGAAATTTTGTCCTCTTGCTAAACAAACTTTTGGGGTGTAGAAGTTCTTTTTTTTCTGTTAATATAATTTGAATTAAATTCAATAGCTACAATTTTGATAAGTATTAATATATTGAAGTGGATCGATCTCCTGTTCGACTTGGGTATTGGAGTTTAAACTTTAAGAAAGGTATCCACCGTACCCCCGCGTCCTCAACAGTGATGGTGGCCAAAGGGAGAGAGGATCCCCATGCGCGATCCTCAACACTGATGGTGGCCAGTCTCTGATTTGATGCCGTCTGTTTTCCTTTCTGGCCAGGTTTTGGCTCCATCGACCACATCTGTGACAGGGACGAGGGCGTTTCGACGACGGAGGCTGGGGTCGAACAGGTTGTGGACCTTCGCCGCTGGTTTTCCTGGGGAACAGCACCTAGTCTTGATCTGGTGCCATCCATTACCGATCTCCTGTTGTGACGGAGGCGACGACACCATGGATCTGTACTCTGGAAACTATAAGCCAAGCTCGTGTTATTAGCTATCTATTGCGTCATTCTCCATAACCCCTTGCAGAGACCCCCTTCGCAGTAAAATCTGTATATGATGTGGATTCTACTGCGCTTTCCTGCTGTTTTGAAGCATTAGCATCCATTCCTCGCTTTCCCTCCTCTTCTTTGGATGCCTATTTGTAATCGACAGGTAAAGAAACGATATGAGCGAGAGGAGAAGCAGCATGGCGAAGGTCATCTTTGGCAAGTACGAGCTGGTCCGGGTCCTCGGTCGCGGCACCACCGCCAAGGTTCACCACGCGCGCCACGTCCCGTCCGGCCACACAGTCGCCATCAAGGTCTTCCCCAACCCTCGCCGGCCCACCAGCCCCTCCTCCTCCGGCTCCGCCGACTCATTCATCCTCGAGATCTCCGCCCTCCGCCGGCTCCGCCACCCCCACATCGTCCGCCTCCACGAGGTGCTGGCCTCCCGCTCCAATGTGTACGAACCTCCTTCTCGACGACGCTGACGACCTCAAGGTATCCGACTTTGGGCTCTACGCCCTCTGTTCCTCCGATGACCTCCTCTATACCCAGTGCGGCACGCCGGCGTCCGTGGCCCCGGAGATCCTCCTGTCGAGGAAGGGGATCGCGGGGTACGGCGGGGCCAAGGCGGACATATGGTCCTGCGGAGTCCTCCTCTTCGTGCTCCACGCCGGATTCCTCCCCTTCAACGACTACAACCTCACGTCTCTCTACCGCAAGATCCACCGACGCCACCATCGCTACCCCCGCTGGACGCGGCCGACCTCCGCCGCCTCATCTCCCACCTCCTCGACCCCGACCCCGCCACCCGCATCTCCGTCGACGGCATCGTCCGCGATCCCTGGTTCCCCAGCGGCCTCGACCCCGATGAGTTGTGGCTCTTGGACGCCCCAACAGTGGCAAGATCCACCGTCGCATTAGCGGCGGTGAGCTCAACGCCATCGACCTCATCATATCCTTCGCATCCAGGCTCGACCTTTCCGGCCTATTCACGGATGCGGCTTCGGAACAGGAGCGGTTCGCGTTTAGCGAGCCGGCGGACCGCATCGATGACCGGGACGTGGAGGTGGGGCAGACATATTACGATTCTAGCTTGAGAATTGTAATATAGTTTTACCAAAGAGGACAAATACATAAATTGTAAAGATATTCATGAAAATCATATTTTGTCGATCCCTAATTAACTTCTTTATCATAATTAAAGAGAGATTGATTTAGGAGGGATTAAGTTAGAATATGATTAAGATTCATTTGGATGTTATTTACTAAAATTGGAGTTGGAGTTGTTGGAATTATGATTTAATTCTTATAGGAGTTGTAATGAGTTGTTATGAGTATGAGTCTTAAATATGAATCCTATTAGGAGTTGGGGTTTAGAAGCCTTATACATAGTCTTGTATTTTCTTTTTTTTCATCATCAATAGACAAAAAACCAGAGGTATGAATTCTTATAGAGTTCCAAGGAGACCGATCCCCTATAGAGATCACCCCAAACTTAGAATCTGCAAGGGTTTTAACACTTGGTATAGAAGTTCTAAGGAGGTCGATCCCCTATAAAGATCACCCCAAGCTTCAAATCCGTAAGGGTTTTAACACTTGGTATTAGAGCAGCGTTCTTGGCGTCTCGCTGTCCTTCCACAGCCATCCATTAGCCCCCATAGCTGTCCAAAGCAATTCTCACAATTGCTTGAAGATCGTCACCATATTTCGTCGTTATCTCAACTACCGCAGATCATCCTTTGATTTTCCCGTGAATTACTGCTGCTGCAATTTAGTTATCCCTATTCAAAAAAATCCAAAAAAATTCGTTCCTATTTACTATACAAACTTTTCGTTGCAAAGTTTGCATCTTTACGACGAAAATTGTTACAGATCGCACACCCTTGACTATTTGATTTGTTGTTGTGTTTTTACTAATCCAATCTTTACGAAATTTTTACGACGGCTTTAGCACTTCTTATTTTTTGAATTTTCTTTTGGTTTCGTCAAAAAATTCTCAATATAAACCGCTAATCTTTTACGTCCAAACTATTGTACTTCACGAATTTTTTTATAAGTATTACCTTTCCCTTACCAGCAGATTCTCTTTGAGTTTTACTCGAATCCTTATTTTGAACTGCTGAAAAAAAATCTCGTCTATACTGCTGAAATCTTTCGATGAAAAAAAATTCCGTCGTAGTACCTTTTTGTATTCCTTGATCTTGCCAAAACTTTTACTGTCGATTTCTTCCATAAATTTTTTGACAGTATTACCTTTCCCTTGCCAGTGGATTCATATTGAGTTTTACTTGATTCCTTGTTACAAGCTGCTGCAAAAATTTTAGACTATACTACTGAAATCTTTCGCTTAAAAAAATCTGCAGCAATACCTTCTTACAATCTTTGATTTTGCCAAAACTTTTGATGTTGTTTCTTTCCACGAAATTTTTTATGACATTACCTCTCCCTTACCAGTAGATTCCCCTTGAGTTTCACTTGAATTTTTATTGAGAATTTATAGAAAAATTTACGTCTTCACTGTCAGAATTTTTTTGATAAAAAATCTACTAATGCACCTTTGTCTTTCTTCTTCTTCTTAACCCACCGAAACCTAACCATCTTGTGGCCACCACCCAAGACATCTTTAGGGCATCCCTTTAGCCTTAAGATGCAATCATCATAACCTATTTTTAGAACCCAAATAATACCCAAAATTGTAGCCCAAAACAACGACCTATCGTAGCCTATCGGTGTTTTTTATTGCACCCATATATGATCCTTACCGAAATTATTGCTGCCACCCATGTCATCTTTAGGGCAACCCTCTAGCCTTAAGATGTAGCCATATTAAACTATTTCTAGAATTCGCAGCCAACTCAAACCACAGCCTAAACAATAGTCTTCCACAGCCACTGAACCTTCTACTGATCCTTACCCTCCGCAGCCACCAATCCTACAAAACCGGTTGCTGCCATCAATAGCAACCCTAAGCCATCCCTCTAACCCTAAACCTCTATCACTAAACCCTCCTTACAGCCCCTATAGCAGCCCTAAATCATAGCCCCAACAACACCTAAGAAAACACCAACCTGTTAGCCCCAAACTGTAACAAGGTTCAATCGATGCCAAGTTGGAAGTGTTTGAATCACGCATAGAGGACAGGTTATGCGCCTTATTCGTCAAATTCAGATTGAGCCAATCTCCGAGCCTAATAAAATTTCAGCAAAGTCAAAGTTCAGAGAGGCCTCTCAAAAAGAAAGAACGAGCCATTGATATGAGGTAGTCACGCATGAGGGTGGACTTCCCTTGATGGGAAGAAGGGGACCCGATGAGATGGATTACGCACACCGAATGTTACTTCTGTCATCACCAAACACTGGAGCTATGGTGGACACCACTGTCATCCACCTTGAAGGAGATGCTTTATGATAGTACAATTGATTGAATATAATTATGGGACTCTGACGTGGATACAATTCAAGTGTGCGCTACTGAACCGCTTTGAGCCGACCAAGTACGAGAATATCAACGGATAACTTGCCAAGATCCAACAAACCTCTATGATCCAAGAATACTAGACCAGGTTTGAGGAATTATTTACTTTGCTCGTGATTGGTCTGACAGACAATTATTAGGGATGTTCATCGAAGGACTCAAGCCGAAAATTAAAGGAGAAGTTAAAGCGCGACAACCCCCCACTGTGAAGGCTGCAATCTCTTTCGCCCGAATCCAAGAAGAACGGCTCAACCAAGACGCTAAGAGGATGAGAACCACTCTTAGACCCATGGCATATGAACCTCCTTTTGCTTCCAGCCATCCCTTGCTGCCAAAAAAATTGACAAGAGAAGAACTACGCGACCGATCGACAAAGGGTCTTTGTTGGTATTGTAATGAATTTTGGAGCCGCAACCATCACTGCAAAAAGGGCCGTCTCCTACTGATTGAACCTCTTGAAGATGTGAAGGAGGAGGTCCAGTAGCATGAGGAAGAGGTCACGGATGAAGAACAATAGCCGGTTGATTTTACGACATATACTCTTACTGGCTATGCGAACCTGCAAAAGGTGAAAATGGGAGGACTTCTAAAGCAACAACCGATCACCATTCTTATTGACACCACGAGCACCAATAACTTTATGAATAACAAGGTTGTTGCCCAATTAATGCTCCAAAATGAAGATTGCAGCAGGTTAAATGTTGAGGTTACCGACACTTAAATTTTGAAGTGCGACAAAAGATGTCCATGGGTGAAATTGTTGTGACAAGACCAAGAGATACTTGCTTATTTCTTCCACCTTCTTCTTGATGATTATGAGGCCGTGCTTGATATCAAATGGCAGATTACACTAGGTGATGTTCCTCGGAATTTTTCTAAATTTATTATGAAAATTTTCAGCCATGAGAAATAGGAGATCCTAGCGGGAAACGCGGGAGCGACATAACGACGACTTGCACGTAACAAATGGAGAAAATTTTGAACAAAGAAAACAACATCTTCCTAATGTAACTTTAGTAGCACTCTATGAGAGAGCCAATAAATTTGAAGACCCAAACATCCTCCAATTGTTTGCTGAATTTTTAGATATTTTCGTCGAACCACACAACCTACATTCTAACCGTCAGCATGACCACCAAATTTTGATTCTCCCAAGCAAACCAGCAGCAAACTCTCGGCCATATCATTATCCTCACGTTTAGAAAGTTGAAATAGAGAGAATTAAAGATGAGATGCTTCAAACAGGAGTCATACATCCAAGTTGCAGCTCCTACTCTTCGTCGGTACTAGCTTTACCCGATTTCGACAAAGTGCTTATTATTGATACATCGGGAGCTAGAAATTATGTTATCCACATGCAAGATGGCTGACCCCTAGCCTACATCAATAAAACCCTCACTCCAAATCACTTGAAGTTATCAATCAATGACGAGGGAATGCTAACCTTTGCTGAATTTATTGCTTGGTATGATACAGGACAACAACATGAAGATGAGATGAAAGTAAGTCTTGAAAAATTACAGCTTTTGCTCCTTCCAAACTTAGATCGAGCTCACCTTACCATGGACTTTACTAGAAGGCAGCTACCATCATAGAAGAAGGCTAGCTATCAATAAAGAATAACCACATGTCAGCCCACACAAGAAAGAACAGCTGCCCGACAAATGTCGATATAGAAAGAAGTTTGTTATTAAAGATCGAGTCTTTCTCCATATTCATCCCTACAAGCAGGAATTTATGAAGATTCGAGTCTCATAGAAGTAGTCTCCTAGTTACTTTGGACGCTACAAAATTAGAGATCACATTGGAGCCATAAATTATAGATCGAACGTGCGTACTAATTCAAAATTATAACTCATCCTACAAGAATCTCAACACAAATGAAAGTTTAGAGAGGACAACTCAGCCATAACTTATCCACCCAAGTTGATGAGGAGGCCCAAATTCAACTAATGATTGCATGGAATCACGGGATCGTGACACATTATCGTCCAGTCACTACTGTTGATGTTGGACCTCGGGAACATGATGTGCCTACTATAGGGCCACGAGGGACCCTCGTGAGGAGTTGCAGATCACGATCCAGAGATATGAAGCTCAACCTTGAGGATAAGGTGATTTGAAAAGGGTAGGTCTATTAGGACTCTAGCTAGGAGAGTCCTAATATAGTTTCATTAAAGAGGGCAAATATATAAATTCTAAGGGTATTTATGTAAATTCTATCTAGTCGACCCCTAATAAAGAAGCAAGAAGGAAGATATTTTGAGAGAAGAATAAGATACATGTCACCCTAATTAACCACCCCTTATTCTAGTTAAATAAGGGTTAGTTGAGGAGGGGTTAAGTTAGAATATGATTAGGATTAGTTTGGATGTTGCTTCTTAGAGTTGGAGTTGGAGTTGTTAGAAATAGGAGTTGCTTCTTAGAGTTAGAGTTGGAGTAGGAGTTGTTATGAGTTGTTAGGACTAGGAGTCTTAAGTAGGAATCCTATTAGGAGCTGGGGTTTAGAAGCCATATAAATATTTTGTATTCTCCCATCTTTCATCATTAATATATCAATTATCTTTCAGCTAATATAGCAGAAAACCAAGGAGGGAGGAACCCCTATAGAGTTCTAAGGAGGCCGATCTCCTATAAAGATCACTTTAAGCTTAGAATCCGTAAGGGTTCTATCAATAGAGGGCTTGGTGGTGAGGAGGGCGAGCGAGAGGGGGATGGGGTTGGTGATAGAGAGGAAGCATGGGATTTCATGCTACAAGTGGAGGTCTACGGGTTCACCGGTGGTGCATCGGTGGTGGAGGTGGGTGGCGATGCTATTCTAAGGTTATGGAAGGAGAAGCTGAGGCCCGCGTTGAGTGGCACAGTTCACCTAAGTTTGTGAGCTACGGGGCTGCGGGTTTGTATTTAGGATATGGGCTAATTGGATATTAATCTTTCTAGTTATAGATTTAAAAAATTTACATAAAATCTTTATAATTACGAAAATAAAATATTTAACATTATTTATCTGAACACCATCGACTGAGATCTAAAATGAAATCTAAGACGAGATCTAGCTAGCTACAGTGAAATATTTGGTGAAATCTAGAATGAGGTTTATATGGAGAAGTCTTAATTAGTTACTTTTAATATATCTTTTTAAAGTCATTTGAAATTTTTATATTTACAAAAGTGAAATATTGATATTCCTATATAGGGTTAAAAAGATAATTTTATAAAATGAGAGAGATTTTATTAAGATAATTAGATTAAATATTTTAATTTCTTAAGTATAAATATTTCAATGTAACTTTTGAAAGTATAATGATCGAAATGATAAAGTTAGTTAATTACTAGGAGTAATCTACAGATATTAGGATAAATGAGATTAAATAGATTATTTTTATAATTATAGATTTTAATATAAAATTTTAAATCTAAAAATAAAAGAACTAAAAAGGTTATGTAACTAGTTCTTAGAATTTTAATTTATTATAAATACAAATAATCTTAATGTAAATAGTTTACGTGAAACTTATTGACTTTCTCATCTAACTATGATCAAGTGCTTGAAGAGTATATCTAACGAAACAAATATCATTGCCCCGATAAGTTATTCCATTCATTCTTCCTCTATGTTGTTTACTAAAAAAATCCGATTCTTTTTGAGTTATAGTTGATGATCGTTTCTTAATTCCATCTCTACTATAAAATGGAATACGAGAGTTTCTTCTCATGTAGCTCCTGGGGATTCAACAATATTATAGATACACGTGTATTTAATAAAACTAATACACTAAGACATTTATTGAAATTGAATTTGTTTTTTGTTATACAGATAGATAGATAGATGTATATACAGGATATACAATATTTATATGTAATGCTTTTTATAATTATAGATAATGCCTTTTTATTTTATAACGATCCTTATTTTTAACCCTTATCAAATGATGCCAAAAGTATTGTAATGGAATCCGCACACTCCAAAAGTGATGTCATCCCTCTTCTCTTCTGTGGAGCTCCAAAGGTGCGTTTTGCAGCTGCTGAAGAAGCTTCAACGATGCTTCCTTCTTCGCATGGGTTCAGCAGGACAACAACAGAAATAATCGAAACGAAGGAAATTGATTCCTGATCTCATGTTGGGGCTCAAAGCAGACAATGATCGAAACTGAAGGAGATTTTTTGGTATCAGGTAATCTGGTACCTTAGGCTCTCAAGAGCTCACATGTCTTGTTAATGGTTATAACATCTTGTCCTCTTAAGCTAAAATGCCAAAACATGGAGCCAGAGAACAGCTGGAACATGCAAATGCAAATGCAAATGCACGACAGCGAATGCCATGGATTTCTTAGTTGATCTTCCTACAGTTGATCCTGATCTCTCCGGTGCTACCAGTCAAAGGACTAATGCTGCCCATCTTCACCATGGCGCTGGCGAAGTCGCTGAAGAACTTGGCAGAGTTCCTGGCGTAGGAGCTGACTTGAGACTCCATTGAGCCTCCTCCATTCATGAACAGCTGCTGGTCCGTGTGCAGGAGACCTCTCTCCCTCACCAGATTGGCGTAGTAGTCATTGTCGAACACGGTCGGCGTCGTCGAGTCGAGCGGCGACCGCTCGTTGTCGCCGCCGGAGCTCGAGCAGTTCGACCGCAACGACAACGCAAAGGAGGGGTCGATGTTCGTGTCGTTGTAGACTCGGGCTCGGAAAAGGAAGCACCGGGCTTGACCTATCGTATGAGCCCCTGCAGGTATCACATGTAGCTTACTCGATGGAATGGAGCTCCAGAATTGGATGTAAAGTGGGGGTGAGGAACGGCTGTCACGAAGAATTACCGGAGAGGGCTGCCATGTCGGAGGCGCTAAGGCCTTTGCCGGAGAAGGAAGAGATGAGAGTGCGGAGGTCGGCGGTGGGACCGGGGATGTCGGTGTTCGCGGATCTCAAGCTTGCAGTGGTGGAGTCTCTCCTCCCCAATTCAACCGTCCATGTCGGTCCTCCTAACTGTCAGATGTTTTCCACGTAGCAGATTAATAAGATTTGAAGCCTTCTATTTGACTACCGTTCCGGCGGCAAAAAAAGGTCACGAGATACAACCGCGACGACCGAGTCGCGAGCAGCGACGGCGACGATGTCGGCGCAGGACACCACCTGCTTGCAGGCGCTCTCCAGCTTCGACTTGATGGCGTCGATGACCTCAAACCCTCTCAGGGAGTTGTTGTTGGGGTTGGCGGTCTTCTCCCCTGTGAAGGTCGAAGTGTCATCCAGCAATAAAGAAGCATCACATCCCTGCGAACAAGCTACACATCATCCATTAATCCTCCTCTGGTTGATCCTAATTGTGCGCTTGTGTTCTAAATAGACGCCTAATCAAGCTAAAAAAGAAGACTTGCTTGCACAAAGCAGTCGTGGAAGTGAAGCCTGAGCAAGGAAGCGCCCATGCGGCGGTCCCTGGCCACTGCTGCTCTCACGGCGGTGCGAATGATGGAGAGAGCATTCGGGCATGAGGTGTTGTAGAACGTCGGCGACAGCTGAGCTGAAACTAATGGAACGAAGAAGATGATGATGAGCGAGCAGAAAGCGATACTGCAAGATAAGCCCCGGAACGAAGCCATTTCTGTGCAGGAAGAGCAGGAGGTCAACACCTGCTTCCATTTCTTATCAACAAATACTGGGCTACCAATCATGACTTGGTCTTCCCTTTGAAAGTTCTTCAAAATCATAAATACATGACAATCAACAGGAAAAGCCAAACCTTTGACCAAATTTTTTATTCAAACATATAAAGAGAGAAAGCCAAACCTTTGACCAAATTTTTTATTCAAACATATAAAGAGAGAAAGAACATTTTCAATCAAATGGCAGAGAGAGAAAGAGAGAGAGAGAGAGAAATTGAGAAAAATAAACAGAAGGAAAACCTGAACATTTTCAAATGGCAATAGTTTAATTCAAAATACAAAAGTTTTGGATTGTGTTTATTTAAGGAAAGATTTCATTGATCGATGTGATTCATACTTAATGTATTTAAGATTATTTGAGGTATCTTCAAAATAGAAATGTCAAATTCTTGAGAGGACACTTATATGAAGATTGAGGTATCTTCAAAATAGAAATGTCAAATTCTTGAGATGACACTTGTATGAAGACTGAGATCAAAATAGGTTTCATGATCCGTCTGATGCATACATAAGTAATTCGAGGTATAAAGTTCAATCATTAATGATAAAAAATATTTAATTGTTAAAAGTAAGTTTTTATACTTGATAGTGATGAGATAAAATATTTTATAAAATATTTTTTAGGGGATAGCTTTTAGTCCTCTTTAACAATCTCAATTTGGCCTCTTGTTCACATAGGCGACAAGGGTTGAGACAACTTATAACTATTTGTTTTGGACCTTTATCCGTGCAAGCAGATCGATAAGGGGCAACTTTTGTCTCCTTTCATCTTGGACATCACATGAAGGATACATGTTGATGATGATTGATCAATAGAATCCTTCGTATCATTTGTTCTATTCCAAAGCTATGCTTCAGGAGCTCTTTAGCAAGAGTTTTGATGCACAATGTCTAGTCCATCTGACATGTTAGTCTTATGCTCCCTTAATTGATTCTTTGAGAGGGAGCAAGGGTACCCGATCAATGTATTTTGGGCACACATAAAAAAGGGGGCTGGGATATTGTCCTCTTCGCCTCAAGCAATGAGGCAGTCAGCACATCTCGACTAGCCCATATCGACCATAAAGTGGATCGACACCCAACCCCTCCACCTTGGGTTGGGGTTGGCACTTGACTAGCCCACCTTGGGTGAACAAGGGGTCAGTGCCTGACCCCTCCACCATGGCCAGAGAGGGTTGTCGGTGCCCAACCAACTCACTTCAAGCAAAGATGGAGTCAGCACCTGATCCCTCCACCTTGGTCGAAGGAGGTTGGTGCCGACCCACCCACCTACAGTGAAAAGAAGGTCGATGCTCGACCTACCTACCTTGGATGGAGAGGGGGCGTTGGCACCCGACCCCTCCACCTTGGTCAAAGAGGGAGGTCGATACCCAAGTAGCCCACCTCGGGTGGAGAGGAGCGACACCTAACCCCTCCACCTTGGTCGAAGGGGGTTTGCACTTGATTATCCCACTTTGGGTGAAGAGGGGTAAGCGCTCAACCCTCCACCTTGGTCGGAGAAGAGGACAACATCCATGTTAAATCTTGAATTTTGATGATAAAAATTGATGGGTTATTGATCTAACATGGATAGTTAGAAATTGATTGATGTAGGATTAATTACGACAGAATGATTATTACAATCAGGATTGGCCAAGGTCAAGTCCATGCATCTAGTCAATGCGGTTGGGAACTCACCAGGAGTGCGTCGGGAGCTCACCGAGGGTATCAGGAGTTTGCCAGGATGGCATAAGGGAATTCGCCAGAAGAAGATCGAGACTCGTCAGAAGATTGTCAGGGGTAGCTGAAAAGCTTACTGGGAGTTATGATGGTCTTGTAATGGATGTTTGACAATTATGATTATATTTAATTAAGTTATAATTAGCATCGTGCAGGTCTAACTATGACAGGAGAAATGAAGTTACAACTAGATGATGGGCCAAGATCAAGCTTGGGCATCGGGCCGGGTTCGGATGATGCAGTGGGATCTCGTCGAAGTTCGCTAGGAGATTCGACGAAGGGAACGGGAAGCTCGCTGGAAACACGTCGAGAGATTGCCGGAAGAAGACCGGAAGACTCATCGCAAGAATGCCAGAGGCTGCCGAATTGGCGGGAGTTAGATCTTGATTATCTTGATTGGTCATTAAGTGTTATAATCATTGAGTTATAGTTAGGATTTGAGTCCAAATTGAGTTGGATTTGGAAGGAATCCAAATCAACTCAATAAAGCAATCAGGTCCACTATTGGGGTTTGATTGAGCTCAAGTTGAGCTCAATTGGTTGACCAAAGGGTTGGTCAATATCAGGTTCAAGCCGAAATTTAAAAGTGGAGGGAACCACTTTTGTGAAAATTCCTGCTGGTAAACCACCGGTGAACAGCGGGTGTACCACCACCGCCCAGGCTTTCGGGCGGTTGACGACGGTTGACCCGCCTAAGCTGGGCGGTTAAATCGCCCGTACCCTGGTGTTCGGGCGATTGAGTGATAGAACCCTAGATGGAGTTCTATAGATTTTGATCATTGAGGGAGATCAATCATTGGAACGCTATAGGGGCTCCTCCCTCCTAGGGTCGATCAACAAGGTTAAAATAGAATTGATTCTTACTTGATAAAAAGATGTGGAGGCTACATGCTTATATATGGCTCCAAACCTTAGCCCTAGGGGGTGCTTCCTAAGTGAATTCTCCTTTTTGCCCCTCCTATAGCTACCATGCATAAATAAAGGGGGAGGTGGCCTAAGTGGCCGCACAAGCCATGCCCCTCTGCTAGAAACCCTAGTTGACCAACCCAGTAAAGGGGGTGGAAGTCAGGAAGCCCTAAGGCCCCAAAATAAATCATAGCTATACTTCTTTATATGATAGAAGTGACTAGGTAGGGTTTTATTATAATCTCACAGGGTTCTTAATTACTTCTAGGGTGATTAGGACTCAACCCTGCTGGAGTCCTATCAAACTTGTTCTCTTAAATTCAGCCTTGTCCTCAAGGTTGAGGGTCCATAAACTCAGGGAACCGGTCTTCAGCTCCTCATCAACTTGAGTGTCAGTTGGAAGAATTTGGGCTGAGTTATCATATTTAAATTTTCATTTGAGGTGTGACACCTGGAGGATCAACTATAATCTTGATATGGTGCATAGATATGATCTCCATGTTAGGGCCCCAATGTGATCCCCAATTTTACAAAGTCTAAAGAAATAAGGAGACCACTTTCTTGAGGCATGAATTTCGTGTTGGTGGAGCTGAAGATGAAAAGGGACTTGATTTTTCTCTGTAAACTTTTTTGGCTCCGGTGTTTGTTAAAGGGAAGTTACTTCCTTGCATGGGCTACCATGTGGTTGCTCTGTAATAATAGTCGTGCCTTCTTTTAGAGTGAGGGCTGCCCTATGATAAAATCTCTAGTGGTGTAAACCTAATCTGAGTCTGAGGTGGATAGGAGTGGTGATTTTTTGGGGCCCATTTTTACTTCTTCATGCTGTTGATAATTTTACATAAGGATGGTGCTGACCCCTACTCTGGATGTGTCTGCTCTAATAATAAACATCTGACGACGATTTGGTATGGACGACATCATAGTCGTGAGGGCTATATTTCCAATTGGCCAAGGTGGTGCATCTTTCTTTATAATGAGAGGGATGATATTCATGCTTCGTTGAGTCTTGTGAATGATCCTTCCCTTTTTTGATTTCGCCACCGGAGGGGCTCAATTTTCTCGTGGTTTTGGGTCGTAGATCAGAGGTCATCATCAAGGAAGTCTTTAAGCATCATGGTCCACTCCTTGGTGAAGTCATGGAAGTAGCCCGAGATGTGGGAGCGCTGCATCAGAAACCATAACCGGTTCAGTTGAATGTGACACTTCAGGAAGAGCTTATCCCTACAGACAAAGAGACAAAGTTTTTAGAGATAAAGTGTCATTGCAAGAGAAGGTCATGGCCGAATGATCCGTGTCTCTTGGATGATCCTTTTAGCTTCGGTCCTCTGAAGATGTGGACATCAATTTGGCTGAATATGTGTTGGTAGTTCCTCTTGTAAAACCAGCATACGAGGGTCATGCAGTTTGGTAGGAAGAAGTTGGTTTTGTTCGGCGGAGGTGCTTGAGATTTCAGCGAGCTTCTCCAAGCGCTGTGTCGAGATCATATTTTCTTCGTTCTCTCCTTTCCCACATAAGGTCACCTATTTCTTTTGCCATTCATAGGGTCGTTGGAGCTCCTGGTGTTGGCGAGGATGGTGATGGGCTGATGCTTGATGAAGCCATCAATGTCCATTATATGTGGTGAACTATGTAAGGTGCGAGTGACTGACTGTGGTTTTTCCTTCATATCATATCCTTCTCCTCGGACTCGAGATCCTTATCTTTGAGTTTGGGTTCTTCAGTGGGCTCAATCAATAGAGGTATCTCTTTTTTACAATGGTGGTTTAGGCTCCATAGTTTATTACAATGCCAACATAGGCCCTTTGTCGATCTATCCCGAAGCACTTCTTTTGTTAACTTTTTTGGCTGAGGTGACTGGTTGGTGGTATATGGGGCCGAGAGTCTCTGTGCTGCTAGTCGTGTAGTGGCTTTAGTCCTTCGAGCATCTTGGTTCATCCTATCTTCATGTAGTCGTGCAAAGGAGATGACTGCCTTAAGTGTGTATAGCTGTCATGCTTTAACTTCTTCTTAAATCTCCGGCTTCAAGCCCTCAATGAAAGTCTTCAATATCTATTTTTCAGACCAATCACGAGTTTGATTAGTTAACCTTTCAAACCTGATATGGTACTCTTGGATGGTGGAGGTTTGATGGATCTTTGCTAGTTGTTTATCAATATTCTCGTAATCGGTTGCTGCTGGAGGTTTGTATGCCATTGATTGGGATATAGCTCTCATGCTCTGAGCATCTTGATTGAGGTGTCCTTCTTGAAGTGGTGCAAAGGAGATTGATGTCATCGAGGTTCAGGGTTGTCGTGTCTTATCTTCGTTTCTTATATCTGGTGGATTCTTTTTACAATTTGAGTTTGCTCCATGTTGTGGTCTTCTTAGGCTCGGCGATCGGCCCAATCTGAACTCCTCGAAGAGAGCACGTAGTCTAGCATCCATACGCGTCTCGAAACCCTCCAATTTGGCTTCGAATAAGCCAACCGATGTCATGACGTAAGGATCTCTAACTGCCAATTATCGGGGCTATGGTGGTGAAGCCTCCAGGTGGAGGATGGCAGCCAAGGGTAGCAGTGACGGTGGAGGAAGAAGATGGCAGTAGCAACGTCAGCTGCGGTCCTATAGTGATGTTGCAATGTCGTCGAGACTATAATTTTTTAGGTGATTGATATATGTTGAAAGATGATAGCCAATAGATATGAGTCGGAAGGCAGTAGCAATGGTGGAGGAAGAAGAGAGCAACAGTGATGTCGGATGTGGTTGCGCTATGACTTCGTGGCTGCAGGTGGCGTTGGTTGCAGTAAGGGTGCGACTGTAATAGGAGGAAGACGGGGCAGCAGTATGCATGGCTATTGTAGAGGACAATAACAGTATAGAGTGAGAGACCACTGCTGGTCATGTTCACTTCGATGTTGGCTGCGATCAAGGCAGTTGGTAGTGAAAGATTGCCGCGGGCTGCGATGTAGATAGATTACAGTGAAAGATCGCTGTTGGCAGCTTTTTGCCACAAGGATCGCTGCTAGCTGCGATCAAGGAGGATGGCAGTGAGAGGTCACTATTGGCAGCATTGTGCAACGAGGGATGTGTGCTGCGGTTGAAGGGATAAGAGAGGTTGGGTGGATCGAAGGCTACGGTTTTTTGGGGCTGGTTTTGTCATAATTTTAGGTGCGGTTAGGGGCTGCAGTTTTATGGAGTTTTGGATACGATTTGGTGTGGTTTTAGGGCTGTGATAGTAGTGGATAAAGGTTAGAAAAATGAATTTTGGATCTGGGATAGATGGCAACGAAGGCAGGTGGATCAATAAGGAAGGTTGGATGAAAAGATAGGTGGATCAGTAAGGAAGGTTGCCTACGGTTTAGGGCTGATTTGGGTCGCTGTTTGGGATCAATTTAGGGTGTGGCTTGGAAGGATTTTTAGTGAGGATGTTAGGGTTTGTAGATGAGAGAAAGAGAGTCCAAAATCCTACAAAAGACATCACTTAAAATCGATGGAATTCGACGAAGAATGATGTTACGATGTGCTGTCCTGCTGAATAGATTTTATGTCGGAGAAATGATGAATTCTTGATGTAAATTCCAGAGGAAAATTTAAGAAAAATATGTAGAAACCTTAGGTTTAGATGTGGTCAATATCAAAAAAAAGTTTGACAAAATGTTGGCAGAGTAACGGTAGGGAAATAGGGCAAAAGATAGAAGGTAGATCCTTCGTTGTAAAATTCTAGCACTGCATGATGACAAAAGAAGGCACAATAAAACCATTTACAGAAGGAATTTTTTTCAAAGATCAATCTTGAATAAAAGCTAAGTTGATCTATGAAATTGTGTAAAAAATTTGGCCAAAAAGGATGAACAAAAATTTGGTTTCAAGAGGCCAAAAAGCGGAAGGCAAATTCTTCATTGTAAAATTCTAACATTATGCGATGAAGAATTGCAGCACTATAATTCCGGTTTTAGAAATAATTTTTCCTAGATATTAATCTTAGATGAAACCTAAGATGATCCATGAAATTTTGTAAAAGTTTTAGCCAAAAAGAATAAACAAAAGTTTGGTTTCAAGAGGCCAACAAGCGGAAGGCAGATTCTTCGTCGTAAAATTTTAGCACTGTGCGATAAAGAATTACAGTGCTATAAGTTCGAATCTAGAAAGAGTTTTTTCCAGAGATTGGTCTTAGATGAAATCTAAGACAATCTACGAATCTATGTAAAAGTTTTAACCAAAAAGGACAATCAAAAGTTTACGTTCAAGAGGCAACAATCAGTTAAAATTTTTTTACAGCTTTTCCCCTTCGTAACGATGATAATGTTTGCGACGGTAGAATTTTGCAGCAAAGAAACTTTGGAAAAACTTCTCCCATGTATAAGATAAAGGAATAGTAGTAGCAAGAGGTTAGGTGGAGGTTTATTATAATCTTTATATGATAGAAGTGACTAGGTGGGGTTTTATGACAATCTCATAGGGTTCTTATTAATTACTTCTAGGGTGATTACAACTCAACCCTGTTGGAGTCTTATCACTGAGCCGCCCAGGTCGACGGGTAAACCGCCCATACCCGATTTTTTCAGGTATGTTTGATTTTTTGCTCCAAAAATCTGAAGCCACATGGGGCCTATAAATACCCCAAGTTTTCTTGCATTCTAAACAAAAATTTTGGGATTATATTATTAGAAAATATTATGTGAGAATTGTAAAAAAAATAAAAGGGGTAAGGGAGTGATCAAAGAGTGTAATCTTGTCTCCCTTGTAAGCTAAGTGTAAGTGTTTGGTCTTCACCGAAAGAATATCTTGTTTGCTTTCAAAGAGTAAACAAGATCAGAGGCATTAATAAGGAAAGCAAAAGATGAACTCATAATTTTTATAGTGGTTCAGCACCAACGACCTACGTCCACTCCCGAGTCCTCCTTCTTGTGAAGATTATGAGTTTTATAGTGGTTCAGCACCCACCCCCCCTTCTCAGTGCCAATTAATCCTAACAATTGGTATCAGAGCCTCAGTTTTTCTCATTTGATTGAACACCTAAGAGAAATGACTCTTATTGGCTTTCAAGAGAGCTTTTCTATCGTTCGTCCTCCTATATTCAATGGGACGGACTACACTTATTGGAAAACACGGATGAGAGTTTTCTTGCTTTCTTTAGACCTTGATTTATAGACTATTGTTGAAAACAGATTTGAAAAGTCTTCTATTCCAATGAACAATTGGAATGATTTGGAGATGAAGACTTTCTCTTTAAACGTAAAGGCTATGAATGTCTTGCTTTGTGCTCTTGATAAAAATAAATTTGATCGGGTTTCTTATTTTGATTCGGCTTTTGATATATGGCATGCATTAGAAATAGCATACAAAAGCACACTTAATAATATAAATGAATCATTAAATAAACATACTTCTAAAAATAAATAAGAAGAACACCTTCCTAAGAATCAGAAGGAATGTGAACTGAGAAGAACACATGACTCATCAAGTGAAATCTCGAGTGATGAGGACCTTGAACTTTTGACAAATGAACCAAAAAAATTAACGAACTTAAACCTTAAAAATAATGTAAAGATGGACAAAACCTCTTGCTATGAATGTAAGAAGCCGAAAAGCTCCAAAGATTAAATGCACAACCAAGAAGTGGAGAACCTTGCTCTTATGGCCATCGACAATGAGGTTAGTGATTCATTAAGTAATTTATTTTCAAAATTATTAAATATGCTTCATGATTTGTTTGATGAATTTAAAAAACTTAGTAAATCTTTGAAGTTGCTTAAACATGAACATGATTTATTAGTTGGTAAAGTTGATGAAATGCATGAGTTATTAGCATCACACAATCCTAGTTCTAAATGTGAAATACTAGACAACATTAAAGAAGAAAATATCATGCTTAAGACAATGATAAATTTTTTTAAAATTGGTAATAAATCCTTGAATATGATCCTTGCTAATAAGGGTCATATTAATAGAAGAAATGAAATAGGTTTTGTGGGCAATACCCAACAAAAGCCAACTATTTTTGTTAAAGGATCAACCTTAAATGTGCCATAAAGAATTAAGTATAATTTTTGTAGTAGATTATGACATATGACTTACAAATGTCCATTCAAAAACTATAGTCCTCACAAGTTAGTTTAGGTTCCTAAAGGAACCATAAACAATCTTATGTCATTAGAGAAAATAGGAAGAACATGTCATGAAGGATCCAATGTTAAATGGGTACCTAAATCAAAACCTTCCATAATATAAAGTTGTTTCCTAACAAGGCTAGGAGTAATAAAAATATTTTGAAAATAGATGCTCAAGTCATATTACTTGAGATCTAACATTTCTTCAAGCTTACTAGCCTAAGTAGTAATAAGAAAATTATTAGAATTAAAATTATTGACAATGAATCTTTTAATGGTTCATCATTATACAATTAATATTGATGATGCATAGCTAGAGTATACAAGTATAAAAATGAATTAGAATTAAAGAACATTAGTTATTGAAGAACATATTTTGAGTGAATGCTAAAATCATTGGCTTGTTCAAATGTAAAGACTATTGTTAAATGATTCAAATATTGACAAAGTGTATGAAATGATTGATTTAAATAATTGAAATGTTATGATTGAATGATTGTGTTGAATGATATAATTTTACCATAGAACAATATAGAAAATGGAGAGAAAAATCATGCTTCATTCTCTAGTATTTTTCTAAATTAAAAATATATTTAATGAGAATAACATAAGTATAGTAACTCACTACACTAAGTCCAAAAATCATTGGAATTGAAATAAATCAAAATTTTCATTTGAAATTTTTTTTTGGCAATGATGTTGATGAAATTGTGTTTTTGACTTTAAATGACATTGCATTCTTGAAATAAATTTCAAAAGAAGGACAATTATTCTTAAAATAATTTTTATTCTATTAATCATTCAACAAGAGACAAAATAGTACTATTATTGTTGAATCTCTTAAACTATAAAAATGGATTATATAATTTTAGCTATTGAAAAGTGAATTTTGATGATGATTTTAGATAAGTTTTCAAATGATTTTATTTTAAAAAGAGATTAATGAATCAATTATGTTATTTTTATGAATGTGATTTTGACGATTTGATGATTTGAACTTTAATAAATTATTATCATAATTTTGGTAAGTTTAGAAAATAAAACTTGAAAATCTTCTATTTTATCATCTAAGAAGAGATTTATTAAATTAAATCATGTCTTTAATATTCATGAATATTTTTTGATATCAATATTTATCTTGACATGATTTATTTTAAGACTCATGAATGACATAACTTATCACCAAAATTAGTATTTCTTAAATTTGTGATAAGTTGAAAATTGAAAGAGATTTGTATTATCATGAACATTCCGTTAATTTATTGACTTGACTTATATGTTATGGGAATTACGTTATTGATCTCTATAATTTTTCTTTTAAATAAAAATATAATTTATGATCTTAACAATATTAATTGAAATTATTATTAAGATCATTCTTCTTTATTAAAAAATTTATCTTGGATGAATTGATATTATTCCCTAAGACTCATTGTATTATTCACAAAAAAAGGAGAAAAAATGAAATCATGTCTTTTGATATTCAAAAATTTGATTTATCTTTAATGACATGATCTCTTTGTACTTTTTAGCGTAATTTCAATATGAATGCTAAGAAGAAATTATGCCATCATATTTCTTTCTTGACAATAACAAAAAAAAGGAAGAGATAAAATTATTAATATGATTAGAAGTAAATTGGATATGATACCCTTGAATGAGAAACAATTTGTTTGGAAGAAAATTTATAATTTTCTAAATGCATGCAAAATACTTGATTTACAATTTGAGCTTGATCTATTATCATGTCTTCTTATGAAATTCTTGATGCCTTTTATCAAAATTTACAATAGATGATTTTTTGCTATACTTGAAATTACATGAGATGATTTTAAATGCATGAGTAGCTCTTAAACTTTTGAATCTCCTTAAATGTCATGAAGTTTTGAGCTTAATTTCGAAATTCACATCTATAAAATTTACATCTTTAAAATTAAGTATTTTTGTGATATGATATTTTTCATTTCTCTACCTTGATTCTACCTTCTTGCTCATACATGTGGAGAAAGAAAATTACTAACATTTCAAGAGATTAATAAGTCTATTAATTACATTTTGAATCTCTTGAAAGTGATTTTGATGATTTTGAAATTGAATGAGTGATTTATCTATATCGTGGTTTTGATTTTTTAGAATTATAACTTGAAATCTTTTATGAATCAAAATCATTTGTTATGTGTTTTCATATTATTTAAAAAGAGATTTTTGTACAAATCATGAACTTGACAACTTAAGATTTCTTATGGATAAATCAAGAGATTTTATTTGTTTTTCCTATGACTTGTCTCTTGATATTCATAATTTATTTTCATAAATTGAATATATCATCATCATATTAATTTTTCTTGATATATTTCATGTGATGATTGGTATATTTCTTGATTTATTTCTTGAAAAATGATGTAATGAGAAAAGTTTTGCACTATTCTAACCATCCCTTCTTTTTAACTTGTTAACTTATAAAATTGCTAGCTTGAATACAAAAGAAGCAAATATTTGCTAGCTTGCACTTCTCAAAAGAGAAGAATGAATTCACTAGCTTGCATGTTCTAAAGTAATAAAAACCTTGTTAAATTACTAAGTTTTCATATATCAAAAACTTGCTAATTGCACTTCTCCTTTTGTTGATGACAAAGAGGGAGAAGGTATAATGATGTGAAATCATGTACGATGATCATGCATGTAATGATGATTTTAAAAATCTACATAAAGATAATGATTTGTTATTGTTCAGATTTATTTGTTACATTTTCTTGAAATTTACATGAGAAAAATTTGTTGAGCTCATATTCGAAATTTTATATATACAAGATTGAGGTTGAGACCTAGAAATGTTAAATCATGAAAATATATAAATTGCTAATATAGATTTCATGAAATGAAGCCATTTTATGATAACATTTTTTTTGAAAACTTTCTCCATGATTTTATCATATTATTTTTTTTAAAAAAATTGTATGAAGATGTACCACATTTGAAATTTACAAGAGGTAATTTTTGATATCAAGAGATGACTTTTGCTACATTTGAAATATATAAGTAATCTTTAAATCTCTTGAACTTTTGAACTTATTTTAGTATTACTTTTAAAATTTATTAAGAGCTCTTCTCTATGATGAAATGATTCAACAACACCTCCCTTATTTCTCTCCTTATTAAAGGGAAGAAAATTTTATAATACATATACTAAGAGGGAGTAATGTCATCCCGTGCTTTGAAATTATTAGTTATATTGATAGCACATGATGAATACATTGATGACACATGATCTTATTGAAATACATGGATATCTTGGATAAGGATATGAATTGGACATCTTAGATATAGATGCTTAATTCCTTTTTGCTCATGAGTTGATGACTTGATGCAAATTTACGTTGAAATTTGCATAAAATGTTGATTGCTTGAATTTAAGAGTGAGTGATTCTCTTAAATTTAAGTGGCATGGATTTAGGGGGAGTTAGGATTAACTCATATCATCAATTGATTATCATCATAGAAAAAGGAGAGATTGTTGAATCTCAGATTTTGATAATAAAATCAATTGATGGGTTATTGATCTAACATGGATTGTTAGAAATTGATTGATGCAGGATTAATTATGACAGAATGATTATTACAATCATGATTGGCAAAGGTCAAGTCCATGCATCAGGTCAATGTAGTTGGGAACTCGCCAGGAGTGCATCGGGAGTTTGCTGAGAGTATCGGGAGTTTACCAGGATGGTGCAAGGGAGTTTGTCAGAAAAAGATCGAGACTCGTCGGAAGATTATCGGGGGTAGCCGAAAAGCTTGCGGGAAGCTAGGATGGTTTTGTAATGGATGTTTGGCAATTATGATTATATTTAATTAAGTCATAATTAGTATCGTGTAGGTCTAACTATGATAGGAGCAATGAAGTTACAACTAGATGATGGGCCAAGATAAAGCTTGCGCGTTGGGCTAGGTTCGGACGATGCAGTGCCGAAGTTCGCTAGGAGATTTGCCGAAGGGATCGAGAAGCTCGTTGGGAACACGCCAGAAGAAGATCGGAAGACTCGTCGCAAGAATGCCAGAAGCTGCCGGATTGGCGGGAGTTAGATCTTGATTATCTTGATTGGTCATTAAGTGTTGTAATCATTGAGTCATAGTTGGGGTTTGAGTCCAAATTGAGTTGAATTTGGAAGGAATCCAAATCAACTTAATAAGGCAATCAGGTCTACTATTGGGGTTTGATTGAGCTTAGGTTAAGTTCAATTGGTTGACCAAAGGGTTGATCAATATCAGGTTCAAGTCAAAATTCGAAAAGTGGAGGGAACCACTTTTGCAAAAATTCTGACTGGTAAACTGCTAGTGAGCGGCAAGTGTACCACCACCACCTAGGCTTTCGGGTGGCAGACCCGCCTAGGCTGGGCGGTTAAACCGCCTGTACCCTGGTGTTCGGGCGGCTGATGGGCAAACTGCCCGTACCTGATTTTTTTCGGGTATGTTTGATATTTGGCTCCAAAAATCTGAAGCCACTTGGGGCCTATAAATACCCAAAGTTTTCTTGCATTCTAAACAATAATTTTGGAGATTATATTATGAGAAAATATTATGTGAGAATTGTAAGAAAAATAAAATGGGTAAGGGAGCGATCAAAGAGTGTAATCTTGTCTCCCTTATAAGCAAAGTGTAAGAGTTTGATCTTCACCCAAAGAAGATCGGTAGTGGACGCCGGTGTGGCTCAAGAAGGAGGACTCCGGAGTGGACATAGGCCGTTGGTGCCGAACCACTATAAAAATTATGAGTTCATCTTTTGCTTTCCTTATTAACGCTTCCGATCTTGTTTACTCTTTGAAAGCAAACATTTCACTTACAATATTTCTTATCTTTCAAATTTTCTTGCTCTTTCTTAAGTAATTAGTCGGTAAGTAACTTAGCAATATTCTTATCATTCAATTACTTTATTTGAACAACAAACTTTGGATCTTCCTATCGTGCTTAAACCAAAATATTTTTGTTTAAAATAAAAAATTTACACTTGCACTGATTCACGCCCTCCCCTCTCTTAGTGCCAATTAATTTTAACAATCCAACCCCTTCACCTTGGTCAAAGAAGGAGGTCGGTGCCCGAGTAGAGAGTGGGTCAGTGTCCGACACCTCCACCTTGGTTGGAGGGGGTCGGCGCCCGACCTATCCACCTCGGGTAAAGAGGGGGTTGGTGACCAACCCCTCCACCTTGGTCGGAGGAGGTCAATGCTCAATTAGTCCACCTTGAGTGGGGATACCTCAACCTTGGTTGGAGGAGGAGGTCAGCGCCTGACCCACCCACCTCAAACGAAAAGGGGGTCAGTGCCTGACCCTTCCACATTAGTCAGAAGGGGAAGTCAATACCCAACCTAGCTACCTCAGGCAAAGAGGGGATCATTGCTTGACCCCTCGATTTTGGTCAAAGAGGGAGGATGATCCCTAACCAACCAAGCCCAGGTAGAGAGGGGGTTAGCGCCCGACCTCTCCACCTTGGTTGGAGGGGGGTAAGTGCTCAACTTGTTGGGAAACCAAATGGGAACATCACACATATAGTGGAAGAAAAAAAATAAAACAGGTTTCACACATAGATCAAATCATTGTACAAAAGATTGGATCACGAGAAAAATCGTAAAACTAAAAACTACATCATGTGAGAGATTGTTTACTTCGGTAGATCGTATATCCCTATTTTTTCAGATCCGGATGAAAAGGATGAAGGAGGTCAAACATCCTCCTCTCTAGCGGTATCCACATGATGGATCGCTACAGCGATATCTTCCAATCGCAGCCTCAAGTCTCGTAACTCTTACGTAGAGGGAGGGAAGAGAATAGGAGGGGGCAGCCAAAGATGCAACCTATCATCTATGTGTCTCCCTCCTATTTATAGAGTGCCACTAAAAACCCTAGGGATCCTGCCTTAGTGGGTATTGGATCTACATCCAACTATTACCTCATTCTACAATAAGCAGTTGTACTGTAACCTTAGTGTCTCCACATAAGTGGCTATGAGACCAACCGCCTCCATCATATGGACGGGTATACAGTACATTAGTCTGTCTGGTTATCTCGATGTCCCTCTCGAGTAACCTATGACTGGGACTGTGTTAAAAGGCGATCAGTCTCATTATCATGATCTCATCACAATCCGATTCCCATTGCACAGAACCAAGGACATCACAATATATATACATGCAACATATAATATAATGTGAGAATATACCAATAATAATCATAAGCAAAAAGATCGCATAACATGTCACACATGTCATCACTCACGTGATTAGCATGTAGGGCACCTATAACTAGCAATCTTTCACTTGACCTAAAGTCAATCAATTATGTGTCTGATCCCCATCAAACCTATGTGACGCTTATACACAATCTGAGCCGGTGGCTTCGTTAGTGGATCTGCAGTGTTATCCTCGGATGAAACTCTTTCAATTGCTATATCTTTATGGGTCATGATAACTCTAATCAGTTGGAACCTCCTCAGAACATTTCTGATGAGACTTGGGTTCCCTTGCTAGAGCTATAGCCCTATTGGAGTTGCTATATATAGGAATCAGCTCCACGCTGCTCATAACAATTCCCAAATCTGTGATGAACTTCTTCAACTATACCCCTTCCTTTGCTGCTTCTACTGCACCAATGTACTTCACCTCTATGGTCAAGTTAGCAGTAGTATCTTGTTTGGAACTCTTTCAGCTTACTTCTCCTCTATTCAGGGTGAAAATATATCCTGAGTTGGACTTGCTATCATCAATGTTGGACTAGAAACTCGAGTCTGTATAGCCCTCAACCTGAAGGCTACCTCCTCCATATACTAGTAAAAGATCCTTAGTCCTTCTCAAGTATTTATGGATACACTTTACTGCCTTCCAATGTTCCAAACCTGGATCTGCCTAATACCTGCTCGTGATACTTTGAGCATGCACTATATCAGGCTTTGTACATATCATAGCATATATGATCGACCCTTTCACTAAGGCATAGGGTATCATATCTATGTCTCCCCTTTCTTCAGGAGTCTTTGGAGACATACTCCTAGAAAATGATATTCTAAGTCTCATCGGTATGAGACCTATCTTGGAATTCTCCATGCCAAACCTTTTGATAATGGAGTCTATGTACCTGGACTGGGACAAGCAAAACATCCTTTTGGATCTATCTTTATAGATCCAAATCCCCAAAATATATGATACTTCCCCTAAGTCCTTCATGGAGAAGTTTCTTAATAGCCAAGCCTTTATTGTGGAGATCATTCCTCATCATTCTCAATGATTATGATGTCATCCATATATAACACCAAGAAGGTGATAGTGCTCTCACTTACTTTTTTATACACACAAGGCTCATCTTCATTCTTAATGAAGTCATAAAATCTAATCGCCTTATTCTTATACACACAAGGCTCATCTTCGTTCTTAACGAAGTTATAAGATCTGATCGCCTCATCAAATCTTATGTTCCAACTTTGAGAAGCTTGCTTCAATCCATAAATGGACCTGAGTAACGTGCACACTTTATCTGGACTCTCTCAAGATATGAATCCCTATGGTTGTATCATATACACCTCCTCCTTAAGGTTGCCATTAAGGAATGTTATCTTCACATTCATCTGCCAGATCTCATAGTCATAGTGTGCTACAATGGCCAAAAGAATTCTGACGGATTTAAGCATGACTCCAGGTTTTGTCGTAGTTAACTCCTTACCTTTGACAATATCCTTTAGCTACCAGCCTTGTCTTATAGGTCTCCATCTTTTCATCCACTCCGATCTTCTTCTTAAAGATCTATTTGTAGCTGATGGGTATGATACCCTCAAGTACATCCACAAGGTTCCAAACCTTGTTGGAGTACATGACATCCATCTCAGAATTCATGGCTTCTTACCACTTCCCGGGGTCTATACTCATAATAGTCTCCTCATAGGTCTGAGGATCAACATCATGAGAGTCCTCTCCATTGATATGTCTCACATATCTTTCAAGAGGGTGAGATACTCTACTATACCTACGTAAAGTTTGAACTTGTGTGTTAGGTAATTAAACAGACTCAGACTTTGAAATGGTGCTTAAGCTAGGTTCTCCAACCTTGCTCAACTCTATCCCACTCCCACTATTTCCACCAAGAATATGTTCATTCTCAAAGAACACAACTCTCTTGGCAACAAAGACCTTTTGGTCCTCAGAATGGTAGAAATAATACCCAAAAGTCTCCTAGGGTATCCCATGAACGTTCATGATTCCATCCTTGATTCTAACTTGTCGGGGTTGTGTCTTCTAACATAGGCATGACAACCTCAAATCTTAACCACTTTAAGATCAGACTTCTTTCCTTTCCATATCTTATATGGTGTATATACTATCGACTTTGATGGAACTCTGTTCAGAAGGTAAGCTACGGTCTCTAGGGTGTATCCCTAGAATGAGACGGGTAGGTCAGCGAAACTTATCATAGACCGCACCATGTCTAACTACGTACTCAAGTATTCTCCTCCTCGATTTGATCGAAAAGTCTTAATAATCTTTCTAATATGGTTCTCTATCTCATCCTTATATTCCCTGAATTTCTCAAAGGCCTCGGACTTATACTTTATTAAGTACATGTGTCCGTACCTAGAGAAATCATCAGTGAACGTAGTGAAGTATGAGTAACCACCTATAGCCTTAGTCGATATGGGACCGACCACATACATCACTATGTACGAGTTCTAATAACTCAGTGGCTCTCTCTCTCTCTAGTTCCACTAAGAGAAGAGTTGATCATTTTCCTACGAATGCAAGGTTTACAAGTTGCATACGACTCAAAGTCAAATGGATCTAAGTATCCATATTTCGGTAACTTTTGAAATCGTCCCTCATGTATATGACCTAGCCTACAATGTCATAGGTATGCATTGTTCACCTTATCTCTTTTTCTCTTGGACGTATTTATATTCATGATGTGTGGAGAAGTGTCTAACACATATAAGCCATTTATCAGGGTCCCTCTAGTGATGATCATATCATCGATAATTATTGAACAACTATTATTTTCGAAAACTAATTTATATCCATTAATTATCAAATAAGAGATATAAATAATATTTTTGATAATAGAGGGAATAAAATATCATGCATCTAATACAATGATAGCTCCACCATACAGATGTAAGGTGACCTCGCCAACAACAATTGCAGTAACTCTTGCTCCATTGCCCATCTTGAGGTCCATCTTGCCTTTAGCCAATCTCCTAGGTCTTTTCAAAACCTGCAACGAATTATAAATATGATAAGCACTCCTGGTATCTAATACCCATGTGTTATCATAAAAATATAACAAGTGGAGATTGATCATGAATATACCTGAAGCTTCTCTAAGTTTTTGTTTCGACTTATCTGTAAGGTAATCCTTACAGTTCCTCTTCCAGTGCTTATCTTTTTCGTAGTGGAAGCACTATCTTTTGTCTTTTATCGAGTCTTTCTTGGCAATCTTTGCCTTACCAAGTCTTTCTTTGCCCTTGCCCTTCTTAATGGTCTTACTGACTTTCATTTTCTTCTTGGTCTCACCAATATAGAAAATTGACTTCTCTTTCTTGATGGCACTCCCAGCTTCCCGAAACATATTGAGGAGCTTAGGCAGAGTCACTTCAAACTTGCTCATGTTAAAATTCATGATGAAGTAAATAAATGAATCTAGTAGGGACTGAAGTATAAGATCAATGCACAAGTTATCCTCTAGGACTATTCCTAGACTTGTGAGTTTCTTAATCCACTCTATCATCTTTAGGACATGGTTCTAAACCGATATCCCTTCTGCCATCGTAACTTGGAAGAGTCTCTTAGATTTCTCATATCTTTGAGTTCTTCCTTGTTTCTAAAACAACTAGCGGAGATGAAGAATACTAAAATTAGCATCCATGCTCTCATGTTTCCTTTGTAACTCAGGATTCATGAAGGCCAACATGTAACATTTTGTCGATGTGGAATCATCTATATACTTCACATAGCGAGCGATCTCATCCTCGCTTGCCCCTTCTTTTAGCGTGGCCATAATTGTATCAAGGACGTACGCGATTTTCTCCGCCGTGAGAACAATCTGAAATTACGGAGCCAATCCGTGTAGTTAGGACCAGTGAGGCGGTTGGCATCAAGTATGCCATGTAGGGGGTTTGCGAGCAACATGTTTCTGACAAACAAGATATAGTGCAAATAAATAACATGCATAAAAACTAATAAATATATCGACTTCTATCTTAATGTACTCCCACTATTTTCCTAGTGAATCACACAATACCTCAGCACGTGAAACAAAAGTCTCTAACATACTCCTAGTGGGGATCAGGATCCAAATGACATCTTAGTGCAACATTGAGTGACTCGACCAATTACACTAAGCCCGAAAGATAGACAACTCTTTCTAATCATAACTTATTATGATTCCTATCATGTTCGGTCTCTGAATCATCATGGTCTCGATTGCTCGACCAACCATGAAGTTCGGTTAAGTCATAACCATAATGACAAGATGAGTCTGATTCAATGATATGCTCTCGAGTAACATGACCAAGCATACCATGTCCTCAAGTAGGCAAGACCTCGATCACGTAGATAGGTGAGCCTCGAGTGACTCGACCAACTCAACCAATGTCGTGATTCAATTTCTTCTTATAACGATGGAAGGCAATATGGGTCAATTTTATTGCCTCATGCTCACCGATTTAATATTATCGTAGGAGGGGTTTTGTTTTGTATCGGTCTCCTAATATATCGTGTCACGTATACATATTTAGTATATATCTACATCGCATGTAAATATATATATATATATATATATATATATATATATATATATATATATTGACTCGACCAACTCAACCAATGTCGTGATTCAATTTCTTCTTATAACGATGGGAAGGCAACATGGGTCAATTTTATTGCCTCATGCTCACCGATTTAATATTATCGTAGGAGGGGTTTTATTTTGTATCGATCTCCTAATATATCGTGTCACGTATACATATTTAGTATATATCTACATCGCATGTAAAAATATATATATATATATATATATATATATATATATATATATACACTACAAGCCACATCAGATGATCATGAGCCTTCACTTAATATGATTAATCTCGAGCCAATGACCCTAATCATTCATAATAGGATCTATGTGTGCATCGGCGCATCTCCATGCCCTGTGATCATTGATCTCGTCATCATCGATTCTATCGAATCCTCGCTATATCACCATGCGTCGTGATCTCCCGTCGAACATCGTGGGTCATGCTGTCACCTCCACGCTCCCACCGCGCCTCTCCATGTAATTACAAAATAATCATAGACACATAGTTTCGACAATAAACGAGAAAAACTGATGGCTCGCAGGCCCCAATAATAATAATAATCACATATACACACATCACATCACATGACTTATGATCATCCATCCACATCATACTTCATATGTACATATTACCATGTTGGATTACTAGATAATAAATAAATAATGAAACTATTTAATTAATTATTTTTTAAAAATCATGATCTGCCTGGAATTTCTTGAATTATCAAGGGTATTTTTAAAATTTTAAACAAAAGGACAGACCTTAGAATTTTCAGAAAGTCAAGGGTATTTTTGAAATATTTAAAGAAGGATAAACCTCATAATTTCTTAAATTCCAAGGGGCAATATCATCCTTTTATTATAAAAAACCCTAACCCTTTATGCCCTCTTCCAGCGATGCTGCGTGCCGCCGACGGTCGCCCCTATTGCAGGTGTCGCTAACCTCGAACAGCAACCCTAAAGGGCGGGCGGGTGCTGTGCTCGCAGGTGGTCGCTTGTGCTAGCGGCCTTAGCCACAAGCGACATGCCGGTGGGGCTGCGCCCGCAAGCAGCCCCTACCGCAGTCGACCACCCTTGCAGACAGCCTGGCCGTGGGCGGTCGCCCTTGCAGGCAGCCCTAACCACATGCGGTCGCTCTTGTAGGGGCCCTAGCCGCAGCCGACCGCTCCTACAGGTGGCCTGGCCATGGGTGGCCGCCCCTACAAGGGGCCTGCTCGAAGGTGGTTGCTCCTTTCCTCGCCGCCTTCGCTACGAACACGCAGCAAGAACTCATAGAATAGTTCTACATGATTCAATCTCATCACACACAGTTTAAAACCATTCTTTCACATTAACAACCTCGATTTGATACCACCTATTGCGAAACCAAGTGGGAGCATCACATGCCCAACAAAAGATAAAAAATAAAACATGTTTCCCACGTAGTTTAAATCATCATGCAAAAGATTGGATTGTGAGAAAAATCGTATAACCGAAAATCCCATCGTATGAGAGATTGTTTACCTAGGTAGATTGTATCCCTATTTTTTCAGATCCGGATAGAAAGGATGAAGGAGGTCAAATGTCCTCCTTTCTAGCAGTATCCACACGATGGATCGCTGCATCAATACTCCGCCAATCGCAGCCCCAAGTCTTATAACTCTTACATAGAGGGAGGGAAGAGAATAGGAGAGTAAATTATCATTTTAACGAAAAACTTTTCGCTTGAAGCAAGATAGAAAAACCTGAAGCTTTTCGTTCAAGTAAAGCAAGTGAATGATTCAAAGAAAATGCTAAGTTTCTTGCTTAAAAATGACTCAAGAAGGAACAAACAAATCCAAATAAAAAGATAAGCAACGTCGTAAGTGAAGTGCTTGACTTAAAACCTTGCTTTCAAAGAGTAAGTAAAATCGGAAGCGTTTATTGATATTTTGTTAAAAATAATTAAGAACCTAACAATTGTAAGTAGTAAATGAAACAAGTAAGAACACTCCCAATTATAGTGGTTCGGCACCAACCGACCTACGTCCACTCCCGAGTCCTCCTTGAGGCACACCAGCATCCACTACTAATCTTCTTTGGATGAAGACCAAACCCTTACAACTTAGCTTACAAGGAAAACTTTAAGAATTTTTCTAACTCTAACCTCACTCCCTTCCCTTTTTTCTTACAATTTACACATAATTTTTTTCACAGAATATAATCTCCAAAATTGTTGTATGGAATGAAAGAAAAACTTGGGGTAGTTATAGGCCCCAAATGGTTTCAGAATTTGGAGTCAAAATTCAAATGTATCTAGAAAATCCGGGTATGAGCGTTTTACCCACTGGTGTCGGCGGTGCAACCACATGAAAACCTGGGTGGCGACGGTACACCTACCGCTCACAGGCGGTTCAACAACCGGGAATCCCAGAAAAGTGATTCTCTTTACTTTTCCAATCCCGACTTGAACCACATGTTGACCAATTCTCTGGTCAACCAATTGAACTCAACCTAAGCTCAATCAAACCCTTTTAGTGGACCCGATTACCTCATTGAGTTAATTTGCATTCCTTCCAAATCACACTCATTTTAGACTCAACCTTAACCGACTTGAGGATTACAATCATACATGACCACCAAGCTTAATGACCTCACTCCCACAATCTGGCAACCTTTGGCATTCCCTGCGGCGAGTCTCATGGTTTTCCTCCGGCGATCTCCCGGCATGTTCCTAGCGATTTTTCCGATACCTTCAATGAAGTCCTATTGAACTCCCAACGAGCTCCCATCGCATTGTCCAAACCTTGGCCCAATGCTTAAGCTTGATCCTGGATCCATGTCTGGTTTGTAACTCATTTTCACTGTCATGGTTAAACTTGCACGATGCTAACTACGACTTAATAAATTATAATCATGACAAAAAATCCACTTAAAAACCTTCCCAACTCTCGGCAAGCCTTTCGGCTATCCCTGACAATCTTTCGACGAGTCTCGGTCTTCTTCTTGTAAACTCTCTTGCGCCATCCTAGCAAGCTCCCGATACCCTCGACAAGCTCCCGACGCACTCAAGGCGAGTTCCCAACCACATCGTCCAAACTCCGACCCGATGCTTGGATTTGACATTGGCCAATCCTCTTATTGAATCTGTTATAGTTAATCCTACATCAATCAACTCTAACAACTTTATTAGATCAATAACCATCAATTGATTTCATCATCAAAATTCGAGATTCAACAATCTCCCCATTTTTTTATGATAACAATCAATTGATGATGAGAGTTAATCCTAACTCCCCCTAAATCTATGCCACACTTCAAACAATGAAAACTTAAATTCAAGAGAACCAACCACTCTTGAATTCAAGTATCTCGAGACAATCAATATTCCAAGCAAATAAATTATGCATCAATATCTATGTGTCATCCATGTGTCATCAATGTCTATTTCTCCCCCATTGTTATCAATAAAAGGTGAAATGTATAGCTAACAATTTCAAGGCACATGATGACATTACTCCCCCTTAGTAAAATAGAATATGCATTATAGAATTTACTCCCCCTTAGTAAATTAGAATATGCATTATAGAATTTTCATCCCCTTTGTGAATACTGAGGAGAGAAATAAGGGAGGAGTTGTGAAAGCATTATATCATTAAGAAGAGTTCTTAATAAATTTTAAAAAGAATATTAAGATGAGCTCAAAAGTTCAAGTTGAAACTATTTTAATCACATCATATGCAATATATCATATCATCATAAAATTATGAGTATTACATACATTATTCCAAATCATCATGTGTATTTTCAAAATCATCATTATATGCATGATCATCATCATACCTTCTCCTCCTTTATCAACAAAAAAGGAGAAGTGCAATTAGTAAGTTTTTGAAAGCTTAGCAATTTAGCAAATTTTTCATCACTTTAGAGCATGCAAGCTAGTGAGTTCTTTCTTCTCTTTGGAGAAGTGTAAGCTAGCAAATTGTTGTTCCCCCTTTGTCATTGTCAAAAAGAAGGGATGGTTACAATAGTGCAAAACTTTTCCCATTATATCATTTTTTAAATCATTACATAAAATATATTAAGAAAGATTAACTTGGTGATGAGATATATAATTCTTGAAGACAATTGTGAATATCAAGAGACAAATCATAGGAGAAACAAATAAAATATCTTGATTCATGCATAAGAAATCTCAAGTTATCAAGATCATGATTTATATAAAAATCTCCTTTTAAATAATACAAGAACACATAATACGAGATTTTGATTCATAAAAGATTTCAAGTTATAATTCCGAGGAATCAAAATCATAATATAGGTAAAAACTCATTTAATTTCAAATAATCAAAATAATCCAAATTACTTTCAAGAGATTCAAGATGAAATAGACTTATCGATCTCTTGAAATGCTAGTGATTTCCTTTCTCCCCTTTGTCATTGTAAATAAGAAAGAAGAATCAAGGAGGGGGTTTTAAAAAGCATCATATCACAAAAATACTCAATTTTATAGATGTAAATTATAAAATCAAGTGCTACCCATGCAATTTAGTTCATCTTATGCAAATTTCAAGATAGCAAATCAATTAAATCATGTATTTTGAAGATTGTCACATGTAAAATTTGATAATAAGCATCAATAATTCTAAAAGAAAACATGATAGTAAATCAAGCTCAAATTATAAATCAAGTATTTTGCATGCATTTAGAATGTTCTAATTTTATTCTAAGCAATTGTTCCTCATTCAATGTTAGAAGATTTTTTATGTCCAAATTTTCTTCTAACCAAATTAATTTTGACGACTCCTTTTCATTGTCAACAAGAAATATAATAGTTTAATTTTTCTATTGCATCCATGTTTTAAATATAACCATGAGTACAAAAGAATCATGTCATGAAAAGTCAAATCATAAGTTTCAAAAGACATGATTTCTTTTTATAAATCTCTTCCTAGATAATAAAAATTTTAGGAGATCAATTTTGTAAGCAAAATCTTAATTCGTGAAAATTATCAAGTTACAAGTATCGAGAAATTAAGATCATGATTTTGCAAAATGAGATATGAAAATATAGGATCTTAATTTATATATGTGATTTAAAATCATCAAGATCATTGTTTAGATTTATGTTATAGTTCCAAAAAGATAAACTTATGATTCATTTATAAACTTATCCAAATGAACTTGATTTATATAAGGATTTCAAGTTTCATTTTCTCAACTTGCTAAGATCATGATAATAACTTATTCAAGTTCAAATCATCAAAAATCGATATTTAAAAATAACATGAATAGATTTATCAATTTCTTATTGAAATCTTAATTAGATAGAGAATGAGAAATTTTCAAGGAGATCATCACAAATATTATAATAAGATATTTTTAAACATGATCTTTGATTTATCTTTTAATTCAATGATATTTCTTTGTTAAGTTTGTCTAACTCTTTTAGACTTTAGTGAAGAGAGTTACACTTGTCATGTGTATTTCAAATATATATTTTTGAAAGCACTAAAATGAGAAATATAATTTTTTTTTTAAAAGTTTTAATCCAAGAATCATCAGCCAATCATAACCCATTATAACATACAACTTATATTTCAAGTTACTTCTTCAATATAATCAAGATCGTTACAATAACACATCAAAATAATAAAACATCTTCAAAACAAAAATTCAACTAATCTCAATTCCAATATTTAAATGAGTCTAACTCTTTACACATAGTGAAAAGAGTTGACAAACTCATTTCCAATTTTTTATTTGTTTCATGTTTAAAATAATAGCTTTTGCATTTAAACCAACATCCAAGCTAATGATTTTGAACCTATTATTCAATCATCATCATAATCTCATCTATGTAAATTTTAATATAAACATATTTTTCGATGATTAAGGTTCTTTGGTTCTAGTTCATTTTCATACTAGTATGCTCTAGCTATGCATTATCAAGAATAATTATAACAATGAATCATCCAAAGATTTGTTACCAATAGTTTTATTTCCAATAATTTTTCTTGTTATTACTTAGGCTAGTGAGCTTTGAAAGAGTATCAGATCTCAAGTCATGTGCCTTGAGTCTCTACTTTCAAAACATTACTTAATGCTCTTAGCCTTGTTAGGAGATAATTTTATATTATGTGAGGTTTTGATTTAGGTAACAATTTGAGTTTGGGTCATTCATTATTTTCATTTTCTCTAATGGCTTAAGGTTGTTTATGATTCCTTTAGGAACCCAAATTAATTTATGTGGACCATAATTTCTAAATGAATACTTATAAGCAAAGTGTCCACATTTACCATAAAAATTATATCTATTTTTGGGCGAAGAGTGTAATATGGGTCTTCTAATGAGGATAGTTGGCTTTTGATGAGTCTTGCTCATAATACCAATACCTTCCTTATGAACATGACTCTTATCAACATGGATCATGTTTAGAGACTCATTGTCTATCTTAAGCCCTTTTTGAGTTTGTTGTAGTATGTCATTTTCTTGTTTAATTACCTCTAGTGACTCATACTTTGAACTAGAAAAACATGATGTTGATGCATCATTCAAGATTTCATATTTAGTGCATGAATTGTGTGATGGTGATGTATCATGCATTTGTTTAAATTTACTAATTAAAAAATCATGCTCTTTCTTATGTAATTTATAAGATTTGCTAATTATTCTAAATTCATCATAAAGCTCATAAAGTATTTGATAATTCATCAAAAGTAAATGAGACTTTGGAGGAATCAGCTACCTCATTATTGATGGCCATAAGCGCAAGATTCTCCACTTCCTTTTGATTGTGCTCTTTATCTTCGGAGTGCCTCAGCTTCTTGTGTTCATAGCAAGAGGTTTTATCCACCTTATGTTCATTTTTAGATTTATGTTCATTAATTTATCCAGTTCATTTGTCAAAGTTTCAAAATCCTCATCACTCTAGATTTCACTCGAGGAGTCATATGTCATGCTCAGTTCAAATTCCTTCCTGTTCTTTGGAAGGTGTTCTTCAAGTTCATTTTTGCAAGTGTTTTCATTTAATGAATCATTTAATTTAGTTGTGCTTTCATATGTGATTTTTAATTGATATTATATATCAAAAATTGATTCACAAACGGAAACACAATTAAACTCATTCTTGTCAAGAGCATAAAACAAGGCATTCAGAGCCTTTACATTCAAAGAAAAACTCTTCATTTACATATCATTCCACTCATTCATTGAATTAGAAGATTTTTCAAATCTATTTTCTACAATGTTCCATAAATCAAGGTCTAAAGAAATAACAAAAATATACATCTCTGTCTTCCAATACGTGTAATCCGTCCCATTGAACATTGGAGGACGTAAAATAGAATGTCTCTCATTCATACCAAAATAAGTCATTTACTCAAGTGGGTGTTAATCCAATGAGTAAGTACCTTGCTCTGGTACCAATTATTAGGATCAATTGACAGTAAGAAGGGGGGGGGGGCGTTGGCGGGGTTGAATTAGTGTAAAAGTAAATTATCGCTTTAACGAAAAACTTTTCGCTTGAAGCAAGATAGAAAAATCCAAAGCTTTTCATTCAAGTAAAGCAAGTGAATGATTCAAAAAAAATGCTAAGTTTCTTGCTTAAAAATGACTCATGAAAGAATAAGCAAATCTAAATAAAAAGATAAGCAACGTCGTAAGTGAAGTGCTTAACTTGAAACCTTGCTTTCAAAGAGTAAATAGAATCAGAAGCGTCTATTGGTATTTTGTTGAAAATAATTAAGAACCTGACAATTGTAAGTAGTAAATGAAACAAGTAAGAAAACTTATAATTTTAGTGGTTTGGCACCAATCGGCCTACATCCACTCCCGAGTCCTCCTCCTTGAGGTATACCAGCGTACACTACTGATCTTCTTTGGGTGAAGACCAAACTCTTACAACTTGAGCTTACAAGGGAGACTTCAAGAATTTTTCAAACTCTAAGCTCACTCCCTTCCCCTTTTCTTTTTCTTACAATTCACATATAATATTTTTCACAGAATATAATCCCAAAAATTATTGTATGGAATGTAAGAAAACTTGGGGTATTTATAGGCCCCTAATGGTTTCAAAATTTGGAGTCAAAATTCAAACGTATTTGAAACATTCGGGTACATATGATTTACCCGCCGACGTAGGCGGTGCAACTGCCCGAAAACCTGGTACGGGCAGTTTATCCACTGATCCTGGGTAGTTCAATCATCGTCAGCTGCTTGAAAACCTGGGCGATAGTGGTACACCCACTGCTCACAAGCGGTTCAACTGCCGAAAATCTCGAAAAAATGATCCTCTTCACTTTTTCAATCCCGACTTGACACATGTTGACCAATTCTTTGGTCAATCAATTGAACTCAACCTAAGATCAATCAAACCCTTTTAGTGGACCCGGTTGCCACATTTATTTAATTTGGATTCCTTCCAAATCACACTCATTTCGAACTCAACCTTAACCTATGACTTAAGTATTACAATCGTACATGACCACTAAGCTTAATGACATCATTCCCGCAATCTAGCAACCTCCGGCATTTCCTGCGGTAAGTCTCACGGTCTTCCTCCGGCGAGCTCCCGACGTATTCCTAACGATCTTCCAGATACCTTCGGTGAAGTCCTAGTGAACTCCTGGCGGGCTCCCACCACATCGTCCAAACCTTGGCCCGATGCCTAAGCTTGATCCTGGGTCCATGTCTAGTTTGTAACTCCTTTTCCCCGTCGTAGTTAAACTTGCACGATGATAACTATGACTTAATTAATTATAATCAGGACCAACAAATCCACTTGAAAACCTTTCCAACTCCCGATAAGCCTTTCAGCTACCCCTGATAGTCGGTTATACCAGATCTGAAACTTTCCAAACCTATAAGTTCGACGTTAAAGAAAGGAGTACTCAAACAAGACATCCTTAGTGTCTCAAGTCTAAGGACCAGATATACAACTGAGACTATAAAATTGTTGTATGATATTATGTATCATTAACCATATAACATTCCATAAGCAGATCAATCAGTAAACTCGTTCTCCAATGAGCACCTGTATTGTATCCTTAGTGTCTCAACACAAGTGGCTATGAGATCAATCGCCTCCATCATATGGATGGGTATATAGTACACCGATCTATCCGGTTATCTCGATGTCTATCTCGAGTCACCTATGACCGGGATTATTTAGGATCTGTGTTTAAAGGTGAATCGATCTCATTATCATGATCTCATCGCGATTTGATTCTCATTGCAAAGAACCAAGGATATCATAGTATATATGCTACAGATAATATAATGTGAGAATATGCCAATATTAATCATAAGTAAAAAGATCACACAATGTGTCACATGTGTCATCACTCACTTGATTGGCTTGCAGGGCACCTGTAACCAGCAATCTCTCACTTGACCAAAAGCCAATCACCTATGTGTTTGATCCCCATCAGACCCCTGTGATGCTCAAATACAATCTGAGCCAGCGGCTTTGTCAGTAGATCTGTAATGTTATCTTTGGATGGACTCTTTCCATTGCTATATCTTTTCGGGTCATGATTGCTCTAATCCACTGGAACCTCCTCAGAACAATTCTGATGAGACATTGGTTCCCTTGCTAGATTTATTGCCTTGTCATTATCGTAGTATATGAGAATTGGCTCCACGTTGTATGGTACAACTCCCAAATCTCTGATGAACTTCTTCATCGACACCCCTTCCTTTGCTGCTTCTACTATAGTAATGTATTCCGCCTCTATAGTCTAGTTAGCAGTAATATCTTACTTGAAACTCTTCCAGCTTACTGCTCCTCCAATTAGTGTGAAAACATACCATGAATTGACTTGCTATCATTAATGTCGGACTGAAAACTCGAGTCCATGTAGCCCTCAACCTGGAGGTTGCCTCCTCCATATACCAGTAAAAGATCCTTAGTCCTTCTCAATTACTTAAAGATACACTTTACTACCTTCCAATGTTCTAAACCTGAATCTGCCTGATACTCGCTTGTGACACTCAGAGCATATGCTATATCAGGCCTGGTATATAGCATTGCATACATGATAGACCTTATCTCTGAGGCATAAGGTATCGTATCCATGTCTGCCCTTTCTTTAGGAGTCTTTGGGGACATACTCCTAGAAAGTGATATTCCATGTCTCATTAGTATGAGACCTCTCTTGGAATTTTCCATGTCAAAACTTTTGACAATGGAGTCTATGTACCTAGACTGGGACAAGCCAAGCATCCTCTTGGATCTATCTCTATAGATTCAGATCCCCAAAATATAGGATACTTCCCTTAAGTCTTTTATAGAGAAGTTTCTGGATAGCCAAGCCTTTACTGTGGAGAGCATTCCTCAATCATTCCCAATGATTAGGATGTCATCCACATATAGCACCAAGAAGGTGATAGCACTTTCACTTACCTTCCTGTACACACAAGGTCTATCTTTATTCTTAACGAAGTCATAAGATCTGATCGTATCATCAAATCTTATGTTCCAACTTCGGGAAGCTTACTTTAGTCCATAAATGGACTTGAGTAACTTGCACACTTTATCTGGACTCACTCTGGATACGAATCCCTCTGGCTGTATCATATACACATCCTCCTCAAGCTTGCCATTGAAGAATATCATTTTGATATCCATCTGCCAAATCTCATAGTCATAGTGTATTGTAATAGCCAAAAGAATTCTAATGGACTTAAGCATGGCTACAGGTTAAAAGGTTTCGTCATAGTCAACTCCTTGTCTTTGACGATATCCTTTAGTTACTAGCCTTGTCTTATAGGTCTCTACCTTTCCATCTACTCTGATCTTTTTTTTTAAGATCCACTTGCAGCCGATGGGTACAATACCCTTAGGTGCATCCACAAGGTTCCAAACCTTGTTAGAGTACATGAAATCTATCTCAGAATTCATGACTTCTTGTCACTTCCCGGAGTCTATACTCATAATAACCTCCTCATAGGTCTGAGGATCAACATCCTGAGAGTCCTCTCCACTGATATGTCCTACATATCTTTCAGGAGGGTGAGATACTCTGCTAGACCTACGCAAAGTTGGAATTTATGTGTTAGGTACCTGAACAAACTCAGGCTCTGGATTTGTGCTTGAGCTAGGTTCTCTAACCTCACTCAATTCTATCTCACTCTCACTGTTTCCACCAAGAATGTGTTCCTTCTCAAGGAACACAGCTCTCTTGGCAACAAATACCTTTTGGTCCTCGGAATGATAGAAATAATACTCCAAAGTCTCCTTAGGGTATCCCATGAACATGCACCGTTCCATTCTTGATTCCAACTTGTCAGTTGTGTCTTTTAACGTGGGCAGGATAGCCTTAAATCTTAACTACCATAAGATCAGACTTTTTTCATTTCCATATCTTATATGGTGTAGACACTACCGATTTTGATGAAACTATATTCAGAAGGTAAGCTGCGGTCTCTATGGTGTATCCCCAAAATGAGACGGGTAGGTCAGTGAAACTCATCATGGATCGCATCATGTCTAACAGTGTGCGATTCCTCCTTTCTGATACACCATTGAGTTGAGGTGTATAAAGAGGTGTCCATTGGGATAGAATCTCATTGTCCCTAAGGAAATAGGTGAACCCCGTACTCCAGTACTCTCCTCCTCAATCTGATCGAAGAGTCTTAATACTCTTTTCAATTTGGTTCTCCACCTCATTCTTACATTCCCTGATTTTCTCAGGGGCCTCGGACTTATACTTCATCAAGTATACGTGTCCATACTTAGAAAAATCATCAGTGAATGTAATGAAGTATGAGTAACCACCTATAGCCTGAGTCGATATGGGACCACATACATCACTATGTATGAGTTCCAATAACTCAGTGGCTCTCTCCAGTTCCACTAAAAGGAGGGTTGGTCATCTTCCCGCGAAGGCAAGGTTTGCAAGTTGCATATGACTCATAGTCAAATAGATCTAAGTATCTATCTTTCAGTAACTTTTGAATCATTCCCTCATGTATATGACCTAGCCTACAATACCATTGGTATGCATTATTCATCTTAGACATATTTATATTCATGATGTGTGAAGAAGTGTCTAACATATATAAGTAATTTATAAGGGTCTCTCTAGTGATGATCTTATCATCCATAATTATTGAACAACTATTATTCTAAAAAACTAATTTATATCCACTAATTATCAAACAAGAGATAGAAATAATATTTTTGATAATGGAAGGGATAAAATAGCATGCATCCAATGCAATAATAACTCCACTAGGAAGATGTAGGGTGACCTCCCCAATAGCAACTGTGGCAACTCTTGCTCCATTATCCATCTTGAGGTCCATCTCACCTCTAGTCAGTCTTTTAGGTCTTGCCAGAAAACGTAATGAATTGCAGATATAATAAACACTCCTGGTATCCAATACCCATGTGTTATTATGAAAATCTGATAAGTGGAGACTGATCATGAATATACTTGAAGCTTCTCCAAGCTTCTGTCTCGCTTTCTCTGCAAGGTAGTCCTTACAGTTCCTCTTCCAATGCCATCTTGGCCGTAGTGGAAGCACTATCCTTTGTCCTTTGTCGGGTTTCTCTTGACAACCTTTGCCTTACCTAGTATTTCTCTACCCTTGCCCTTCTTAAGGGTCTTGCAGGCCTTCCTTTTATTTTTGATCTCACCAATATAGAGAACTGGCTTCTCCTTCTTGATGGCACTCTCAGCTTCCCTCAACATATTGAGGAGCTCAGGGAGAGTCACCTCAAACTTGTTTATATTAAAGTTAATAATGAAATATGAAAAGAAATCCGATAGGGACTGAAGTATATATACTTCACAAAACGAGCGATCTTATCCTCGCTTGTCCTTTCCTCCAGCGTGGGCACAATCATGTTAAGGACATATACGATTTTCTCCGCAGTGAGAATAATTGTCAAATTACGGAGCCAATCCATGTAGTTTGGACCAGTGAGGCGATTGGCATCAAGTATGCCATGCAGGGGGTTTGCAAGCGACATGTTTCTTACAAAATAATATATAGCAAAAATAAATAACATGTAGATTTTATAGAAAATACTAATTAAGATATAGACTTTTATCTTAATATACTATCACTATTTTCCTAGCGAATCACAAGACACTCTCGATAGACTCTTAGTAGGGATTGAGATCCAATTGGCGTCTTAGTGCAACCTCGAAGGACTCGACCAATTACACTGAGCCCAAAACGTAGACAACTATTGCCAATCACAACTCCTTGTGATTCCCGTCATGTTCGGCCTCTGAATCATCATGGTCTCGACTGCTCGGCCAACCATGAAGTTCAGTTAAGTCATCACCATCGTTACAAGATGAGTCTGATTCGATGGATATGCTCTAGACTACTCGACCAAGTCGTACTATGTCCTCAGGTCACCGATGATATCTATATATCATAGGCAAGAACTCGATCATGTAGATAGGCGAGCCTTGAGTGACTCGGCCAACTCAACCTATGTCATGATCCAATTTCTTCCTATAACGATGGAAGGCCACGTGGGTCAATCTTATTACCTCACGCTTATCGACTTACTACTATCGTAGGAGGGGTTTTCATTTTGTATTGGTCTCCTAATATATCGTGTTACACACATACATATTTAATATATATCTACATCACATATAAATAAATAAATAAATAAATAAATATATATATATATATATATATATATATATATATATATATATATACACATATATCTAGTATGTGTATAACACATCACATATGCAAGCCACACCGGATGATCATGAGCCGTCACAAAATATGATTAAGCCCGAGCCAATGAGCCTAATCACTCCCAATAGGATCTATGTGTGCATCGGCGCATCTCCATGTCCTGTGATTGTTGATCTCGTCATCATCGGTTCCGTCGGATCGTCGCATCACCATGCGGCATGATCTCCCGCCACAGCATCATGGGTCCCGCTATCACCTCCACGTTCCCACTGTGCCTCTCCATGTAATTACAAATAATCATAGGCACGCAGGCCTGACAATAAACGAGAAAAATAAAGGCTCACAAGCTCCAATAATAATAATAATAATAATAATAATAATAATAATAATAATAATAATAATAATAATAATAATAATAATAATAATAATAATAATAATAATAATAATAATAATAATAATAATAATAATAATAATAATAATAATCACAATTATATACATCACAACACATGGCTCATGATCATCCATCCACATCATACATCACATCATATATAGGATTACTATATATATAATAATTAATTAAACTATTTAATTAATTATTTTTCTAAAAATTATGACATACTCAGTATTTCCAAAATTATCAAGGGTATTTTAGTAATTCTAGATGAAAGGATAGTCCTCAGAATTTTTAGAATTATTAAGGGTATTTTTCATAATTTTGGATGAGAGGACAGTCCTCGAAATTTCTAGAATTTATAGGGGCAAGATCATCCTTTTTTAAAAAAGGATGCCCTAACCCCTCTTGCCCGCTATGCGCCGTCGCCGCTGCCCCTGCGCAGGCAGCAGCTGCCCTTGCCCACCGGCAGCTGCTCTACCAAGGGGCGGTCACCCTTGTCGTCGGCGCCACCACCCCTGCTGGCGGTAGGGCTGGCCGCGGCCGGCAGCCCCTTGCAGGGGTCCTACAGCCGACCCCCCTTGCGGGCGCCGCGCTGTAAGCAGCTATGCCCGCGGGCGCCACTGGCCTCCCTTGCGGGCTGGCCCTGGCGACAGCCCGTCGCCCCCCCTTGCAGGGGGCCTTGGTCGCGGCTTGGCCGTGGGTGACCGGTCCTGCAAGGCTGGCCACCCCTCCTCGCTGCCTTCGCTGCGAAAATGCAGCAAGAACGCGTAGAACGATTTTACATGATTCAATCTCATCACACGTAATTTAAAACCAATCTTTCGCACAAAAACCTTGGCTCTTATACCACTGTTGGGAAACCTCAGCGGGTGCATCACATGCACAATGAAAATTAAAATAAAAAACTAGTTTTCCACGTAGATAAAATCATCGTGCAAAAGATTGGGGTCGCAAGAAAAACATAAAAACTAATAAAACTGCGATGTGTGAGAGATTGCTTTTACCTAGGGAGATCATATATCCCTGTATTTCTAGATCCTGATGGAGAAGATGGAGGAGGTCAAGCGTCCTCCTCTCTAGCGATATCTATACGATGAATCTATGCAGTGGAACTCCTCGAATTTGATCTCACAACTCTTGCGCAGAGGGAGGGAGGAGAATAGGAGGTGGTGGCTAAAGCTGTAGCCTTTCAACCATGAGTCTCCCCTCCTATTTATAGAGAGCCACCAAAAACCCTAGGGCTTCTTCCTTAGTGGGTATTGGATCTCCATCCAATTACCCACTAATCTTACATTATTAGATCTCTATCCAATAATCTCCTTAGGCCTCTAATTGGACCTTAATCAAGGAGCTCATTAGCATAGGGTCTCATTTAATGAGAATAGGGGCTAATTGGATCTCCATCCAATCCTCTATTCGCTGAAGCATCTACCATATGTGTGTGACCCTCTAGGCCCGATACCGAGCTGGCCGTGAGTTACTCCCATCAACAACTACCTACTATAAGAAGCCCGCCTCAAAGCTGACCTGTCTTATTCTCATTCTTTAGCTACCGAGAACGAGCCTCCCTTGCCTTGTATCCTTGCCAGTTAGGTTCTCATCCTTACCTTAGACCCCATACCCTACTATATTTCCTATTTCTCATTTCAAACCTCTACCTTAGCATACAGCCTGGGTCTCCAACTCGAAACTTAGGTTAATCTCGACTAGCAATAAGGAAATAAAGACACTGTACTAACGAATAAGTAACTTATACTGTTACGCGTCAGTCCGAAAATAACTCACAAGTAGGAACTCAAGGCTACTCTATGAGAACTCAAATACGGATAACAAGGCGGATATCTCACTTTGTCACCTTTGTCTTCTATTTTGTATAGCTCGATTGCTGGTCTTACGCTCTTGTATCTCGAGCTAACTTTCCAACTGGACTATCCTTCTCTCAGTCTAAGGCTCCTGTCTCTAAACCTGATACTACTATATCTCATTCTACAATTAATGTCTTTGATTCTATCTTTCTGTATTCAATACCTCATTCTATTCTCTTATAAAAGCACTAGGACAAGTCTGTTTGCCAAGTAGTTCCATCCCTTAAATCAGTAGTTGGTTTCTCAGTTGCGTATTTCAATCCTATTGGCATTGGGGCAATCTTGTTAGTAACAGTTCCATTCCCGAGGTTGCTAGTGGAGTTCTTGCTTGTCAGTATTAGCATTGTGAGTTAGGGCTAGGATACGATGTAGTGCATCCACCAATAGAGTAAATAATAGAAGTAGTAAGTAGCTGTCTATATACCCCCCCTGCTTTAAGGCTTCCGCTTTTGATCTAGCATCTTGCTTATGAGATTAAGTATTCCTATCACGCCTTACCCGTTAGCAGTACAATCCAAACGTATTCAAATATTCTCTTATTAATATAAATGAGCATTATTTAAATACAGAATGCAAGTAAACAACACGGGAATGAAGGCGAGGGACATCAGGCTGAAAACAAAGGTAATCAGAATGGTAGCTAGGAAAGTAATACTGAAAGATAGGATAGTAAGAAAGAGAGGGCAGAATGTTGGGATGGTAGTGTTGGGAGTGGCGTAGTATTTACTTTGCTTGGACAACAAGGAAGCTATGGACTAAAAGCTTGGGTAGGTAGTCAGTCTTGTTCGTATTGGCTTTATTCTTATAGTATTGTGGAGTCATTTGCCTGCCTTTATGTAGTGTCTTGGCGCTTGGCGAATGGAGCTACTAATTAAAAGAATGAATCCCGACTTATGGAATGAAATCCGGGCGGGGGGGGTATCCGAATAAGTAATTGAGGCATCAAACTCTCAACTCATAATTGATAAACTAACAGGGAATGTAAACTAATAAGAAGAGAACTCGGCACTAGGCTCTCTCAACTCAGTATATGGATTGAACTTATAAGTAGAAGGATGTAATCTCGAAACATTGAATTCAACTAATAAGAAAACAACTCAGAAGTAAGAGAATGAAATAGGGACCTAAGGGCTTGATAATCGCCCGATGATACAAGACAAGAGAACAACTAGGGCTACCAATACAAATAGAATATAACCAATGTCAACAAGAATATAACTGATGGCAAACAAAATAGGCTTTAACTAAGGATCGAACATTGCTATACTAATAGGGCATCAGTACTAGCCTGCAATATTGTTTTAAGGTTGTAGACTACTTACTTCAATACTTTATCTTACTAGAATCAAGAAATCAACTAGCAAAAACAAGATTGAAACTTGTACTTCTCATACTTTAGCTCATGCTTATGAATCCAGCTATGACTTTATCGGAACCAACCTCAAAACAGAGCCTAACTATACTACATATTAGAATTGAGCTCGAAGAACACAAGACGATAGCTCTTAACAAGGAACCGAGCTACTATCTCTAAAACTATAAATGGGGAGTCGGGGCCAATACCATTCTATTAATGCTATATATTAGATTAGGCTATACTTTCTTTCTTTTAGTCTTGCCTTTCACTCCGCTACTCCTTCTTTTAAGTGTGCTTTTACTGTCTCTGAGGCTTACTCTTCTGTTTCTCGTTCTTAACCCAATGCCTCTTACTCTTCTACTCCGGTCTCTCGGGCTTACTACCCTTGCTTTTAAACTCAAACTACTGTGATTTGCAAACTGACGTTGTGGGCTATATGATTCTTTGACTCCGGTTTCTAAGTCTACTATTCCTTACTTGCATCCTTCATCTCAACTCTAGGGCCTCTACTTGCCTCTGCCATTCTTGCTAGACTATCCGTTATTCTTTAGCTACATGAAGATCAGACTTGATCTTGAAAATAGGGAAGTTGGCCCGAGTGTAGGCATCGTATTAAATGAAACTAATAAGTATGTTTAACTGTCGGGTAACATTAGTAGTTACTTGACGGGTATGATATAGCGTATACAGGTATAATAGTAAAACAAATATAGAATAACTTGGCAACAAGCAATCCTTACTAATTTCTCCAAGGGGACAAGCCTGAAAAGGTACTTTCGCGCCCGCTCCTTCATATGAGTCTAATACTCCTTATCGGCATTCGTTGACTTACTTATTCAATTATGTACTTCTTTGTTGGATACTAGATGTCGACTCCTTAGTTGAGTTCTCGCTTGTTATTTTTCATTCCTTGAGTTAACAAACTGGTCTTTTCCCCCCTTTCTTTCATTCTTTAGTAAACACCAGAAGTACACCATGATATAGCATACACAAATACCTACTACACGACATGGGATAAAGGATAAGAGTAAGCAACTAGAGACTTATATAAAGGAAAGTCGGGGACTAACCCATAAGAGTTGAAAGCATTACATTAGTGGAGGACTAATTGTATTTAGTAAGAATTTTCGTAAAGCAATTAAGACTTCAAGTGAGGATGGATGGTTTGAATCAAAGCTAGGGTAGTGGGGATCCAATTTCTTATTTAAAGAATAAAAGTAAGGGAATGCAAGGAGCAATACGAAGAAAAGAGGGTAGGTTTTTCATCCTCAATACACTGGTTTAGTTTTACATATCCATTAAGGTACTGCCTGGCATAGACCTAGTCTATTTCACCCCTAATCGGGAATTAACCCTCTATAAGTAAGATACATCTAAGATGCATGCTGGGAACTCGGACTCATCCAAGCAAGTAGAGGACTCTTGAACAAAGAAGTTAGCCCACCGCTCGTATCTTAGGGAACCCAACTCAAAAGTAATAAATAGAATGAAAACTATGCTTCTAATCCCAAAGCCTGTACTTGACTCTGCTAATGATCTAGCTTCAGATCCTAAAAAAAAAGGACTTAATCATAAGGCTACTTGGCATAACGTCTTTCTCCTTAAACCACAACTTTGAAACTGGATCTCTCACTGGATCTCTGTCTGATAACTCTTTAGAGCGCCTTACACGAACAACTGATGATCCTGTGATCTAGTTTAAGATCTTTTTCCTTCCTACCTATAAACAAGGAAGATTACCCATGCGTCTATACCCTTAATTGAGCTCTTACTTACTGCTGGCGTTGAAGCACTAGGTGAATGAGTAGAGTCTATCTCTTTTCTTGTTTTGGCGATGAGAGAAGAAGAAATTGAAAGTGTAGTTTCGGGCTGACTAGAATTTCCTTATTGAATTGAAAGCTTCCTTTACCTTAATGCTCCTTTGATTGAGTTGGGTTGGGCGCCATAATCAAGGTATACTCTCTCTCTCAAGCAGAACAGGTGGTGCATTAAATCTGTAGTAAACAGAACAATCTCATAAGGGAAAAAAAGAGAATAATTGTGATCATAAGCAGTGTGAGCTCCCGAATAAGCGGTTCATCTCAAAGAATCAGAGGAATAATAAGCAAATTGAATTCTATTGGGAAACCTCAGCGGGTGCATCACATGCGCAGCGGCAATCAAAACAAAAACCGATTTCCCACGCAAATCAAATCATCGTGCAAAAGATTGGGGTCGCAAGAAAAATCACAAAAACAAAAAAATCACGATGTGTGAGAGGTTGATTTTATATAGGGAGATCGTATATCCCTGTATTCCAGATCTGGATGGAGAAGATGAAGGAGGTCAAGTGTCCTCCTCTCTAGTGGTATCCACGCGATGGATCTTACACGTTTTTGTGATTATTTGTAATTACATGGAGAGGCGCAGCGAGAGCGTGGAGGTTACAACGGGACCCACGATGCCATGGTGGGAGATCACGACGCATGGTGATGCGATGATTCGACGGAACCAATAATGACGAGATCAACAATCATAGGGCATGGAGATGCGCTAATGCACACATAGATCCTATTGTGAGTGATTAGGCCCATTGGCTTGGGCTTAATCATATTAGGTGACGGCTCATGATCATCCAGTGTGGCTTGCATATGTGATGTGTTTGTTATACATCTATTAGATATATGTATATATATATATTTGCATGTAATGTAAATATATATTAAATATGTATGTGTGTGACACGATATATTAGGAGACTGATATGAAACAAAAACCCCTCCTACGATAATATTAAGTCGGTAAGCGTGAGGCAATAAGATTGACCCACGTGACCTTCCATCGTTATAGGAAGAAATTGAATCACGACACAGGTCGAGTTCGTCGAGTCCCTCGAGGCTCACCTATCTACGTGATCGAGTTCTTGCCTACGACATAGAGATGTCACCGGTGACCTGAGGACATGGTATGCTTGGTCGAGTCCCTCGAGGGCATATCGTTGAATCAGACTCATCTTGTAACGATGGTGATGACTTAACTGAATGTCATAGTTAGTCGAGTCCCTCGAGACCATGATGATTCAGAGGCCGAACGTGACGGGAATCACAAGGAGTTGTGATTGGCAAGAGTTGCCTACCTTTTGGGCTTAGTGTAATTGGTCGAGTCCCTCGAAGTTGCACTAAGACACCAATTGTATCCCGATCCCCACTAGGAGTCTGCCGGAGATTTTCGTCTCACGTGTCGAGGGTGTCACGTGATTCACTAAGAAAATAGTGGGAGCACATTAAGATAGAAGTTCATATCTTAATTAGTATTTTCTGTAAAATCTGCATGTTTTTTATTTTTGCTATATCTTGTTTTGTCAGAAACATGTCGCTCACAAACCCCTTACAAAGCATACTTGATGCCAACTGCCTCACTGGTCCAAACTATACAGATTGGCTCCGCAATTTGAGAATTATTCTCATGATGGAGAAAATCACATACGTCCTTGATACAATCGTGCCCACTCCGGAAGAAGGGGCAAGCAAGGATGAGATCGCTCGCTATGTGAAGTACATAGATGATTCCACATAGCAAAATGTTACATGTTGGCCTCCATGACTCCTGAGTTACAAAGACAACATGAGAAGATGGATGCAGATTCTATCCTTCTTCGTCTCCGCCAGCTATTTGAGAAATAGGGAAGAACTCAAAGATATGAGATATATAAGAAACTCTTCCAAGCTAGGATGACAGAAGGGGCATTAGTTGGGAACCATGTCCTAAAGATGATAGAGTGGATCGAGAAACTCACAGGTCTAAGAATAGTCCTAGAGGAAAATCTGTGCATTGATCTTATACTTCAGTCCCTACCAGATTCCTTTTCTCACTTCATCATGAATTTTAACATGAGCAAGTTTGAGGTGACTCTCCCTGAGCTCCTCAATATATTGTGGGAAGATGAGAATGCCATCAAGAAGGAGAAGGCAGTTCTCTATATTGGTGAGACCAAAAAGAAAAGAAAGGCCAATAAGATCCTTAAGAAGGACAAGGGCAAAGAAAGATCAGGTAAGGAAAAGGTTGCTAAGAAATACCCGACAAAGGACAAAGGACAATGCTTCCACTGTAGCCAAGACGAACATTGGAAGAGGAACTGTAAGGGCTACCTTGCAGAGAAGGCGAGACAGAAGCTTGGAGAAGCTTCAGGTATATTCATGATCAGTCTCCACTTGTCATATTTTCATGATAATATATGGGTATTGGATACCAGGAGTATTTATCATATCTGCAATTCGTTGCAAGTTCTGGCAAGACCTATGAGACTGGCCACCGGCAAGATGGACCTCAAGATGGGCAATGGAGTAAAAATTATCGCAGTTGCTGTTGGAGAGGTCACCCTACATCTGCCTGGTGGAGCTATCGTTACATTGGATGCATGCTATTTTATTCTCTCTATTACCAAAAATATTATATCCATCTCTTGTTTGACAATTAGTGGATATAAATTAATTTTTAAAAATAATAGTTGTTCAATAATTATGGATGATGAGATCATCACTAGAGGGATTCTAATAAATGACTTATATGTATTAGACACTTCTCTACATATCATGAATATAAATATGTCTAAGAGAAAAAGAGATGAGGTGAATAATGCATACATATGGCATTGTAGGCTAGGTCATTTACATGAGGGAAGGATTCAAAAGTTACTGAAAGATGGATAGTTAGATCCATTTGACTATGAGACATATGCAACTTGCGAACCTTGCCTTCGTGGGAAGATAACCAACTCTCCTTTTAGTGGAACTGGAGAGAGAGCCACAGAGTTATTGGAACTCATACATAGTGATGTATGTGGTCCCATGTCGACTCAAGCTATAGGTGGTTACTCATAGTTCATTACATTCACTGATGATTTCTCCAAGTAAGGACACGTGTACTTAATGAAGTACAAACTGAGGCTTTCAAAAAATTCAGGGAATATAAGAATGAGGTATAGAACTAAATTGGAAAGAGTATTAAGACTCTTCGATCAGATCGAGGAGGAGAGTACTTGAGTACGGAGTTAACCCATTTTCTCAAAGACAATGGGATTCTATCCCAGTGGACACCTCCTTACACACCTCAACTCAATGGTGTATCAGAAAGGAAGAATCGCACGCTGTTCGACATGGTGCAGTCCATGATGAGTTTCGCTGATCTACCCGTCTCATTCTGGGGTACGCCCTAGAGACTGCAGCTTCCATTCTGAACAGAGTTCCATCAAAATCGGTAGTGTCTACACCATATGAGATATGAAAAGGAAAGAAGCCTGATCTTAAGATTGTTAAGATTTGGGGCTGTCCTGCCTACGTTAGAAGACACAACCCCGATAAGTTGGAATCAAGGACAGAATGGTGCACATTTATGTGATACCCAAAGGAAACTTGTGGGTATTATTTCTATCATCCCGAGGACTGAAAGTTCTTTTTTGCCAAGAGAGTTGTGTTCCTTCAGAAGGAACACATTCTTGGTGGAAACAATGAGAGTGAGATAGAATTGAGCGAGGTTGGAGAACCTAGCTCAAGCACCATTCCAAAGCTCGAGTCTGTTCAAGTACCTAACACACAAATTTCAAATTTACATATGTTTAGTAGAGTATCTCACCCTCCTGAAAGATATGTGACATATATCAGTGGATATGACTCTCAGGATGTTGATCTTCAGACCTATGAGGAGGCTATTATGAGTATAGACTCCGGGAAGTGGCAAAAAGCCATGAATTCTGAGATGGATTTCATGTACTCTAACAAGGTTTGGGACCTTGTAGATGCACCTGAGGGTATTGTACCCATCGGCTGCAAATGGATCTTTAAGAAGAAGATCGGAGTGGATAGAAAGGTAGAGACCTATAAAGCAAGGCTAGTAGCTAAAGGATATCGTCAAAGACAAGGAGTTGACTATGACAAAACATTTTCACCTGTAGCCATGCTTAAGTCCATTAGAATTATTTTGGCTATTGCAGCACACTATGACTATGAGATCTGGCAGATGGATGTCAAAACAATATTCCTCAATGGCAACCTTGAGGAAGAGGTGTATATGATACAACCAGAGGGATTCGTATCCAAAGAGAGTCCAGATAAAGTATGCAAGATGCTTAGATCCATTTATCGATTGAAGCAAGCTTCCCGAAGTTGGAACACAAGATTTGATGAGGTGATCAGATCTTATGACTTCGTTAAGAACGAAGATGAGTCTTGTGTATATAGGAAGGTAAGTGGAAGCGCTATCACCTTCTTGGTGCTATATGTGGATGACATCTTAATCATTGGGAATGATGTAGGAATGCTCTCCGCAGTAAAGGCTTGGGTATCTAGAAACTTCTCCATGAAAAACTTTGGGGAAGCATCCTATATTTTAGGGATCTAGATCTATAGAGATTTGGAACTTTTCAAACCTGTAAATCTAGTGTCAAAGAAAGGAGTACTCATACAAGGCATCTTTAGTGTCTCAAGTCTAAGGACCAGATACACAACTGGGACTATGGAATCAATGTCTGACATTATGTATCATTAACCATACAACATTCCATAAGCGGATCAATCACTGAATTCATTGTTGGTTACATGTGCCATACAAGCCAATCATGCGAGTGATGGAACGTGTGACACATTGTGAAATCTTTTTGCTTATGATTAATATTGGCAGATTCTCATATTATATTATATGTAACATATATATTGTGATGTCCTTGGTTCTATGCAATGGGAATCGGATCGTGATGAGATCATAATAATGAGATCGATTCACTTTCAAACACAGATACTAAATAATCCCAAACATAGGTTACTCAAGAGGGACATCAAGATAACCGGACAGACTGGTGTGTACTATATACCCGTTCATATGATGGAGGTAACTTGTCTCATTGCCACTTGTGTCGAGACACTAAGGATATAGTACAGGTGCTCATTGGAGAATGAGTTCACTGATTGATCCACTTATGGAATGTTGTATGGTTAATGATACCTAATATTAGACAGTGATTCCATAGTCCTAGTTATATATCTGGTCATTAGACTTGAGACACCAAGGATGCCTTGTATGCGTACTCCTTTCTTTGACGCCAGACTTACAGGTTTGAAAATCTCCAGATTTGGTACAACTGGTTATCTGGATTGGTAGCCAACCTTACGAAGGTAATTTAGTGTCAATAGAGGATCATCCACTCTCGGTATCACGAGAGGAATATCTCATATGTGCTTGCTTAGACAAATCCTTGGCTAGGGTCATTCGATTGAGAGAAAATAAGTTCTCTGGTAGAATCCGATTAGAGCAAGATAAATTGATTCCGTATATGACCTGACAATATCATATCCAATATACTATCTCTGAGATATTAGTTGGATGAGGGATTATAGATACATGATAATTGTGGACAGATAGGTCCGATGGATTCGATTCCCTTGTACCGTCTGGGGACTATGGCGTAGTGGCCTAGTACGTCCATAGTCGATGAGTCGAGTGAATTATTATGAAGATAATAATTCACTAAATCAGAAGGAGTTCTGATGAGAGTGACTCACGGCCAGCTCGATATCGACCATAGAGGGCCACACACATATGGTGGATGCTTCAGCGAATAGAGGATTAGATGAAGATCCAATTAGCCCCTATTCTCATTAGATAAGACCATATGTTGATAGGCTCCTTGATTAAGGCCCAATTATAGGCCTAAGAAGATTATTGGATAGAGATCCAATAATGCAAGATTAGTGGGTTATTGGATGGAGATCCAATACCCACTAAGGAGCCCTAGGGTTTTGGTGGCTCTCTATAAATAGGAGGGGAGACTCAGGGTTGATAAGCTGCAGCTTTAGCCACCACCTCCTATTCTCCTCCCTCCCTCTGAGCAAGAGTTACAAGACTAGATTGGAGGAGTTTCGCTGTAGAGATCCATCGTGTGGATACCGCTAGAGAGGAGGACGCTTGACCTCCTTCATCTTCTCCATTCGGATCTAGAATACAGGGATATATAATCTCCCTAGGTAAAATCAATCTCTCACACATCGTGGTTTTATCGATTTTTGTATTTTTCTCGTGACCCCAATCTTTTACACGACGATTTGATTTGCGTGGGAAACCGATTTTTATTTTTGATTTCTGCTGCACATGAGATACACCCACTGAGGTTTCCCAACACTCATTCTCCAATGAGCACATGTACTATACCCACTGTTTCCACCAAGAATGTGTTCCTTCTCAAGGGCATGGAGATGCGCCAATGCACACATAGATCCTATTGTGAGTGATTAGGCCCATTGGCTCGGGCTTATTCATATTAGGTGACGGCTTATGATCATCCAGTGTGGCTTGCATATGTGATGTGTTTGTTATACACCTACTAGATATATGTATATATATATTTGCATATGATGTAAATATATATTAAATATGTATGTATGTGACACGACATATTAGGAGACTGATACGAAATAAAAACCCCTCCTACGATAATATTAAGTCGGTAAGCATGAGGCAATAAAATTGACCCACGTGGCCTTCCATCATTATAGGAAGAAATTGAATCACGACACAGGTCGAGTTAGTCGAGTCCCTCGAGGCTCACCTATCTACGTGATCGAGTTCTTGCCTACGACATAGAGATGTCACCGGTGACCTGAGGACATGATATACTTGGTCGAGTCCCTCGAGGGCATATCATCGAATCGGACTCATCTTGTAACGATGGTGATGACTTAATTGAATGTCATGGTTGGTCGAGTCCTTCGAGACCATGATGATTCAGAGGCCGAACGTGACGAAAATCATAAGGAGTTGTGATTGACAAGAGTTGCCTACCTTTTGGGCTTAGTGTAATTGGTAGAGTCCCTCGAAGTTGCACTAAGACGCCAATTGGATCCCGATCCCACTAGGAGTATGCCGGAGACTTTCGTCTCACGTGTCGAGGGTGTCACGTGATTCGCTAAGAAAATAGTGGGAGCACATTAAGATAGAAGTCCATATCTTAATTTGTATTTTTTGTAAAATCTGCATGTTATTTATTTTTGCTATATCTTGTTTTGTCAGAAACATGTCGCTCACAAACCCCTAACATGGCATACTTGATGCCAACCGCCTCACTGGTCCAAACTATACAGATTGGCTCCGCAATTTGAGAATTATTCTCATGACGGAGAAAATCACATACGTCCTTGATACAATCGTGCCCACGCCGGAAGAAGGGGCAAGCGAGAATGAGATCGCTCGCTATGTGAAGTACATAGATGATTCCACATAGTAAAATGTTACATGTTGGCCTCCATGACTCCTGAGTTACAAAGACAACATGAGAAGATAGATGCAGATTCTATCCTTCTTCATCTCCGCCAGCTATTTGAGAAACAGGGAAGAACTCAAAGATATGAGATATCTAAGAAACTCTTCCAAGCTAGGATGATAGAAGGGACATCAGTTGAGAACCATGTCTTAAAGATGATAGAGTGGATCGAGAAACTCACAGGTCTAGGAATAGTCCTAGAGGATAATCTGTGCGTTGATCTTATACTTCAGTCCATCCAGATTCCATTTGTCACTTCATCATGAATTTTAACATGAGCAAGTTTGAGGTGACTCTCCTTGAGCTCCTCAATATGTTGAGGGAAGCTGAGAGTGCCATCAAGAGGAAGAAGCCAGTTTTATATATTGGTGAGACCAAAAAGAAAAGGAAGGCCAACATGATCCTTAAGAAGGGCAAAGGCAAAGAAAGACCAGGTAAGGCAAAGGTTGCCAAGAAATATCCGGCAAAGGACAAAGGACAATGCTTCCACTGTGGCCAAGACGGACATTTGAAGAGGAACTGTAAGGGCTACCTTGCAGAGAAGGCGTGACAGAAGCTTGGAGAAGCTTCAGGTATATTCATGATCAGTCTCTACTTGTCAGATTTTCATGATAACATATGGGTATTGGATACCGGGAGTGTTTATCATATCTGTAATTCGTTGCAAGTTCTGGCAAGACCTAAGAGACTGGCCACCGGCAAGATGGACCTCAAGATGGGCAATGGAGTAAGAGTTGCTGCAGTTGCTGTAGGAGAGGTCACCCAACATCTGCCTGGTGGAGCTATCATTGCATTGGATGCATGCTATTTTATTCTCTCTATTATCAAAAATATTATATTCATCTCTTGTTTGACAATTAGTGGATATAAATTAGTTTTTGAGAATAATAGTTGTTCAATAATTATGGATGATGAGATCATCACTAGAAGGATTCTAATAAATGGCTTATATGTATTAGACACTTCTCCACATATCATGAATATAAATATATCTAAGAGAAAAAGAGATGAAGTGAATAATGCATACCTATGACATTGTAGGCTAGGTCATTTACATGATGAAATGATTCAAAAGTTGCTGAAAGATGGATACTTAGATCCATTTGATTATGAGACATATGCAACTTACGAACCTTGCCTTCGTGGGAAGATAACCAACTCTCCTTTTAGTGGAACTGGAGAGAGAGCCACCGAGTTATTGGAACTCATACATAGTGATGTATGTGGTCCCATGTCGACTCAAGCTATAGGTGGTTACTCATAGTTCATTACATTCACTGATAATTTCTTCAGGTATGGACACGTGTACTTAATGAAGTACAAACTGAGGCTTTCAAAAAATTTAGGGAATATAAGAATGAGGTAGAGAACCAAATTAGAAAGAGTATTAAGACTCTTCAATCAAATTGAGGAGGAGAGTCCTTGAGTACGGAGTTCACCCTTTTCCTCAAAGACAATGGAATTCTATCCCAGTGGACACCTCCTTATACACCTCAGCTCAATGGTGTATCAGAAAGGAGGAATCACACGCTGTTAGACATGGTGCGGTCCATGATGAGTTTCGCTTATCTACCCGTCTCATTCTGGGGTACGCCCTAGAGACTGCAGCTTACATTCTGAACAGAGTTCCATCAAAATCGGTAGTGTCTACACCATGTGAGATATGGAAAGGAAAGAAGTCCGATCTTAAGATTGTTAAGATTTGGGGTTGTCCTGCCCACGTTAGAAGACACAACCCCGATAAGTTGGAATCAAGGACAGAATGGTGCATATTCGTGGAATACCCAAATGAAACCTGTGGGTATTATTTCTATCATCCCGAGGACTGAAATGTTTTTATTGCCAAGAGAGCTGTGTTCCATGAGAAGGAACACATTCTTGGTGGAAACAATGGGAGTGAGATAGAATTGAGCGAGGTTGGAGAACCTAGCTCAAGCATCATTCCAAAGCCCGAGTCAGTTCAAGTACCTAACACACAAGTTCCAACTTTACGTAGGTCTAATAGAGTATTTCACCCTTCTGAAAAATATGTGGGACATATCAGTAGAGATGACTCTCATGATGATTGATCCTCAAACCTATGAGGAGGCTATTATGAGTATAGACTCCGGAAAGTGGCAAAAAGCCATGAATTCTGAGATGGATTCCATATACTCTAACAACGTTTGGGACCTTGTAGATGCACCTAAGGGTATTGTACCCATCGGCTGCAAATGGATCTTCAAGAAGAAGATCAGAGTGGATGAAAAGGTAGAGACCTATAAAGCAAGGCTGGTAGCTAAAGGATATCGTCAAAAATAAGGAGTTGACTATGATGAAACATTTTCACCTATAGCCATGCTTAAGTCCATTAGAATTATTTTGGCAATTGCAGCACACTATGACTATGAGATTTGGCAGATGGATGTCAAAACAGCATTCCTCAATGACAACCTCGAGGAAAAGGTGTATATGATACAACTAGAGGGATTCGTATCCAAAGAGTATCCAGATAAAGTGTGCAAGTTGCTTAGATCCATTTATGGATTGAAGCAAGCTTCCCGAAGTTAGAACACAAGATTTGATGAGGTGATCATATCTTATGACTTCGTTAAGAACGAAGATGAGCCTTGTGTGTACTGGAAGGTAAGTGGAAGCGCTATCACCTTCTTGGTGCTATATGTGGATGACATCTTAATCATTGGGAATGATGTAGGAATGCTCTCCACAGTAAAGACTTGGCTATCTAGAAACTTCTCCATGAAAAAATTAGGGGAAGCATCCTATATTTTGGGGATCCGGATATATAGAGATCTGGAACTTTCCAAACCTGTCTAGTGTCAAAGAAAGGAGTACTCATACAAGGCATCCTTGGTGTCTCAAGTCTAAGGACCAGATACACAACTGGGACTGTGGAATCACTATCTGACATTAGGTATCATTAACCATACAACATTCATAAGCGGATTAATCAGTGAACTCATTCCTATTTACAGGTGCCCTACAAGCCAATCATGCGAGTGATGACACGTGTGACACACTGCATAATCTTTTTGCTTATGATTAATATTGGTATATTCTCATATTATATTATATGTAGCATATATATTATGATGTCCTTGGTTCTGTACAATGGGAATCAGATCGTGATGAGATCATAATAATGAGATCGATTCACTTTTAAACACAGATCCTAAATAATCCCAGTAATATGTTACTCGAGAGGGACATCGAGATAACCAAACAGACCTGTGTACTATATACCCGTTCATATGATGGAGGCAGCTGGTCTCATAGCCACTTGTGTCAAGACACTAAGGATATAGTAAAGGTGCTGATTAGAGAATGAGTTCACTGATTGATCCGCTTATGGAATGTTGTATGGTTAATGATACCTAATGTCAGATAGTGGTTCTATAGTCCCAATTATGTATCTGGTCCTTAGACTTGAGACACCAATGATGTCTTGTATGAGTACTCCTTTCTTTGATGCTAGACTTACAGGTTTGGAAATCTCCAGATTTGGTACAGCTGGTTATCGGGATTGGTAGCCAACCTTACGAAGGCAATTGAGTGTCAATAGAGGATCATCCACTCTCGGTATCACGAGAGGAATATCTCATATGTGCTTGCTTAGATAAATCCTTGGCCAGGGTTATTCGATTGAGAGAAAAGGAGTTCTCTAGTAAAATCTGATTAGAGCAAGATAAATTGATTTCGTATATGACCTGACAGTACCATATCCAATATATGGTCTCTAGGATATTAGTTGGATGAGAGATTATAGATACATGGTAATTGTGGACAGACAGGTCCGATGGATTCGATCCCTTTGTATCGTCTGGGGACTATGGCGTAGTGGCCTAGTACGTTCATAGTCGATGAGTCGAGTGAATTATTATGAAAATAATAATTTACTATATCAGAAGGAGTTCTGATGGAAGTGACTCACGGCCAGCTCGATATCGGGCCTAGAGGGTCACACACATATGATAGATGCTTCAACGAATAGAGGATTAGATGAAGATCCAATTAGCCCCTATTCTCATTAGATGTGACCTTATGTTGATGGGCTCCTTGATTAAGGCCCAATTATAGGCCTAAGGAGATTATTGGATAGAGATCCAATAATGCAAGATTAGTGGGTTATTGGATGGAGATTCAATACCCACTAAGGAGTCCTAGGGTTTTGGTGGCTCTCTATAAATAGGAGGGGAGACTCAGGGTTGATAGGCTGCAGCTTTAGCCACCACCTCCTCTTCTCCTCCCTCCCTCTGAGCAAGAGTTGGAAGACCAGATTGGAGGAGTTTCGCTGCAGAGATCCATCGTGTGGATACCGCTAGAGATGACGCTTGACCTCCTTCATCTTCTCCATTCAGATCTAGAATATAGGGATATACGATCTCCCTATGTAAAATCAATCTCTCACACATCGTGGTTTTATCAGTTTTGATCTGCGTGGGAAACCAGTTTTTGTTTTTTATTTCTGCTGCGCATGTGATGCACCCGTTGAGGCTTCCCAACACTCATTCTCTAATGAGCACCTGTACTATATCCTTAGTGCCTTCATCATATGGATGGGTATATAGTACACCGATCTGTCTGGTTATCTCAATGCCCTTCTTGAGTAACCTACGATCATGATTATTTAGGATTTGTTTTTAAAGGTGAATCGATCTCATTATCGTGATCTCATCACGATCCGACTCCCATTGCACAGAACCAAGGACATCACAATATATATGTAACAGATAATGTGAGAATATGCCAATATTAATTATAAGCAAAAAGATCACACAGCGTGTCACACGTGCCATCACTCACGTGATTGGCTTGCAAGGCACCTGTAACTAGCAATCTCCCACTTGACCAAAAGTCAACCACCTATGTGTCTGATCCCCATCAAACCCCTATGACACTCAAATACAATATGAGCCAACGGCTTCGTCAGTGGATCTGCAATATTATCTTCGAATGAAACTATTTCCATTGCTATATCATTTCGGGTCATGATCGCTCTAATCAGGTGGAACCTCCTCAGAACAATTCTGATGAGACCTGAGTTCCCTTGCTAGAGTTATCGCTCTGTCGCTGTCACAATATGTGGGAGTCAGCTCCATGCTGCTTGGTATGACTCCCAAATCCTTGATGAACTTCTTCATCCACACCCCTTCGTCTTGCTGCTTCTAGTAAGCAATGTATTCCGCCTCTGTGGTCGAGTCAGTAGTAGTATCTTGCTTGGAACTCTTCTAGCTTACTGCTCCTCCATTCATGGTGAAAACATATCCTGAATTTGACTTTCTATCATTAATATCAGATTGAAAACTCGAGTCCGTGTAGCCCTCAACCTGGAGGCTACCTCCTCCATATACCAGTAAAGATCCTTAGTCCTTCTCAAGTACTTAAGGATACACTTTACTGCCTTCCAGTGTTCTAAACCTAGATCTGCTAGATACCTGCTCGTGACACTCAGAGCATGTGCTATATCAGGCGTGGTACATAACATCGCATACATGATAGACCCTATCGCTGAGGCATAAGGTATCTTATCCATGTCTGCCCTTTCATCAGGAGTCTTTGGGTACATATTCCTAGAAAGTGATATTTCATGTCTCATCAGTATAAGACCTCTCTTGGAATTCTCAATGCCAAACCTTTTGACAATGGAGTCTATGTACCTAGACTGGGACAAGCCAAGCATCCTTTTGGATCTATCTCTATAGATCTCGATCCCCAAAATATAGGATGCTTCCCCTAAGTCTTTCATGGAGAAGTTTTTAGATAGCCAAGTCTTTACTGTGGAGAGCATTCCTACATCATTTCCAATGATTAGGATGTCATCCACATATAGCACCAAGAAGGTGATATCGCTCCCACTTACCTTCCTGTACACACAAGGCTCATCTTCGTTCTTAGCGAAGTCATAAGATTTGATCACCTCATCAAATCTTATGTTTCAACTTTGGGAAACTTGCTTCAATCCATAAATGGATCTAAGCAACCTGCACACTTTATCTGGACTCTCTTTGGATATGAATCCCTCTAGCTGTATCATATACGTCTCCTCCTCAAGGTTGCCATTGAGGAATGCCGTTTTGACATCCATCTGTAAGATATCATAGTAATAGTGTGCTGTAATGGCCAAATTAATTCTAATAGATTTAAGCATGGCTACAGGTGAAAAAGTTTCATCATAGTTAACTCTTTGTCTTTAACGATATCCTTTAGCTACTAGCCTTGCTTTATAGGTCTCTACCTTTCCATCCACTCCGATCTTCTTCTTGAAGATCCATTTGCAGCTGATAGGTACAATAGCATCAGGTGCATCCATAAGGTTCCAAACCATATTAGAGTACATGGAACCATCTCTGAATTCATGGCTTCTTGTCACTTCCCGCAGTCTATATTCATAATAGCCTCCTCGTAGGTCTGAGGATCAATCATCATGAGAGTCATCTCTACTGCAATGTCCCACATATTTTTCAGAAGGGTGAAATACTCTATTAGACCTACGTAAAGTTGGAACTTGTGTGTTAGGTACCTGAACAGACTCGGGCTCTTGAATGGCGCTTGAGCTAGGTTCTCCAACCTCGCTTAATTCTATCTTATTCCCACTATTTCCACCAAGAATGTGTTCCTTCTCAAGGAACACAGCTCTCTTGGCAACAAATACCTTTTGGTCCTCGGGATGATAAAAATAATCCCACAAGTTTCCTTTGGGTATCCCATAAATGTGCACAATTCTATCCTTGATTCCAGCTTATCGAGATTGTGTCTTCTAACGTGGGCAGGATAGCTCCAAATCTTAACAATCTTAAGATCAGGCTTCTTTCCTTTCCATATCTCATATGGTGTAGACACTACCGACTTTGATGGAACTCTCTTCAAAAGGTAAGCTGCAGTCTATAGGGCATACCTAAGAATGAAACGAGTAGGTCAGCGAAACTCATCATGGATCGCACCATGTCTAATAGCGTGCGATTCCTCCTTTCTAATACACCATGATGCTGAGGTGTATAAGGAGGTGTCCACTGAGATAGAATCACATTGTCCCTGAGGAAATGGGTGAACTCCGTACTCAAGTACTCTCCTCCTCGATCTGATCGAAGAGTCTTATTACTCTTTCCAATTTGGTTCTCTACCTCATTCTTATATTCGCTGAATTTCTCGAAGGTCTCAGATTTATACTTCATTAAGTACACGTATCCATACCTAGAGAAATCATCAGTGAATGTAATGAAGTATGAGTAACCACCTATAGCCTGAGTCGATATGGGACCACATACATCACTATGTATGAGTTCCAATAACTCGGTGGCTCTCTCTCCAGTTCCACTAAAAGGAGAATTGGTCATTTTCCCATGAAGGCAAGGTTCACAAGTTGCATGTGACTCATAGTGAAATGGATCTAAGTATCCATCTTTCAGCAACTTTTGAATCCTTCCCTCATGTATATGACCTAACCTATAATGTCATAGGTATGTATTATTCACCTCATCTCTTTTCCTCTTAGACATATTTATATTCATATATGTGGAGAAGTGTCTAACATATATAAGTCATTTGTAAGGGTCCCTCTAGTAATGATCTCATCATCCATAATTATTGAACAACTATTGTTCTCAAAAGCTAATTTATATCCACTTATTGACAAACAAGAGATGGATATAATATTTTTGATAATAGAGGGAACAAAATAGCATCTAATGCAATAATAACTCCACTAGGCAGATGTAGGGTGACCTCCCCAATAGCAACTACAACAACTCTTGCTCTATTGTCCATCTTGAAGTCTATCTCACATCTAGTCAATCTTTTAGGTCTTGCCAGAAAATATAATAAATTATAGATATGATAAACACTCCCGATATCCAATACCCATGTGTTATCATGAGAATCTAACAAGTGGAGATTGATCATGAATATACCTGAAGCTTCTCTAAGCTTTTATTTCGCCTTATCTACAAGGTAGTCCTTACAGTTCCTCTTCCAATGCCCATCTTGGCCACAGTGGAAGCACTGTCCTGTGTCCTTTGTTGGGTCTCTCTTGGCAACCTGTGCCTTACCTGGTCTTTCTTTGCCCTTACCCTTCTTAAGGATCTTGCTAGCCTTCATTTTCTTTTTGGTCTCACCAATATAGAGAATTGGCTTCTCCTTCTTGATGACACTCTCAGCTTCCCTCAACATATTGAGGAGCTTAGGGAGAGTCACCTCAAACTTGTTCATATTAAAATTAATAATGAACTATGAAAAGGAATCCAGTAGAGACTAAAGTATAAGATCAATACATAGGTTATCCTCTAGGGCTATCTATATACTTCACAAAGCGAGCGATCTCATCCTCGCTTATCCTTTCCTCCAGCGTAGGCACAACCATGTTAAGGACATATACAATTTTATCTTCCGCGAGAACAATTCTCAAAATGCGAAGCTTTTGGATCAATGAGGTGGTTGGCATCAAATATGCCACGTAGGGGTTTTGTAAGCGATAAATAATATATAGCGTAAATTAAATAACATGCAGATTTTACAGAAAATACTAATCAAGATATGGACTTCTATTTTAATATACTCCCACTTTTTTCTTAGCGAATCACGTGACACCCTCGACACGTGAGACGAAAGTCTCCGGCAGACTCCTAGTGGGGATCGAGATCCAATTGACATCTTAGTGCAATCTCGAGGGATTCGACCAACTACACTAAGCCCAAAAGGTAGACAACTCTTGTCAATCACAACTCTTTGTGATTCCCATCATGTTCAGCCTCTGAATCATCATGGTCTCGACTGCTCGACCAACCATGAAGTTCAGTTAAGTCATCACCATCATTACAAGAAGAGTCTGATTCGATGGATATGCTTTCGACTGCTCGACCAAGTCATACCATGTCCACAGGTCACCGGTGACATATATAGGTCATAGGCAAGAACTCGATCACGTAGATAGGTGGGCCTCGAGTGACTCGACCAGCTCAACCTATGTCGGGATTCAATTTCTTCCTATAACGATGGAAGGCCACGTGGGTCAATCTTATTACCTCACGCTTACCGACTTAATATCGTATGAAGGGTTTTTGTTTCGTATTGGTCTCTTAATATGTCGTGTCACACACATAGATATTTAATATATTTCTACATCACATGCAAATATATATACATATATCTAGTAGGTGTATAACACATAACATATGCAAGCCACACCAGATGATCATGAGCCATCACCTAATATGATTAAGCTCGAGCCAATGGGCCTAATCACTCATAATAGGATCTACGTGTGTATTGGCGCATCTCTATGCCCTGTGATTCTTGATCTCGTCATCATCGGTTCCGTCGGATCGTCGCATTACCATGCATTGTAATCTCCCGCCACGACATCGTGGGTCCCGCTGTCATCTCCACACTCCCGTCGCACCTCTCCATGTAATTACAAATAATCACAGGCACGTAGGCCCGATAATAAACGAGAAAAACAGAGGCTCGTAGGCCCGAACAATAATAATAATCATAATTACACACATCACAACATATGGCTCATGATCATCCATCCACATCATACATCACATGTATATCACATCATATGTAGGATTACTAGATATATATATAATAATTAATTAAACTATTTAATTAATTATTTTTCTAGAAATCAGGACATGCTTGGAATTTCCAAAATTATCAAGGGTATTTTCATAATTCTGGTGAGGACGGTCCTTGAAATTTCCAAAAAGTTGAGGGTATTTTAGGAATTTTGTACACAAGGACAGTCCTCGAAATTTCCTAAATTCATAGGGACAGGATCATCCTTTTCCTATAAGGATGCCCTAGCCTTCTTGCCGCCATTTGCGTCGCCGCCGCCGTCACTGCCCTGCGCAGGCGGTGGCGTTGCACGCTGTCGGAGTGGGCAGCCGCCCCCCGCGACAGGCGCTGCTGCCCTTGGGCTGTACCTCATAGACGGGCGACGCCGCCTTGCGCGGGCGCTGCCCCTGCTGGCGGCCGTCCTTTCTGGTGGTAGCCCTGGCCACGGGGCTGCCCCTTGTGACCTTGCAGCGGGCAGTCGCCACCTACGCCCTGGTCGTCGACGTTGCCTACGCCCGCAAGCGCCGCCCCTACAGGCATCAGCCATGCCCGCGGGCGGCTGCGCCTGCTGGCGGCTACCCCTGCAAGGGGCTTTGGCCATGGCCGGCCGCCCCCTTACAGGGGGCGTTGGTCGTAGCCGGTTGCCCCTTGCAGCCGGCCTGGCCGTTGGTGGCCGGACCTGCATGGGGGCTGGTCATGGTTGGCCGCCCCCCCCCCCCCCCCCCCCCCCCCTCCTCGCTGCCTTCACTGCGAAAACGTAGCAAGAATGCGTAGAACGATTCTATACGATTCAATCTCATCACACGCAGTTTAAAACCAATCTTTCGCACGAAAATCTTGGCTCTGATACCACTGTTAGGAAACCTCAGCGGGTGCATCACATGCGCAGCGAAAATCAAAACAAAAATCGATTTCCCACGCAGATCAAATTGTCGTTCAAAAGATTGGGGTCGCGAGAAAAACCGTAAAAACCCCAAAACTGCGATATGTGAGAGATTGATTTTACCTAGGGAGATTATATATCCCTGTATTCCAGATCCGGATAGAGAAGATGAAGGAGGTCAAGCGTCCTCCTCTCTAGCGGTATCCACACGATGGATCTCTGCAACGAAACTCCTCCAATCTGATCTTGCAACTCTTGCTCAGAGGGAGGGAGGAGAATAGAAGGTGGTGGCTAAAGCCGGAGCCTATCAACCATGAGTCTCCCCTCCTATTTATAGAGAGCCACCAAAACCCTAGGGCTCCTTCCTTAGTGGGTATTGGATCTTCATCCAATAACCCACTAACCTTGCATTATTGGATCTATATCCAATAATCTCCTTACGCCTATAATTGGGCCTTAATCAAGGAGCTCATCAACATAGGGTCTCATCTAATAAGAATAGGGGCTAATTGGATCTTCATCCAATCTCCTATTCGCTGAAGCATCCACCATATGTGTGTGACCCTCTAGGCCCGATACCGAGCTAGCCTTGAGTCACTCCCATCAGTACTCCTTATGATATAGTGAATTATTATTCCCATAATAATTCACTCGACTCATCGACTACGGACGTACTAGGCCACTACGCCATAGTCCCCAAACGGTACAGGGGGGATCAAATCCATTGGACATGTCTGTCCACAGTTACCATGTATCTATAATCCCTCATCCGAATAATATCCCAAAGACCGTATATTGGATATGGTACTGTCAGGTCACATACGGAATCCGTCATAGTCTCACTCTAATCGGATTCTCCCGGAGAACTCTTTCTCTCTCAATCTAAATGACCCTGGCTAGGGATTTGTCTGAGTAAGCACATATGGGATATTCCTCTCGTGATACCGAGCGTCGATGATCCTCTATTAACACTCAATTGCCTTCGTAAGGTTGGCTACCAATCCCGATAACCAGTTGTACCAGACCTGGATCTTTCCAAACCTATAAGTCTGACGTCAAAGAAATGATTACTCATTAAAGACATCCTTGGTGTCTCAAGTCTAAGGACCAGATACACAACTAGGACTATGGAATCACTGTCTGACATTAGGTATCATTAACCATACAGTGAACTCACTCTCCAATGAGCACCTGTACAATATCGTTAGTGTCTCCATACAAGTGGATATGAGACCAGCCGCCTCTATCATATGGACGGGTATATAGTACATCGATCTATCTGATTATCTCAATGTCCCTCTTAAGTAACGTATAACCGGGATTATTTAGGATCTGTGTTTAAAGGTGAATTGATCTCATTATCATGATCTCATCACGATCTGACTCCCATTGTACAGAACCAATGACATCACAATATATATGTAACAGATAATATGAGAATACGCTAATATTAATCATAAGCAAAAAGATCACACAGCGTGTCACACATCATCACTCACGTGATTGATTTACAGGGCACATGTAACTAACAAATTAAATTAAAGTAAACAATGCATAGTATCATATAGAAAAGTACTAGAGTAGGTTGGGGCAGTCAGATGTTACTTTATTGGCTTTGAAGCGAGGATTAGGTCTAGATCTACTAAAAGTGAAGGATATTTCAGTTATTTACGTTTTACTTTCGTTATCTATTTGTTCAGTTCTTTACTCCACGTTTTACTAAAAGTGGAGTATCTTTCAGTGATCTACGTAATTTCAGCTGCTTCTGGGAATCCATCACTTGTTATTGCACCAAAGATCTTGCTTCTAAAGCTAACCCAAGAGAATTCTCTAAAATAGGACTCGTATTCTAACTCATCTTTTTTTTATTGTAGTAGACTTTCCAGAATACATATATTCTTTTGGACTCTAAAATATTATTCCTTTTTATTCCCTTAGTGTGTTAGGAGTTTAGTCATGTGAAAACTCCAGCTTTGGGCTAACGTGAGGTTTGGATCAACCTGCGCCTCAATTCTCTTCTTTTTCTTATTTCTTTCCTCATTCAATAAGTAACTTGACAACTGTTATTATTCTCGTGGTCGGGGCGCATAAGCCTACTTTCCCTTTCTGCCAAGGAGATACATAGTTATTTACTTTCGAACTAAACAAGAATACATAATTGAACTTACCACTGAAGATCTAACAAGCTTAGGAACAAAAGAGAAAGAAAGGTGTTTTGGGTTGTTGGGTATAGATAGTAATTTGGTAATCATAATAATTTAGATGGCGATGCTTGAGAGCAAAGTGATAGATTCAATTCAATTAATTTAGAAGTTTGTGTCATTTCTATTTTTTTGCAGTAGTGCTTGACATTCTCTTCCAGGTCCATATCGCCCTACAGCTCAAAGTCTACCAATAACCTCTCTGGTATCGCAGACAAAGAAACTCATATTTTTGTTTACTCACTAATGTTGGGCAGATGGCTCAGATTCAACCCATAATGGGCTTTAGTGGAGCCCACAGCCCAAAACCTCACTTATATTAATCTAAAACCTAGATTATGTGGCTAGGATTGAGATTAAGAGACCAGCGACGGCTGAAAACGTGGGTGAGAGAAAGAAGACTGCAGATTGACAGTAGAGGCCAGAAAATAAGAGATCATGAAAAGGGAAGAAGACAATGACACGAAAAGACTATTCTCAATCATTCAAATCTCAGGTTAGATCAGTTTGCAGTGAATTCTTACTGTGATCTCTTGGGAAGGTTTTGAATATTGTGCTTTGGATTATAGTCCTTGTATCCCTGTGATTCTCTTGTGGCTGTTGCTTTGGGCTTGGGCAAGAAGCCTTGAGATCTGTATATTCATTATTTTGATAGTGGATTTTCTCTGGCTTGTCCCGTGGTTTTTACCCTTTGAGTTGAAGGGGTTTTCCACGTAAATCTTGGTGTTCATCTGATTGTGATTTCTGTTTGATTCCGCTGTGTGTGACGGTCTAGTACTTGTTCATATATAAAGTCTATTCTTATTTTATTCCCATCAACTGGTATCAGAGCAGGGTTTTGGTGGCATTTAATCTTTTATATTTGAACATGGAGACCGGTAATATTTCTCGTATGATTAGTTTAAATGGAAACAATTGGATGATATGGAAACCAAGAATGAAAGATCTCTTGTATTGCAAAGATTTGTATGGACCTTTGCAAGGGGATAGTGCAAAGCCCATATCTATAACATATGATGAGTGGAAGAGGTTAGATCGAAAAACAGTTGGCTTTATTCGACAATGGCTAGATGATAGTGTCTTTCACCATGTTTCTACTGAGTGTTCTGCTTACTCTCTTTGAAAAAGTTAGAAGGTCTTTATGAAAGAAAAACGACTAGCAATAAAGCTTTTCTGATCAGAAAACTTATGAACTTGAAATATAAATAGAGTACTTCTATTCCTGAGCATTTGAATGAAATGCAGAGTATTACTAACCAGTTATCCTCTATGAAAATGTCTCTTGATGATGAGTTGCAGGCATTGTTACTTCTCAGTTCTTTGCTAGAAAGTTGGGAGACACTGGTAGTTTCCCTTAGTAATTCGGCACCAGATGGTATTGTCACCATGAGTCAAGTAACAAGCAGTTTGTTGAATGAGGAGTTAAGGAGAAAGAATTCAGCAACTTCTCAGATTAATTCATAAGCATTTGTCTTAGAGAACAGAGGAAGGTCAAAGTCAAAGGATAGAAGTGGTTCACGCGTGGGTAGAAGCAAGTCAAGATCAAGGAAAGATATTGTTTGCTACAATTATGGTGAGAAAGGACATTACAAGAATCAGTGCAAACAACCTAAGAAGAATAAGAAAAGGGGGAAAGAAGTGGAGCATACAGAGTCAAAAGATAATATCACAGCTACAGTACAAGGTAGTGATTATTTGATTTTGTCTACTTCCAATGATATTTTTTCTTGTGTGTGCCAGGATCTCGAGTGGATAATTGATACAGGTGCTTCTTATCATGCTACACCACGGAGGGAGTTCTTTGCTACTTACAGGTCTAGAAATTTTGGTGTTGTCAAGATGGGCAACTATGGCACAGCAAACATCATTGGCATGGGAGATATCTATATAAAGACCAACCTTGGTTGTAAGTTGGTGCTTAAGGATGTGAGGCATGTGATTGACTTAAGATTGAATTTAATTTCAGTTGGAAGGCTGGACGATGAAGACTTTGATGTCAGATTTCACAAAGGGCAGTGGAAGCTCAGTAAGGGTTCTCTTATTGTAGCTAATGGGAAGAAATGTCATACATTGTACAGATTGCAGGCTAAAGCTTGTGGTGAGCAGTTGAATGCTATAGAGAAAGACTTCAGTATAGAGTTATGACATAGGCGACTAGGACACATGAGCGAGAAAGGGCTGCAAGAACTTTCTAAGAGAGAGATATTGCCATACCTCAGAGGTACACGTTTGAACTCTTGTATTGATTGTTTAGCTGGTAAACAACATAGAGTTTCCTTTGTTAGTCCTGTCTTATCTAGAAAAATGCATGCCTTGGACCGTGTCTATACAGATGTGTGTGGTCCTTTGATGACAAAAACTCTTGGTGGATCTGTTAATGTTCCTAGTATCAGTGGTGCACTTTATTTTGTTACTTTTATAGATGACTTTTCCAGGAAAGTTTGGGCCTATGCTCTGAAGATTAAAGATCAGGTTATTAATGTCTTCCAAGAGTTTCATGCCAGAGTTGAAAGGGGGACAGAAAGATAATTAAAATATATAAGATTAGATAATTGTGGTGAGTACACAAGATTGTTTAATGATTATTGCATGTCACATGACATCCAACATGAGTTGATAGTCCCTGGTACGCCTCAACATAATGCAATTGCAGAGAGGATGAACTGCACCATCATGGAAAAGATCAGATGTATGCTTTCACAGGCCAAGCTACACAAAAGGTTTTGGGATGAGGCTTTGAGGACTGCAGTTGATGTAATCAACTTATCACCATGTACAACTCTAGATGGTGATGTTGCAGAGCATGTATGGTCAGAGAAAGATGTCTCCTATAGGCATTTAAGAGTGTTTGGTTGTCGTGCATTTGCACATGTTCCAAACAATGAGAGGTCCAAGCTGGATGGTAAGACAAAAGAGTATATTTTTCTTGGTTACTCACATGATCAGTTTGGTTACAAGCTTTGGGATCCAGAAGAGCATAAGGTGTTCAGAAGCAGAGATGTTATCTTCTTTGAGGATCAAACCATTGAGAATTTGAAGAAGGCACCAGCTAAGACTTCTGCAGAGGGATTTGTAGACTGTGACCCAGTTATTCCTCCAGTATATCAGGGTGATGGGGGAGATGGTGCAGAGCCAAATGTTGATCTACCTGTAGGACATGTTGAGCAGGAAGAAGAAAGAGGAAGTTCCCACAGAACCTCAGTTAAGAAGATCTTCTTGACCATGTCAACCTTCTAAAAGATACTCTACAGATGAGTATGTGATGCTTACTGATGCAGGTGAACCAGAGAGTTACCAGAAAGCAGTTGAAAGTGAGCAGAAAAAGAAGTGGTTTATTGCTATGCAGGAAGAGATGGATTCCCTGCAGAAGAACCACACATATAATTTTGTGCAACTACCAGAGGGAAGTAAGGCCTTGAAAAATAAGTGGGTTTTTAGGTTGAAGACTCAAGAATATTGTTCTCAACTAAAGTATAAAGCTAGATTGGTTGTGAAAGGCTTTGGTCAAAAGAAAGGTATTGACTTTGAAAAAAAATTTCTTCTGTTGTTAAAATGTCTTCTATCCGTGTTGCTCTTGGTATTGTTGCTAACCTAGACTTGGAGATTGAACAGTTAGATGTGAAAACAGCTTTCCTTTATGGTGATTTGGAGGAGAAAATTTATATGGAGCAACTAGAAGGCTTTAAAGTCAAAGGTAAAGAAAATCTTGTCTGCAAGTTGAAGAAGAGCTTGTATGGGCTGAAGCAAGCTCCAAGACAGTGATATAAAAAGTTTGATTCATTTATGATTGAAAATGAATATAAAAGAACAGCTTCATATCATTGTGTGTGCATCAAACGGTTTGGTGAGAATTTTATTATTCTCTTACTTTATGTTGATGACATGCTTATCCTCGGAAAAGATATGTCTATGATTGACAGGTTAAAGAAGGACCTGAGTGAGTCTTTTGCAATGAAGGACATGGGGCCAGCAAAGCAAATACTGGGCATGCAAATTTCTCATGACATAAGAAAGAGAAAGATTTGGTTGTCACAGGAGAAATACATTGAGAAGATATTGGATAGGTTCAGTATGAGTAATGCAAAGTCAGTTGGTTCTTCTCTTGCAGGTCACTTCAAGTTATGCTCAGATCAGAGTCCGTCAAGTGATGAGGAGAAGGAGAAAATGCAAAAGGTTCGTTATGCTTCAGCAGTTGAAAGTTTAATGTACGCAATGGTATGTACGAGGCCGGACATCGCATATGTAGTGGGTGTTACTAGTAGATTTCTTGCAAATTCAGGTAAAGAGCATTGGGCAGCAGTGAAGTGGATTTTTAGATATCTCAGAGGAAGTTCTAAAGTTTGTTTAAGCTTTGGAGGTGGACCACCTGTATTGACAGGTTACACAGATGCAGATATGACAAGAGATATTGACACAAGGAAGTCCACATCAGGTTTTGTACTTACTTTTACAAGGGGTGTTGTGTCATGGCAGTCCAGATTACAAAGGTGTATTGCTCTCTCCACCACAGAGGCAGAATATATTACTGCTACAGAGGTTTGCAAAGAAATGTTATGGATGAAATGATTCTTACAAGAATTGGGGCTGAAACAGAAAATCTATGTGTTGTATTGTGACAGCTAGAGTGTCATCCATTTGTGCAAGAACCCAACATTTCATTCCAAGTCAAATCATATAGATATCAAATATCAGTGGATCAGAAATGTGCTTGAAGAGAAGCAGTTACAGCTTCGAAAATTCACACAGATGATAATGGGGCAGACATGTTGACAAAGGCTTTACCGAAAGAGAGACATGAGATGTGCCGACAGCTGGTCGGCATGGCTTCACATTGAGAAGTAATGAGACACCCTCTCTTATGGGCTGAAGGGGGAGGTTGTTGGGCAGATGGCCCAGATTCAGCCCATAATGGGCTTTAATGGAGCCCACAGCCCAAAACCTCACTTATATTAACCTAAAACCTAGATTAGGTGGCTAAGGTTGAGATTAAGAGAGCAGCGGCGGCTGAAAACGTGGGTGAGTGAAAGAAGACTGCAGATTGACAGTAGAGGCCAGAAAATAAGAGATCCTGAAAAGGGAAGAAGATAAGGACAGGAAAAGACTATTCTCAATCATTCAAATCTCAGGTTAGATCAGTTTGCAGTGAATTCTTACTGTGATCTCTTGGGAAGATTTTGGATATTGTGCTTAGGATTATAGTCCTTGTATCCCTGTGATTCTCTTGTGGCTGTTGCTTTGGGCTTGGGCAATAAACCTTGAGATCTGTATATTTATTATTTTGATAATGGATTTGCTCTGGCTTGTCCCGTGGTTTTTACCCTTTGAGTTGAAGAGGTTTTCCACGTAAATCTTGGTGTTCATCTGATTGTGATTTATGTTTGATTTCGTTGTGTTTGACGGTCTACTAGTACTTGTTCGTATACAAAATTTATTCTTATTTTATTTCCATCAACTAATGCTTTGACTCATTCACTATGCACTCAACAAAATAAGCTAGTAGTAGTACTGGGTGAACTCGTATTCATCACGACAGAAGCGTATGAGCTTTAAGGTTCTCTTCTTTTGGTGGTTCTGTTGCCAATATTGGAAAGATATATGCATATGGAATATATCTTGCATATTGAATCACAAGTATTGAATCAAGTAACACAATATTCATACTACAGCTCTAGCTGCTACAACTCCAATAAGCTAATGCTAAAATTACTCCATTAGTGAGTGGTGAAAAAGATTGGATTGACTTTCCCCTTCCTTCTCTTGCAACTACGGCTCTGTGGGAAAGGAACGAAAGAATATAGTAGATGTAGTGTTGGTCCGCTTACGCTCAGTCAAAGTATACAACAAAGTCAATAGATGCTTCACACTCGCAAAGAACCCGAAAGTAAGTGTTAGCACCTTAAGAAAACTAGTTAAGAAAGAAGGGTTTCCCCAAATGGCTTCTAAAAACCTCAACAAGCAACAACACAAGAGTAAGACGATACTTTATGGGCAAAGGAGTAAGATTAGTTCTTGATTTTATTTCATTTCCGAGCGAAAAAGGTGCAGTGTCCTTTTGTTACTGACTTTCTATACAATATACTACCTACCCTTATTAGGTTTAGGTTCCCTTGAGCTTTCTTTGCGACGATAAAATAAGAGGTGAAGTCTTTAGAATAAGTGTAAAAGTTCAGTTTCGAGTTAAGTATTGTATCAAGACATAGCCCCTTTGATAATGCATTACGGTGCGAGTTCCACTATATATAACCTCTCGGGTAGTCAAATACTCACATCTACAAGCGGGTAATCTTCACTGGAAAAAAAGAAAAGAAAAAAATGAATCTAGCTAAAAGCAACGTAAAGTATAGAACTTACTTAGTAAGAGGAGTAGACACTCCAAAGCCCCACCCCATAGACTAAGTCAGCTGGGAAGCGTCAATGTTGTATAACGCGCAACAAATTGCTTGTTCGGTCGGTATCTTTATCTTCTCTAGCAAGTTAGGTTATCGAGTTCCGAACTATAAATTTGTGTCGTTTTCATCTTATGTTTCTGCTTCTGGTTATCATACATTTTGTATCTTCCCTTTGCTTACTTTAGGAATTGAATAAAGTGCTCTCCCATTATAGTTATAGAAAATTACTTACTTTATTTATTGCCCTACAATGATGAAAGAAAAGAATTGGGGCGTTCCTAATTGATATAGAAAGAATTTGGTAACTGGTTATCTCAAACTCACTGCTTGTTGAAAAGAGGCACCCCCGCACAATAGAAATAAATAATGGTTACCTTTCTTTCTTTCTGAGACTTATGCTTCTTTCTTCCCGTGCTTGCATGTAAAACCACTGCTTTTTTGCAAATATTAATTAGTAAATGACTCTTAGGTCTATCTTTCTTTCTAGAGTGCACAATAACTTTGACGTAAGCAATCGGCACCGACTTGACATCGAGCGGAGCGCATTAACAAGAGGTTTTTGAAACCTTACCTTTGATACGACACATTCTACTTGTATCGCAACGATTTAACAACCTGAAATGCAACATGATTCTTTTCTTCGGTTCGTGATTGAGAGTTTTCTGCAGAATTATTGGATCAATAGAAGAACAAACCCCAGTATATATTATAATGTATTTGTATTAATAGAAAAACTAGCATACGTTAGGATACTTACCAAACCAACACCGATCTTTGCTTGTTCGTTTTCCATTCACTGTATCTCGTCCTTGGATCATTGATTCTGGAGCCTCATATCATATGACTGGGTCTTCCAAATGTGTTAGAATCTCACTTTAAATGCTTCAGGCAAGGAAAAGGTTGGCATAGCTGATGGTTGGTTCCCTTTTCCTTATGAGGCTCTGTTGTAGCAGGGCAGGGAAGGAAAGGAAAGGGTCTGTTCCTTTGAAACTGATTTCTTAAGACTTTTCATCTGTATTCTTCCATGTTCCTAAATTTCCCTCTACATATTTTGTCCATTAGTTCCATGAAGCAAAATGGGAATTGAAACGCCTACAACAAAACGAATTATGTCTGTTATTTATTGGAATTTGAAAAGCCCACAAACGAATTCTTTCTTTCACAGGAACTCCTGAGCTGTGAGTACAGGGAAGATGATGGATTGGCAATGGTAGGGTGCAAATAGGGCATTTTCTATATGATCGACTAAAACCTAAGTAAGTCAACTGAGGTAAGTAGGTAAAGTAAAAAAAAAAAAAAAAAAGCATTGGTAACTTATTTCGTCAGGGTTAGATTAAACATATAAAAAGAAAGCATCAAAAAAAAAAAAAAAAAAAAAAAAACGGTTCCCCAAGCCCATAAAAGTCAATTATTGACGAAACAAGAAGGTAAACACAACTCCAGCCCCATTGATCAGACTAATAAGGAAAAAGCCACAAGTGGAAGTTGTTTTAGTGCTTCGTTCCTTTCCAACATTGATTCCTTTTTAAGTTGCTGACCTGATTTCGTTTTATTTGAAGTTGGGTGTATCCTTCATTCGCCCTGCCAATACTCATGGAATTATTCCTTGTTAAGCTTGACTTGAAGTAGTCTCTCTTACATACCATGTCCAATGAATGCAGCTCTTGTAGGAGTGTAGTTGATAGGTCTCCCTTTTTACCAATAGAAATAGAGCAGTAGTTTCCACCTTCCCTTTCAAGGGTCCGTCCGTCCGTCCGTCCGTCCGTCCCCTTACAGCACAGCTGGTTCTATTTCAAAAACGTATCCTCGAATAGATGGGCTGCTTATGCGGTATGCGTCGGCTTCGGCTTTTCTACCCCCTTTGGCATAGTTTACTTAGTAAGCAACTGCCCCACTGGATTGAAAACAGACCTCAAAATCCCCTCGAGGAAAAGTCAAAACTAACTCGAGAGAAAAATTAGCTCAAAGGGTCTTACACCAATGAAAGCTTTTCTGTTGTTTTACATTTTAGGGTAACCGTACGGGTTATCAAAAATCAAATGGATTATTCTACTCTGTATGTGTTCCCCTCACAATTCTTCATTTCCTTTATTTGTATTTGAAGACTTTTCCAATGGCCATTTGCTTGAAAGTAGGAATATAGAACTAGCTCCAATGCTTTACTGGCCATTGCTTGAAAGTAGAAATAGAGAACTAACACTCGCTGTAAGGGCACCACTACTAGATTATCAACCGTCCCGTAGCAGCGGAACAAGCTAATGATAGATGAATGAGAAAAGTATCGACTCCTTCGAATCTTTGAGCTAATTAGCTACGACTACTACCTACTATCAGACAAGAAGGCTTTTGATTTTTCTGCAGAACTTCAGGGAGAAGGAGAAGAGACACCATTGGTTGTGCAGTAACTGAGGAGAAAACCATCTGTTTACACTAGTACGTTGAAGCTCCAACCTCATAGTTATCTCAAAAAGATGCGGATCGATCGACGCTGGCTCCATACTCTGTCCAATGCTAGTATGAATTAGGTGATAAAAGCTATCAAGCAACTGAAAGCTTCATTTTTTTTCTCGTTAACGATGGCTTTCTCTCCCTCTACTTCACCATCGTAGTACTAGTATTGACTAAAGTGGGCTCACAGAGTAAGTGATTCTTTATAATTAAATAAAATATATTATGAGATTAATTGGATTCTGATAAAAGATATTAGTCAGTATTAAATAAAGTCCATATTATATTGAAATATTTTAGGAGATGCCCTTGATGGAATGAACTATCCTAATAATTTACCCTAGACCCTTTGCTCTTGCCTATAAAAAGATATGACCTTCTCTAAACCTAACATCTGAGGATAAGCCGCAGCGACATCCCGGTGATATTCAGATCCAGAAGACGGTGTTCTTGAAGATCTAATTGGATCTTATTCAGATGATATCTAAAGATACGCATCGTATACAGATCTAGTGTTATTTAATTTCAATCCTGGCATAAAAGTTTTCTTCATAATAGTTTGCATAATTATAGTTTTTATGCTTACAATTGGTATCAGAGCAAGGTTTTTGAGATAAAAAATATTAGATCTATTATTTTTATTTACGATGTGTTGATCTGAATATCTTATTGATCTGTATTCCTATCTGTTAAGTTTAATCGTTTGCTTGCGAACTTGCTGCATTTTGGCCGAATTTGCCTGCAGCAGCACTGAGTGTGCGCACAGGCAGCAGCGTCGGCTACACTGCCGACGGCCCGGGCCGTGTGCTGGATCGATCGTGCGTAGGCGGCAACCGCATCAAGTGGCGGTCGCGCGTGGGTTTGCCATCAAGTGGCAGCCGCAGCCACCGCATGGCAGCGGTCGCGTCCCAACGGTCGACGGAACGCAGAACCCGTGCGCAAGCCATGACCGCGCATGTCACAGCCTCACAGGCCGTAGTCACGCAGGTCGCAGCCACGTGCTGGCGACCGCACAGGCGACGACTGCGACAGCAGCAGGGGAAGAAATTAGGGTTAGGGCTTTTCTTCAATGAAAAAAAAATTACAGTTTTACCATTTTGCTGAAATCATGGTTTTGCCATTCTACTAAAATGACAGTTTTGCCTTTTAGCAAAAATCAAAATTTTATCATTCTGCTGAAATTACAGTTTTGTCTTTAGCCGAAATTACAGTTTTATCATTTAGCCAAAATTATAGTTTTATCCTTCTACCGAATAGGATTATTTATGGTTTTACTCTTTCTGTGTTTTATTAATCCTATAACATTTCTACGCTTTATAAATTATGTAATTCTTTTATATCCTTTTAGAATTACAATTCTATCATTATAAAATTGAGAAATTATGGTTTATTTTTTTAATTATAAAATTGATCAATATATAATCAAATAAATTTAATCATGATTATATTTTGATTATTCATTGATTAAATTTTATTTTGATCAAATTAGAATTAATAGATCTTGATCAATTTATTTAATTGGGCTTATGGGCCTCTCCAATTAAATAAAATTAATTAGTTTAATTAAAAAATAATTATAAATTATTTTTTCTTTATAGTTTTCTCATATGAATTATTAATTGCATGTGTTAAATCCAATTATTGTTTCTTAGATATTTATTCCGTTATTTACATACATATGTTAGGAATTATGAAATAATATTTCTTTTTCACATTAAGGCATGATTTATGTATTATCATGATTATAGTTTTCATATGAGTTTTTTTTTCGCTGATTAAGTATTCAACAATTATTATGGTTGTTATTCTATTATTGTACTGTTTCAGCATAAATTAGATCAAATGAACTTGATGAATATTATTTGTAGTTCATCTCCTTAAGTTATGCCTGACAGATAGCTACCAAAATAGCCTGGAATGGTAGGCTTATAGGATATAAAATATAATTAAAGTATTATCATTCATAGGATAATTTAATTTATATTTTATATTACAGCATTAGTCTTGTAGTCACCAAAGTGGCATAGATCAATGATTTATAAAATTACATTAAGGAACAAGTCATCAATGATATTAAGGAAATAATATTCAAAATTACATGCATAATTATGAGATTTAGATAATCCTAAAAGATAATCTATTTCAAATAATTATGTGATGGGGTAGGACGATACTGTTTTGAATATCCTTGCATTTTAGAATTGTATACCTAAAGATAGCAAAACTATTCCATAAAGATAGTATCAGTCCTCCATAAATGATCTTGAGTGAACACTGGATATGTCAATATTTTTACCCAAATGTTAAATATTGATGATATCAATAGTTCATCATATTTTGGTAAACTCAAAGCATTAATGTTATTTTATGTTCTGTAGTGGTATTTCCGTCCATACATTCTCATGCTTCTAGTGTCGCTATACTCTTTGGATAAAATTATTCAGAATTGTTAGAGCATGTGCAATTTACACTGGGCGTATTAGCTTGATTTGACATTGCTTATTGAAAAGCCCATAGAATTAACTAATGAAAATACTATGGAACAAGCCAATGAGATGAAGGCTTGGGAAAGATCTGATAGGCTCAGTTTAATGTTTATAAGGATGACAATTATAAATAATATAAAGACTTCATTACTAGTTGCAACTAGCGCACGTGAATATTTAAAGGTTATTGAAGATAAATTTAAATCTGTTGATAAGTCATTGGATGGTACATTAATGAAAGAACTAACTATAGCTCAGTATGATGGTACTCGAGGAATTCAGGATCACATCCTCAATATGGCTGACAAAGCTGTAAAACTTAAGGCGTTGGGAATGAATGTTGATAAAATTTTTAATTCTCTTCCTTCTTAGTTTGGTCCATTCAAGATTCACTATAATACAAATAAGGATAAGTGTGACTTGAATGAGTTAACTAATATGTGTGTTCAGGAAAAATTAAGATTAAGGCAGGAAAGTTTATATAATGTACTGACTACTACTCAAGAAGTTAGTAATAAAAAAAGAAAATTGAAGCATCATCCATCAAAGAAATTTGTCGGGTCTGGAATTGTTAGACAGACTATTGAAAAGAAAGCTATTACAAATAAGTGCTTCTTTTGTAGCAAGAAAGGATATGTAAAGAAGGACTGCATTAAATGTAGGACTTGGTTCAAAAAGAAATGTATAAACTCGACCTTTGTATGTTTTGAATCAAACATTGCAGAAGTTCCTTCTAATACATGGTGGATTGATTTTGGTGCTTCAACTCATGTTACTAATAATATGCAGGGATTCCTTTCAATCTGGAAACCAAAAGACCATGAAAGATTCATAATTATGGGAAATCGTCTCAAAGCAAAAATGATATTAGTATATTAGTAGGGACTTATCGCTTACGCCTAGAGACGGGTCATCTGATGGATCTTAAAGACACATGTTTTCTTCTTATAATTTCTAGAAATTTAGTTTTTTTGTCTAGAATTGATGAGTTAGGATATTGTGTTTCTTTTGGTAATAGTAAACTCAGCATATTTTATGATTCAATAAAAGTTGGTTCTAGAATTCTGTATGATGGTTTGTAGAGAATTAATTTGAATCTTGAGTTTGCAAATACATTATTAACCCTACAATCAAGTGTTGGAATGAAATGCAATTCTAATAATGAATTATCTTATGTATTGTAGCATAGACGGTTGGGGCATATCTTCAAGGAAAGAATTGAAAGATTAGTGAAGGATAATATTTTGAAAAATTTAGACTTCACTAATTTTGATGTTTGTATAGATTGCATTAAGGGAAAGTAAACTAAGCATACAAAGAAAAATACCACAAGAATAAAGAACTTCTTAAAATTATTCATATTGATATTTGCAGACCACTCCATATTTATTGTTTTAATGGAGAAAGGTACTTCATCATATTTATAGATGACCTGTACAGATATGGCTATATTTATCTAATACATGAAAAGTCTCAAGCCATTGACATTCTTGAAGTATACATAAATGAGGTCGAGAGATAATTAGATAGAAAAGTTAAAATTGTCAGATCTGATAGGGGTGGTGAATTTTATGACAGATATGATGAATCCAGTCAGAATATTGGTCCTTTTGCTAGATTCCTATAATAGCGAGGTATTTGTGCCTAGTATACATTACCAGGTATGCCACAGCAGAACAGTATTGCTGAAAGGTAAAATAGTACTCTTATGAATATGATTAGGAGCATGATGAGTTATTCCACTATACTTGAGTCAATGTGGGGTGAAGCTCTTAGGACAGCTATGTATATCTTGAATAGGGTTCCTAGTAAGTCGATTCCATCAACTCCTTTTGAGTTATAGACTGGTAGGAAACCTAGTTTGAGACATTTACATATTTGGGGGTGTCCTACAGAGATAAGAGTATTCAATCCATATGAAAAGAAATTGGATCCAAGAATAATTTCTGGATATTTTATTGGTTACCTAGAAAGATCCAAGGGATACATATTTTATTACCCTAATCATAATATGAGGATAGTAGAATCTGGTAATACAAAATTCCTAGAAAATGACAAAATCAATGGGAATCAAAAGTCTCGAAGGATTAATTTTGTATTGAGGAGATTCAGGCTACTTCTCCTGTATTATCCCCTATTCGAGAAATTATTGTTCCTCAAATCAATGAAAGAATTGATGAGGGTAAACAATAGAATAACATTGATGAATTCTCACATGATGTTGTTGTCGCCGCCGATAGTCTTGTAGAACAATCACAATTGGTAGATTTGAGAAGATCTCAAAGGAAAAGGAAATATACCATATTTTATGATTATGTGGTATATCTGCAAGAATCATATTTTAATATAGGAATGAAAAGAGACCCTTATCGTTTTCAAAAGCCATAGAAAATAATGATTCTGAAAATTGGTATGATGCAATGAAAGAGGAGTTAAAATCAATGGACCAGAATGGTATCTGGGAACTCATTGAATTACCCAATAATTGTAAAAGAGTCGGTTGTAAATGAGTATTTAAGACTAAACGTGACTCGATGGGCAATATCGAACGATATAAAGTTAGACTTGTGGTCAAAGATTTTTCTCAAAAAGAAGGCATTGACTACCATGAGATATTTTCTCCAGTTTCTCGAAAGGACTCATTGAGGATCATCATGATATTAGTAGCTCATTATGATCTTGAGTTACATCAGATGGATGTGAAAACAATATTTTTGAATGGGGATCTAGATGAGGAAATCTATATGGAACAACCTGAAGGATTCATAGAAAACGGAAAGGAAAGTTGAGCTTACAAACTTAAGAAATCTATTTATAGCCTTAAACAAGCTTCCAAACAATGATATATAAAGTTTCATGATACCATTCATTCCTTTGGATTTAAGGAAAACACTGTTGATCAGTGTATATATCTGAAGGTTAGTGGGAGCAAGTTTATTATATTGGTTCTATATGTAGATGATATATTGCTTACTAGTAGTGATCTTGGTTTATTATACGAAACTAAGATATTTCTCAAAAAGAACTTTAAGATAGTTGATATGAATGAGACATCCTATGTTATTGGCATTGAGATATTCAGAGATAGATCTCAAGGTTTGTTAGGACTATCTCAGAAATGTTATATTAATCGTATCTTCGAGAGGTTTAATATGCAGCTTTGCAAAGCTAATGATACACCTATTACTAGAGGTGAAAAATTCAGCCAAAACCAGTGCCCGAAAAATGACTTAGAAAGGGATCAAATGAAGAATATTCCTTATAGGTGCACAATTGAAAGTCTATTATATGCTCAAACCTATACAAGCCCATATATCAGTTTTGCAGTTACAATGCTGGGTAGATACCAGAGTAACTCAGGAATAGAACATTGGAAAGCTGCAAATAAAGTAATGAGATATCTGTAAGGGACAAATAATTATATGCTCACATATTGAAAATCAGATCAGCTTGAAGTAATAGGATATTCAGATATTGATTTTGCAAATTGCATCGATAGTAGAAAATCCACTTCAGGATTTGTGTTCATGCTAGTTGGTGGGGCAATTTCTTTGAAAAGTGTAAAACAATCACTTATTGCATCATCTACGATGGAAGCTGAATTTGTGACATACTTTGAGGTCATAAATCAAGCTTTATGGCTGTGAAATTTTATCTCGGGACTTGGTGTGGTCGACTCAATTGCTAAGCCGCTGAAGATATTTTATGATAATACCACAGTAGTTTTCTTCTCTAAGAATGACAAGTACTCTAGTGGTTCCAAGCATATTGAGATAAAGTAATTGGTGGTTAGAGAAAGAGTTCAAAAACAACAAGTGTCAATTAAAAATTTAAGCACCACTATGATGATTGTTGATCTATTTACTAAAGCTTTGCAGTGCAAAATATTTAAAGAACATGTTCTTAGAATGAGGCTTGTGAGCAAGCCATAAAGGATATAGTGATGCATGTTTAAGTTGATGTTATTATTGATATTTCTTTTACATAATTAAAGTTATTTATTTTTATTATCTTGTTTGTATTTATGTTTATACATATTATGGTTGAATGCAATAAACATGATTATCTTGACAAGACAAATTACAGGGATCATTATAGACTATATAAGGAAAGACTAACAGTGTTGTAGTACATAGAAGGAAGTGTGACATTGATGACATACAACTGTTATGACTCACATTGATAGTTGGACTGAATATAGTATTATTGTGCTTATTGAACTTATTGACTTATTTTTAAAATCATGGTCATATATAAAATACTTTTCAAAATTTTCAGAATCCAATTATATAAAATTATTTTTAAATAATTTTTTTATTTATTTTGATTTTAGATATGTTTTATATTTTATTAATTAATGGGCCAAGTGAGAGAATGTAAGATTGTGTGGTCTTTATAATTGAATAAGATATATTATGAGATTAATTGGATTCTGATAAGAGATATTAGCCAATATTAAATAAAGTCCATATTATATTGGGATATTTTAGGGGATGTCTTTGATGAAAGGAACTCTCCTAATAACTTACTCTAGACCCTCTGCTGTCGCTTATAAAAAGACAGGACATTCTCTAAACCTAACATTTGAGGGTGAGCCGCAGCGAGCCGCAATATGCTGCATAACAGTTATTGAGAGAGATTACGGTTATTCTCTCAATCTCCCCAAAATCATCAATAATAGTGGTCTTGTGAAAGGATAGAAAGAGAGAAAAAATGGATATATATCTATTCTAGTTCTCCTTACAGATCGATATCTCAGTGATATTCAGATCCAAAAGGCGGTGTTATTGAAGATCTAATTGGATCTTATTCAGATGACAACTAAAGGTACACATTGTAAATAGATTTAGTATTATTTGATTTCAATCCTGACATAAAAATTTTCGTATAATAATTTAAATAATTATAATTTTTATGCTTACATTTCAACCCCTTCTACCTTCACCTTTCATAGCATACTAGTTAGAAAATAAAATAAGATAGCATTCTCGATATCATAGTCGATCTCTAGTAATCCATTTAAAAACGATAAGAGAACTAAACTAAGGAATATCTACGACAAGAGAACTAAGGAATATCTAGAGAAAGAATAGAGTATACCGTGGCTATCTCCATCTAAAGTACGTGTATCAGTAGCTCTATAAGAACCTATTCTCGATATTCAAATCCTAATACCTCCTCGTAAGCCTATACGCCCCATTTCTGCTGCTTTATCCGGTGCCAGCACCGAAACCAGTGCCAATGGTATCTCTACCTTTCATTCTATAAAAACAGTTCTCTAACGGGGCAAATAAGTAAAGGAAAAGACATAAGAGTTTATTATAACAAACAACCAAAAATATACAGAACCAATTTCGTATATTCCGTATATCAAGATCCATTAAGTTAACCTAAGCTGTCGTGTCCTCTCCTAGCTCTAGCCCAGATCTCTGCAGCACCTTCTTTAAGGTAAAACCCCAGGTTCAAGTCCAATTTCTTAGTTTGCAGTCGACATTCCTGTCTATATTAGATTCCTCGCTCTGTTGCCGCATAGTTTTTTTCATCCTGGCCTAAGCCTTAGTAAATCCCTATAATCCCTATGAAAAAGATTGATCATAAACGGAATTCTATGAATCGTTCCCGCAGTCGTTGTTTCTGAAACCTCTACAGTAAGTGATGAAGGAATGAAATTCAAGGGGCGGGGGGGAGGCACCGCCCACCTCCCATTATAGAAATCTATAAATAGGACCCATATTTCCTTAAAGAAACTTGCCCATTGAAATGGGTTTTGGTTGTCTCATGACCCAAACTCCAACCCAAGTTTAAAGTATTCAGAAAAAAAAAAGAGAAGTTCAGAAAGTACAGTCAGCTACAGAGAGCGGAAGCTGACCCCCTAAAAACAACAACCACTTCTGATAGAAGTTAAATAAGGATCAGAGGTGGAATCCCATCTGCAAATCTGGTTGGCTAAGAATTAGAAGCCCCTTTTCTTTCCTCTACCTCAAACGCCCGCACCCATACTTCGGATTCTTCCCGCTAAGCTACTTATGTCCCAATGCCTCACTTACTTCAGGAATAGAATAAGCTCTTGGCATATATCAGCTCCAGCTTCTGCCTATGCTTTCTTTCAGTTAAGTTCCTACGTCGGGGCTTGTCTTGACGCCACTTCTAAGCTCTCCAAAGATGCTGTTGGCTTCTATAAACTCAAATATCAGAGTATTAATTTCACTTTGCCTTTCTGCGGCTAGTAAACCGCTTTTTGCGCATATTTCCCTAAGGTCGAAGTAAGTATCAGCAGAGGGAAAGAGAGGCCAGTCCAGCTATAAGAGATCGACTAGGGACTTCAATCCAAGAATATGCTATTTATTGTTTCACTCGATTACCAGCCTATGCCTCCTATCGATGATGCTTCCGTGGATCAGTACTGCTTTCCTGAACCAGATTGAATTTAGAACATCCAAAGCAGAGGCCTCGCCTATTGATAGCGCCACCTATTAGCAGGTCAAATCCAGACTTATCCACTGCAGGTGAAATCTATACTTCTCCGCTTAGAGACCTTTCTTCTGTTACGTAGACCTATAGCCTTTTATCTGGTAGGCTCCTTTTAAGGGGCAATCTTTAAGGGAAAGCTTAAAGATTGAAGTGGTACTTGCAAAAACAGGAGGAATAGAAGATTGATAGCGCCACCTATTGTTTCACTCTCCTATACTACCCTACTGGCAGAGAATCTTATCTTTTAGTTGTGCTAAGTGGTACTTACAAAAACAGGAGGAATAGAAGAAGCTTTGAATGCTATAAGTGATCGATCCGGGACCTTCACTTCAATCAATCCAGCATACCATATACCAAACCTACTGTTATGAGTTCTTCGTCGTGTTCGGAGACACAATGTAGTTTGAGGATGACATGTGCGGATGCTCAGTTTGGGTTATCACTTCGGTGCAGGCCTTCCTTCTGATCTTATGGATTTGTTCCTGCAAGATAAGACCTTCGCCTGGGTGGTGAATCTTCGGGGAGATCCCTCAACGATTAAGTTAGCATCGTTTCGAAGGGTGAAGTCCGACGTCTTACTTCAGATGCCGGAGCTTCTTCTTTTGGGATTGAAGTAGAGAATGAGCCCCCTTTAGGCTGCCCCTAGGGTGCCCCTTTTATACATGTACATCGTCGACTAGTCATGTCTCGACCTCATCATACTTCTGACGTTCTCTGCCAGCCTGTTTAAAGTTACAAGCACCGTCGGTGGCTGTTCATGCTGCCGGTTACGTGTTGCTTCTGTTTTGCTATCGTGTGATTTCCTCAAGTTCTTATGAGATCTGATGGCGACTGCACGACGTTCGATGCTGCCAAATCTTGGGTTTATCCGTTCGTTCATGACATGTTGCTCATGTGTGTCAAAGGGTTGGTTTGGGAGCTTAGTTAGTCGGCCTCGTCCTTCCACGTCGGTTTGTCTTTGGCCACGTTGTCCGATTTGGGAAGGGGACCACTATTATCCCTATCATTTCTCCCCCCCGAGGGAGGATGCTTCCCCGAGACTTCGTGAAGGCGAGGGGAAGGGTCCTTTAGGGATGACATAATGGAGTGATCTGTATGTGTGTTCGAGGTTGTGCCGTCTCGGCCGATCTAGCATTGACGCGATCATTAGGTGACTATAGGGCCCTTCATAGGAAGCTTTACAGGTGGGAGGTTTTTGTTAGGGAATCCCGGGGGCGACGAGCTCTTAGACGAGGCTGAGGGCCTGCTCGGAGATATTTGAGGTTGCAAACTCTTGGGCGAGGCTGAGAGCTTGCTTGTCGATGGTCGGGACTGAAAGCCCTTGGGCGAGGCTGAGAGCTCGCTTATTGATGGTCCGGACTGAAAGCCCTTGGGCAAGACTGAGAGCTCGCTTATTGGTGGTCGGGACTGAAAGCCCTTGGGCAAGGCTGAGAGCTCGCTTGTTGATGGTTGGGACTGAAAGCCCTTGGGCGAGGCTGAGAGCTTGCTTATTGATGGTTGGGACTGAAAGCCCTTGGGCAAGGCTGAGAGCTGGCTTACTGATGGTCGGGATTGAAAGCCCTTGGGCGAGACTTTCGGCGGGGAGATTTTCCTCGGGATTGATAACGATCCATTCGTCGATCGAGATACTTTATGAGATGACGCGTGTCCCCTGTAGTAATTCACCGAGCGTAGGAGATGAAGTATCATGATAAGTTGTCCCGCTTTTAGGGGATACAGAGCACCAACCGGCTTGGGAGTGAGGTATTAATCCTCTCCGGTTCTTTGGTAGTCTCCCCTTATTCTGCTTGCTGACTGCTTCCCCACCGTCGCTACTATTTGCTTCCCTGCTGTTGTTGTTGTTGTCACACCTCGTCATCTCTGGTGCCAATTTTGCCGACGTTCTTGGCCTTCCTCCCCTTTCTCTTCCCCCGGTAGTTTCTCAAGTAGGTCGGATGTCTTCCGCCTCCTCTCATTTTGAGTCTCGCTTAGTTGAAATGTCGACCCGTATGTCTAGGGTTTTGAGTCGTCCCTCCGGGGATTCTAGGTTGTCCACCCTTGTCTTTGTGTCCGAGGGTGCGGCTCCAGCCGACCCTAGGACTGCAAACGCCCTAGTGGCGATGCAATCCAATTTTGATGTAGACTCGACCGTGACAACTCGTTGGTTGGTCGAAGTGAGGAAGAACTATTTCATTCCTCCAGAGTATGAGCTCCATGCGCCCCTGCCTGGGGAGCATCCTTATGACGCATTTTCGAATGGCTTCAGCCTGTCGACTGATGCTTTCAAGGTGGGTCTCAGGTTCCCACTACACCCTGTGATAGAGGCGTGCCTTAAAGGGTGGTAGATTTCGCCTTCTTAGATAGCGCCCAATTCATGACGCTATATGGTAGCTTTCCTATGGGAATGCTTTGGGTCGGGCATAGAGGTGACCCAAGATTTGTTCATGGCCTGTTTTCGCTTAAGCCACGGACAAGCTGGTTATTATCTCACCACTCACGCGAGATTCAGGGTAGGGGGTGCGCCTTCCAGTAACAAAGGCTGGAAGTTGCGATTTTTCTTCATCTCGTGTCGTCGGGGCTAGAGCTTCCCGACCGAGTGGACTTCTAGGACGATGAATAACCTAGTCCCGGCTCTTTCAGTCGATGAGGCCGAACTGGTCGAGATCCTCCGGGGGATCCTTTCTGCTTCCAGGGGGTGAAGGACATGAATGAGGCCTGGTTAGTCGTGGCAGGCCTCAAACCGGCCCCCCGATGTATGTTTCTTCTATCTACTCATTGTGTTAAGTGTTTTACTGATCATACGTTGCTGTATAGAAATGTTTAATCTCGGAAAGATGAAGTCTTGTGGTGGGGTGGGCAGCAGATCCGCGGCCACCCCGACAATTGGCGTTTCCGCTTCTACGACGACTGCCGAGTCCCTAGTTGAGAAGTGCCCCAGCGTTGATGAGGGGCTGAGTTTGAGGAAGCGCAATCAGAGAGAGACTCCAGAGCATCAGGCGGACGCCTCGGGGAGTACCACAAGGGTCCCCTCAGAAAAGGGGAAAGAGCTGGTAGCGATGGAGGAGGCTCCGAAACGAGGTTATACCCTCCGGGAGCTATGTGAGGTGGAGGACTGTGTGGGGGCGGAGAGGTATTTTGCAACTGTCATGACACGGCTGAAGGTTGTCGAGGGTGAAGACCCTCTAATGCCGAGGTGGTCGGCCATCGCTGGGTTCAGCCAGTTTTGGATCGAAGGTCCGCTATCTGGGGAATACCTACGCGGGGCTTTGCATCCAAACTTGGCGAAGCAGGCGTATGAATGCCCCTCTGAGGAGCTTATGAATAGGGCCAGCAAGTCGACCGTCAGGGTAAGCGCATTTTCTCTCATTCCCTTCATCTTCTTTCTTTCCTTTTGACTGAGCTTTCTCTTTCCTTCTCTTCGCAGGGGCTTCATTTTATTACTGCTCTCATCGATTGGGTGCATGATGTTGGTCAACTAGTCCGGAGCCAACATGAGAGAATTCTAGCACTTCGGGCCGACAACAAAGAGCTCAAGGGTCGGGCCAACCAGGATTTGGTCATGGCTGCCAAGTCCCGTGCAAAGGAACTGGAGGGGGATGTCAATAAGTTGTGAAGGGAGTTGGAGTCCCTCACAACCTAGCGAAGGAGGCTCAAGGAGGAAGTTGGGATTCTGTGCTCCAGCTTGGATGGGGCTCAGAATGACCGAGCTCATCTAGAAGAAGATGTGCTATCATTAATCGAGGCGACGACACTTCTTAAGGCTGAGCTGAAGGGCAAGGGAGCGAAGATGGTGGCCATTTTTAAGGCATCCCGAGGATTCAAGTCGGGCCTCGAGAAGATGGGACGGGTCAGCTACGAGTTCGGGTACCGGGTGGCGCTCGAGCGACTATGGGCGAAACATCTGATAGAGGTGGAGCAAGACCCGTTCATCGAGTGCCCCAAGGATGCCAACGTCAAAATGGACCTCAGCCAACCCTTCGATGATAGTTCTCCTTCAGAGAAGTATACCTTACAATGTATTGTGTGTTGGGCATCAAAGCCCCCTTTGTATTGGTCGATCGACCGCCTTTTGTTTTCTCACCCATCAATAAAACTGCTTTTCAAACTGTTATATGGATCGTGTTAAGATGTCAAATCTTCGGTCTGTCATCTTGACATAGAACTTTTTCAAGTTTGACACATGCCAAGTCCGAGGGAGTGCCCTCCCTTCCATCATCGATAGAATGTAAGTTCCGTTCCAGATAACTCGAGTGACACGGTATGGTCCCTTCCATCATCGATAGAATGTAGGTTCTTAAGGTGTGCTTTGGCCCTGAGTTCCTCGAGCATTCTAGATCTTCCCTGAGGCTTGCTTCCGATGCTTCGATGGTGAAGTTCTCCATCCTTAGCATCGGGAAGATCACCTCGGGAGGGAGGACGGCCTCGGTGCCGAAGGCCATACTATAGGGGGACTCCCCCGTAGGGGTCTTCGGCGTCATCCGCAGAGCCCATAAGACACTAGGGAGCTCCTCGACCCAGGCTGTTAGAGCCCCTGCCACTCATCTACTGAGTCCTTCGAGTATGCTTCTGTTGGTTACCTCTGCTAATCTGTTGGCCTAGGGGTGAGCCACCGAACTGAACTTCAGTTGAATCCGATAGTTTTGGTAGAAAGCTATAAACATAGGGTTGTTGAACTGCATCCCATTGTTTGTGACTATGATCTTTGGGATGCTAAACCTCGTTATGATGTTTCTCTAGATGAAATTCTTCATCTGCTTTTCGGTGGTTGAGGCCAAGGGCTCAGTCTCAACCCACTTGGTGAAATAGTCCACCCCGACGATTAGGAACTTGTGTTGCCCCGCAACTTGTTGGAACGGGCCGAGGAGGTCCATCCCCCATTGTGCAAAAGGCCAAGCGTAGTGAGTCAAGGAGAGTGGCAAGGCTGGTTGGCAAGGAATGCGGGCATGTTTCTGGCACTCCACACACTTTTGGACGAAGGATTTTGAGTCTGCTTGCATGGTCGACCAATAATACCCGAGGCGGAGGATTTTGAAAGCCAAGGTACGCCCTCCGATATGTTCACCACATATCCCCTCGTGGACCTCGGCAAGCACAACATCAACCTCAGATTTCGATAAGCACCATAGTAGGGATTGGCTGAAAGCTCTTCTATAAAGGCGCCCATTGATGGTGTCGAACCATGCTTCAGTTCTTTCGATTCGACGAGCGACGACTTCGTCTGCTGGGAGAGTCGCATCTTTCTTACAGTGTAGCATTTCCTCCCTCTAGTCGGAATGAGCGACCGTGGTTGCCTTTTCAATAGTGGCGACTGTCGACTGGTAGAGGATGGGAATGGTCGGCAACTTGTCGGCTATGTCGGTAGAGGCCGACCGAGCGAGGGCGTCGGCCCTGGCATTCTCGAGGCGCAGGATTTGGAAGATTTTGAAGTACTTGGTCATACTTATCAGCCAACGGGCCTCAGCAAGATAATGGGCCATGTTCGGTTCTCGAGCCTCGAAGCTCCCGTCGATTTGGCCGATGAAGAATTAGGAGTTAGTGAACACCTCTAGGTGTTCAATTTGTAGCTCGGTGGCCAGTCATAGTCTGAGCAACAACGCCTCGTATTCTGCTTCATTGTTGGTAGTTGAAGATTCCAAGTGCACGGTATGTTCTCAGGTTTACCCATCGGGGTCTGTCAGGACTATCCCGGTTCCTCCCCTATAGAAATTCACTAATCCATCGATGTGGAGGGTCTATGCAAGCTTCCTCTGGGGGGCTCTAGGGCGGTCAACTCTGAGGAGAAATCGACAATAGCTTGGGCGTTGATTACCCTCCTCGGGATGTACTCCAGGTCGAATTCATTGAGCTCTATTGACCACTTGAGCATCTGTCCTATAATGTCAAATTTAGAGAAAATTTGACGTAGTGGTTGATCAGTGACTACCTTGATGGTGTGGGTCTAGAAGTATGGCCTTAGCTTCCTGGCCATGAGGACTAGGGCGAGAGCGAGTTTCTCTATCAGAGGGTACCGCTCCTCCGCGCCCTACAAAATGTGGCTGGAGTAGTAGACATGTCGTTGGCTGTTCCTGTCGAGCTTTATCAGGACCGAGCTGACGGCTCACTCCGAGGGGGAGAGGTATAGCTCGAGCTGGTCACCTGGGTTGACCGTGGACATCCGAGGTAAGGTCGCGAGGTGGGCCTTGAGCTCTTGGAATGCTTGCTCACACTCGGGGCCTCAGCTGAAGTCTCTATTCTGCTTTAACACCCGCAGTATAGGATAACTTCGGTCATTAGCCTGAGATATAAACCGCCCTATTGCTGTCAACCTCCCGACGAGGCGCTGAACTTCCTTGACGGTCTGTGGTGGTTTCATGTCAATGATGGCCCTGATCTTCTCCAGGTTCACGTCTATCCCACGTTGGTGAATGATGAAGCCGTGGAATTTTCCTGATGCCACACCAAATACACATTTGGCGGGGTTGAGCTTCATTCCGAACTTTCTAAGGGCTTGGAATGTCTCAGTGAGGTCCGCACGATGTGTTTGTGTTTGCTTGCCTTTGACGATCATGTCATCAATATAAGCTTCCATATTTCTGCCCAGCTGGTCCTTGAATAGTTGATTGACCATTCTCTAGTAAGTAGCTCCCACGTTCTTTAGTCTGAACGACATTACTCTGTAATAGTAGGTTCCTCGATGTGTGATGAATGCCGTCTTCTCCTAATCCTGAGGGGCCATTCGGATTTGGTTGTATCTTGAGAACACGTCCATGAAAGAGAGGAGTTCATTCTCGGAGGTGGGTCTATCAGTTGATCAATCCTCGACAGTGGATAATAGTCCTTCGGGCAAGCCCGATTAAGGTCGGTGTAATCAACACACATGTGCCATTTTCCATTAGCTTTTTTCATGAGAACTACATTAGATAACTAAGTTGGGTACCTAATCTCCATTATGAATCTGGTCTCTAGTAGTCGATCTACTTCTTCTTCAATTGCCTTTTGCTGGTCGGGGGTGAACTTTCTTGGGGCCTACTATACCGGGCAAGCCCCAGGGGCGATGTTCAATCGGTATTGTGCAATCTGTGGATGTATGCCCGGCATGTCGCTAGTCGACCAGGCGAAGATGTCGGAATGGCATCCAAGGAAGTCTATGAGCTGGATACGTTGATCTTCGGGTAGAGCCGATCTGACCCGCACAGTCCTCTTTGGGCGATCCTTTTCCAGCGGTACTTCTAGTATTGGTTCAATAGGCTCAGATCGGGTGTCGGGTCTGTAAGGTTCTCGGGGGGTGGGAACCGGAGTCTCCTTGCCTTTTTTAGGGATGGTCGTTACCGCTAGGTAGCATCGCCTTGACTCTCGTGGGTCGCTCCTGATCTCTCCCGGCCCCGCGCTGGTTGGGAACTTCATGCTGCGGTGGTATGTGGAAACGATCGCCCTTAGTTTGTTGAGAGTTGGCCGCTCGATGATCACGTTGTACGCTTAGGGGAGGTCCACCACCATAAAAGGAACTTCCGTGTGGGAGAGTCACAATGCCTACTAGAGTTATCGCATCGTCGGTAAACCCTGTCAAAGTTAAAGTCATGGGGATGAGGTCCCGGTTAGTCATTCCAAGCTTGTAAAAAGAATCTAGGTATAATATGTCGGCGGAGCTCCCTATATCTATCATGATGCGCCTGACGCAGGAGTTTGCAATGTAGGTCGTGACCACTAGGGCGTCGTCATGATCTGGGTATTCACTCTCAGATTTGAAGGTGATCCCAGAATCGCTCCGTGGTCGGGGCCTCTTTTGAACTTTCGCGTGGGCATAGGCTTTCCTTGCCGAGGAGATAATGCCACCAATGGCCGGGCCGCCCACTATGATGTCTACTTGCCTCTCTATAGGACCTTTTGGACGGAGGGATGGCTCGCACGACTTCATTATGTACCGATCGAGGTGGCCGCGACGTATAAGGTCATCGATCTGGTTTTTCAAATCATAGCACTCTTTAGTATCATGCCCGTAGTCACGGTAGAAACGATAGTAACGTCTACGGTCCCGATCCTTGGCTCGAGACCTCATCGGGTTAGGAGTTTTGAGGAGTCCTTTCTCTAGGATCTGGAGAAAAATCTCAATTCGAGTGGAGTTGAGCGGGATATTGGGCGGCTAAGGAATGGTATGTTCGCCTCTCTCTGTCCTCCTCCTTGGGAGCCTAGGGGGTGGGCCTCGAGAGGTCTCAGCCCGGGGGCTCTTCTGATCTTCACGTTTCTCTGCTACCAAAATCTCGACGGTGATGTATTAGTTGGCCCTCTGTAGCATTTCTGGTATAGTCATGGGGGGTCGCTCCACAAGAAACCAGAAGAGGCGGGAAGGCCTAATCCCGATCATGAAAGCCAGGATGACCAACGACGGGTGTGCATCAGGAATGGCCCTAATTTTGTCTGTGAAATAGGCGAGGCACTGGCTGAGGTGCCCTTCCTCCTTTTGCCTCATCCCAAGGAGGGATGCGGCGGTTGGCTTCGATCGTGCACTAGAGAGGAAGTTGGCCTCGAACACCCTTGCGAGTTGCTCGAAAGAGTGAACGGAGGAGGGTGGCAACCGATCGTACCATCCTCGGGCGATCCCTCGGAGAGTCATCGAAAAAGCTCAGCACATTATGGTATCTGACGTGCCATACAAAGTCATCTGCGCGTGGAACGCGGCCACATGATCCGTTAGATCGGAGCTGCCATCATACGCCTCCAGCATCGGGAGGCAAAATTGTAATGGGATAGTGCATCTTGAATTTCTTGGACGAAGGGAGAGCCACAGAGGGGACATTCGACACGCTCATCTTTCGTCCTTAGGGTCCTACGGACATCTTCGATCCTTTGATTCACCAGGCATAGTTGCTCCCTTAGAGAATCTGTGGAATCCGAGGAGAGTGTGTCAGGATCCGGAAAGCTATGGGCTAACGCACTAGGTGCGAGCTCCGAACGCCTGGCTGCGCCGCCAGAGGCGGCCTGATCCGACTCCGGGGAGAAATGGGGAAGATTACCGACGGAGCGGGTCGTCGGAGGCTGCCCATTTTGTGGCAGCGTTGCTCTTGTCTAGGGTAGGGAGACTGCCTAAAGCTGTGGGCTCGACTGTTGGGTGAGCTACAGGATATAGGGGATAATTGCTTGAAGCATTCTCGATATAGCCTAGACCTGGTTAGTAAGTCCCTAAAAAGCCTTGGGAGTCACCACTGGGGTCCTTGGGTTCGGTGGGGGTGGAGTTAGCCTAGGGTCGTTGAGTAAGCTCTAGTATCGCCCTAGGGTGTGGGAAGGTATGTTCCCGTCTCCGAATGAATGGAGTGCAAGCGGGGTCGAAGGGCCCCGCCCGAGGTTGGCTGTGTCGCGGGAGGGACATCTACCCCAGGGTTGACAAGCGTTGCACGCTCTTGTGACATTAGGACCTCCTTCTAGCGCCAAATGTTGTGGGTTCTCCGTCGCGTCCGGGGAATCAACACAATAGGGTTCCGACCACGAGTACAAGAGGAGTCCAATGCAATGTAGTTCGAGGATGACACGTACGGATGCTCGGCTCTGGTTTGTTGGGAAACCTCAGCGGGTGCATCACATGCACAGCGAAAAATAAAACAAAATACCAATTTCCCATGCAGATCAAATCATCGTGCAAAATATTGGGGTCGCGAGAAAAACGTCAAAACCTTTAAAATCGCGATGTGTGAGAGATTGATTTTACCTAGGAAGATCGTATATCCCTGTATTCCATATCCGAATAGAGAAGATGAAGAAGGTCAAGCGTCCTCCTCTCTGGTGGTATCCACACGATGGATCTCTGCAGTGAAACTCCTCTAATCTGATCTCGCAACTCTTCCACAGAGGGAGGGAGGAGAATAGGAGGTGGTGGCTAAAGCTATAGCCCATCAACCATGAGTCTCCCCTCCTATTTATAGAGAGCCACCAAAACCCCTAGGGCTCCTGCCTTAGTGGGTATTGGATCTCCATCCAATAACCCACTAACCTTGCATTATTGGATCTCTATCCAATAATCTCCTTAGGCCTCTAATTGGGCCTTAAGCAAGGAGCCCATCAGCATAGGGTCGCATCTAATGAGAATAGGAGCTAATTGGATCTCCGTCCAATCCTCTATTCGCTGAAGCATCCACCGTATGTGTGTGACCCTCTAGGCCCGATACCGAGCTGGTCGTGAGTCACTCCCATCAGAATTCCTTCTGATATAGTGAATTATTTATTATCCTCATAATAATTCACTCGACTCATCGACTATAAACGTACTAAGCCACACGGTATAATCCCCAGATGGTACAAGGGAGATTAAATCCATCGGACCTATCTGTCCACAGTTACCATATATCTATAATCCCTCATCCAACTAATATCTCAGAGACCGTATATTAGACATGGTACTGTCAGGTCACAAACAGACTCCATCATAGTCTTGCTCTAATCGGATTCTCCAGGAGAACTTTTTCTCTCTCAATCCGAATGACCCTATCCAGGGATTTATCTGTGCAAGCACATATATGATATTCCTCTCGTGATACCGAGAGTGGATGATCCTCTATTGACACTTAATTACCTTCATAAGGTTGGCTACAAATCTCGATAACCAGTTGTACCAGATCTAGAACTTTCCAAACCTATAAGTCTGATGTCAAAGAAAGGAGTACTCATACAAGGCATCCTTGGTGTCTCAAGTCTAAGGACCAGATACACAACTGGGACTATGAAATTGTTGTCTGACATTAGGTATCATTAACCATATAGCATTCCATAAACAGATCAATCAGTGAACTAATTCTCCAATGAGCACCTGTATTATATCCTTAGTATTTCCACATAAATGACTATAAGACCAACCACCTCTATCATATGGATAGGTATATAGTACACCAATCTATCTGATTATCTCAATGTCCCTCTTGAGTAACCTATGACCGGGATTATTTAGGATCAGTGTTTAAAGATAAATCAATCTCATTATCGTGATCTCATCACGATCCGACTCCTATTGCACAGAACCAAGGACATCACAATATAAATGTAACAAATAATGTGATAATATGTCAATATTAATCATAAGCAAAAAGATCACATAGCGTGTCACACGTGCCGTCACTCACGTGATCGGCTTGCAGGGCACCTGTAACTAGCAATCTCCCACTTGACCAAAAGGCAATCACCTATGTGTCTGATCCCCATCAGACCCCTGTGACGCTCAAATATAATCTGAGCTAGCGGCTTCGTCAATGGATCTACAATGTTATCTTCGGATGAAACTCTTTCCATTGCTATATCTTTTCGTGTCATGATTACTCTAATCAGATGAAACATCCTTAGAACAATTCTGTTGAGACCTGAGTTCCTTTGTTAGAGTTATCGTCCTGTCGCTGTCACAATATATGGGAGTCAGCTTCACGCTGCTTGGTACGACTCTCAAATCCTTGATGAACTTCTTTATCCACACCCCTTCCTTTGCTGCTTCTACTGTAGCAATGTATTCCGCCTCTGTGGTCGAGTCAGCAGTAGTATCTTGCTTGGAACTCTTCCAGCTTACTGCTCCTCCATTCAGGGTGAAAACATACCCTGAATTTGACTTGCTATCATCAATGTCGGACTGAAAACTTGAGTCCATGTAGCCCTCAACCTGGAGGCTACCTCCTCCATATACCAATAAAAGATCCTTAGTCCTTCTCAAGTACTTAAGGATACACTTTACTATCTTCAAGTGTTCTAAACCTGGATCTGCCTGATACCTGCTCATGACACTCAGAGCATGTGCTATATCAGGCCTGGTACATAGCATCACATACATGATAGACCATATCGTTGAGGCATCGAGTATCTTATCCATGTCTGCCCTTTCTTTAGGAGTCTTTGGGGACATACTCCTAGAAAGTGATATTCCATATCTCATTGGTATGAGATCTCTCTTGGAATTCTCTATGCCAAATCTTTTAACAATGGAGTCTATGTACCTAGACTGAGACAAGCCAAGCATCCTTTTGGATCTATCTCTATAGATCCGGATCCCCAAAATATAGGATGCTTCCCCTAAGTCTTTCATGGAAAAGTTTTTGGATAGCCAAGCCTTTATTGTGGAGAGCATTCCTATATCATTCCCAATGATTAGGATGTCATCCACATATAGCACGAAGAAGGTGATAACGCTCTCACTTACCTTTCTGTACACACAAGGCTCATCTTTGTTCTTAACAAAGTCATAAGATCTGATCACCTCATCAAATCTTATGTTCCAACTTCGGGAAGCTTGCTCCAATCCATAAATGGATCTAAGTAACCTGTACACTTTATCTGGACTCTCTTTGGATATGAATCCCTCTGGCTGTATCATATACACCTCCTCCTCGAGGTTGCCATTGAGGAATACTATTTTGACATCCATCTGTCAGATCTCATAGTCATAGTGTGCTGCAATAGTCAAAATAATTCTAATGGACTTGAGCATAGCTACAGGTGAAAAGGTTTCGTCATAGTCAACTCCTTATCTTTGACGATATCCTTTAGCTACTAGCCTTGCTTTATAGGTCTCTACATTTCGATCCACTCCGATCAGCCTTGCAGCCGATGGGTACAATACTCTCAGGTGCATCCACAAGGTTTCAAATCTTATTAGAGTATATAGAATCCATCTCAGAATTTATGGCTTCTTGCCACTTCCTGGAGTCTATACTCATAATAGCCTCCTCGTAGGTTTGAGGATCAACATCCTGAGAGTCATCTCCACTGATATATCCCACATATCTTTCAGGAGGGTGAGATACTGTACTAGTCCTACGCAAAGTTAGAACTTGTGTGTTAGGTACATAAACAGACTCGAGCTCTGGAATGGTGCTAGGTTCTCCAACCTCGCTCAATTCTATCTTGCTCCCACTGTTTCCACCAAGAATGTGTTCCTTCGCAAGGAACATAACTCTCTTGGCAACAAAAACCTTTCGGTCCTCGGGATGATAAAAATAATACCCCAAAGTCTCCTTAGGATATCCCACGAATGTGCACCATTCCGTCCTTGATTCCAAGTTATCAGGGTTGTATCTTCTAACGTGGGTAGGACAACCCCAAATCTTAACGACCTTAAGATCAGGCTTATTTCCTTTCCATATCTCATATAGTGTAGACACTACCGACTTTGATGGAACTTTATTCAGAATGTAAGCTGCGGTCTCTAGTGTCACGGGCTTAGCTAATTTTGCCTAAGTCGTACGACACTCATGCGTGTCCGTCCGTAAAGGTCAGCCCTCCCCGAGATCTCCTAGAGTCCCTTAGACTTACAAAAGAGAAAACGGGCTAGAAGAAGCAATTTCCACGGGATCCATAAGCAACTACTGAAGTAAACATTTTATAAAGTCATTTACAAATTACACCCATGGACGTTACAAACTCAGAGAGGTTACACACAAAGGATAATGGTTCATTACAGACCGAAGTTCCCACAAGTGCTTATGAGACACACTCGTATTTATAAACCAAAATTGGCCACAAAGTAAACCAAACTAGGGCTGCTAAGCCTACTGCAAGCTCGCTTCTTGATGTACAAGGTATGTACACAAACCGAAGGACATAGACAAACATGAGCATTTCATCGAACACCTTTTTTACATTATTGTCTGTGACATTCTCCCCCACTTATTCCTTCGACGTCCTCGTCGAAGCCACTATAGATGCCATATCTCCTCGTATTTTGCTGAATCTTTAATCTTCTGCTTTGGCTGCAACATGCCCCTTTGGCTCCCAGCCGCTCTCCGTCGCTGTTGTTAAGTAGTCGAACTCCGATCCACCATGCTGCTTCAACTCACCAATGACTGAATCTGGTGTGGGGTTGGCTGAGTTGTGCTGATCCTTGTTGGTTCTCGCGGATCCTTCTGATGAAGGAAAAGACCTGCCTTATTATGCGCCATTATCGCAGTATACTCATGTTGCTTGAACTGGGTGGATTCTTGTTGGAATTTTGACGAGCATCGCCTTGCGGACTTTAAGGTTTTTGAGGTCCTTCCTCCATAATGTTTGCCCATTGATCCATCTTCCACGTTTAGGTGTCACTTTCAAGTAGGTTCGTATTACTCCCGCTTTCGATTGGTCAATTAGGAAATGAAGCAGACAATCTACTCTCAGTAGTACTGATCACCAATGGTAAGGATTTGACAACTATTGTCTTCCATAAGCTTTCTTTGAAGGGTCACTGAACTTGTGCAGAGCTCCCCTGCTGGATAAGTAAGAGAACTGGGATACTTGACTTCACCCATTCTCTTAGTAGTTGAGAAGGTAAGATTACTTGGCTTCGCTCATCTCCTCGAGTTAAGAGAATTGGGGTACTCAGTTTCGCCCATTCTCTTGAGTTGAGAAGGCAAAGGTTACTCGATTTTGCCTGCCTCCTCAAGTTTGTACTTCATGCATTGAGCTGGTTACTAACGTTCGTTCGCTCTTTGCTCACACTTCTAAAGCACTAGAAGTGTTTGCACTCCTTGCGTTGAGTTAACTACTGTGATTCGTCTTCCCACTGCTATTGAACTTCTGGAACGCAAGAAGTTTTGCCTGAAAAGAGCAAAAAGTTTACCCCAACTGGGAGTCCCCCAACTTGGAGTAAGTCTTTGATAGATCTGGTCACCTTTGGGATTGTACCGTTTTCTCCATCACCTTTACCGCCTACTTCTCTGAGTAGAAAAAGTATAGTACCGCGTACTACCTACTTTGTTCCTTGGTCGAGCACTCCTGTATCAACCCAAAGTGCCTCACTTTCGGCTATCTTGATGAGAAGCCCATCGACACCGATCTTATGAAGTTCCTTGGCCTCTGTCCTTCTGCCCTGTCTTGGTACTTGGAGTTTGTCTTTGCATTCTCTACCTCCTCGGCCCCGTTTACGACTAATGCTCTCCTTCCATGAGAGCAAGGGATCGATGACTCCATGGAAGTCCCGCCTCTACGGTACCATGGTGCTGCCAAGCCCATAGCCCTACTATCCGTTACCTTGCATCTTCATCCCTTCCTTCGCGATCGGTAGATCCGCCTCTACGGCACTGTGGTGTTCCTCCAAGTCCACCTCCTTTCTAACTGACACTTTACTTTTGGGTAGCTGAGCCCCACTGGACTCATCGTCGCTTCCTCGCCCCTTTCGACCACCTGCTTCAACACTACTGTGTGCTCCTAGCAGTTCTCCTTGGTCGATGGAAAGACAGACTGCAACTCTCATGCATGGCCTCCGCCATCTTGTTGCAGGGCTCGCACCGATTCTATTCTCCTTAGCTTCCCTTGTAGCAACGTTTGCTTACTCGGCCTTGTCCTCTGACTTGTCAGGCTCCCTTAAGCGAATGTGAGCATTGAAGTAGTCCAACTCACCAGCTGCTCCGATCATTCCTTTGTATAATCAAGTCCCCTCCAAGGGACTCACTAGTACTTGCAATCTGACTTCTCCCTCGGTAGTACATAGCCCCCATATGCTGATGACCAAGGCTTTCATCTGATGCAAGCTTCGATGCGCACACACGAAAGACCCATATCTGCGGTATCATGGCATTCACCCCTTGAATCCACAGCCCTTCTTGTCGTTGCATTGTTGATCGAAGTGGAGCTCCCAGCAGCTCCTGATCATTCACATGATCACATCCCCCTCCATGGGACTCACTGGTACTTGCACTTGGACTTCTTCCTCGGTGATATATAGCCCTCATACGTTGATGATTAAAGCTTTTATCCAATGCAAGCTTCGATGTACACATGAAGACCCGTCTCTGCGGTACTACGACATTCACTCCTTAAATACATAGCCCTTCTTCTTATTGTGTCGTACACCAAAGCTCCCAATAGCTCCTGATCATACCTCCACATGATCCTATCCCTCACGGGACATGATCGCCTGCGTTGCATTGCCACAAACTATTTCAGCACGATCCGTTGCATCATGTCGCCTCTTGGTGACATCTCCATTGCATACAGATTCTCGTGTGATGAACTCGAACTATGACTTCTCCATGTGTGGCCTCTGCCAACACATCGTAGGGCCTCCGCCATCTCTGATTTTTGGTTTGTTCCCTTGGCAATTCACCTTCGTCCCCCCCACTCTTGGGTCACACTCGGACGAAGCATAGCTCTAGGACAGTCCGTCGCCTAGTAGCTCCTGAAGTCCACTGACTTCGCTAGAATTAGTGCACCATTGTCTGGATCCTGGGCCTCTATCCCCTACTGGCACAATCTCTGTTATGCATCTCTTGTTCCTGACAACTCGAATGGCAATACTGTGTCATATTCTTCAAGAGTACTCGCCTCTGTGTCCTCTTGCCCCGTCCTAAGGTATCCTGATCCCAACATTACCTCCGCAAGTTGAATCACCTTAGTTACTCCGTCAAATGCATCTCTGAGGTAACTTGTTTGTGCCTCGAAGCTCCCTTTATCTTTGGCACTATGCAAGATAGGTCCACCCCATCAGAATGAAGAACCCATGGAACGACATGATCCCACTCTTGCCTCTACAAGAGCTCATGCTCTTGACCTCTGTCCAAGGAAAGCTCTATGCCTCCGCTCCATGTTCCATCTTTTATGTTGACTCTCTTCATGCGGCTTGGATACTTTACCAAGTTCTACCCAAGTCACTCCGCTCCTAGATTTGCGTTGAGTTGATAGTGGCCCTCGGGTCCACCATTCCACGGGTCAGCCCTCCGTTGAGTTCAATTTTCACATCGACTCGAAGTGTGCCTTCATATGATGTTGCCTTGGATTGCTCCCCCACTTGATCTCGAAATGCATCCACCAATGCATTCCCTCATTCCAGATCATGCGACAACTCTTCATCACTCGCTCTGTTGCACATGATTCTCCCTCTGGAGAACTCTTCCTCAATAGCTTTGTGAAGATATTACCTTGAGAAACTCTTCCTCAATATGTGCGATCTGTTGCACATGATATTACCTTGAGAACTAGGACTTATCCCTCTTGGATATCTGTCATATTGGAGTAACTTTCCTCTTTACATTCTTCCCACTGGAAGTTTTGGAGACCACTATCCCCTTTAGACTACTCCATCTTCCTGAACAATTTATGCCTTGTTCTGCCCCCGTAAATGCACTTGCTAGATTACGATCCTTTGCCAATACAGTCCCCATTGCACCGTTAAGGGTCTAGCAATGTGCTGAACTTGTTGCACATTTTAGCCGCCTACGAACGTATCCTTTCCATGTCGAAGAGAAAGTTCTGATGCTCCATGGCGTCGAGTTCCGATCGCACCTTAGGATGGTCACGAATAGTCCGTCATCTGTGTACAAGCCATTGCATGAGTACCGAATCCTTCGACTTAGCAATTTCCCTCACCTTTGTGAGCTTTGCACAACTCTTTCGGTTGTTATGCAACACCTCCCACTTTGCACGATCTCATCTTTCACCAAGCGCTTTGCCTTGAGCACCGTCAAGTTTGGTTGCCAACATCGAGCCATAGCTCGAACTCAACCATCCCAATCTCTGTATGCTACACATTCTTCATCGCTTGCTTGTCCTAATATGTCGTGTCACACATATATATATTTAATATATATCTACATCGCATACAAATATACATATACATATATCTAGTAGGTGTATAACACATCACACATGCAAGCCACACCGGATGATCATGAGCCATCACCTAATATGATTAAGCCTGAGCCAATGGGCCTAATAACTCACAATAGGATCTATGTGTGCATCGGTGCATCTCCATGCCCTGTGATTGTTGATCTCGTCATCATCGGTTCCGTCGGATCATCGCATCACCATGCGTCATAATCTCCCACTACGACATCATGGGTCCCACTGTCACCTTCATACTTCCGCTGCGCCTCTCTATGTAATTACAAATAATCACAAGTACGCAGGCCCGATAATAAACAAGAAAAATCGAGGCTCGTAGGCCCCAATAATAATAATAATAATAATCATAATTACACACCTCACAACACATGGCTCATGATTATCCATCCACATCATACATCACGTGTACATCACATCATATGTAGGATTACTAGATATATAATAATTAATTAAACTATTTAATTAATTATTTTTTTGAAAATCAGGATATACTAAAAATTTCCAGAATTATCAAGGGCATTTTCATAATTCTGGGTGAGAGGATAGTCCTCAAAATTTTTAAAATTATTGAGGGTATTATGGGAATTATGTACACAAGGATGATCCTTAGAATTTTTTAAATTCATAGGGGCAGGATCGTCCTTTTCTCCAAAGGATGTCGTAACCCCTCTTTCGCCTTCTGCATCGTCGTCGTCGCCGCTGCCCCTGTGCAGGCGGCAGTTGCCCTTGCCCATTGCCAACCGCCATGCCAAGGGGCGGCCACCCCTGCGGCTGGCACCGTCTCCCCTACTGGTGGCAGGGCTGGCTGCGAGCGACAGCCCCTTTTGGGTGCCCTACAATCGACCCCCTTTGCGGGCACCGTGCTGTAAGCGGTTGTGCCCGCAGGCGGCTACTGCCCCTTGCGGGCGCCGCTAGCCTCCCTTTCGGGCTAGCCCCGGTCGCAACCGACCGCCCCCTTGCAGGGAGCCTTGGCCGCGGCCTGGCCGTGGGTGGTCGGCCTTGCATGGGGGCTGGCCATGCCTGGTCGCCCTTCCTCCTCGCTGCCTTCGCTGCGAAAACATAGCAAGAATGCGTAGAACGATTCTACGTGATTCAATCTCATCATACACAATTTAAAACCAATCTTTCACACGAAAATTTTGGCTCTGATACCACTGTTGGGAAACCTTAGTGGGTGCATCACATGCGCAATGGAAATCAAAACAAAATACCAGTTTTCCACGCAGATCAAATCATCGTGCAAAAATTAGGGTCGCGAGAAAAATGCAAAAATTGATAAAACTGCGATGTGTGAGAGATTGATTTTACCTAAAGAGATCGTATATCCCTGTATTCCAGATCCGAATAGAGAAGATGAAGGAGGTCAAGCGTCCTCCTCTCTAGCGGTATCCACACGATGGATCTCTACAGCGAAACTCCTCCAATCTGATCTCGCACCTCTTGCACAAAAGGAGGGAGGAGAATAAGAGGTGATGGCTAAAGCTGTAGTCCATCAACCATGAGTCTCCCCTCTTATTTATAGAGAGCCACCAAAAACCCTAGGGCTCCCGCCTTAGTGGGTATTGGATCTCCATCCAATAACCCACTAACCTTGCATTATTGGATCTCTATCCAATAATCTCCTTAGGCCTCTAATTGGGCCTTAAGCAAGGAGCCCATCAACATAGGGTCTCATCTAGTGAGAATAGGGGCTAATTGGATCTTCATCCAATCCTCTATTCACTGAAGCATCCACCATATGTGTGTAACCCTCTAGGCCCAATACCGAGCTGGCCGTGAGTCGCTCCCATCAGAATTCCTTCTGATATAGTGAATTATTATCCTCATAATAATTCACTCGACTCATCGACTATAGACGTACTAGGCCACTACGTCATAGTCCCCAGACGGTACAAGGGGGATCAAATCCATCGGACCTATCTGTCCACAGTTATCGTGTATCTGTAATCCCTCATCCAACTAATATCCCAGAGACCGTATATTGGACATGGTACCGTCAGGTCACATACGGAATCCGTCATAGTCTCGCTGTAATCGGATTCTCCCGGAGAACTCTTTCTCTCTCAATCCGAATGACCCTATCCAGGGATTTGTCTAAGCAAGCACATATGGGATATTCCTCTCGTTATACCGAGAGTGGATGATCCTCTATTAACACTCAATTACCTTCGTAAGGTTAGCTACCAATCTCGATAACTAGCTGTACTAGATCTGAAACGTTCTAAACCTGTAAGTCTGGGGTCAAAGAAAGGAGTACTCATATAAGACATCCTTGGTGTCTTAAGTCTAAGGACCAGATACATAATTGGGACTATGAAATCGCTGTCTGACATTAGGTATCATTAACCATACAGCATTCCATAAGCGGATCAATCAGTGAACTCATTCTCTAATGAGCAATTGTACTATATCTTTAGTGTCTCCATACAAGTGGCTATGAGACCAGCCTCCTCCATCATATGGATAGGTATATAGTACACCGATATGTCCGGTTATCTCAATGTCCCTCTTGAGTAACTTATGACTGGGATTAATTAGGATCTGTGTTTAAAGGTGAATTGATCTAATTATCGTGATCTCATCACGATCCGACTCTCATTGCACAGTACCAAGGACATCACAATATATATGTAACAGATAATGTGAGAATATGCCAATATTAATCATAAGCAAAAAGATCACACAGCGTGTCACACGTGCCATCACTCACGTGATTGGCTTGCAGGACATCTGTAACCAATAGGGTTGTCACTTCGGCACGGGCCTTTCTTCTGATATTATGGATCTGTTCCTGTCCCCGGGGAGGTCCCTCCGACGATTAAGTTAACGTTATTTCGAAGGGTGAAGTCCGACATCTCACTTCAGACATCGGAGCTTCTTCTTTTGGGATTCAAGTAGAGAATGAGCCCCCTCTAGGCTACCCCTGGGGTGCCCCTTTTATACATATATGTCGTCGACTGGTTATGTTTCGACCTCATCATACTTTTGGCATTCTTTGCCAGCCTGTTTAACGTTGCAGGCACTGCCGGCAGCTGTTCGTGCTGCCGATTGTGTGTTGTTTCTGCTTTGCTATCATACGATTTCCTCATATTCTTATGAGATCCGATGACGACTGCACGACGTTCGATGCTATCAAACCTTAGGTTTATCTGTTCATTCGTGACATGTTGCTCATTTGTGTCAGAGGACCGATTTGAGAGCTTAGTCAACCGACCTCATCCTTCCACATCGATTTGTCTTTGACCACATCATTTGATTTAGAAAGAACCACTATTATCCCTATCACCTACCATACCATATACCACCCACTCCATTTTGCTGAGAATCTCAGTAAGCATTCTAAAAGAAAAGCAACCCACTTGACGAATAGTTAATCCAGTAGTAAATCCACGAAAGGAAAGAAAGAAACAAGAGAGTTTGAGTTCATCCCCGGGAGCGAAGGCACTTAGGCATCTGGATTCCATTTAAGCTCAAGAAAGAGTGTGAAGAGTTCTTTAGAGAGAGAGGAGGAGAAAGGTTGCTTGCTTTTGGTCAGCTGTTCCCAAGGAGTCTTTAATAAGATTTGACACTCTTTTGTTAGAAAAGTGCTTGTTTCATTCGGTTAGTGTTTCCAATAGGGCATGAAAGATTGGAATTAATTGGTATAATAACAATTAAGTACGGAATAAGCGATCTTAGCATGGTTTTGCCCATAAACAAAAGGAAGTTGACGCATTAGCAAGCAGACTTCAAAAGAGTAGGGAAGGGAAGGGACTGTCTTTATTGAATCTGAATTTGATAATTAACCAAGCAGAAAATACGAAGACGAAAACAAGCATTGGAAAACAAAACAAGCATTAGAAAACTGGAGTTTTTTTTTTTTTTTGATAATATGTCTTAGTTGGCATAAAAGAAGTAAGAAAGCTGCCAATCAGGGAGTGCCAGCCAGTTAGAGATCAGATTGGAGAGGCAGAAGAAAGAAGGAACTCCGATTAAGTAAAAATTTAAGGTATTCCAAAACTAGGTTTACCTGGGGTGAGGTTGAGCGAGGGTAGCCTGTAAAAAAAAAAAAAAATAAAGGAATTTATATGAGCACAGAAAAGAATAAAAACTATAGATTTGACCAGCTTAAAGTAAGCGAGGGACAAAGGATATCCCATTAGAATATAGTTAAGACATCATCACATCACGAGATGAGCCTTTATAGTACACAGTAATACATCACTCGATTTTCGATTAGCCTTGTCTCAACTTTTACTCTTGATTGATGGTTTCATGCTCACAAGAATAAAAAGAATGTAGGTAGGTGTATGTACTATTTTTTAGATGTTGTACCCTAAAGTTTGAAATTAGATCGGTGAAATCCCACTGCTTACGGCTTGAAACCACTGTCTCATTAGCCTAGTTGAATTCGATTCCGGCAAGATCATATCTATTAACAACACGTCTTCGCCGCAAAGACCTTATTTCTCAGACTCATTCCAGTACAGAGCAGAGGTCCGATCGATTCATTCTCTACCCTTCTATCCGGGCTTTCTTGCTGTTAACCTGTTGGAAGTATATCTAATTTCCATATAGGGTAAGCCTCAGTCGATTCAGCTGAGCTTTCTACTTCCCTATACCGACCGAGTATTAAGTGTTTTTTTTTTTTTTTTTTTTGTCTTCCCATTCCTTTTCCAGGGGAAATGCTCCTAATCCTAAAAGACAGGACAATAGCCGGAAGTTTGATTTATCCAGTCCAGTCAGTGATAGTTTCTTTTTTTTTTTTTTTTTTTGGACAGCAAGATACGAGAAACCCATACAACTGGGGCCAAGCATTTCAAATACTGATGCCCATACATCCACTGGGAATTAATTATGTTGCATCTTTCCCCGTCCAAATCCCTTCACCTTAAAAGAGGAATAATTCTATCCATTAAGTCCTTCTGCCAAATAAGTTCTATTCCAGTGATAAAGCCAGTATTCTCAAGCAAGATTCTATTAACAACAGGTAATGTAATGCCTACCGAATGACAGACAGGAAAGTGAGTTCTGTAAGTAGGCTATTCGGGTAGGAGTCCATATGTATCCACTCTTTCTTGTCTCATCGAAATGACCCGATCTTGTCTCATCGAAATGTGATCCATTTCTGTGAAACGGTAAAACACTCGTATTTCTTTTTTACATGGTCAACGAGTGTTGCCTCTTATCGGCTACTGAAAAGTCATAGTATAAAACTGCTGAAAGCAGAGGTTTAAATGTCTCGGTATCAACTTATGGTGCTGTCGGATTGATACTTGAGTTGTCTTCCTCTTTTAAGCTACTAAGCGATGAAGCTAGTTCTACAAGATAAGTTGTCAGCAACAAAACTTATTGTTGCACGATAGTTGAAGTCAGATCAGTCAGATGGATGGCTATGATAAAAATAAAATAGAAATAAATTTTGTATATTAACAAATACTAGTAGGTCGTCATATACAGTTGAATTAAATAAAAATCATAATCAGATAAACATCAAGATTTACGTGGAAAACCCCTTCAACTCGAAGGGTAAAAATCACGGGACAAGCCAGAGAAAATCCACTATCAAAATAATAAATATACAGATCTCAATGCTTCTTGCCCAAGCTCAAGCAATAGCCACAAGAGAATCACAGGGATACAAGGACTATAATACTAAGCACAATATCCAAAACCTTCTCAAGAGATCATAGTAAGAATCCACTGCAAACTAATCTAACCTAAGATATGAATGATTAAGAATAGTCTTTTCCTGTCCTTGTATTTTTTCTTTTCCTGGATCTCTTATTTTCTTGACCTCTACTATCAATCTGAAATCTTCTTTCTCTCTCCTATATTTTCAGCCATCGTTGTCATCTTAATCTCAACCCTAACCACATAATATAGATTTTAGGTTAATATAAGTGAGGTTTTGGGCTGTGGGCTTCACTAAAGCCCATTATGGGCTAAATCTGTGTCATTTGCCCAACAACCTCCCCCTTCAGCCCATAAGGGAGGTTGTCTCATGACTCCTCAATGTGAAGCAATGTCGACAGCTGTCAGCACATCTCCTGTCTCTCTTTTGGTAAAATCTTTCTTAACATGTCTGCCTTATTATTATATGTGTGAATTTTCTGAATCTGTAACTGCTTCTCTTCAAGCACATTTCTGATCCATTGATATCTGACATCTATATGCTTTGACTTGGAATGAAATGTTGGGTTCTTGCATAAATGGATGGCACTCTGGCTGTCACAATACATAATATAATTTTCCTGTTTTAGCCCCAATTCTTATAAGAATCTTTTCATCCATAACATTTCTTTCCAAACCTTTGTAGCAGCAATATATTCTGCCTCTATGGTGGAGAGCGCAAGACACCTTTACAATCTGGACTGTCATGACACAGCTCCCCTTGCAAAAGTAAGTACAAAACCTGATGTGGACTTTCTTGTGTCAATATCTCTTATCATATCTGTATCTGTGTAACCTGTCAACACAGTTGGTCCACCTTTAAAGCTTAGACAAACTTTAGAACTTCCTCTGAAATATCTAAAAATTTACTTCACTACTGCCCAATGCTCTTTACCTGGATTTGCAAGAAATCTGCTAGTAACACCCACTGCATATGCGATGTCCGACCTCGTACATACCATCAATCACGTATATTAAACTTCCAACTACTGAAGCATAAGGAACCTTTTACATTTTCTCCTTCTCCTCATCACTTGACAGACTCTGATCTGAGCACAACTTGAAGTGACCTACAATAGGAGAACCAACTGGTTTTCCATTACTCATACTGAACCTATCCAATACATTCTCAATGTATTTCTCCTGTGATAACCAAATTTTCCTCTTTCTTCTGTGACGAGAAATCTACATGCTTCTCAATATATTTCTCCCGTGACAACCAAATCTTCATTTTTCTTCTGTTATGAGAAATCTACATACCAGTATTTGTTTTGTTGACCCCATGTCTTTCATTGTAAAAGACTCACTTAATTCCTTCTTCAACCTATCAATCATAAACATATCTTTCCCGAGGATAAGCATATCATCAACATAAAGTAAAAGAATAATAAAATCCTCATCAAACCGTTTGATGTACACACAATGATCTGAAGCTGTTCTTTTATATTCATTTTCAATCATAAATGAATCAAACTTTTTATACCACTGTCTTGGAGCTTGCTTCAGCCCATACAAGCTCTTCTTCAACTTGTAGACAAGAGCTCCATATAAATTTTCTCCTCCAAATCACTATGAAGGAAAGCTGTTTTCACATCTAACTGCTCAATCTCTAAGTCTAGGTTAGTAGCAATATCAAGAGCAATACGGATAGAAGACATTTTAACAACTGAAGAAAAAATCTCTTCAAAGTCAATACCTTTCTTTTGACCAAAGCTTTTCACAACCAATCTAGCCTTGTACTTTAGTTGAGAACAATATTCTTGAGTCTTCAACTTAAAAACTCACTTGTTCTTCAAGGCTTTACTTCCATCTGGTAATTGCACCAAATCATATGTGTGGTTCTTCTGTAGATAATTCATCTGTTCCTGCAGAGCAATAAACCACTTCTTTTTCTGCTCACTTTCAACTGCTTTCTGGTAACTCTCTGGTTCACTTGCATCAGTAAGCATCACATACTCATTGGTAGAGTATGTTCTGGAAGGTTGACGTGGTCTGAAAGATTTTCTTAATTAAGGTTCTATGAAAACTTTCTCTCTTTCTTCTTTGTGCTCAACATGTCCTGCAAGTAGATCAACATCTGGCTCTGCACCATCTTCCTGCACATCTCCCCCATCACCCTGATATACTGGAGGAATAACTAGGTCACAGTCTACAAATCCCTCTGTAGAAGTCTTAGCTGGTGCCTCCTTCTTCAAATCCTCAATGGTTTGATCCTCAAAGAAGATAACATCTCTGCTTCTGAACACCTTCTGCTTTTCTAGATCCCAAAGCCTATAACCAAAATGATTATGTGAGTAACCAAGGAAAATACACTCTTTTGACTTACTATCCAGCTTGGACCTCTCATTGTCTGGAATATGTGCAAATGCACGACAACCAAACACTCTTAAATGCCTATAGAAGATATCTTTCCCCAACCATACATGCTCTGTAACATCACCATCTAGAGCTGTATATGGTGATAAGTTGATTACATCAACTACAGTCCTCAAAGCTTCATCTCAAAACCTTTTAGGTAGCTTGGCTTGTGAAAGCATACATATGATCTTTTCCATGATGGTGTGATTCTTCCTCTCTATAATTGCATTATGCTGAGGCGTACTAGGAACTGTCAACTCACGCCGGATGCCATGTAACATGTAATAATTATTAAATAATCCTATGTACTCACCACTATCATCTGATCTTATGTATTTCAATTGCCTTTCTGCCTCCCTTTCAACTCTGGCATGAAACTCCTTGAAGACATTAATAACTTGATCTTTGGTCTTCAAAGCATAGACTCAAACTTTCCTAGAAAAGTCATCTATAAAAGTAACAAAATAAAGTATACCACTAATACTAGGAATATTAACAGATCTATCATGAGTTTTTGTCCTCAAAGGACCACATACATCTGTATAGATACAGTTCAAGGCATATATTTTTCTAGATAAAGCAGGACTAACAAAGGAAACTCTATGTTGTTTACCAGCCAAATAATCAATACAAGGGTTTAACCGTGTACCTCTGAGGTCTAGCAATACCTCTCTCTTGAAAAGTTCTTGTAGCCCCTTCTCGCTCATGTGTCTCAGTCGCTTATGCCACAACTCCATACTGAAGTGTTTCTCTGTAGCATTCAACTGCTCACTACAAGCTTTAGCCTGCAATCTGTATAATATATGACATTTCTTCCCATTAGCTACAATAAGAGAACCCTTACCGAGCTTCCACTGTCCTATCTGAAATCTGACATCAAAGTCTTCATCATCTAGTCTTCCAACTGAAATTAAATTCAGTCTTAAGTCAACCACATGCCTCACATCCTTAAGCACCAACTTGCAGCCAAGGTTGGTCTTTATATAGATATCTCTCATGCCAATGATGTCTGCTGTGCCATAGTTGTCCATCTTGGCAACACCAAAATTTTCAGACCTGTAAGTAGCAAAGAACTCCCTCCGTGGTGTAGCATGATAAGAAGCACCTGTGTCAATTATCCATTCGAGATACTGACACACACAAGAAAAAATATCATCAGAAGTAGATAAAATCAAATAATCACTACCTTGCATTGTAGCTATGATAATATCTTTTGACTCTGTATGTTCCACTTCTTTTCTCTTTTTCTTGTTCTTCTTAGGTTGCTTACACTGATTCTTATAATGTCCTTTCTCACTGTAATTATAGCAAATAATATCTTTCCTTGATCTTGACTTACTTCTACCTATGCGTGAACCACTTCTATCATTTGACTTTGACCTTCCTTTGTTCTCTGAGACAAGTGTCTATGAATCAATCTGAGAAGTTGCTGAATTCTTTCTCCTCAACTCCTCATTCAACAAACTGCTTGTTACTTGATTCATGGTGATAATACCATCTGGTGCAGAATTATTGAGGGAAACCACTAGTGTCTCCCAATTTTTTGGTAAATATCTGAGAAGTAACAATACTTGCAACTCATCATCAAGAGATATTTTCATAGAGGATAACTGGTTAGTAATACTCTGCATTTCATTCAAATACTCAGGAATAGAAGTATCATCTTTATATTTCATGTTCATAAATTTTCTGATCAGAAAAGCTTTGTTGCCAGTCGTTTTTCTTTCATAAAGACCTTCTAACTTTTTCCAAAGAGAGTAAGCAGAACATTCAGTAGAAACATGATGAAAGACACTATCATCAAGCCACTGATGAATAAAGCCAACAGTTTTTCGATCTAACATCTTCCACTCATCATTTGTCATAGTTGTTGGTTTTGCACTATCCCCTTGCAAAGGTCCATACAAATCTTTGCAATACAAGAGATCTTCCATTCTTGGTTTCCATATCATCCAATTGTTTTCATTTAAACTAATCATACGAGAAATATTATCGGCCTCCATGTTCAAATATAAAAGTTAAATGCCACCAAAACTCTGCTCTGATACCAATTGATGGGAATAAAATAGAAATAAACTTTGTATACGAACAAATATTAACAGGCCGTCACACACAGCGAAATAAAATAGAAATCACAATCAAATAAATACTAAGATTTACGTGAAAAACCCCCTCAACTCGAAGGGTAAAAATCACGGGACAAGCCAGAGAAAATCTACTATCAAAATAATAAATATACATATCTCAAGGCTTCTTGCCAAAGCCCAAGCAATAGCCACAAGAGAATCACAGGGATACAAGGACTATAATACTAAGCACAATATCCAAAATCTTCTTAAGAGATCACAGTAAGAATCCACTACAAACTGATCTAACCTGAGATATGAATCATCGAGAATAGTATTTTTCTGTCCTTGTCTTCTTTCCTTTCTTGGATCTCTTATTTTCTTGACCTCTATTATCAATATACAGTCTTCTTTCTCTCTCCCACGTTTTCAGTCGTCGTTGCTCTCTTAATCTCAACCTTAGCCACATAATCTAGATTTTAGGTTAATATAAGTGAGGTTCTGGACTATGAGCTTCACTAAAATCCATTATGAGTTGAATCTGGATCATCTATCTAACAACCTGGGCTGTCCTAAGGTCAATATCTTTTTATTTCTCCTAATTTTCTATTCTATTACCAATCCATTAGTGTTACGGGACTTGAATCCTTTATTGTAGGAAGCTAACCTTCCCGATGTAAGTAAAGATTCTGCTCCATTGAAGGGTCTGCAGTACTTTCTTTTCTCACGACTAATGAGACTATCGATACAACACAAAAGAAGCATTCCGCCATAACTCACTTCACTTAGAATAGAATATATAATGTATATAGTAAGTACTCTTTTCGAACTCAAAGAAGTATAGTATCTTCGAGGTTTATTCAATGCTTTACTAAGAAAGATAGTAGAGTAGCTCAAAGCGTCAACCATTCCTCTCAAATGGATGAGTTCAAAGGCAGGTAAGGGAGCTCCTCCGCAACTTCTTTATATATATATATATATATATATATATATATATAGGATGGCGAGCCCCGCAACTGATAATCTAACTCAACAATGAAAGGGTATTTCAAATGTGTTATAGGCATAGGGATTTTATAATCGTCGTGAGCAAAGCAATATATGGGATCTTGTAATTACTGTTTTATTGTTTTAGGTCATTTACTGGCCATGTTCAAAGCTCAATGAAGGTTAGAATAATTCTAATAGAAGAAAGAACGTAGATAGAAAGAAGTGGGCAAATAAACATTAAGGAAGCACGGGAGAAAGAAGGATCAATGAAAGTCGTAGTTTCGTAACTCAATGAAAAGTTGTAGTTCGGCATTGTAGTCGTGCCATAATCCTTTGAATAAAAGATCCCAACAACAACAAAGATTGTTTTTATAGATAGCTTCTTTCCGACCTCTACTCAAAGACGAGTATAGTTTCTTTGTCCTCAATTCCAGTTCGTTCCTGTCCACTGCCTGTGTGAATTGCCTCTGTATTTTATTTGTTGACTGCTCTATTGGTCAATGCGAGATACTGCTCCATTGGTTAATGCGAAGATACTACGTAGGGGTGCCCTACTCGTTGGTGTATTGACTGCTTTAATTGGTGTATTGATTGACTGCTTTCATTGGTTTATTACTGACAGTTAATTATTTATTATATTATTATTTCAATGATTAGGCTTATACTCTAAATACGTACCCATTAAGAAAAGAATGAAAGCTTCATTCAAGCATTTCACTCTAAACTAGCAAACTGGGTTGCGGGGGGCGCGGATTACACCCATCAATTGGATAAGTTTGATCTCATTCATAGAGAAGAGAACTCAAGTAGGAGGTTGCCCTCGAAGAAAGGTACGTTCGACTGCCATGGCAAGGAAAAAATAATGGAGAATGCAAGGAGTAAATAGAGGGAAACGAGGGAGAGCTTTGTTGTTCAGTGTACAATAATCTAAGTAGAAATAAGGAATGAGTCGACGCACCACCGATAAGAGATTTAATGATATATTATATGAGAAAAGAATGACTTAATTGAGTGAATGACCATTCAAAGACTGAGTCAGTGAAGTTGGAAAGCAAGTAGTAATAATAATAATAATAATAATAATAATGGATTGAACAAGCAATTAGGTATTGGAGATAAAAAAAGCAAGAATCGGGCTCTCAACTAGGAAAGTCAAACTGAAAGACCAAACATCGGATAAGTAACTCGGGAATCACACTCTCAATACAGAGAACTAAACCCAATATTCTAAGAAGGATTATCTATTCCGCGAAGCCCCACTGCTGTATTGGTATCTAAGACTGATTCTGGAGGGAGCGTGACACTAAGTAGTGATTCCTACTTAGTGTTTGTAGGGCACTACATAAGAATGACACTAAGTAGTCAAGTACTGCCTAGCATTTCTACTTGCTTGTCTTTACTCTTATACATTACCTAATCCAATAGAACCAATCAATGTCAACTATCCTTTAACCGATGATGATGAGGCTTATTATACTTTCTTTGATTCCGGGACTCCTACTTATGGGACTGATATCACTGCCTAACAGGTTTACTAACCTAAACTCCATTCTTACTTAGCACCCCGCGAGATTAAGTATTCTATTTTTCTGTATAAGATAATAAAGTGATATATTGACTTCAATACTTTATCTTATAATAATGAATCGGTTACTTATTGTCCAACAGGAATGGAACTACCAATAACAGGGCTCTCGAACTACAGGCAAACAGGCCAGCCATCCTTACCTTTATTCTTTAGTTAACCTGCGATTCTTCTACTCATGCCCGACATCCTAGCTTTCCAACCTTCTTTAAGTATGTCACTACTGACCTCAAATCCGTGGTTCACCTTCGACTCTTCTGCTAACATCTTCTATTCTTTTACTTTATTACTGACTTCTGATCTTATTGTCTCTCTTGCCCACCTCCACTCAAGCCCTTTTTTCGTCGTCTTCGTCAGCGACTGTAATAAATAAAGGTTTAAACGATCCGACACCAAAGGAGAAGTCAAAGCATAAGCACCCCAACACCCGACCCATTATTCTTTTTTTTTATCCAACAACAAGATACTTTCCTTTTACTGTTGATGATCTCGTAGACATTTACCTTTGCCTTTACTGTATTTATTGTTTACTTAACACCGTATTATTGCCCAACCCGGATCTCTTGCCCCTTCTCTCCGAACTATACCCGAAATGAAACACTACATAATGGCTTGAGCTATAGTACTACTAAGAGTAAGAGTGGCAAGTGGAAATAAAGAAAGCAATCCATATTAATATCAATATAATAATATAATAATAATATTAATATAATAAAAAAGAATGCGAACGCTAGGCCTTAAGCACAGAGCCATCCACTCCAAACTCCTGTTCTCCCACTACCAATTAGAAAGTGGAAACAAGAAACTAAGGTTCAATAGCAAGCCTATAGGATTGAAGAATTCAACCACTAATAGGAGAATGAAAACACTGCCTAACAACTTAAGCAAAGAAAAGAGCATAGGAATTCCACTAGTACAAATAAGGCTCGCACTTCTACTAATAATGCTTTAACTCGAAATAAAGACTTCGAGAGAGAGAGTAGGACATCGCGTACCAAACTCACAACTAAGGCTTAAGTTTGAATCAGAGCTACGAGATTTCACCTATAAGTAGCAGGCTTTACCCCGAGCATTGTAATTGATCATTAGTGTATTGCACAGGAATGAAACATGGAATACAGGATACCAGTCGTGGGATAGCTCTAATGCCTATGGAAATGCAGACTAAACCACTGCTTCTGGGGCTTCAATTCAAAACTAAGACTTGCGCTCCTACTTCTACGTCTTACTATCCCTTAACTTAGAAGCGAACCAACCCTAGTCTATTGGAATCAAACACAAAAGTGTAACCTTACTTTAACTGCCCATCGAGGCTTACTATACTTTCTATTAAACTGGAACTAATGCCAACAAGAACTTCACTCAGAGCTGGGAAGCACACCTACACTCTATCAGAATGGAGCACACTACCTAATGACCTTGCCTCTAATGCCAACAAGAACTTCACTCAGAGCTGGGAAGCACACCTACACTCTATTAGAATGGAGCACACTACCTAATGACCTTGCCTCTAAACTAGGACTTACCCCGCTGCTAGTACGTACTGCTCAGGCTGAACCTGAACCAGGAGCATACACGCTTAGACTACTATAAATAGAAACTGAAACCTCACCCAACACATTGGAATTGAACTTTGGAATCCAACTCATACATAGGTGAGATACATAGGATAGTTCATAAGTCATTGAAGGATCCAACTCGAATAAAAGAAGTAACCTATAAAGTAATAATGAAACTAAGAAGTAAGATACATGGTAGTGGGAGCTCAGACTTCTACTTGGCCTGGCAATCCAATAGTACCCTAATAGATGGAACAAGCAATAAAGAATACACTTACGACAATAGGGCTGTGACTCTAACACAGAAAATTCAACTGGTAACTATCAGAATCAAACACTATGCTAATGGAACAGAACTCATTAAACTGAGCCTAACTCACCAGTAAACCAAGCAAGCCCAACTCCTTAGCTCCATCCCCCTACTTCTTACTTACATTCCTTAGCTACTGATTTGGATTATGACTTGTTAGCTTTAGTCTTGTATTACTTATTTGAATTCTATCTTCTTCTTTTTTTCTGAAATACCTTACTCGGATTTGAGCTTGCCATTCCTCTCCTTAAGCCTACCTCTCGTAACTCCAACTCCACTATTCTGGTTTATCAGACTCACTACCTATTCCCTAAATCTTACTTTCACCTTGGAGCTCTTCGGTTGGACTCCACCTTTCCTGTATCTCGTTCTAAAACTCCTTACCCACATTCTTGTTTGCTGGTGAAAATCTTCTAATTGCTCCTTTCATTCTGTAGTCAATATCTAAAGTACACTATGCGATATAGCGTATAAAGCAATAGAATCAAACTGCACCTACAATAAAACCAAGAATCAAACAAGTACTTCTCATAGTTTAACTCGTAACTAGGGGGCCAACTGCTACTTTTAGGACTTTAACAAGCAATAGGGGATCCGACTCATCAGTAAGAGAATCAAATCAATAACATGAAGAATTGAGCTACTATTGGCAGGACCTTAGCTAGAAATAGAGAAACCAACAACTAAAAGAATAGGATTACTACCTTTGAGATTGACATTGCTTACTTTCTTTCTTTATCCTCTACGCCTATTGGTCTATTACTCCTTTCTTACATCTTGGCATTGCTACTATTGGACTAGAACCAATAACAATAAAAGAATTGCCCTACTGTCTCTTGTTGGAAAACCTCAGCGGGTGTATCACATGCGCAGTGGAAATCAAAACAAAAACTGATTTCCCATTCAGATCAAATCATTGTAAAAAATATTGGGATCGCGAGAAAAATATAAAAATCGATAAAATCGTGATGTGTGATAGATTTATTTTACCTAGGGAGATCGTATATCCCTGTATTCCAGATCCAGATGAAGAAGATGAAGGAGGTCAAACGTCCTCCTCTCTAGCGGTATCAACACAATGGATCTCTACAGCAAAACTCCTCTAATATGATCTCGTAACTCTTGCACAAGGAGAGGGAGGAGAATAGGAGGTGGTGGCTAAAGCTGCAGTCTATCAACCATGAGTCTCCCCTCCTATTTATAGAGAGCCACTAAAAATCCTAGGGCTCCTGCTTTAGTGGGTATTGAATCTCCATCCAATTACCCACTAACCTTATATTATTGGATCTCTATCCAATAATCTCCTTAGGCCTCTAATTGAGCCTTAATCAAGGAGTCAATCAGCATACAGTCTCATTTAATGAGAATAGGGGCTAATTGGATCTTCATTCAATCCCTCTATTTACTAAAGCATCCACCATATGTGTGTGACCCTCTAGGCCCGATACCGAGTTGGCTATGAGTCACTCCCATCAAAAGTCCTTCTGATATAGTGAATTATTATCCCCAAATACTCCTGAAGAAATGGCAGACATAGATAAGATACATTATGCCTCAGCGATAGGGTCTATCATGTATGTGATGCTATGTACCAGGCCTGATATAGCACATGCTCTGAGTGTCACGAGCAGGTATCAGATAGATCCAGGTTTAGAACACTGAAAGATAATAAATTGTATCGAAGAAGGACTAAGGATCTTTACTAGTATATGGAGGAGGTAGCCTCTAGGTTGAGGGCTACACGAACTCGAGTTTTCAGTCTGATATTGATGATAGCAAGTCAAATTCAGGGTATGTTTTCACCCTGAATGAAGGAGCAATAAGTTGGAAGAGTTTCAAGCAAGATACTACTGCTGACTTAACCATAGAGGTAGAAAACATTACTACAACAGAAGCAGCAAAGGAAGGGGTGTGGATGAAGAAGTTCATCAAAGATTTGGGAGTCGTACCAAGCAGCGGGGAACCAATCTCATATACTATGATAACAATGGGGCGATCGCTCAAGCGAAGGAACCAAGGTCTCATCAGAAGTCTAAGCATGTTCTGAGGAGGTTTCATCTAATAAGAGAGATCATAGCCCCTAAAGATATAGCAATGGAAAGAGTTTCATCCGAAGATAACATTGTAGATCCACTAACGAAGCCGCTAGCTCAAATTGTATTTAAGCGTCATAGGGGTCTGATAGGGATCAAACACATAGGTGATTGACTTTATGTCAAGTGAGAGATTGCTTGTTATAGGTGCCCTACAAGCCAATCACGTGAGTGATGGCATGTGTGACACGCTGTGTGATCTTTTTTTGCTTATGATTAATATTGACATATTCTCACATTATATTATTTGTTGCATATATATATATATATATATATATATATATATATATATATATATATATATATATATATTGTGATGTCCTTGGTTTTGTGCAATGGGAATCAGATCGTGATGAGATCATGATAATGAGATTGATTCACCTTTAAACACAGATCCTAAATAATCTCGGTCATAGGTTACTCGAGAGGGACATTGAGATAACCGGACAGACCGGTGTACTATATACCCGTCCATATGATGGAGGCGGCTGGTCTCATAGCCACTTATGTGGAGACACTAAGGATATAGTACAGGTGTTCATTGGAGAATGAGTTCACTGATTGATCTGCTTATGAAATATTGTATGGTTAATGATACCTAATGTCGGGCAACGGTTCTATAGTCTCAATTGTGTATCTGGTTCTTAGACTTGAGACACCAAGGATGCCTTGTATGAGTACTCCTTTCTTTAACGCCAAACTTACAGGTTTGGAAAGTTCTAGATCTGGTACAGTTGGTTATCAAGATTGGTAGCCAATCTTACGAATGCAATTGAGTGTCAATAGAGGATCATCCACTCTTGGTATCACGAGAGAAATATCTCATATATGCTTGCTCAGACAAATCCCTAGCCAGGGTCATTCGGATTGAGGGAGAAGGAGTTCTCTGGTAGAATCCGATTAGAGCAAGACAAATTGATTCCGTATGTGACCTGATAGTACCATATCCAATATACGGTCTCTGGGATATTATTTGGATGAGGGATTATAGATACATGATAATTGTGGACAGATATGTACGATAGATTTGATCCCCCCTGTACCATCTGGGGACTATGCCGTAGTGGCCTAGTACGTCCATAGTCGATGAGTCGAGTGAATTATTACGGAGATAATAATTCACTATATCAGAAGGAGTTCTGATGGGAGTGACTCACGGCCAGCTCGGTATTGGGCCTAGAGGGTCACACACATATGGTAGATGCTTCAGCGAATAGAGGATTGGATGAAGATCCAATTAGCCCTTATTCTCATTAGATGAGACCCTATGTTGATGGGCTCCTTGATTAAGGCCCAATTATAGGCCTAAGAAGATTATTGGATAGAGATCCAATAATGCAAGGTTAGTGGGTTATTGGATGGAGATCCAATACCTACTAAGGAAGGAACCCTAGGGTTTTGGTGGCTCTTTATAAATAGGAGGGGAGACTCATGGTTGATAGGCCGCAACTTTAGCCACCACCTCCTATTCTCCTCCCTCCCTCTGTGTAAGAGTTGCGAGATTAGATTGGAGGAGTTTCGCTGCAGAGATCCATCGTGTGGATACCACTGGAGAGGAGGACGCTTGACCTCCTTCATCTTCTTCATTCAGATATGGAATATAGGGATATACGATCTCCTTAGGTAAAATTAATCTCTCTCACATCATGGTTTTATCAGGTTTTACATTTTTCTCGCGACCCCAATATTTTGTACAACGATTTGATCTGCGTGGGAAGCCGATTTTTGTTTTGATTTCCACTGCGATGCACCCGCTGAGATTTCCCAACATGGATCTAAGTATCCATCTTTCAGTAACTTTTGAATCCTTTCTCTCATGTATATGACTTATCCTAGAATGTCATAGGTATGTATTATTCATCTCATCTCTTTTCCTCTTAGACATATTTATATTCATGATCTGTGGAAAAGTGTCTAACACATATAAGTCATTTGTAAGGGTCCCTCTAGTTATGATCTCATCATCCATAATTATTGAACAACTATTATTCTAAAAAACTAATTTATATCCACTAATTATCAAACAAGAGATAGAAATAATATTTTTGATAATAGAGAGAACAAAATAGCATGCATCTAATGCAATAATAGCTCCACCAAGCAGATGTAGGGTGACCTCTCCAATAGCAACTACAGCAACTCTTGCTCTATTGCCTATCTTGAGGTTTATCTTGCCTCTAGCTAATCTCCTAGTTCTTGCCAGAACCTGCAATGAATTGCAGATATGATAAACACTCCCGGTATCCAATACCATGTGTTATCATGAAAATCTGACAAGTGGAGACTAATCATGAATATACTTGAAGCTTTTCCAAGCTTCTGTCTCGCCTTCTCTGCAAGGTAGTCCTTACAGTTCCTCTTCCAATGTCTGTCTTGACTATAGTGGAAACACTATCCTTTGTCCTTTCCCAGGTATTTCTTGGCAACATTTGCCTTACCTGGTCTTTCTTCGCCCTTGCCATTCTTAAGGGTCTTGCTAGCCTTCCTTTTCTTTTTGGTCTCACTAATATAGAGAACTGACTTCTCCTTTTTAATGGCACTCTTAGCTTCCCTCAACAAACTGAGAAGCTCAAGGAGAGTCACCTCAAATTTGCTCATGTTAAAATTCATGATGAAGTGAGAAAAGGAATCAGGTAGAGACTGAAGTATAAGATGAACGCATAGGTTATCTTCTAAGACTATTCCTAGACCTATGAGTTTCTCGATTCACTCTATCATCTTTAGGACATGGCTCTCAATCGATGTCCCTTATGTCAACCTGGCTTGAAAGAGTCTCTGAGATATCTCAGATCTTTGAGTTCTTCCCTGTTTCTCAAACAAACGGCGGTGATGAAGAAGGATAGATCTGCATTTATGCTCTCATGTTGCCTTTGTAACTCAGGAGTCATGGAGGCCAACATGTAACATTTTGCCAATGTGGAATCTGCTGGTTACAGGTGCCCTGCATGCCAATCACGTGAGTGATGGCACATGTGATACGCTGTATGATCTTTTTGCTTATGATTAATATTGACATATTCTCACATTATATTATTTGTTACATATATATTATGATGCCCTTGGTTCTGTGCAATGGGAATCGGATCGTGATGAGATCACGATAATGAGATCGATTCACCTTTAAACACAGATCCAAAATAATCTTGATCATAGGTTACTCAACAGGGACATTGAGATAACCGAATAGATCGGTGTACTATATACCCGTCCATATGATGCAGATGGCTGGTTTCATAGCCACTTATGTGGAGACACTAAGGATATAGTACATGTGCTCATTAAAGAATAAGTTCGTTGATTGATCCACTTATGGAATGCTGTATGGGTAACGATACATAATGTCAGACAGCAATTCCATAGTCCCAATTGTGTATTTGGTCCTTAGACTTGAGACACCAAGGATGTCTTGTATGAGTACTCCTTTCTTTGACGTCAGACTTACAGGTTTGGAAAGTTTCAAATCTGGTACAGCTGGTTATCAGGATTGGTAGCAAACCTTACGAAGGCTATTGAGTGTCAATAGAGGATCATCCACTCTCGGTATCACAAGAGAAATATCACATATGTGCTTGCTCAGACAAATCCATGGCCAAGGTCATTCAGATTAAGAGAGGAGTTCTCCGGTAGAATCCGAATAGAGTAAGACAAATTGATTCCGTATGTGACCTAACAATACCATGTTCAATATACAGTCTCTGGGATATTATTTGGATGAGGGATTATAGATACATGATAACTGTGGATAGATAGGTCCGATAGATTCGATCCCCCTGTATCATTTGGGAACTATGGCATAGTGGCCTAGTACGTCCATAGTCGATGAGTCGAGTGAATTATTATGGAGATAATAATTCACTATGTCCATAGGCTCGGTATTGGGCCTAGAGGGTCACACACATATGGTGGATGCTTCAGCAAATAGAGGATTGAATGAAGATCCAATTAGCCCATATTCTCGTTAGATGAGACCTTATGTTGATGAGCTTCTTGATTAAGGCCCAATTATAGGCCTAAGGATATTATTTGATAGAGATCCAATAATGCAAGATTAGTTGGTTATTGGATGGAAATCCAATACCCACTAAGGAAGGAGCCCTAGGGTTTTGTTGGCTCTCTATAAATAGGAGGGGAGACTCAGGGTTGATATGCTACAACTTTAGCCACCGCCTTCTATTCTCCTCCCCCCCTCTGTACAAGAGTTGCGAGATCAGATTAGAGGAGTTTCGCTACAGAGATCCATCATGTGGATACCGCTAGAGAGGAGTATGCTTGTCCTCCTTCATCTTCTCCATCCGGATCTGGAATACAGGGATATACGATCTCCCTATGTAAAATCAATCTCTCACACATCGCAGTTTTATCAGTTTTTACGTTTTTCTCGTGACCCCAATCTTTTGCACGATGATTTGATCTGTATGGAAAATCGATTTTTACTTTTATTTTCATTGCACATGTGATGCACCCGCTGAGGTTTCCCAACAGTGGTATCAGAGCCAAAGTTTTCGTGTAAAAGATTGGTTTTAAACTACGTGTGATGAGATTGAATCGCGTAGAATCGTTCTATGCGTTCTTGCTACGTGTTCGCAGCGAAGGAAGCCCTTGCAAGGGGCAGCTGTGTATGGCCACGGCTAGCCCCCTTGCAGGGGCGGCCGACCACCTGCAAAGGGGCAACTGGCTACAGCCAAGGCCCCCCTGTAAGGGGGCGGCCGGTTGTGGCCAGGCCCCCTGTGAGGGGCGGCCACCTGTAGTGGCAGTAGCCCCGTGGGCACGAACGGCTGTAGCCAGCCCGCAAGGGGCTATCGCCAGCGACCAGGCCGCAAGGTCTTGTTGCCCAGGGCGTGACCGCAAGGGGCAGCCCCGCGGTAGGGCTGCCGCCTACAAGGGTGACCGTTGGCAGGAGCAGTCGCCAGTAGGGGTAGCGCCCGCACGAGGCCGCGTCGCTAGCTCGCGAGGTGCCGCCCGAAGGCAGCAGCGCCTGCCGCAGGGGCGGCTGCCCACGCTGACGGCATGCAGCGCCGCTACGTGCACTGGGCAGCGACGGCGGCGGTGCAGATGAGGGCAAGGAGAGGGCTAGGGCATCCTTTTAAGTAAAAGGATGATCCTGCCCCTTTGATTTTTGAAAATTCTGAGGACTGTCTTGATGTGTAGAATTCTAAAAATACCCTCAATAATTCTAAAAATTTTGAGGACTGTCCTCTCATCCAGAATTATGAAAATGCTCTTGATAATTCTAAAAATTCCAAGAATATCCTGATTTCCAAAAAAATTATTAATTAAATAGTTTAATTAATTATTATATATATCTAGTATTCCTACATATTATGTGATGTACATATGATGTATGTTGTGGATGGATGATCATGAGGCATGTGTTATGATTTATGTAATTATGATTATTATTATTATTATTGGGGCTCGTGAGACTACGTTTTTCTCGTTTATTGTTAGGCCTGCGTGCTTGTGATTATTTGTAATTACATGGAGAGGCGCAGCGGGAGCGTGGAGGTTACAGCGGGACCCACGATGCCGTGATGGGAGATCACGACGCATGGTGATGCGACGATCCGACGAAACCGATGATGACGATATCAACAATCATAGGGCATGGAGATGCGCTAATGCACACATAGATTCTATTGTGAGTGATTAGGCCCATTGGCTCGGGCTTAATCATATTAGGTGACGGCTCATGATCATCCGGTGTGGCTTGCATGTGTGATGTGTTATACACCTACTAGATATATGTATATATATATATTTACATGCGATGTAGATATAAATTAAATATGTATGTGTGTGACACGACATATTAAGAGACCGATAGAAAATTAAAACCCCTCCTATTATAATATTAAGTCGGTAAGTGTGAGGCAATAAAATTCACCCACGTGACCTTCCATTGTTATAGGAAGAAATTGAATCATGACATAGGTTGAGTTGGTCGAGTCCCTCGAGGCTCTCCTATCTATGTGATCGAGTTCTTGCCTACGATATAGAGATGTCACCGGTGACTTGAGGACATGGTATGCTTGGTCGAGTCCCTCGAGGGCATATCATCAAATCAGACTCATCTTGTAACGATGGTGATGACTTAATTGAATATCATGATTGGTCGAATCCCTCGAGACCATGATGATTCGGAGGTCGAACGTGACGGGAATCACAAGGAGTTGTGATTGGCAAGAGTTGCCTACCTTTTGGGCTTAGTGTAATTGGTCGAGTCCCTCGTGGTTGCACTAAGACGCTAATTATATCCCGATGCCCACTAGGAGTCTGCCAGAGACTTCCGTCTCACGTGTCGAGTGTGTCGCGTGATTCGCTAAGAAAATAGTGGGAGTATATTAAGATAGAAATCTATATCTTAATTAGTATTTTCTGTAAAATCTGTATATTATTTAATTTACGCTATATCTTGCTTGTCGCTTGCAAAACCCCTACGTGGCATACTTGATGCCAACTGCCTCATTGGTCCAAAAGCTCTGCAATTTGAGAATTGTTCTCGTGGAAAAGAAAATTGTATATGTCCTTAACATGATTGTGCCCACGCTGGAGGAAAGGATAAGCAAGGATGAGACCGCTCATTTTGTGAAGTATATAAATAGTCCTAGAGGATAACCTGTGTATTAATCTTATACTTCAGTCCCTATATGATTCATTTTCACAGTTCAATATTAACTTTAATATGAACAAGTTTGAGATGACTCCTCAATATGTTGAGGGAAGTTGGGAGTGCCATCAAGAAGGAGAAGCCAGTTCTCTATATTGGTGAGACAAAAAAGAAAAGAAAGACCAACAAGATTCTTAAGAAGGGCAAGGGCAAAGAAAGACCAGGTAAGGCAAATGTTGCCAAGAATACCCGGCAAAGGACAAAGGATAAAGCTTCCACTGTGGCTAAGACGGACATTGGAAGAGGAACTGTAAGGACTACCTTGGAGAGAAGGCGAGACAGAAACTTGGAGAAGCTTCAGGTATATTCATGATCAGTCTCCACTTGTCATATTTTCATGATACCACATGAGTATTGGATACCAAGAGTATTTATCATATCTGTAATTCATTGCATGTTCTGGCAAGACCTAGGAGATTGGCTAGAGGCGAGATGGACCTCAAGATGGGCAATGGAGCAAGAGTTGTTGCAGTTGCTGTTGGAGAGGTCACCCTACATCTGCCTGGCGGAGCTATTATTGCATTAGATGCATGCTATTTTGTTCCCTCTATCATCAAAAATATTATTTCTATCTCTTGTTTGTCAATTAGTAGATATAAATTAGTTTTTTGAGAACAATAGTTGTTCAATAATAATAGATGATAAGATCATCACTAGAGGGACCCTAATAAATGGCTTATATATATTAGACACTTCGCCACATATCTTGAATATAAATATGTCTAAGAGGAAAAGAGATGAGGTAAATAATGAATACCTATGACATTGTATGCTAGGTCATATACATGAGGGAATGATTCAAAAGTTGCTGAAAGATGGATACTTAGATCCATTTGACTATGAGACATATGCAACTTGTGAACCTTGCATTAGTGGGAAGATGACCAACTCTCCTTTAGTGGAGTTGGAGAGAGAGCCATCGAGTTATTTGAACTCATACATAGTGATGTATGTGGTCCCATGTCGACTCAAGCTATAGGTGGTTACTCATACTTCATTACATTCACTGATGATTTCTATAGGTATGGACACATGTACTTAATGAAGTACAAATCTGAGGCCTTCGAGAAATTTAGGGAATATAAGAATAAGATAGAGAACCAAATTGGAAAGAGTATTAAGACTCTTCGATCAGATCGAGGATGAGAGTACTTGAGTATGGAGTTCACCCATTTCCTCAGGGATAATGGGATTCTATCCTAGTGGACACCTCCTTATACACCTCAGCTCAATGGTGTATCAGAAAGGAGGAATCGCACGCTGTTAGACATGGTGCGATCCATGATGAGTTTCGTTGACCTACCCGTCTCATTCTGGGGTACGCCCTAGAGACTGCAGCTTACCTTCTGAATAGAGTTCCATCAAAGTCGGTAGTGTCTACACCATATGAGATATGGAAAGGAAAGAAGCCCGATCTTAAAATTATTAAGATTTGGGGCTGTCCTGCACACGTTAGAAGACACAACTCCGATAAGTTAGAATCAAGGACAGAATGATGCATATTTGTGGGATACCCAAAGGAAACTTGTGGGTATTATTTCTATCATCTCGAGGACTAAAAGGTCTTTGTTGCCAAGAGAGCTGTGTTCCTTGAGAAGGAACACATTCTTGGTAGAAACAGTGGGAGTGAGATAGAATTGAGCGAGGTTGGAGAACCTAACTTGAGCACCATTGCAGAGCCCGAGTCTATTCAGGTACCTAACACACAAGTTCCAATATTACGTAGGTCTAGTAGAGTATCTCACCCTCCTGAAAGATATGTGAGACATATCAGTGGAGATGACTCAAAGGATGTTGATCCTCAGACCTACGAGGAGGCTATTATGAGTATAGACTCGGGGAAGTGGCAAAAAGCCATGAATTCTGAGATGGATTCCATGTACTCTAACAAGGTTTGGAACCTTGTGGATACACTTGAGGGTATTGTACCCATCGACTGTAAATGGATCTTCAAGAAGAAGATTCGAGTGGATGGAAATGTAGGGACTTATAAAGCAATACTGATAGCTAAAGGATATCGTCAAAGATAAGGAGTTGAGTATGACGAAACATTTTTACATGTAGCCATACTTAAGTCCATTAGAATTATTTTGGTCATTGCAGCACACTATGACTATGAGATCTGACAGATGGATGTCAAAACGACATTCTTCAATGATAACATCGAGGAGGAGGTGTATATGATATAGCTAGAGGGATAAGTATCCAAAGAGAGTCCAGATGAAGTGTGCAGGTTACTTAGATTCATTTATGGATTGAAGCAAGCTTCCCGAAGTTGGAACATAAGATTTGATGAGGTGATCATATCTTATGACTTTGTTAAGAACGAAGATGAGCCTTGTGTCTACATGAGGGTAAGTGGGAGCGCTATCACTTTCTTGGTGTTATATGTGGATGACATCCTAATAATTGAGAATGATGTAGGAATGCTCTCCATAGTAAAGACTTGGCTATCCAGAAACTTCTCCATGAAAGACTTAAGGGAAGCATCCTATATTTTGGGGATCCGGATCTATAGAGATAGATCCAAAAGGATGTTTGGCTTGTCCTAGTCTAGGTACATAGACTCCATTGTCAAAAGGTGTGGCATGGAGAATTCCAAGAGAGGTCTTATACCGATGAGACTTGGAATATCACTTTCTAGGAGTATGTCCCCAAAGACTCCTAAAGAAAGGGCAGACATGGATAAGATACCTTATGCCTCAGCGATAGGGTCTATCATGTATGAGATGCTATGTGTCAGGCCTGATATAACACATGCGCTGAGTGTCATGAGCAAGTATCAGATAGATCCAGGTTTAGAACACTGGAAGGCAGTAAAGTATATCCTTAAGTACTTGAGAAGGACTAAGGATCTTTTACTGGTATATGGAGGAGGTAGCCTCTAGGTTGAGGGCTACATAGACTTAAGTTTTCAATCTAACATTGATGATAATAAGTCAAATTCAGGGTATGTTTTCACCATGAATGGAGGAGCAGTAAGCTGGAAGAGTTCCAAGCAAGATACTAGTACTAACTCGACCACAAAGGCGGAATACATTGCTACAGCAAAAGCAGCAAAGGAAGGGGTATGGATGAAGAAGTTCATCGAATATTTGGGAGTCATACCAAGCAGTGTAGAACCAATTCCCATATACTACGATAACAATAGGGCGATAGCTCAAGCGAAGGAACCCAGGTCTTATCAGAAGTCTAAGCATGTTCTGAGGAGGTTCCATATGATAAGAGAGATCATAGCCCATAAAGATATAATAATGGAAAAAGTTTCATCCTCAGATAGCATTGTAGATCCACTGACGAAGCAGCTGGCTCAGATTGTATTTAAGCATCACAGGGGTCTAATGGGGATCAGACACATAGGTGATTGGCTTTAAGTCAAGTGAGAGATTGTTGGTTACAGGTGCCCTGCAAGCCAATCACACGAGTGATGACACGTGTGATACACTGCGTAATCTTTTTGCTTATGATTAATATTGACATATTCTCACGTTATATTATATGTAGCATATATATTGTGATGTCTTTGGTTCTGTGTAATGAGAATCAGATCGTGATGAGATCGCAATAATGAGATCGATTCATCTTTAAACACAGATCCTAAATAATCTCGGTCATAAGTTACTCGAGAGAGACATCAAGATAACCAAACAGACCGGTGTACTATATACCCATCCATATGATGGAGATGACTGGTCTCATAGCCACCTATGTGGAGACACTAAGGATATAATACAGGTGCTCATTGGAGAATGAGTTCACTGATTGATCCGCTTATGGAATGCTGTATGGGTAACGATACCTAATGTCAGACGGCGATTTCATAGTCCCAGTTGTGTATCTAATCCTTAGACTTGAGACACCAAGGATGTCTTGTACGATTACTCCTTTCTTTGACGTCAGACTTACAGGTTTGGAAAGTTTCATATCTGGTACAATTGATTATCGGGATTGGCAGCCAACCTTACGAAGACAATTAGTGTCAATAGAGGATCATCCACTCTCGGTATCATGAGAGGAATATCCCATATATGCTTGGTCAGACAAATCCTTGGCTAGGGTCATTCGGATTGAGAGAGGAGTTCTCCGGTAGAATCCAAATAGAGCAAGACAAATTGATTCCGTATGTGACCTGACAATACCATGTTCAATATATAGTCTCTGGGATATTTTTTGGATGAGGGATTATAGATATATGGTAACTATGGACAGATAGGTCCAATGGATTCGATCCCCCTATACCGTCTAGGGACTATGACGTAGTGGCATAGTATGTCCATAGTCGATGAGTCGAGTGAATTATTATAGTGATAATAATTCACTACATCAGAAGGAGTTCTGATGGAGTGACTCACGGCCAGCTCGGTATCGGGCCTGAAGGGTCACACACATATAGTGGATGCTTCAGCGAATAGTGGATTGGATGAAGATCCAATTAGCCCCTATTCTCATTAGATGAGATCCTATGTTGATAGCTCCTTGATTATGGCTTAATTATAGGCCTAAGGAGATTATTGGATAGAGATCCAATAATACAAGATTAGTAGGTTATTGGATGGAGATCCAATGCCCACTAAGGAAGGAGCCCTGGGGTTTTGGTGGCTCTCTATAAATAAGAGGGGAGACTTAGGGTTGATAGGCTACAACTTTAGCCCCTCCTATTCTCCTCCCTCCCTTTGCGCAAGAGTTGCGAGATTAGATTGGAGGAGTTTCGTTGTAGAGATCCGTCATGTGGATACCGCTAGAGAGGAGGATGCTTGACCTCCTTTATCTTCTTCATCCAAATATGGAATACAAGGATATATGATCTCCCTAGGTCAAATCAATCTCTCACAGACCCCAATCTTTTGCACGACGATTTGATCTACGTGGGAAACCGGTTTTTGTTTTGATTTTCGCTGCGCATGTGATGCACCCGCTGAGGTTTCCCAATAGAATCATCTATGTACTTCACATAGCAAGCGATCTCATCCTCGCTTGCCCCTTCTTCCGGCGTGGGCATAATTGTATCAAGGACGTATGTGATTTTCTCCGTCGTGAGAACAATTCTCAAATTTTGGAGCCAATCTGTATAGTTTGGACTAGTGAGGCAGTTGGCATCAAGTATGCCATGTAGGGGGTTTGTGAGCGACATATTTCTGACAAAACAAGGTATAGTAAATAAATAAATAACATACAGATTTTATAGAAAATACTAATTAAGATATGGACTTCTATCTTAATGTACTCCCACTATTTTCTTAGCGAATCATGCGACACCCTCGACATGTGAGACGAAAGTCTTCGACAAACTCCTAGTGGGGATCGGGATCCAATTGGCGTCTTAGTGCAACCTCGAGAGACTCGACCAACCATGATATTTAGTTAAGTCATCACCATCGGTATAAGATGAGTCTGACTCGATGATATGCCCTCGAGGGACTTGACCAAACATACCATGTCCTCAGGTCACTGGTGATATCTCTATGTCATAGGCAAGATCTCAATCATGTAGATAGGTGAGCCTCGAGGGACTCGACCAACTTAACCTATGTCGTGATTCAATTTCTTCCTATAACGATGGAAGGCTATGTGGGTTAATCTTATTGCCTTACGTGTACCGACTTAATATTATCTTAGGAGAGGTTTTTGTATCGGTCTCCTAATATGTCATGTCACATACATATATATTTAATATATATCTACATCGCATGCAAATATATATATATATATATATATATATATATATATATATATATATATATATATATATATATATATATATATATATATATATATATATACATATATCTAGTAGGTGTATAACACATCATATATGCAAGCCACACAGGATGATCATGAGCCGTCACCTAATGTGATTAAGCCCGAGACAATGGGCATAATTACTCAAAATATGATCTATGTGTGCATTGGTGTATCTTCATGCCCTGTGATTGTTGATCTCGTCATCATCGATTCTGTCGGATTGTCGCATCACCATGTGTCGTGATCTCCCGCCATGACATCGTGGGTCCCGCTGTGACCTCCACACTCCCGCTGCATCTCTCCATGTAATTACAAATAATCATAGGTACGTAGGCCCAACAATAAATGAGAAAAACGCAAGCTCCAATAATAATAATAATAATCACAATTACACACATCACAATACTTGACTCATGATCATCCATCCACATCATACATCACATGTACATCACATCATATGTAGGATTACTAGATAAATATAATAAATAATTAAATTATTTAATTAATTATTTTTTGAAAATCAGGACATGCTCGAAATTTTCAAAATTGTTAAAGGTATTTTCATAATTTTGGATAAGAGGACAGCCCTCGAAATTTTTAGAATTATTAAGGGTATTTTTAGAATTCTGTACACGAGGATAGTCTTCAAAATTTTTAAAATTTAAAGGGGCAGGATCATCATTTTCTCAAAAGGATGCCCTAACCCCTTTTGCCCCATCTGCGCATCGCCATCACCATTGTTGCCCCTGCGCAGGCGGCGACAGCCCTTGCCCGCCGGTAGCCACCTTGCCAAGGGGCGGTCACCCCTGCGGCCGGCGCTACTACCCCTGCCGGCGACAGCCCCTTGTGGGCGCCCTGCAACCAGCCCCCTTTGCGGGCGTCACGCTGCAAGCTAGTGTGCCCGCAGGCGGCTGTCGCCCTTGCGGGCTGCTGCCCCTGCGAGCGACGCCAGCCTCCCTTGCGGGTTGCTGCTCCTGTGAGCGGTGCCGACCTCCTTTGCCCAGGCCACGGCCAAGGCCCCATGCACTTACTTTTGTTCTTTAACTAACGGGTTCTAACCTCACTTTACTATATCTCAATCTCACCCGGAACCTTGCTTGCTCGGCTAACTCACCTAAGCTAAAGTCTATAACTCTACCTCGTAGACACTTATTGTTTATGCTTTCAACTATTCTATTATTTCCTTTATTCCCTCATGTGTCCTTGCTTTAATAAAATCATATTTATTGGAAGCCTTACCTTTTCCTGTGTCACACTCTTTCTTTTCTTGCCAAGTTTGTTGGGTTGCTTGTGTGTTGTCTCCTAAAGAGTGTATGTACACTCTCTGTCTGTTTAGGGAGTCCAGAAAGCCCACTAGCGGTTCTGAAAGGAGAGTTAGAAATTTCATTTCAACAAAATAATCAAATTGAAAATAAAATCTATAGGAATGAAGTAAAAACAAATGCTTGCTTTAAAAACGAGAATGAAGGCATATACACACACACACCCCCGCCCCTCCTAATGAATTTAAGAAACGAACAAGAATGGAGGCATGACAGCATTGAGTGCTTGTTTACGAGAATGTGCTTGTTGTGAATAGAATGAAATTTCATAGAATTGAGGTAGCTCGAGTCGAGTTGCTTTAAGAATTGAGGCATCCCAATGCTATAAAAAGTAAAGAATGATTGCCTGAGGCTATAGGCTCATCAAGCTATAAGAACACTGATCTCTTTCCTCTTCTGCTTATGAATAATCACTTATTTTCACTATGCCCACAGAGACTACACTCCTTATGACGAAAACAGGAGACTTGTTCAGGCATAGCCAACATAATGAATATAAGATACATAATGTTATGGTCTCTAGCCTGATGTGGGTGCCTAGTAGGGGTGCTTGTTTAGTCTAGTTTGCGAGTCAACGTTTCCTATATAAATATATGATACATAATGAATTTGGTAGGGAAGATCTAATTTAGTAGGGTTTCAAAAGAATACTAATCATCTAGTAGTTACTAGTAGCTCAAGTCTTTTAGTACTGGTTGAATTCCAAGTTTCTAGCTTCAATATTATAAGTAATAAGTTGATTCTTCCTTAGCCGAAAGGGTATTATAGGTAGGGTGCATAAGTAAGCATCTCAGAAGTCAACTCAAAAGTAAGAATAGTAGTTAAGGTAGGCAGCTTCGAGGTCGATGTATAGCCAAAGTCTCATCAGTCGTAGTGGAATCCCCTTTTTTTCAGTTGAGTTCTCATGGTAAGTAGCTGAGACAACAGAGACAGGAAAGACATACTTGTATAGAGGCAAGTAAGCCTAACACAATATGATAAAGAATACAAATACGGAGTTTCAGAATGAGAAAAGGGAGTATTGCAATGAGATACAAGAGCTAAAGAGTGAAAGGTAAGAGAGGCAGATTGAACTAGGTGGATAATAGTTGTGAAAGCCAGGGGAGTCAAAGTCATTGCTGGGATAGGCAGGCTAAACCTAGGAAATGAGAAACATAAGTGTCAACCCTAAAGAAAGGAGCTAAAAAATAAAAACCAGGAGAGATAGAATGCAAACAAGGGTAGAAAGCCTTAGAAATAGGTAGGGAAGCCTTAGATGAGGTATGGTATTGGGAGACCGGAAGTAAAAGAGGGCAGTCTAACCCATGTGTTAGCGCCAAGTAACGATAAACTTGATAGACAACAAAGTAAGAATAGGGGTTAGGGGAGACATCTTTAGGTGTAGTAAAGAAAGGAGGATCTAATGTCATTAGTAGAAGAATAAAAGATAGGCATGTCAGGCCCAAGTGAAGGATAGAAGTCGGGCAGGCGGGACTAAATCGTAGTAAAGTAAGTTTGAACCTAGTAGTCACAGGCTGGGAGACAGGAGCAGAAGTATGAAAATAAATAAGAGTCGAGGGCGGAGCACTAAGTGCTAGTTACAAGTGCCCTGCAAGCCAATCACGTGAGTGATGACACATGTGACACACTGTGCGATATTTTTGCTTATGATTAATATTGACATATTCTCACATTATATTATCTATAGCATATATATTGTGATGTCATTGGTTCTGTGCAATTAGAGTCGGGTCATGATGAGATCACGATAATGAGATCGATTCATCTTTAAACGCAGATCCTAAATAATCTCGATCAAAGGTTACTCGAGAGGGACATCGAGATAACCGAACATACTGGTGTACTATATACTCGTCCATATGATAGAAACGACTAGTCTCATAGCCACTTGTGTGGAGACACTAAGGATATAGTACAGGTGTTCATTGGAGAATGAGTTCACTAATTGATCCGCTTATGAAATGTTATATGGTTAAAGATACATAATGTCAGACAATAATTTCATAGTCCAAGTTGTGTATCTGGTCCTTTGACTTAAGACACCAATGACGCCTTGTATGAGTACTCATTTCTTTGACGCCAGACTTATAGGTTTGGAAAGCTCCAGATCTAATACAACTGGTTATCGAGATTGATAGCCAACCTTACGAATGTAATTGAGTGTCAATATAGGATCATCCACTCTCGGTATCACGAGAGGAATATCACATATGTACTTGCTCAGACAAATCTCTGGCCAGAGTCATTCGGATTGAGAGAGAAAGATTTCTCTGGTAGAATCCGATTAGAGTAAGACAAACTGATTCCGTATGTGACTAGACAGTACCATATCCAATATACGGTCTCTGGGATATTAGTTAGATGAAAGATTATAGATACACGATAACTGTGGACAAATAAGTCCGATGGATTCGATCCCCCCTGTACCATCTGGGGACTATGGCGTAGTGGCCTAGTATGTCCATAATCGATGAGTCGAGTGAATTATTATGGAGATAATAATTCACTATATCAGAAGGAGTTCTGATGAGAGCGACTCACGGCCAGCTCGGTATCGGGCCTAGAGGATCACACACATATGGTGGATCAGTGAATAGAGGATTGGATGGAGATCCAATTAGCCCCTATTCTCATTAAATGAGATCCTATGCTGATGGGCTCCTTGATTAAGGCTCAATTAGAAGCCTAAGGAGATTATTGGATAGAGACCCAATAATGCAAGGTTAGTGAGTAATTGGATGGAGATCCAATACCCATTAAGGTAGGAGCCGTAAGTTTTTGGTGGCTCTCTATAAATAAGAGGGGAGACTCATGGTTGATAGGCTACAGCTTTGGTCTCTCATTCCTATTCTCCTCCCTCCCTCTACGCAATAGTTGCGAGTTTATATTGGAGGAGTTTTGCTGCAGAGATCTATCATGTGGATACCGCTAGAGAGGAAGACCCTTGACTTCCTTTGTCCTCTCCATCTGGATTTGAAATACAAGGATATATGATCTCCCTCTCAGACATGATACGATATTTTGATTTTACGGTTTTCTCGTGACCCCAATCTTTTGCATGACGATTTGATCTGCGTGGGAAATCGATTTTTGTTTTGATTTTCACTACACATGTGATGCACCCGCTAAGGTTTCCCAACACTAAGAACAATAGCAAAGAGACTCGGACTTAAGGATAGTGTTTTAAGTTTTAAACAAGGGAATGGGAATGCCAGATACAACTAAAAGAGTGTAAGTCGGGGCAATCTAAGGTAATTTCAGAATTCGATAAAGGATAGGGGAATGAGAAAGGAGAATATCCATTTTAGAGTTATACAATGCTTGGTGGCTAATAGTCGATCATAGGATCCAGGTATTGAGCTCAAGTCCTGTAAGTAGTGTCGAATTCCCTGTTTTGAGTTTTTGTACTAGAAACAGTAGTTCAATCCGATAGTTAGTATTCACATTCTGTTTATCAGTAGTTCTATCCTTTTACGTACCTGGTTGATTCTCTTAAGTGCCATACCACTACTCTACATTCTATGGAGTACATAGCTCAGGTATCCTTAACTTGCCCTTAGCACTGTTGCTTGTCCCATTGCTTGGCTAGTTACTTTGTCTATTGACGATGAGAATTACCTTATTGACCCAACACCGGGCTCACTCTACTGTTGTGGTGGGCTTGCCATTTGCTTTAACCGAGTAAGTAATAGAGTTAGAGTTATTCGTTCGGCAAAAGAACAAGTTGAGTAGAGAGAAGAGAAGCTAGAGCGAGCGGTAAGAGAAATAAGGTGTTGGACTTACCTAAGGGATAGGCAGGCTAACAGTAAGGGATAGCGGATTTGAAGAAAGTAAGAGCAGGCTATAAGCTCGGAGGGGCATACCAATAATGGAATATAGGATCATTGCTCAACTCTCTTTCTTACTTTCCTTGCTTTCATTACTTATATGCATAACTTGTATTAATGATTCTATTATCTTATAGTAGACCATATTACATCAATTATTATATTACATTTACAATGATTCTATTACTTGAACTCATGACTCGAGAGCCAACTACCACTTTTCATTCTTTAATTAATGATTCGGGTCCTTACTTTGCTTGTTATGAGCCTGTCGCTCCTGCTTAACAGCCCTGCTATCTCTGATATCATTCTAACTACCCTTGCTTCTGGTCTGAAGCTCCTATTTCTCGGACTTACTTACTACCCTGTACCTCCTAAATCATAGTATACCTCTTTTTGATATCAAAATGAAGCCAATATATCTCATTCTATATACGCGACACTATAGGTCTTCCAGTACCTTATCTCACCATGTCGCTACTAGTTCTTAGCCACCAAGAACTGGGCTAGTAGCAATCCCTCCACCCCTAGACTCACTTGAAAGCTTCAGTTACTATACAAGAGGCTGACTTTCTCTTATTGCATTCTCAAAAGCGCCATTCTTTATTCCTAGCCTCATTCTTGTTACCAGTGATTCAATTGCTTCTGCCGATCTTATTGGTCCTTGTAGTCCACCCACATAGGTCGGTACCCTTTTATTATTTATTTAATTTGGATGCCTTTGTTTCATTATGAGAAGCACCAGTGCCATTACTGTAGGTAGTAGGTATTAAGAGAAAGGAAAGCAAGCCTTGAACGAGTGAGTTAACTTTGCTATTTGGAGTAAAAGCCTTAAAGCAAAGGGAGTTAGTTCGAAATCATGTATAGTGGGCCTAACAATGGAACTAATCACTATTGGAATTGAGCTCAGGAATAAATCTACTAATTATAGGAGAACCTTGCTTTACCTACCTTATTAGTCTCTCGCTCCTTACTTTATTTCTAATATGCGTGATATGGCTTTACTTTATTGTTTGTATTGCGTTTGTAGGGTTACTTCCGTGTTTCACTCCCTCTGGAATCCAACACTGCACCAACGGCTATAACCACCAAGAGATAGAATGGAATTGGACATCCATCTTATAAGGCTGTAGCTCCAAAGTAAGAATTACTGTCATAAGTAAAAGAATGAAAATGTAGAGAACAAGATCAAACAAACAACCACAGATCAAGTCCTTATACACAGAACCAGGGATCATTAACTACTCTACTAGCGAGACTTATATCGCTAACTAAAAGAATCGAACTCGGGAATCACCCTACTAACTAGTAAGCACAAACCTAGGAACTCCGCCTATATCCCTTGACCCTAACTCGACTCTCACAGGCTAATACTAAACCAAAGAAATAGGGCTTCCCTTACTGATACCAATCCTGTCTTTGATTCTTTCATTACTTCATCTAAGTTTATCTTTCTTTGCTCACAACCTATAACAGGTACTTCTCATTCTTTCACTACATTTAATGTCGTGCTTTAACTCGCTGATGCTCTTTACTAACCCCTACAAAAAGAGTATAGCGGCCCTAGCCGTGCAACTACTACTGCGCCACTAATAGCTCCCTATTGCGCTCCATTAGTAGTAGCTTGGTTATATGTGTCTTGGCGCTTGGCCATTATACGTAGGAAACAACTCCTACCTTACCCAGCTACATTCTTATACTTATTAGGGAGATTCTTACTTCTTTGTTTGATTCACTGATGCATCAACTTATTCTTATCCAATAGTAACCAAGTCTCACTACTTGGCTTTTCTCTTACTATTATTGAGCTTATTCTTATCCAATAGTAACCAAGTCTCACTACCTGACTTTTCTCTTACTATTATTGAGCTCTAGATCATACCCATTATTCTCTTACTGAGCTTTGGAAACAATTCTTATATATCATATTACAATTATAATGAAAATATTACTTATGGAGCTTTGGACTCTATTATTATATATTAACTTATTAACTTTTGCACTAATGATTCTATTTCTATTACTATAGGCACCCATGCGAGAAACAAACACATAGAGAGCGGGCATGCACATAATCCTTGAGGAGCACATCAGTCCATGAGCGACCATGAACTCAGTCAACGAAGGTACCTTGCAAACTCTTTCTTTGAGCAACATTGCCCAGTAATAGATAGATGGCATGGGGATGTGACAGTGACTTAACGAACACTAAGATAAGAATCAACATGGGAGAAATGAACATCGACACCCTAGCTCCATCGTTCAATTCAAAAGTATATCAGTTGTTTTGACACAAAAGCAAAATAATGAATTCAAAATCGAAAGCGTGTAGCGGCCATAGCCACACAACGATAAAAGTTGCTCGACCCCTTTTTTTTACCTAAGAAAATAGAAAGAAGTTTACTATTCCATAACATACTAAGTCATTTTAGAATTCAAAACAGTAGTGTTGGGGCGTGGGTGTCGTGTTGGGACATGGGACACCCACGTGTTTCTACTTGATTGATAGGTTTTTGCATACCTTTTATTTTGACCGAGTTGCCCCGAGCCCGATGCATGTTAGTCTCTTATTCTTATTCCTTATATACTTAATGCTAAGATCGTACCCGACCCATATTTCTACTAATGACATATTCCTACTATTGAGTTGCACTGTCCCTCTACACGCAAAGACAGGCTGCTCCCTGCCAACACTCTCACCCATTCTTACTTCGTAGTAAAAGTATTCTACCAACGATTTCCATTCTATCCGCCCTTTCCTAACTACCATTCTTTGTTGCCTTTGTCATTCTTGTTCGCACTATAGTTTGATTCTGAGTTTAGAGCTTGTCTCTTGGGATCCTAAGGACAATTGCATTCTTTGCTTTGATTTTAATTTTGATTTTGATACTTGGGTTCACTGGGTCGTACCCATATTCTACTACTATCTCTTTCGCACTACATCGTACCTACTCTTTTGCACTAGTATAATAATATATTCTCTTCTTATTAGTATAATAATATATTCTTATTCTGATTAGTCGTATACCACTTATCTAGATTCTTATTCTTACGTGCTTACTGTTGAGTAGGATTGTGATTGACATTGTTGTTGTCGGTTCAGAAATGTGTAGTTGGGTGCTCTAGCTTCATCCAATGCAAGGTATGGTTCGTGCCGGGTACTTTACCTGTATCATCCAACGCTAGCTTTTGTTTCCAGCTTTTATTCGCGAGATAAACCTTAGCTGGTTGACAACTTTGTCCATATTGGCCTTTACTTTACTCTAAACGGATCAGTTCGATCGATCAAATAAAGTGACGTGCAATTAAATGGATAAGCGTGGGTCGTTCATAGGCTCAATTACCTCTACCCCGGCTAATTCACCCTAAGAATTGATACGTCCCTCGCTTGGGAACCTCAGTCTTATTTTACTAATGCGTTTGTGGCTGGTCTAAATAGTTGGGCGAAGATTAGAGGTTTTAACGCAGCTGTACCCTAAGCGTCCGCCTTTGAGAACCAAAGAAGTAGTAGGACCAAATCTCTTGCTTCTTAAGAAGGAGGCCTTATCCGATGTTGTTGTTTAGCAAATTATAAAATTAGAAAGGATCGGGTCAAAGTCAATTATACGCCCCTAGCTTCCGATCGATTTCCCACCTTAATTCCCCGTAAAGAGTGTCCCACGCTAAGCGCGTTACTCCCATGCAAGAAGGTCATAATACATAACTTTTGTTTGGGAATCCATACCAAATCCACGCCAAACACATAAGTGGAATGCTCTCCTTTATTTCACCATGCCGCGCCTATTTCCATTCAAATATCTATCTATACATACGGCTATGGAGACCAAAAATGAAGTCAAAGGCCTTTTTATTGCATGTTCATTTCCAATCTGGATCGTATATTTTCTGAGGGTACGATTCCGATCCTATATTCGACAAGTTTTTTCTTTCAAGGGTTTTTGAGGATAAGAGAAGAAATAGTATAAGAGCTATCAAAGCCAACACCATGGGTAGTTTAACAAACGAGTCGGTCTAATTCCGGTCTTGAGCTGAAAAAAGAATAATGAATATAAGAAAACTTAGTAGACTTAGTTTATAAATCTTATGCCAAAGGTTACGCCTATCCATGGTCGGACGGACCTACTTCTTTTCTCGGCCAGCTTTCGAGTCTTCTCTCTCTTTTTCTCCGGCGTAGAGGCATCATCCAGTTCTTAACTTATTGCAGGGACTCTTCCTTCGGTCGTCTCCTTGAGATAGTTTGCTCTCGAGACTCCTCCTCTCTTGTGTCGATTGTTCTGCTAGCTCCTCTTTTTACCGCCATAAGAAAGGAATAAGGTAAGTCAGCTTCCGACTTATCTATCACGACTTCCTACTAACAATACCATATTAAAATAGTTCAATAACACAATTCCATACTGCAAGCAAGAAAGCAAGATAAGAGAACAAGAAAAATAATGATTGCTTTTGGAGCACCTGGGGGGAGGAATACTTAAACACGCCAGGGATTTTCGCATATATCCCACCACCATAGTTTCATGGATGAGAGGGTCTAATTCTTTTACTCTAGAATAGATAGATAGATGGATCTCCTGGGAAGATATAGATAGATGGATCTCCTGCTTTCCTTGTATCGGCGGGTCTCGAGCTCTCTAATACATGATCCTTAAGTCAGAATGATTTTTTAAAACTTCACCGTTATTACTCAGATGACTCAGCAATCCGTGAAGCAGCCTTACCTCCTTTGATCGTGTAGTTCGACCCTATCCTCATGTGTAGAGGAAAAACACTTATCTCTGGTTTGTTTGCTTTACCATGTTTTTGCTACAGAAATCTCTTACCTGCGTTTCGTGGATCTAGCACTTACTCTCTTACTCGAATACACCTCGATTCGCTCTGGTAGAACCCACCCTATTTTTTTGCTCCGTTGGCTCTGCTTGCTTATAACTCTTTCTATTCTCCTTTTGTTCGTAAAATAGCTTGTATCCTCGCCTTATCAGGTCCTTGTCTCTCGTGGCAAAACATAATATACTCCTCCCGCTTATGTAGTTCAGCCTCACTGGATTGGATCTGGAAGACGGAGTTCCTGACACCTTACTTATTCTTGCCCATACCTTCCTAGAACAGTTGCTCACACCTTCGTCCTAGGTCGATGCACAATGGACCAACGCTAACAGGTCTTCGATAAGAGCATATCAGAATTGAGCTTACTAGCACGAGACCGAAAACAACACTAAAGAAACCAACTGCTATTGATAATACTTTATCTGGGAACTTAGCCCGTCTTTACTTTAGCCTAAGCCCTATTATCTATTTAATAAGAATCACACTGGAAATATGAGAATGGATATACTATCGGAGAGAATCAAACCGCTACCGATAAGAGCTCAACTAAATAAGGAATTTCGGAAAGAAAAGATAGAATCAAACCAAGGAGCAGTAGGCTTAGAGTTATATCAATTGCTTATTAATGTTAACAATGATTCAATTGCTAGTTAGTGGGTTAAGTATGTTAGGCATAGGTTTCAATACTGGAGTTAGTAGTTGAATAACATAATAGTGGCAAGGCGAGCTTAGTAGGGGCAGTTGGCAGTCTTGGCTACAATAAAGTAAGCCTAACAGTAGAGCTATAAAGAGAAGAGCCTAAGTGATTTCAGGTTTAGAGCAAGTAAGGGCAGGCTCATAAGCAGTAAGTAAGGCCAGAATGCAATTAAGCAGTGAGGGAATGTATAATTGGGTAAGTAGTTCCAGTCTGCAAGTAAGGGGGTCCGGTACTAAGAATAAGGAGAGGTAGGTTGAAAAGATAGATAAAGAACGAAATCGCTGCAAAGGTATGTAAGGCTCATAGGTGGTAGTGGAATTCCCAAGTTACAAGCACTAGCCATATGAGCAGTGGTTAAGCATGAAGCTGTAGGGAGATAGACTGATATGAAGAAGAGTAATCCTGCTAGTGCCCTAAAGAATGAAGAGTAGAGCACTAAGTCTGATGTCTAGTAAAGTAAGACAAGACTCAAAGCCGGTAGCTACAGTCATGTTAGTAGTGTTTGGAATCCCTTGTTTCCAGCTCAATTCTTGTTAGCCCTTGTTGAATGCCTAGTCGTTAATTCCGTCCCTTTTAGCAGAGGAACCAGATTTGGATTCAAGTAAGATTTAGATGTCTTGAAGTCAGTAAGAGAGGTCTTGTTAGCGGTGATTCCATTTCTTATGAATATTTATATGATTCCGAGTTCCTAGGTGAAGTTTTGTTGTCAGTGACTCTATTCTATAAAATGATATAGTATGTGAAAACAAGTAGAGGTAGGTGCCCAGCAAAGCAAAGCAAGGGTTGGTTCCCATAGATGGGGAATGATAAACAGTAGCTAAAGGGTAGAAGCCAGGATTGGTTAAAGGATAGTTAGCCGTAGAAGCAGTAGGGGAACTCTGATAAGAGTAGGGTTGTTTCCCATATTAGTAGCAGTGAGGTCAACTCTTATTGGTAGTAGTTATTCCTATTATTTGTGTTAATGGTGAAATCTACGATACTAGTATGTTAATGATGAAATCTACCAGTAGTACTGAAAGCCTTGTTGGCAGTAATCGAAGTCCTGCTAGCAATAAGCCATAGCCTTAGAGGCAGTAGCGAAGTCTAATATAGTGACCACAACACTAGGCCTATAGACATTAGTTAAGGTAGTTGGATTTAGTTTCAACAAAGTAAGAATCCCGATCAATAGCTCTAAGGAATGAAAGTAAGGGTTATAAAGACCAGCCAAGTAACTAGACAATTAACTACTAGACAAGATACTACTAACGTGTCGTGGGCCAAACAACTACTAACGTTGCATGGCTAGGGCCGCTACACTCTTTTGTAGCGTCAGCGAGTTCCTATTACGCGATAGGTAGTCTCTAGCAGTAGTTGGTTTCTTTGACTAGAAAGTAAGGATCAAGGTGTCGATATGAGTTCGGCTCTTGTCAGTAGTGATTTCCGCCTTTTACCTATGAGTTTAATTCCTTCTTCCGAGTTCAATTATTATTGGCGTTGGTCCAACTCCTTTTATTATAAGATATAAAGTATTAGAAGGCACTGCTTGATTCTTTCCAATAGTAGGTTCATCATTGCCAGTAATAATTTCAGTCCCTCTGTTACAGGGGGAGAGTCTTAGTTGGATAAGAGAGTGGCAGACCCCGACTCAATTCTTAAAGGAAGTAGTGCTAGGTTGAAAGCAAGGTAGGATAGGCTGACAAGTGAAATAGGCAATGACAAGTATGGAGTTAAAGAATGAAAGCGAGGGATACAAGATTTGAATCGAGTAAAGTCGGACTAAAGCGAGGGCATTGGTGGTAGACTTTTGGTTTAGAGTACAAGTATGAGATCCTAGGTGTAAGATGATTTTTATTGGTTCAACTGTTTTTGTTGGTGGTTTGTTTCTTTGAATAGAGTAGAAGATAGGTTCACAGGCGGTAAAGGACCATAATAGAAAGGCATTCCTTATTAACAGCTTGCTTGTAGTTAAGGGTAGAAAAGAAGTTCCTTGTACTGCTTGAAGAAAAGAAACACACTAAGTCAGGCAAAGAACTCACACAGCTAAATAGGACTCGGGGTCAGGGATAAGGAATGAAGGTAAGTAAAGTAGTACTGATAGTCAAGTAGCAGAGCCAACCCGCATGGAAACCACAGGCATTGCAGGGACAACACAAGAATAGGGGAGCGGTAACTGAGCCTTAGATGAAGTAGTGCAAGAGTGAAGGGCATTAGGGTAAGACCGAAGATAGGCACTTAATAAGTTGGAAAGTAAGATTTGAGTTTAGTGCCTCTATTCTGATTAGCACCAGGTCCATTCCTAGTAGTAGGCGGAATCTAATATAACCAATTGCATTCTTGTATTCCCCCGCCCCATTCTTAGAGGTGGTAGTTGTGGTGGCTCATAGGTAGTTTGATTCCTCTCCTTCGGTATCAATGTAAGGTCGATCCGGTGTCCATGTAAGGGTGTTTGTTTGGGCTATAGAGATAGGTTGGGCAAACTGACATTACGAGTTTCATTCTTGTGTTCCTTATTTTGATTCCTATGTGCGAGTTTCAAACTTAAATAGTATTGTTAGGCAGTGTTCGATTCCCTCCTTGTTACTTGAATTGCTGTATTTGAGGTCGATTCCAATAGCAGTAGCTGGATTCCTCGTTAATAAGAGCATAGGTCTTGTTGGTGCTAGTCGAATTCCTTTTTATAGGATAGAGTATTAAGTGTGCAGTAGTCACAGCCTTAAAACAATATTTGCAGTCTATAGTTTCTAGTTCGATTCTCATAGTAGGCAGTTGCTCGGCCCTAGCTTTGAGTTATATTCCTGTTTTCCGTGTTTGTATTCGCGTTTGCTTGGTTCATTCCCTTCCCTTAGCTTAGGCCCTCTACTACTGATGGGTGCAGCAATTCTGATGCCGGTGGGGTAGTGGGTTCATTTATGTCCTAAGCATTCTTACTTTGCAGTTTGACTCTTATATCCTAGTCAGCTATTCTTACTTGGATAGCTCGTAAAAAGAAGTGCTATTGTAGTGTCAAATGCACTAATCTAATCCTTTTATAGGAAAGCAATAATCCCATAGGTAATCTCGGGAGTGAGACAAGTAAGTACAAGAATAAAAAGTAAGTAAAGCAAGGACAAATACATGACTTGAAGTTAGGGCAGTAAGGCTTAGAGACCGGAGTGCTGGTTTGAAGGGAAGGGGATCCGATTCAGTAGTTAAAGAATGAGCTCCTTGTTCCACTCCTCTAGTAGGTAAGTTGTATTCCTTATTATAAGTAAAAGTCCTGAGAAGCGCTAGGTTGTTTCTTTTCCGTATGAATTGTTTTCTGATAGATAGCAGTCAATTTTTTGTGTTAGAGCGTCCGCCTTGTTAGTGTAGATGTATTCTAATAGTAGTATTTGGAAGCAAGGGAGTTAAGAGAGGAAACCGCACATAAGTAAGGATCCGAATCAATGGTCAAAGAGTAATCAGCAGTCAAGGAATAAGAGCAAGCAAAGTAAAACTAATAGGTCGTAGAGCAAGGTTTGAAGTAGGGAGTGTTAGACTTTGAAAGCAGAGATCTAGTTTGAAAAAACCAAGGAAACAAGCCTTAGAGCAAGTAAAGGAAGGCTAATCGATGAAATAAAGAATAAAAATGAGGAGATATAGAATCAAACTAAGGAGCTCAAGCCTGTAGTAGGGGGGTGTCTTGATATAAAGTAATAATATAGTATTTGAAGGGAGCAGTGGTAGTTTGAAACAAGAGATAAAGATAAAGATTAATCCGCCCGGATGGAAGAATGAAAGCAATCAATGGGTGCGACTTAGTTTACTGAGTGTGATTTCCAGTTTCAATTTCGAGTATTATCAGTAGTAGCTGGGTTCTTACTAACATTGTTTTAATTGTTAGGTGCACTAGACCGTACCCCAGAGTTTACTTCTAACTTATGAGTGGGAGTATTATAAGCACTAGTTTGATTCTTGGACTACTAAGCTTGACTCTTACTTTTGTCACCGAGTTCTTTTTTTTTTTAGTTGAGTTATGACTGCTTGGGTCAATTCTTTGTTTCTACATAAGTACTGAGTTTGTAGAGTTTAGTTCTATATGCTTTACATAAGTACTGAGTTTGGTTCTATATGTTCTAGTATCTTTATTCTTATTTGTAATATTAAAACTATATCTTTCCTCCACATTTCTTATAGACGGGCACGTAACTGTTGACTTTTCTACATAACTTCAAAGAGAAGAAGAAGAGAATAGTAGAAGACACCAAGAGTACTTTCAATCAACAGTCTGCAGTACTCTGGAATGAACCAAGAGTACCTATTTATAATTATTAAAAGTCAGAATACAGATATTTTAAAATAATAAAAATATATATCACATCTAAATAAATCTTATCCTTATCTAAACTGATCTCATCATTATCTTAACTACTTGGATTATTTCCAACACACCCCCTTAATTCAAGTAGTTATAATTTAAAATTATTTTTACGTAATTTTTTTTTCTCTCCAAAATTTTTGTGAAAATGTCGGTAAGCTGATCTTCGTTGCTGCAGTGGTTGTCTTATGTTTTTTCTCGGTCCACACATTTTTGAGAACTTCTGACCTGAAATATTTTATCGTTTCTCTTGACATTTTTCTCTTTAGTAGCCATCTTTGATGATATGATGGAGACTCTGCATTTGTAGGATTGAATCCCTTTGTATGTAGAAGCTTCATTTTTCTTTTCTTTCTCTTAGCTTTCTTCACATCATCAGAAACTTCTACCAACTCTGTATGTGTACTTTCATTGTTGTCCTTTGAGTTTAGAGCTTCACCCCTTTTCTGTATATGTATGTCATCAACATTACGACCTGCATCATCTGAGACAGTTTGCATAGATCCACAGAATTTTAAATGATCATAACTATTTTTTCATAATGTTAATTCTTCGGTAGGAGTAGCAAAGTCCGAAAATAATAAGACAAATATTTTATTTTTTGTCATCCTTGTAGTTGCTATCAATTTACCAATTTTCTTATCATAAATCAGACATTTTTCTTCATCAAAAATAACATAATATCCTTTTCTCATTAGTTGTCATATACTAATGAGATTTTGTTTTAAATCAGGAATAAATAACACATTATCAATAATTTTTTTATCAGACTTTGTGTTTATAGCAACTGTTCTTTTTCCTCTTACTTGAGCCTTTTTACCATTTCCCATCTGCACAGTAGATCTGACCGAATCATCAAATTTCTGAAACAGACTTTTATCCCCTGTCATATGATCACTACATCCACTATCCAAAAACCAAACAACTCTAGAATATTTTTTATCAGATGTTGTAAAGAAAATATTTTCTTCTTTGTCATCGTTACTTTCCTCGTGATAGTTAGTTTGATTTTTATTCCAACAATCTTTTTCAAAATGTCCATATTTTTCACAATAAGAACATAGAGGAACATTTGGATTTTTATTCTTGTACCAACAATCCTTTTCAATATGCCCTATTTTTTTGCAACAAAAACATTTTTGAGTTTCTTTGTTACCTTCATTTGGTCGGTCTCGTCCTCTGTCCTTTTGATCTCTCCCTTGAGATCTGTTTTCTGAATTCTCTTTTTGATCTTTCTTCTGATCAATCTTCATTTGAAGAACATGTTCCAAAGTTTCATCTGAAGATCTGTTCACTTTTTGTTCATGGACTAAAAGAGATCCCATTAATTCATCAATAGATAATGTACTTGTATCTTTAGCTTCTTCTATAACAGTAGAGATCATATCAAATTTCGAACATAAACTTCGTAAAAAATTTTCTACTACAGTTTGATCTTTTAGATTTTCACCATAAGATCTCATTTGATTCATAATAGAAAAAACTTTTGAGAATAAATCAGAAATAGATTCCGAATCTTTCATCATAAGTGTTTCAAATTCACGACGAAGAATTTGAAGCTTTGAAATTTTTACATTCTCTGTGTCTCTAAACACACTTTTTAATATCTCCCAAGCTTCTGTTGATGTTGATGCCATCATGATTATGGGAAATAGGGAATCATCTATTGCTTGTTGTAACATGTAGAGGGCTTTTGCATCTCTTTGCATATTTTCATTCATCTAATGCTTTTGATCCTTAGTAGTCTTAGAATCCTGCAGATCATACTCAACAAAACCATTTTCTACCAACTTCCATAATCTTTATGAAACAATGAGAATTTTCATTTTAATAGCCCAAAACTGATAATTATCACCTTTGAGGATAGGAAGAAGTTGATTAGGAACACTTACTGTAAGGCCTGCCATCTTCTCTTTTTTCTTTTTCTTTTTTCTGGATCTACTAGTCTTCCCTTCTTTTTTGACCGATGTACTCCTTTTAATTTTCTTTGAACCAGGCTCTGATACCACTGTTGGCTTTTCTGCATAACTTCAGGGAGAAGGAGAAGAGAATAGTAGAAGACACCAGGAGTACTTTCAATCAATAATCTGCAGTACTCTGGAATGAACCAAGAGTACCTATTTATAATGATTAAAAGACAGAATATAGATATTTTAAAATAATAAAAAAATCTATCACATCTAAATAAATCTTATCCTTATCTAAACTGATCTCATCATCATCTTAACTACTTGGATTATTTCCAACAGTAACACATAGGTTATACTGTACTAAAACATGTTCTCTAGCTTTAACTCCCTGGACGGGATATTAATATGAGTCAACTAAATAATGACAAGCAAAGTAATAATTAGATAAAGTAGTGTCAAGCGAGAGAAGGTATAGTAATAATAAGATAGAGAAGTAGTAGACCTATTATGGAATTGGGGACACCAGACAAGAATCAAAATCGGTGCACCAGTATAAGAAGGGGCATACTAGGTTCGTGGAATTTCCTTCATGGGTTACTAGCTGCAGCTGGGTGCGTGGGAAGCGTGGACACAATTGCGCTTAACTTATTAGTAGCATCAGGCATGTAATCAGAATGAATAATGATTTTCATGAATACGTCTTGTATAAATAAGCTATACTTTCTTTTGGGATGATCCCCAAGGCTTAGAGCTACAGTTGTAAGAATTGAGTTAAACAGAGTATTAGAGTGAAAGTTTCACCAAGGAGTTGATCTCATATGTATAGGGAAGACGGCAAAAACTGAGAATTTAAGATTAAGGGCGCCATAGAGATTCGAAATACGATATTGAGGAATTGCACTCGGGAATCACACTCGATACAAGGAATAAAACTCAGTAGTAGTTAACCAAACCCCGGTTACGAACATAGCAAGGGTCTTTTCCCTAATAGGCTGCTCCATTTCTATGATTTGAATCCATATCGCTTAGCGTAGCATATAACTGAGTAAAAGCACATGCCTATACTGTCACGAACGATCATCGCTCAACCGTAATATCTTCGCTCCGTGAACCATTTGTCGCTTTTTCTTGTTTGTACATATGTTTGGCAGCTTATTTTTCCTTGAGTTTATACATTTTTACCTAAGAAATGTGAGCGAAAGTAGTGTAGAAGGCTGTAGAATGATCGCTCGCTGTGCTGTCACGAACGGACGTCGCTCAACCGCAACATCTTCACTTTGTGAACCGTTCGTTGCTTTTTCTTGCTTGTACATATGTTTGGCAGCTTGTTTTACCTAAGAAATTTGAGCGAAAGTAGGGTAGAAGGCTGCAGAACGGTCGTTCGCTGCATAGAGCCAAAACAGCCCTATTTTTGGGTCTTTTTCGTGTGCCACGACAACCTTTCTGAGCGATGCGACATGTCAGCCATTTCAGCACCTTGGAACCCCCCGGGTAGCACCGGGCTGGATGGGGCTCCGAGTATATGTCGGGCGTAGGCGTTCATCAGCAATTGAACTTGTCTTGCGTCCGATACCTTGGGAACCGTCATTTGCGGACTTGCGACCGTTCCTACAACCCTCCAAAGTCCTATTTCGCTCTCTCTCTCTTTTCTCAGCTGCACTCAAGGTGTTCGACAAATTGCTTGTATAGCTTTCCGCTTTGCGAGACGCCGGGACGTGTCCGTCGCTCGCTTCTAAACTAATCAACTTCTTCTTTGCAGGTCCTACGGGACCTTAAGAGGTTGTAAGAGGGCTGACCCTGTGCGGACATATAACGCTTTGGGCGTTTCCTGACTTAGGCAATCCCAGCTAAGTCCAGAACAGTGGGCAAGTTTGCTTCACGACTTAGGCAATTTCAGCTAAGTCTTCGAGAGGGCCGCCAGGGTGCCGCACGGCTTAGGCAAATTCAGCTAAGCCCGTGACAGTGTGGTATCAGAGCGGGCAAGCAATTCATACGAACAGCGAAGAAGATTTGCAATTTTCGCCATGGTGAGACATCATGGTGAATCGAGCAAGATAGGGCAAGCGGGACCCTTGCTCCAAGCAGCCGCAGGTGGGCTGCAAGTGCAAACTCGCTCGCAAACTGCTGGAGCCGCTTATGAGGAGCGCGGCAGTGAACAAGACGAGCGTGAAGTTGGGTATTCTCCTCGAGAGGAGGAGGCGCCATCTGGAGCGCCAACCGGGAAGAAGGGCCATAGAGAGAGACTTACGATGGCGGAAACCCGCCTCGATGTTCTTGAAGCGAGCGTGGAGGAACTCTACCAAGGCCGAGGAAGGCTACTTGGGGTAGAGAGCTCGCAAGAAGAAGCTGAAACTCGGATCGAGAATGTTGAATCCCTGGTTGATCAACTGACAGAGGACACCAAAGATTCCGTACGACATCTACATGAAGTTGTGGCGGAACTCACGGCTAAGGTGATGGTGTTAACAAGGACTCTTGATGCGGGAGGGAACAACACCCGCGCTGCGCCATCACAACACTTCAGAGCACCGGAGCCGCAGTGTTATGGAGGTGCTAGGGGTGCCAAAGTGCTTGAAAATTTCTTGTTCGACATGGAACAGTATTTTCGTGCTACAAGGCTCGATTCTGAAGAAACCAAAGTTGCGATAGCAACAATGTATCTGAAGGGGGATGCAAAACTTTGGTGGCGAACCCGTTGGGAAGAGATCCAACAAGACCGATATCTTGTGGATACATGGGGAGACTTGAAGCGAGAGTTGAGAACTCAGTTCTTGCCCGAGAACACAGAGTTTGTCGCAAGAAGGAAACTGAGACAACTCCGCCAGAGTACAACAATCCGAGACTATGTGAAATAATTTTTAGCACTGATGCTGGATATTCGGGACATGTCTGAGAAAGACAAGCTATTCAGCTTCCTCGATGGCTTGAAGCCATGGGTACAACAAGAACTACATCGGAGGAATGTCACCGACGTAGTCGGGGCAATTGCAGCCGCAGAAAGGCTGACTGACTTTGTTTCTTCGGAGGATTCGAGAAAGAAGAAACACTCTTCGGGAAATCGCCCATCTAAATACTCTCGAGCGAAGGAGTCTGGGGGCGAGCAAAAGAAGAAGAATTTTCACAAGGGACCGGGCTCAAGAGGTAGAGTCTCCAAGTCTAGTGGATGCTTCTTGTGTGGAGGACCACACAAAGTGAGAGAGTGCCCACAAAAACAGGCACTCAATGCTTTAACAGCATCGGTTCAATCCCGTAAGTCAGACAAGGGTAAAACTATCACCCTTAGTTCGAGTAGTTCTGACTCCAGTTGCGACAGTGAGGCGTCGCAAGGACCCAGGATGGGAGCAATGCGTTTGTTGAATGCATTGCGGGGTCAAGTGGGGGAGAACACAAAGGCAAAGCCACTGAAGGCAGGAAACAACGAGTTGATGTATGTGAACATCAAGCTTAATGGCCAAACAACCCGTGCAATGGTGGACACGGGCGCGACCCATAATTTTATTGCCGATCACGAAGCTAAGCGACTGAGATTAGTCTTGGAGAAGAGCCCAAGTCGTATGAAGGCGGTGAATTCGGAGGCCAAGCGGATCTCTGGACAAGCGAAAGGGATCCCCATCAAGATCGGGAGATGGAGCGGGAGCACAAACTTGATGGCAGTGCCACTAAACGACTTCCAAGTGATTCTCAGAATGGAGTTTATGCACGCAGCGAAGTTGGTGCCAGTACCATTCCTGAACTTCTTGTGTCTAATGGGAGGTGATGATCCCTGCATGGTTCCAGTTTCTCGGGGAGGAACCAATGACCTACAACAAATATCGGCTTTACAATTGAAGAAAGGGGTACGAAAAGGTGAATCAACCTTTGTAGCGGCTATGAAGCTGGAGACACCTGATGGGGAAGCCATTCAGGAACCTGCTATTGTGGCGAACATCCTGAAGGAGTTCTCGGATGTGATGCCAACAGAGTTGCCGAGAACTCTACCTCCACGCAGAGGCGTGGATCATCGGATTGAGCTGGAGCCGAGAATTAAGCCTCCAGCGAGACCACCATACCGCATGGCCCCTCCAGAGTTGGCGGAATTGAGGAAGCAGTTAGATGAACTGCTAAGCGGTGGTCTCATCCGTAGTTCCAAAGCACCTTTCGGAGCTCCAGTCCCCTTTCAGAAGAAACAAGATGGGAGTCTCCGATTATGCATCGATTATCGAGCCCTTAACAAGATGATGGTGAAGAACAAGTACCCTATCCCGCTCATCGCGGACTTGTTCGATCAATTGGGCAAGACAAAGTACTTCTCCCAACTCGACCTTCGGTCGGGGTATTGGCATATGTACATTGCAGAAGGTGATGAGGCAAAGACTACCTGTGTGACCAGGTATAGAGCATTCGAGTTCTTGGTGATGCCTTTCGGCTTAACCAATGCTCCGGCCACATTCTGCACTCTAATGAACCAGTTGTTCAAGGAGTATCTAGACAAGTTTGTGGTCGTCTACTTAGACGATATCGTCGTCTATAGCCAAACACTTGAGGAGCATGTTAGACACCTCCGAACAATTTTCAAAGTTCTCATGGAGAACACGTTGTTCGTGAAGAGGGAAAAGTGCTATTTCGCCCAAATGGAGATTTTGTTCTTGGGGCATCGACTCGGCAATTGTTCCATCCGAATGGACCAGTCTAAGGTGCAATCTGTGGCGGACTGGCGAACACCAAAGAAGGTACCAGAGTTGAGATCCTTCCTTGGGTTCGTCAACTATTATCGATGCTTCATAGCTGGGTATTCAAAGCGCGCAGCTCCATTGACGGAGTTGCTAAAGGAGCAATCCTGAAGATGGTCAGACAAATGTGAGGTGGCCTAAAGACTGCTGTGTTGGAAGAACCTGTACTCAGATTACCGGACTATGGAAAGTCTTTTGAAGTCCATACAGATGCTTCTGATTTTGCTATTAGAGGAGTTCTTATGCAGGAAGGTCATCCGGTGGCCTATGAGAGTCGCAAGCTCAACGAGACCGAGCGGCGATATCCTGTGCATGAGAAGGAGATGACAGCGGTGGTCCACTATCTACGAGTGTGGCGACACTACCTTCTGGGAGCACCATTTGTGCTAAGGACAGACAATGTCGCATTGAGTTACTTCCAAACTCAAAAGAAACTCTCCCCAAAGCAAGCACGATGGCAGGACTTCTTGGCTGAGTTCGACATGGTAATGGAGTACAAGCCCGGAAAAGCAAATGTCGTGGCCGATGCATTGAGTCGGAAAGTGGAGCTAGTGAATGCTATACAGTTGGAGGGTGGAGGCCAAGTAAGTCAATTGCGCTCCAACTTCCTTTCCAGGATGAAGGATGGACTGCACCGAGATCCTCAGGCAGTAACTCTGATGCAACTCATCAAAGAGGGCAAGGCACGACGATTTTGGGTCCAAGAGGGACTCATCTATACCAAGGGGAATAGAGTTTATGTTCCGCGAGCGGATAACTTGAGGCGTGAACTCCTGAAAGAGTGTCACGATTCCCTTTGGGCTGGACATCCGGGTATCCACCGAACAATGGCTCTCGTGGAGAGGGTCTTCTATTGGCCGAAAATGGAGACGATTCTGGACCGAGTTGTTCAAGTTGTTGGCATCTAAGTTATACTTCTCCACAAGCCTCCACCCCCAAACGGATGGCCAAACAAAAAGAATCAACTCGCTCTTGGAGCGATATCTGCGGCACTACGTAAGTGCCAACCAACGAGATTGGGTGAAGCTGTTGGACATAGCCCAATTCTCCTATAACTTGCAGCGGAGTTCTGCATTCAACAAGAGCCCATTTGAGATTATTACGGGACAACAGCCATCAACTCCTCACACCCTGGTTATTGGCTATACAGGGAGTAGCCCATCAGCCTATCATTTTGCAAAGGAATGACATCGCAATGCAGATATTGCGCGGACTTACTTGGAGAAGGCAGCCAAGAAGATGAAGAAGTGGGCAGACTTGGGGAGGCGACCACAAGAGTTTAAAGTGGGCGACATGGTGTTGGTGAAGCTCCAACCAGCATCACTCCAGTTCTTTAGGCACAGAGTGCACAAAGGATTGGTGCGCAAATATGAAGGGTCTTTCCCAATCATCAGCAGGGTAGGCAATGTCTCATACAAGTTGCAACTGTCTGCATGGTTCAGAATTCATAACGTCTTCCATGTGAGCAACTTGAAAGCCTACCACTCAGATCCGCAAGATGATTCTCGAAATGTTCCAACTCGACTACCCCCCACCAGAGCCTCTTACGAGAAGCGAGTTGAAACTATTCTAGCGGATCGTAAGATAAAGCTACCCAATGGAGCACAGCAAATTGAGTACTTGGTGAGTGGTAAAAGCTTCCTCAAATAGAAGCCAGTTGGGAGCCAAAAGATGCCCTCCGACATGAAGAAGCTCGTGTCAAAGCCTACCAACAAGCGTCGACGAGGGCGTCGACAGTTTAAGTGGGGGTGAATGTCACGAATGGACGTCGCTCAACCGCAACATCTTCACTTCATGAACCGTTCGGTGCTTTTTCTTGCTTGTACATATGTTTGGCAGCTTGTTTTGCCTTGAGTTTATGTGTTTTTACCTAAGAAATGTGAGCGAAAGTAGGGTAGAAGGCTGCAGAACGGTCGTTCGCTGCATAGAGCCAAAACAGCCCAAAACAACCCTCTTTTTTGGTCTTTTTTGTATGCCACGATAACCTTTCTGAACGGTATGAAATGTCAGCCATTTCAGCACCTTGGAACCCCCCGGGTGGCACCGGGCTGGATGGGGCTCCGGGTATATGTCGGGCGTAGGTGTTCATCAGCAATTGAACTTGTCTTGCGTCCGATACCTTGGGAACCGTCGTTTGCGGACTTGCTACCGTTCCTACAACCCTCCAAAGTCCTATTTCGCTCTCTCTCTCTCTCTCTCTTTTCTCAACTGCACTCAAGGTGTTCGACAAATTGCTTGTATAGCTTTCCGCTTTGCGAGACGCCGAGACGTGTCCGTCGCTCGCTTCTAAACTAATCAACTTCTTCTTTGCAGGTCCTACGGGACCTTAAGAGGTTGTAAGAGGGCTGACTCTGTGCGGACATATAACGCTTTGGGCGTTTCCTGACTTAGGCAATCCCAGCTAAGTCCAGAACAGTGGGCAAGGTTGCTTCACGACTTAGGCAATTTCAGCTAAGTCTTCGGGAGGGCCGCCAGGGTGCCGCACGGCTTAGGCAAATTCAGCTAAGCCCGTGACATCGCAGAGCCAAAACAGCCCCATTTTTGGGTCTTTTTCACGTGCTGCGGCGACCACGCTGAGCAGTGTAAAATGTCAGCCATTTCAGCACCTTGGAACCCCCTGGGTAGCACCGGGCGGGATGGGGTTTCGAGTATATGTCGAGTGTAGGCTTTCATCAACAATTGAACTTGTCTTGCGTCCGATACCTTGGGAACCATCGTTTGTGGACTTGAGACCATTCTTACAACCCTCTAAAGTTCTGTTTTGCTCTCTTTCTCTCTTTTCTTTGCTGCACTCAAGGTGTTCGATGAATTGCTTGTATAGCTTTCTGCTTTGCGAGACGTCGGGACTTGTTCGTCGCTCGTTTCTAAGCTGATCAACTTCTTTTTTGCAGGTCCTACGGGACTGCAAGAGGTTGTAAGAGGGTTGACCCTTTGCGGACAAATAACGCTTTGGGCGTTTCATAACTTAGGCAATCCCAGCTAAGTCCAGAACAGTGGGCAAGGTTGCTTCACGACTTAGGCAATTTCAGCTAAGTCTTCGAGAGTGCCGCTATGGTGCCGCACAGCTTAGGCAACTTCAGCTAAGTCCGTGAGAGTGTGGTATTAGAACAGGCAAGCAATTCAAACGAACAACGAAGAAGATTCATAAACTCGCTATGGTAAAACATCGTGGTGAATCGAGCAAGATTGGGCAAGCCGAACCCTTGCTCCAAGCAGCCGTAGGTGGGCTGTGCAAACTCGCTCGCAAACTGTTGGAGCCGCTCATGAGGAGCGTGGCAGTGAACAAGACGAGCGTGAAGTTGGGTATTCTCCACGAGTGGAGGAGGCACCATCTAGAGCGCCAACTGGGAAAAAGAGCCACAAGGAGAGACTTACAACGACGGAAACCCGCCTTGATGTTCTTGAAGCGAGCTTGGAGGAACTCTACCAAGGCCAGCGAAGGCTACTTTGGGTAGAGAGCTCGCTAGAAGAAGCTGAATCTCGGATCAAGAAAGTTGAATACTTGATTGATCAACTGACAAAGGACACTAAAGATTTCGTACGACATCTACACGAAGTTGTGGCGGAACTCACGACTAAGGTGATGGTGTTAACAAGGACTCTTGATGCGGGAGGGAACAATACTCACGTTGCGCCACCACAAAACTTCAGGGCACCGGAGTCGCATTACTACGGGATGCTAGGGATGCCAAAGAGCTTGAAAATTTATTGTTCGACATGGAACAGTATTTTCGTGCTATAAGGCTCGATTCTGAAGAGACCAAAGTTGCTATAGCAACAATGTATCTGAATGGGGATGCAAAACTTTGGTGGCGAACCCGTTGGGAAGAGATCCAGTAAGGCCGATGTCGAGTGGATACATGGGGAGACTTGAAGCGAGAGTTGAGAACTCAGTTCTTGCCTGAGAATATAGAGTTTGTCGCAAGAAGAAAACTGAGACAACTTCGCCAAAGTACAATAATCTGAGACTATGTGAAATAATTTTCAGCACTGATGCTGGATATACAGGATATGACTGAAAAAGATAAGTTATTCAGCTTCCTCGATGGCTTGAAGCCATGGGCACAACAAGAACTACATCAGAGGAATGTCATCGACGTAGTTAGGACAATTGCAGTTGCAGAAATGCTAACTTTATTTCTTTAGATGATATGAGCAAAAAGAAACAATCTTCGGGAAATCGCCATCTAAATACTCTCGAGCAAAGGAGTCTGGGGGCGAACCAATGAAGAAGAATTCCCACAAGGGACTGAGCTCAAAAGGTAGAGTCCCAAAGTCTAGTGGATGCTTCTTATGTGGAGGACCGCACATGGTGAGGGAGTGCCTACAAAAGCAGGCACTCAATGCTTTAATTGCATCGATACAGCCCCCGTAAGTCAGACAAGGGCAAAGTTATCACCCTTAGTTCAAGCAGTTCTGAATCCAGTAGCGATAGTGAGGCATCGTAAGGACCCAGGATGGGAGCAATGCGTTTGTTGAATGCGTTGCAGGGTCAAGTGGGGGAAAACACAAAGGCAAAGCCACCAAAGGCAGGATGCAGTGAGTTGATGTATGTGGACATCAAACTTAATGGTTGAACAACCCGTGCAATGGTAGACACAGGCGCTACCCACAATTTTATTGCCGATCGAGAAGCTAAGCGACTTGGATTAATCTTAGAGAAGAGCCCAAGTCGGATGAAGGCTATGAACTCGGAGGCCAAGCGGATATCCGGATGAGCAAAGGGGGTCCCCATCAAGATTGGGACATGGAGCGGGAGCACAAACTTAATGGCAATGCCATTGGACGACTTCCAAGTGATTCTCGGAATGGAGTTTATGCACACGGCGAAGTTGGTGCCAATGTTGTTCCTGAACTTCTTGTGTCTAATGGGAGGCGATGATCCTTGCGTGGTTCCAATTTCTCGAGGGGGAACCAAGGACCTACAACAAATATCGACTTTACAATTGAAGAAAGGGGTATGAAAAGGTGAATCAACCTTTGTAGCTACTGTGAAGCTAGAGATACTTGACGGGGAGGCGATTCAAGAATCTACTATTATGGCGAACATCCTGAAGAAGTTATTAGATGTGATGCCAATGGAGTTGCCGAAAACTCTACCACCACGTAAAGGCATGGATCACCGGATTGAGTTGGAGCTGGGAGTTAAGCCTCCAGCGAGACTACCATACCGCGTGGCCCCTCTAGAGTTGGCAAAACTGAGGAAGCAGTTAGATGAACTGCTAAGAGGTAGTCTCATACGCAGTTCAAAAGTACCTTTCAGAGCTCCAGTTCTCTTCCAAAAGAAACAAGATGGGAGCCTCCGATTATGCATTGATTATCGAGTCCTCAACAAGATGACAGTGAAGAACAAGTACCCTATCCCGCTCATCGCGGACTTGTTCGATCAATTCGGTAAGGCAAAGTACTTCTCCAAGCTCAACCTTTGGTTGGGGTATTGGTAGGTGCGCATCGCAGAAGGTGACGAGGCGAAGACTACCTATGTGACCAGGTATGAAGCATTCGAGTTCTTGGTGATGCCTTTTAGCTTAACCAACGCTCCGGCCATATTCTGCACTCTCATAAACCAACTGTTCAAGGAGTATTTGGACAAGTTTATGGTCGTCTACTTAGACGATATCGTCATCTATAGCCAAACACTTGAGGAGCATGTTAAGCACCTCCGAACAATTTTCAAAGTTCTCAGGGCGAACACCTTGTTCGTGAAAAGAGAAAAGTGTTACTTCGTCCAAACGAAGATTTTATTCTTGGGGCATCGAATCGACAATGGTTCCATTCAAATGGACAAGTCTAAGGTGCAAGTTGTGGTGGACTGGCGAACACCAAAGAAGGTGTCAGAGTTGAGATCCTTCCTTGGGTTCGTCAACTATTATCGGCGCTTCATAGCTGGATATTCGAAGTGCGCAGCTCCATTAATGGAGTTGCTAAAGACGGAGCAGTCCTGGAGATGGTCGGACAAATGTGAGGCGACATTTCAAGACCTAAAGACTGCTGTGCTGGAGGAACCTATACTCAGATTACCAGACTATGGAAAGTCTTTTGAAGTCCATACAGATGCTTCTGACTTTGCTATTAGGGGAGTTCTTATGCAGGAGGGTCGTCCAGTGGCCTATGAGAGTCGCAAGCTCAACGAGACCGAGCGGCAATATCCTGTGCATGAGAAGGAGATGATAGTGGTGATCCACTGTCTACGAGTGTGGCGACACTACCTTCTAGGAGTACCATTTGTGCTAAGGACAGACAATGTCGCATTGAGTTACTTCTAAACTCGAAAGAAACTCTCCCCAAAGCAAGCACGATGGCAGGACTTCTTGGCTGAGTTCGACATAGTAATGGAGTATAAGCCCGAAAAAGCAAATATCGTGGCCGATGCATTGAGCCGGAAAATGGAGCTAGTAAATGCTATACAGTTGGAGGGCGGAGGCCAAGCAAGTCAATTATGCTGTAACTTCTTTTCCAGGATTAGAGATGGACTTTACCGAGATCCTCAGGCAGTAACTCTGATGCAACTCATCAAAGAGGGCAAGGCACGATGATTTTGGGTCCAGGAGGGACTCATCTATACCAAGGGGAATAGAGTTTATGTTCCGCGAGTGGATAACTTAAGGCATGAACTCTTGAAAGAGTGTTATGATTCTTTTTGGGCTGGACATTCGGGTATCCACCGAACAATGGCTCTCGTGGAGAGGGCATTCTATTGGTCGAAAATAGGGACAGATGTGGAAGAATATGTTCGAACTTGCTTTACTTGTTAGTAGGACAAGGTAGAGCAACAGAAGCCAGTGGGACTTTTGGAGCCGCTGCCCGTACTAGAAAGGCCATGAGAGAGCATTTTCTTGGACTTCATATCAAGCTTACCCGTGGTAGGGGGACTTGGATCGATACTCATGGTAGTTGATTGGTTTTCGAAGTATGCAACATTCATTGTTGCACCCCTACATTGCTCAATGGATGAGGCGACTAAATTAATGATGAAGAATATGGTGAAGTATTGGGGAGTCCCACACAACATCATTAGTGATCGAGATTCTCGGTTCTTGGGACAATTCTGGACCGAGTTGTTCAAGTTGTTGGGATCTAAATTATACTTATCCACAAGTCTCCACCCCCAAATGGATGGCCAAACAGAAAGAATCGACTTGCTCTTGGAGCAATATCTCCGGCACTACGTGAGTGTCAACCAATGAAATTAGGTGAAGTTGTTGGACATAGCCCAATTCTCCTATAACTTGCAACAGAGCTCTACATCCAACAAGAGCCCCTTTGAGATTATTACAGGACAACAACCATCAACTCCTCACACCCTGGTTATTGGTTATATAGGGAGTAGCCCATCAGCCTATCACTTCGCAAAGGAATGACATCGCAATACAGATATTGTGCGGGCTTACTTGGAGAAGGCGACCAAAAAGATGAAGAAGTGGGCAGACTTGGGAAGGCGACCACAAGAGTTTAAAGTTGGTGACATGGTGTTGGTGAAGCTCCAACCAGCATCACTCTAGTTTTTTAGGCACAAAGTGCACAAAGGATTGGTACGCAAGTATGAAGGGTCTTTCCCAATCATCAGTAGAGTAGACAATGTCTCATACAAGTTACAACTGCCAGCATGGTTCAGAATTCATAACGTCTTTCATGTGAGCAACTTGAAAGCCTACCACTCAGATCCGCAAGATGATTCTCTATATGTTCCAACTCGACTACCCTATACCAGAGCCTCTTACGAGAAGCGAGTTGAGACTATTTTGGCAGATCGCAAGATAAAGCTACCCAATGGAGCTTAGCAAATTGAGTAATTGGTGAAGTGGCAAAAGCTTCCTCGAACAGAAGCCAATTGGAAGCCAAAAGATGCCCTACGACATGAAGAAGCTCGCATCAAAGCCTACCAACAAGCGTCAACGAGGGCATCAACAGTTTAAGTGGGGGAGAATGAAACGAATGGTCGTTGCTCAACTGTAACATCTTCACTCCACGAACCGTTCATCACTTTTTATTGTTTGTACATATGTTTGGCAGCTTGTTTTGCCTTGAGTTTGTATTTTTACCTAAGAAATATGAGCAAAAGTAGTGTAGAAGGCTGCAGAATGATCGCTCGCTACACGGAGCCAAAACAGCCCCATTTTTGGGTCTTTTTCGTGTGCTGCGGTCACCACGCTGAGCGGTGCAAAATGTCAGCCATTTCAGCACCTTCGAACCCCTGGGTGGTACCGGGCTGGATGGGGTTTCAAGTATATGTCGGGCATAGGTTTTCATCAACAATTGAACTTGTCTTGCGTCCGATATCTTGGGAATCATCGTTTGTGGACTTGCGACCATTCTTACAACCCTCTAAAGTCTTATTTCACTCTCTTTCTCTCTTTTCTCTACTGCACTCAAGGTGTTCAACGAATTGCTTGTATAGCTTTTCGCGTTGCGAGACGTCGGGACTTGTTCGTCGCTCGTTTCTAAGCTAATCAACTTCTTCTTTATAGGTCCTACGGGACCGCAAGAGGTTGTAAGAGGGCTAACTCTTTACGGACAGATAACGCTTTGGGCGTTTCATGACTTAAGTAATCCCAGCTAAATCCGGAACAGTGGGCAAGGTTACTTCACGACTTAGGCAATTTTAGCTAAGTTTTTGAGAGTAAGACTTAGGCAATTTTAGCTAAGTTTTTGAGAGTACCATAGGCTAACTCATACGACTTATAGTATGCCTCTCACCTTTGACTCATAGGCTAACTATAAGGCTTAGTTCCAGCTCTGTTAGTCCCCTTAATGTTTGATACCAGTAAGGGGCATATTGGTTGTGAGTTAGGGTCTCGTAAATTTGACAATATTGACCTAGATCATTAGATAAGGAATGAGAATAAGTAATTCGATTCTTGGTATACTAGATCATACCTTAGTTCACTGATACTTATAAACTAGCAAACCAGAGGAGTAAAAGAGTGAAAGTGAGTAGGGGTAAGCTTAAGTCTAACAATAGGTCTGCCTCTTCTTACTAAAGGAGCTTCAGCTCTTTAGTATTTAAGCCTGATCCCCGTGTTCCACTTCGATCCTCTACTCATTAGTTCAATCTATCAACCTAGTAGTAGTAGTCCATTCCCGGACTCCTTTCTTTACATTAGTGTTTTCATTCTCTCTATAGAGTGGTTTCATTCCGACATTAAGCCAAGAGTGGGCTTGCAATCGATCATAGTGGTTTGGTTTGAGTTGGAACCCCAGCAAAGAGAGGATATGAATCAGTAACTGCAGAATCAAATATAGTATATATAGTAAAGCTGTTTGCTAGTGCTAGTAGCTTGTTCTAATTGGTACTGGTTGCAGTCTTATTAAAAACTATTTGTTTCTTTTTAGGTTTGGTCTAATTCCATAGGTAGAACATAAGAATGAGTGTGTAAAGGATATAGGCTGATAGTCCGAAATACTAGTATAAAAACAAGTAAAGTAAACACAGATCCCAAACTATAGAACGAAAATCCAGAGTTGGTTTCTTTGATAGATACAATAAGGCTTGTCTCCGAAGAGGGGGAGTGAAGCTCGTAAGCTATGAAGTAAGAATGGGTTTACTGATTTTCATTCGTATTGGTAGTATAGTGGGATATTGCGAGTCTTATTTGTACTAGTTGATTTTTTTATTTTAAGTGAAAGTATTATTTACAATGGGTTCAGCCTTGTCGGATAGTGGCCAATTCTTATTATCATTAGTTTGATTCTAGGGTATATATATATATATATATATATATATATATATATATATATATATATAGTATCTCTATCCACTACTAAAGAATTGGGAAGAGTTTTTCATACTAAAACCAAGGAGGGGCGGAATGAAAAGTGAAATAAGTAATGGAGCAAGGAATGATCGCTTAGTCGTTAGGCGTGGAGAGCTCGTTTCTCTGTGTTGAAGCCCTTGTAGCTATCTATATAGTCGTTAGGCGTGGAGAGCTCGCTTCTCTGTGTTGAAGCCCTTATAGTTATCTATATAGTTTCATCCTTTAAGGAAGGAAGGAGTTCAGAATGACATACTAATAATAGAATATGGAATCCGATAATAGAACATAGGAGAGTTCTTTGTCCTATGGATATAGTAGCTAAATAAGATAATAGGAATAATAAACGCCCCTATGGGCTTCCTGATCATCATTCGACTTAGCGCGCTGAACCAAAGAGCGAAAAAGTCCTTGATCGGAAGAGTCCTTTCTTCTCTAGAGATACAAAGTCTCAGTAGATGTAAGTTTCGACGAAAGAAGGTATATTGGATAGCATATCCTGGGAAAGAAGCCAAGTCTTCATTAGATTATTTATTATTATTGGTGGTAGATGGGAGGTAGATTGAAGAGAGGCTCTCGATTCCGCAGTCCCAGACCCGAAATAGTTTAGTGGCACTCGGTATGTCAACAATTTGGAGAACCACTATGACTTCATGCTCGTGTTCCAGAGGGAGAAAAGGTAACAATAAAATCAATATATCTCTTTATTAGGGATGCCAAGCTCTGCTGGAGAAGACTTATCTAGAGGATGTGATGCTCATTCAACCCAAGTAGAGGTAGCCTCCATCTAAGAAGCAAGAAAGCAAGTAATTGGTTTCAGAACGAAAGCAGAGATAGTTACGGTTAGAGTCAGGGAGTGCCAGGTTGAAAACATAGATAGTAAGAATGATAGGTCAACTTTGGATTTAGGTTCAGTAGCGATAGGGTAGGTGTTCCTAGTTGAGTTCTTGTAGAGTAGGGGTGTTTCTCAATCTCTTAGGGGAGCTATCAATTCTTTTATTCTCGAGTTCAATTCCTGGGTTGGGGTTAAATATACTAGGTTTATGTCAGTAAGGGAAATAGACTAGGTTTGTGCCGGACAGTACCTCACTACTAAGTGAAATGCAAACTACTGAATTGAATAAATAAAAGATAGAATGAAAATAGGAATAAAAAGAATGATGCATACTTATAGGAGTGAAGTTGGGTAGTAGGTTAAAGAATAAGAATAAGAGTGTTGGCGCTATAGTTTAATCCAAATTGATAGTTATGAGCTAACATCTTATCCGTAGTAGTAATAATCTGTTTGTCAATAGTCACTGCTTTAGAGCTACGCCCGGGAGGAATCCAGTTTCAATGTCTTAGAGCTATGCTCGATATCCCTACTCTATTATTAGTATGGCAACACATAAAAAAGCATGTCACTCTACCACTAAAGTCTGTAGCTCCTCTTGCCTACCCTACCGAGCCAGCTCTTCATTCTATATCTAATGATATTTATCTACCAAACAACTACTACTGATGAGACTGGAGCCACACCTAATAGGATTTGGGCTACTATATCTAATGGACTAAACCAATAACAAGGCTTTCACTGCTGAATCTGAACCTGTCTTTACTTTATCGAATTATGATTTTGCTTGTCATTATTCAGTTGCTTATATTAGTATTAAAATTCAAGGTTATTCTCTACGTCCGGAGTTAGTAATTGCATCATCAAACTTGTAACAGGGATTTGAACAAGTACTTCTGAATACTTTAACTGGAAAAAGGGAATCCATTAACTTCAAAATTTTATGTCCCTGCACCTAAAGCTATCTTTGCTTGCTTTTACTCTTTTAACTGCTGGCGTAGAGCCTTGTTTTACTATACTCGAGGCTTACTTAATTAGCCTGCCCTTCCCTTCCGTTATCTCATATTTATTTTATTTTCCATCCACCCCTAGTCATTACGGGTGGAGATCGCTGTCATACATCTCGAGGGAGATGCTATTCAATAATTGAATTGGTTTAAGCACACCCATGGAGGTCTCTCTTGACAGCAATTCAAGGAAGGACTACTAGACCGATTCAGACCAACCGATTTCAACAACATCGACGGACAATTGGCAAAGATTCGTCAAACCTCTACAATACAAGAATACCAAAAAAAGTTTGAGCGTTAATCTAACCAAACTGAGAATTGGTCTGAGAAACAATTTTTAGGTACTGTTATCGAGGGTCTAAAGCTACAGATCCGAGGAGAAGTAAAGGCGCGGCAACCGTACACTCTTATGGCGGTGATTTCCTTTGCACGTATCCAAGAAGAACAATTGAACCATGAGGTACGAAAGACAAAGGTCGCTCCCCGACCAGCCATGCCGAGGCCTACTGCCCCCTCTACTGCCATCCAAGCCCCTGCACCAAAAAAGTTGACAAGAGATGAGCTTCGCGAATGATCGACCAAGGAGTTGTGTTGGCATTGCAATGAACCGTGGAGCCACGAACATCACTGCAAAAAGGGCCGGCTCCTCATGATTGAACCAGTGGAGGATGAGGACAATAAAACATCTGAAAAAGCCCTTGAACCTAAAGAAGAAGCCATGGAGGAAGAGTCCCCATCGGCCAACTACGTAGTGCACGCATTGGCCGACTATCCCAACCCGCAGATAATGAAGTTGGAGGACTTCTAAAACAACAACCCATCACGGTTCTCATCGACACGGGCAGCACCAATAACTTCCTCAATGGTAAGGTTGTTGCACGTTTGGCGCTTCAAATCAAAGGTTGCAACAAGTTTGACGTAAAGGTCGCCGACGACCGAATCTTTAATTGCGACCAACGATGCCCGCGGGTGAAACTACTCTTCCAAGACCAAGAAGTGGTAGCTGATTTCTTCCTCCTACCCATCGATGATTATGAAGCCGTGCTCAGGATCAAATGGCTCACAACACTAGGTGATATCTCCTGAAATTTTTCTAAATTAATCATGAAATTTTATTGCAAAGGGAGACAGGTCACGTTACGAGGCAAGCGTCGGAGCCAAATTTCCATCGTTTCGTCGCAACAAATGGAGAAAGTTTTGCACAAAGCACATGGAGGATTTTTGATGCATATCCAGCAGCCATCTAAGGGGGAGAATATACAAATTTCAGATCTTAAGCTTGCCCTCTTGCTGGATGAATTCACGAACGTTTTCACGAAGCCGCGCGGGCTGCCCCCTAACCGGCAGCATGACCACCGTATTCCTATTCTACCAGGCAAACCTCTAGCAAATTTACATCCATATCGCTACCCTCACTTGCAGAAGGATGAGATCGAGAACATCGTCAAAGAGATGCTGGACACCAAGGTAATTCGACCGAGTTGCAGCCCTTATTCTTCATCGGTGTTGCTAGTGCGCAAGAAGGACGGTACATGGCGGATGTGCATTGATTATCGGGCCTTGACCGCTATCACCGTCAAGGACAAATATCCTATACCCATCGTAGATGAGCTCTTGGATGAATTAAAAGGAGCCCGAGTCTTTACAAAACTGGATCTTTGTTCTGGTTATCACCAGATTCGGGTATGCATTGAAGACATTCCGAAAACTACATTCCGCACGCATAACGGCCACTACGAGTTTCTGGTAATACCTTTTGGACTTACGAATGCTCCTTCTACTTTCCAAAGTCTGATGAATGACATCTTCCGGAGTTTTCTATGCCAGTTCATATTAGTGTTCTTTGATGATATCCTCATTTATAGCCCTACGCTTGATATACATTTTCAGCACTTACGAACTGTTCTAACAATTCTCCGGAAGAATACTCTTTATGTGAAACAGTCAAAGTGAAGTTTCTTACAACATAAAATGGAGTATCTTGGGTATATTATATCAGAGGACGGAGTGGTGGTAGACTCGACGAAGATCGAGGTAATGCAAGGATGGTCGAGACCTACAAACGTACAATCATTACGCGGTTTCCTTGGACTCACGGGCTACTACCAAAATTTTATAAAAGATTATGGCAAGATCAGTGCCCCGCTCACATCCTTACTGAAGAAAGACTCCTTCTTATGAAGGTCGGATAAAGCCTCTGCAGCCTTCGAGCGACTCAAGGCAGCCATGACGATGACGTCGGTCCTAGCGCTGCCCGATTTCGACCGCACTTTGGTCCTTGAGGTTGATGCGTCAGGAGTTGGAATTTGGGCTATTCTTATGCAAGATAGTTGACTCCTAATTTACACTGAGGCTTCCCCTACACTTCATATAAGGTTTTTACAAGAGATACTAATTACTACCAAATTTAAAATAAGGTTGGATACAGGTCCATGGCACGAAAGAGGAGTTAAACTAGAAGAATTACAATCCATGCTCACGCCAGATTGGGCTCTCATCATCCTAAACCATACCAGAGGGTAGTCACCATTCCAGAAGAAAGATTGGCTATCACTAAAGACTAACCATGTGGCAACCTATGCAAGGACAAAACTTCCCCTTGGCAAACGCTGAAGCACAAGAAAATTTCCTGAGAAAGATCAAGTCCCCTACATTTCCAACTCCACGAGCATGAAATTCAAGCATCAAGAAATTGGTCTTCCTATTTCTTTAGGCCTTGCAAAATTGGGGATCATATTGGGGCCCCAAACTGGATATCAGATCCATGCACCAGATCAAAATTACAGTTGATCCTCCAAGTATCCCACCTCAAATAGAAATTTAAAGACGACGACTCAACTAAAGTTCTTCCAACTGACTCCCAAGCTGATGAGGAGCTGAAGACCCGGTTCCCTGAGTTCATGGAACTTCAGCCTTGAGGACAAGGCTGATTTTAAGAGGGTGGGTTTGATAGGACTCCAGTAGGGTTGAGTCCTAATCTTCCTAGAAGTAGTCAATAAAACCCTACTAGATTGTAATAAAGTCACTCCTATCTTATAAAGGAGTATGGCTAGAGTTTAGATTAGCCCTTAGGGCTTAGAAGTCGCCGCTCCCCTTACTGGGCAAGTCGGCTATAGAGCCAACATAGCTGCCCCTTGTTCCTATTAAGGTAGGATGGCTATAGGAGGGGTAAAAGGGGTAAGGGATTACATTATGTGAAAAAAGATTATGAGTGAATTGTAAGAAAAAGAAAAGGGGTAAGGGAGAGAGCTTAGAGTTAGAAAATTCTTGAAGTATCCCTTATAAATAAAGTGTACATGTTTGGTCTTCATCCAAAGAAGATCGATAGTGGACATTGGTGTGCCTCAAGAAGGACTCTGGTGTAGACGTAGGCTCGTTGGTGTCGAACCACTATAATTGTGAGTGTTTTATTCTTGTTGTATTAGACGCTTTGAACTAAATATCAATTAGACGCTTCTGATTTTTACTTGCTCTTTGAAAAATGAAGTTTCAAGTTAAGCACTTTTATTATGATGTTGCCTATCTTTTATTCAAAATTGCTTGTTCTTTTTTAAGTTATTTTTAAGCAAGAAACTTAGCATTCTTAGAATCACTCGCTTGTTTTACTTGAATGAAAAGCTTCAGTTTTTCCTATCTTTCTATAAGCGAAAATTATTTGATTAAAATGAGAATTTGCACTTGCACTAATTCCCTCCGCCCCCCCTCTTAGTACCAATTGATCATAACAGAGGGTGTTACACAAGACACATGTCGGCTATCTAATCCAATTGCTAGGGTTGCAAACCAAAGACCCGATGATGAACAAGGACCCGAACCTCTCCTCTTTACTTACTGAATTTTCAGATGTGTTTGTTGAACCAAAAAATCTGTCCCCTACTCGGTTGCATGACCATGCAAACCTATCCTACTGGGAAAAGCACCAGCAAATGTTCAACCATATAGATACCTCATCTTCAGAAGGTCGAGATCGAGAGGATCATCTAAGAGATGCTGGAAATAGGGAGTATAAGACCAAGTGTTAGCCGCTATTCTTCACCGGTGCTCCTCGTACGAAAGAAGCAAGAACATGGTGAATGTGCATGGATTACCGAGCCCTCAACAGCATCAACGTGAAGGACAAGTGTCCAATCCCTATAGTCGATGAATTACTTGATGAATTGAAGGGAGCACAAATTTTTACCAAGCTAGATTTGTTGTCCGAATACCATCAGATTCGGGTGCATGAAGAATACATACTGAAGATCGCTTTTTTGAATGCACAATGGGCACTACGATTTTTTGGTAATGCCTTTTGGACTAACTAATGCCCCTTCCACTTTTCAGAGCTTGATGAATGACATCTTTTAGGTTTACTTCCGTAAGTTTGTTTTAGTCTTCTTCGGTGACATCTTGATTTATAGCCCCTCCCTCGAAAGCCATCTCTCACACTTAAGACTTATTTTGACGATTCTTCGAGAACACACACTTTTTGTCAAGCAGTCGAAGTGCAGCTTCTTGTCGAGCAAGGTGGAGTACCTTGGCCACATCATCTCAAAAGAAGAAGTAGCGGTAGACTCATTGAAGAGTGAAGCAATGCAAGGTTGGCAGCTATCGAAAACAATCAAGGCATTGTAAGGATTTCTAGGGCTGGCCGGCTACTACCACAAGTTCATGAAGGATTACGGCAAGATCAACGCTCCCCTCACATCATTGTTGAAAAAAGATGCCTTCCTATGGTCGGATGAAGCAATAGCAGCCTTCGATGCCCTCAAGGCTATAATGATGTCTACGTCGATGCTAGCCCTACCTAACTTCGACAAGGTGTTTGTGATCGAATTTGACGCGTCGGGAGCCGAAATTAGTGCTGTCCTAATGCAGATGGCCGACCACTAGCATACACCAGCAAGGCTCTCTCCTCATCTCATCTGAAGCTATCGATCTATGACAAGGAGCCTAAAGTACTACTTGATCGGTCGGCGCTTCCAAATCAAAACCGACCATAAGAGCCTAAAGTACTTCATGGAGTAGAAGATTTTCTCCTCGAATAGCATAAATGGGTAACAAAATTACCGAGATTTGATTATGAAATTCTTTATAAAAAGGGGAAGGATAACTTTGTTGCAAGTGCGCTTTCCTGCCTACCCGAGCATGCTGAAATTTCATCCATCTCCCTTCCGATTTATGACCTCTTGGAAGACATCAGGAAGGAGTGACAAGGCGACCTGAAGACTTAGGAGATCATCAAAAAATTAGAGGAATCGGGCTCGATAGTGTACTACAGTTAAGACACGAAGGACCTACGGTACAAGGGCCGAATTGTGTTGGTGCCCAACTCCCCATGCCAAACCGCCATCCTACAGGAGATGCACTCATCACCAACGACTGTACACTCCGAATTCCTTTAGACCTACAAGAGGATTCATCAAACCTTATATTGGAAAGGGATGAAAAAGACCATTGTTGAATTTGTGACACGATGTGACACTTGTCAACGGCACAAAGGAGAGGCAGTAGCAAGCTCGGGAAAATCGTAGCCACTACCCATTTCAGACTCCGCTTGGATCGACATCTCCATGGGCTTTATCGAAGGCTGCCAACATCACAAGGAAAAGGTACCATCCTCATTGTGGTTGATCGCCTCACGAAATACACCAACTTTTGTGCTATCCGAAATCCTTATACCGATGGCAATATTGCTCGGATTTTTATGGAAAATGTTACTAAACTACATAGGATGCCTCGTTCTATTGTAAGTGATTGTGACAGGGTCTTCACTAGAACTTTTTCAATTGTAGAGCACTAAATTGAAGATGAGTACAACATAACAACACCAGACCGATCGCCAAATAAAAGTGGTGAATAGGTGCTTGAAGAATTGCTTCAGATGCTTCACTAGTGACAGGCTGAAAAAATGGACAAAGTGGCTTCGCTAGGTCAAATAGTGGTACAACATGATGTATCATTCATCTAAAAATGTACACCTTTCGAAGCTGTATATGGCCAACCACCCCCTATAATCACTAAATATGTAACTGACACCTTAAAAGTAGATCAGGTAGACTGAGTGTTGATTGACAGGGATAAGATTCTAGAACTATTGAAGGATAACCTCTTGGCAACCCAAGCAAGAATAAAATAGTAGGTTGACAAACATAGGCGGGAAATGGAGTTTGCTATTGGAGATTGGGTCTTCCTTCGCCTTTAGCCCTACAAACATACATCCATCAGACCTGAGCATCTATGACGCTGTCTTTCCACTTTTACGGACCCTAAAAAATTGCGGAGTGCATTGGAGCTGTGGCTTACAGATTGGATATGCCCGCATACTCCAAAATTCATCTAGTCTTCCATGTATCCTGCCTTAATTAAAGCTTGGAGATGATGAATAAGCCCAGAGCCACCTACCTAATATCTCGGCTGATGGAGAGGCCCAGGTCCAGCTAGCGACCATGCTGGACTGTAGGATCATGATGCACCACCGATGCCCTTCCATAGAAGTACTGATCTAGTGGACCCATTTGACCGCTGAGGATGCTACCTAGGAGTCCTATGAAGAATTGAAGATAAATTTTTAGAATTTATGGAGGCTAAGCCTTGAGGACAAGGTTGATTTGAAGAGGGTGTGTCTGATAGAACCCAAGCAGGGTTGGGTCTTAGTCGGCTGAATTATGTTACAGAATAAACCTAGATTGGCATGGAATAAACCCTGATTGGCTGACCACCTATGATTAGGAGTCGACTAGGGATTGATTGGATCCAAGTCCTAGTTGGACTAGGATTCGACTTAGAGGAGTTTGAATTGGAGTAGGAGTCCTATTAGGGTTAGGACTTGAAATCCTATAAATAAGCATGTAAACTTTCCTTCTTCATGAATAAAATTTTAGCCACTTTTATTCAGCTCTTGAAGTCGAAACCTAGGAAGGTCGATACCTTATATAGATTGAGGAGGGTCGATACCTTATATAGATTGAGGAGGGCCGATCCCTTATATATATATCAGTTATCCCCGATAGAATCCTCCGAGTTCTATCATAGATTTCGTTTATGGCTTGACAGTACCATACCCAATATACATTCTTTGGGGTATTAGATGGAATAGGAACTATAAATACATGATAACTAAGGATAGACATGTCCAATGTATTAGATCTCCTTGTACCATTTAAGAACTATGGTGTAATGGTCTAGTACGTCCTTAGTCGATGAGTTGAGTGAATTGTTATGGGATAATAATTCATTAAGTCAGAAGGACTTTTGAGTCAAAAAGAGTTTTGATAGGTACAATTTATAGCTAGCTTAGGCCTAGAGAGTCATATACATATGGTGGATATTGCGACGAGTAGAGGATTGGATATAAGTTATCCAATAAGCCCATGTTTCACTAAAAGAGACCTAACATTAATGAATTCCATGCATCAGGCCCAATTAGAAGTGAATTGGGATTATTAGATAGAGATCCAATAATACAAGAGGTGAGGGTAATTGGATAGAGATCCAATACCCACTAAAGCAGGATCCATTAGAAAAGTGGCTCTCTATAAATAGGAGGTGGGCACCGTCAAGAAAGGGGATAGGCTACACCTTTGGCCGCCCCCTCCTATTCACCTCCTTCGCTCTTCTTCTCAATCGATCACCTCTCTCCTTGGTGCATAAGGATAGCAAAATGTTGTGAAGAAGGTGTGCAAAAGTTACAAGGTTTTGCTCTGCAATTAGAGGAGCATCGCTGCATCAATCCACCATATGAATACTGCTAGAAAGGAGGACATCTGACCTCCTTCATCTATGACTATAGATCTCATTTTTTCAAGGATAAACAATCTCCCTAGGTAAAACATCTAACACATTGTCATGAACTTAGCTAGTTTTGCAACAGATACCCAGAGGAACTTTATGCAGATTGATCTTTGAGGGGGGATCAACTCTTGGAATGCTATAGGGGTTCCTCCCTCCTAATAATTAGCATAAGGCTGAATTGAAGATTGATCTTTTCTTATTCAAAAGAGGTAGAGGCTATATGCTTATATAGGGCCCCAAACCCTAGCCCTAGGGGCTGCTTCCTAAGTAAATTTACCCCTTTTACCCTCCACTCTAGTCGGCTGCCCTATTAAGGGGGGCGGAGGCCTAGGGGGCTGCACTAGATAGGCGCCCCTGTTAGAAACCCTAGCCAACCTGCCCAGTAAAGGGGCGGCGACTAGGAAGCCCTAAGGCCCCAAATACAAACCCTAGCCACTCTTCTTTATAGGATAGAGATGGCTAGGTGGGGTTTATTACAATCTCGACAGCTAGGAACCCTAAGGCTTCATGACTCCTTCCCCTAAAACCCTAGCTGACTCTTCAATCATAGGGAATGATGGCAAGATTAGGGGGATATTACATGACTCAAGACTTTAACTCCTTGACTTATTGAGTTGAGGACCCATCCAAGCTAGGGATCTAACATAAATTAGCCTTGTCCTCAAGGCTGAGATTCCATGTCTCTAGGTCTTGACCTGCAACTCCTTATTAGCTTAGGTGTCGGTTGGAAGGATCTGGGCTAAGTCATCTTTAAACTTCCATTTGAGGTAGGATACATGAAAGATTACCTGTATTTTTGATTTGGTGCACAGATCTGATCTCCAGGTTAGGGCCCCAATGTGATCCTTAATTTTGCAAGGTCCAAAGTAGCAAGGGGACCACTTCCTTGAGGTTTGAACTTCCTGCTGGTATGGCTGGAAGTGTAGGGAAGCTCGATCTTTAAGTTTGTCAGGAGGTCATTTCTTCTTTGCATATGCTGCCATGTGATTAGTTTTTATTAGTAGCCAATCTTTTTTCTGAAATGGTAACTACCCTCTGGTATGGTTCAGGATGATGAGAGTCCATTCTGGCGTGAGCATGGATTGTAATTTTTCTTGGCTTACTTCTCTTTCATTTCATGGACTTGGATCGAGCCAAACTTTAAGTTTAATAGCAATTAGTATCTCCTTTAGACTCCTCGTGTATAATATAGGGAAATCCTCGATGCAGATTAGGAGCTGGTTATCTTGCGTAAGGGCGATGCTGATCCCAATTCTTGATGTGTCTGCTCCAATCATGAACTTTTGGCCATGATTTGGTGTGGACGACATCGTGGTCATGAGGACTATAGTTCCACTCAGCTAAGGTGGTGCATCTTTCTTCATAGTGAGAGGGCTAATGTTCATGCTTCGTTGAGTCCTGCAAATGATCATACCTTTACTCTGATTCTGCCATTGGCGGGGCTTAATTTTCTCATGATCTTGGGTCGTGGATCAGAGGTCATCATCAAGGAAGACTTTGAGCATCATGGTTCGATCCTGGGGAAAGTCATGGAAGTCACCCAAGATATGAAAGTGTCACATTAGCAACCATGGTGGGTTCGATGGGATGTAACACTTCAGAAAAAACTTATCCCTAGAGATAAGGATGTAGGGATGTGTCGTAGTGGGAAAAAAACACTACGTGTCTCTATCATCTCCTGGGCGACCCTCTCAACTTCAATCTTCTAAGGTTGTGGGTAACAATCTGGTCGAGCATCAGTTGGTAGAAGTTTTGGCTAGTTCAATATAGGGGGGTCGGGCAACTTGATAGGGGGTAGTTGGCTCGATTTCATGGAGACACCCAAAATTTCAGCAAGCAGTGAAAGAGGGTTCTTGTCTTCAATCTCCTGAAACTCTTGAATTTGAATTGAGAAGCCACTGGATTCTTCTTTTGGTTCCTTCTCCAAGCAATGTGTTGTGACCATGGTCGCTTCACTCCCTCGTTTTCCACGTAATATTTCCCTTTGATGAAAAATTTCATGGTTAGCTTCGAAAAATTCTAGAAAATATCTTCAATCATGGATAATAAATCAATGTTGAGCACTACTTTAAATTCATCAAGAGGGAGGAGGAAAAAAAAAGCAACTACATCTTAATCATGTAAAATCAGTTTTACCCGCGGGCACTTCTGGTTGCACTTCAGAATCTGGCCGTTAGCTACCTTGACTTCGAACCCACTGTAATCTTCTTTTGGAGTATCAAATGGATAACAACCTTACTACTCATGAAGTTGTGTGCTCCCAGTGTCGATGAGGACGATGACGGGCTGGTGCTCAAGAAACCCTTTAATCTTTAATTTCTGTGGGTTTGTGTAGCCGGCTAAGGTAGGGGTCGTGTGGGTGGTTGGTTATGGTGTATCCTTCTCCTTGGACTCAAGAGCCATATCTTCAAGTTTGAGTTCTTCAGTGGGCACAAATCATCAGAGGTCTCTCCTTTTTACAATGGTGTTATAGGCTCTACAGTTTATCACAATACCCACATAGGCCCTTTATCGATCTATCATGAAGCTTTTCTCTTATTAATTTCTTCAGTTGAGGGGGTTGGCTAACAATAGGAGGGGTTGAAAGCTTTAGTGATGTTGGTCGGGGAGCGTCCCTAGTCCTCTGAGCTTCATGGTTCAATCGCTCTTCTTAATGTCACGTGAAGGAGATGACTACCATAAGTGTGTACGGTTGTTACGCTTTAACTTCTTCTCGAATCTCGAGCTTCAAGCCCTCAATAGAAGTCATCAATAGCTATTTTCAGACCAATCATGAGTTTAATTAGATAGCCATTCAAACCTGGTTTGGTACTCTTGGATAGTGGAGGTTTGATAGATCATTGCTAGTTTTTCGTCAATGTTATTGTAATCGGTTAGTGCTGAAGGTTTATATGTTGTTGGTTGGGATATGTGGTTCTCATGCTCTGAGCATCTTGATTGAGGTGTCCTTCTTGAAGTTGTACGAAGGAGATCGATGTTGTCGAGGTGTAGGGCTGTCGTGTCTTAACTTCGTTTCTTATCTTTGGTGGGATCTCTTTATGATATGAACTCGCACCATGTTGTGATCTTCTTGGGCTTGGTGATCAGCCCAATCTAAACTCCTCGAAGAGAGCACATAGTTTAGCCTCCATAAGCATCTCAAAAGCCTCCAAAATTTAGCTTCGAATAGACCTACTGATGCCATGACGTAGGGATCCATAACCTGTCAAATAAACCAATTGAAGAGGGTGGCTGCAATCTTCAGGTTGAAGGCAGTAGTGGCAGCAAGAGGATGAAAAATGGTGGTTGCGATGATGCTGCAAAATCATCGGGGCTGCGGTGGTGTAGTTCCCAAGTGGTTGCTATGTTGATGGAGGATGGCAGCCAAGGGGATCTGGATCATGAAGCAGTAGCGATGGTGGAGGAAGAAGGGGGCAGCAGCAACGTTGACTGCGGCTGCAGTGCGACTTCGTGGCTACAGGTGGAGATGGTAGCTATTTACAAGTGGGTGTGGTAGAGGTGGTTGTAGCAAGGGTGCGGCTGCGATAGAGGGAAGAAGGGCAGTGGAGTGCACGGTTATTGCCGAGGAGGGCAGTAGTGGTGTGGAGCGAGAGACTGCTACTGGTAACTTATGCAATGAGGGATCGCTACTAGTTGTGAATAAGGAAGATGGTAGTGAAAGATCGCTGCTAGCAACATTGGTATGGCAAGAGATCGCTACTGGTTGTGATCACTTCATTGTTGGCCGTGATCAAGGCAGATGGCAGCAAAAGATCACTATTGGTAGCGTTTGTGCTGCTAGAGAGCGCTACTGGCAGTCATCGCAGCAAGAGATCACTATCGATAACGTTGTGCAGTGAGAGATCGCTGCTAGTCGTGATCAAGTCATTGCTGGTCATGATTAAGTTAGATGGCATCGTTTGTGTAGCAAGAGATGCATGCTGTGGTTGAAGGGATAAAGAGAGATTTGGTGGCCTAAAGATTGGTGGATCAGTGGATGTATATGTTACAGTTTAGGCTTGTTTCATGCCTATTTTGGGTGGGGTTTTGGTTGCAGTTTTGTGGAGTTTTAGGGCTATGATGGTAGAGGATGAAGGTTAGGAAAATGGTTTTAGATTTGTGGTAGATGGAAGCAAGAGTTTGATAGGAATCCTATGAAAGTTTGCTATGGTAGATGCTGTCTTCACAGAAGTAGAATTGTCACCGAAGAAACAATAGTTTCTTGACGAAATTTTGATAAGACCATAGAAGTAGCCCTATAGATTTTGATCACTGAGGGCGATCAACCCTTGGAACGCAATAGGGGTTCCTCCCTCCTAGACTCGGCATAAAGGCCGAATTGAAGATGATAATTGCTTGTTTAAAAGAGGGGGGCGGCTACATCTTAAATAGGGATCAAAGTCCTAGCCTAAGGGGGCACTTGTCTAAGTGGAATTATCCTTTTGTCTCTCCTATAGCCATCCTGCCATAATAGGAACAAGGGGCAGCTAGGTTGGCTCTATAGTCGACCTAAGTAAGGGGAAACCCTGGCCGACTTACCCAATAAGGGGGGCGGCGACCACTAAGCCCTAAGGGCTAATCCAAACCCTGACGGGAATCACAAGGAGTTGTGATTGGCAAGAGTTGCCTACCTTTTGGGCTTAGTGTAATTGGTTGAGTCCCTCGAGGTTGCACTAAGACGCCAATGGGAACCGGATCCCCACTAGGAGTCTACCGGAGACTTTCGTCTCACGACGGAGAAAATCGCATACGTCCTTGATACAATCGTGCCCACGCCAGAAGAAGGGGCAATCTAGTTTTCTCCTGTTGTTAAAATATCTTCTATCTGTGTTGCTCTTGGTATTGCTGCTAACCTAGACTTGGAGATTGAACAGTTAGATGTGGAAATAGCTTTCCTTCATGGTGATTTGAGGAGGAAATTTATATGGAGCAACCAAAAAGCTTCAAAGTCAAAGGTAAAGAAAATCTTGTCTGCAAGTTGAAGAAGAGCTTGTATGGGCTGAAGCAAGCTCCAAGACAGTGGTATAAAAAGTTTGATTCATTTATGATTGAAAATGAATATAAAAGAACAGCTTCAGATCATTGTGTGTACATCAAACGGTTTGGTGAGAATTTTATTATTCTCTTACTTTATGTTGATGACATGCTTATCCTTAGAAAAGATATGTCTATGATTGACAGGTTGAAGAAGGACCTGAGTGAGTCTTTTGCAATGAAGGACATGGGGCCAGCAAAGTAAATACTGGGCATGCAGATTTCTCGTGACAGAAGAAAGAGAAAGATTTGGTTGTCATAGGAGAAATACATTGAGAAGGTATTGGATAGGTTCAGTATGAGTAATGCAAAGTCAGTTGGTTCTCCTCTTGCAGGTCACTTCAAGTTGTGCTCAAATCAGAGTCCGTCAAGTGATGAGGAGAAGGAGAAAATGCAAAAGGTTCCTTATGCTTCAGCAGTTGGAAGTTTAATGTACGCAATGGTATGTACGAGGCCGGACATCGCATATACAGTGGGTGTTACTAGTAGATTTCTTGCAAATCCAGGTAAAGAGCATTGGGCAGCAGTGAAGTGGATTTTTAGATATATCAGAGGAAGTTCTAAAGTTTGTTTAAGCTTTGGAGGCGGACCACCTGTATTGACAGGTTACACAGATGCAGATATGGCAAGAGATATTGACACAAGGAAGTCCACATCAGGTTTTGTACTTACTTTTGCAGGAGGAGCTATGTCATGGCAGTCCAAATTGCAAAGGTGTATTGCTCTCTCCACCACAGAGGCAGAATATATTGCTGCTACAGAGGTTTGCAAAGAAATGTTATGGATGAAAGGATTCTTACAAGAATTGAGGCTGAAACAGGAAAACTATGTGGTGTATTGTGACAGCTAGAGTGCCATCCATTTATGCAAGAACCCAACATTTCATTCCAAGTCAAAGCATATAGATGTCAGATATCACTGGATCAGAAATGTGTTTGAAGAGAAGCAGTTACAGCTTCAGAAAATTCACACAGATGATAATGGGGCAGACATGTTGACAAAGGCTTTACCGAAAGAGAGACAGGAGATGTGCCGACAGCTGGTCGGCATGACTTCACATTGAGAAGTCATGAGACACCCTCTCTTATGGGCTGAAGGGGGAGGTTGTTGGGCAGATGACCCAGATTCAACCCATAATGGGCTTTAGTGAAGCCCACAACCCAAAACCTCACTTATATTAACATAAAATCTAGATTAGGTGGCTAGGGTTAAGATTAAGAGAGCAGCGGCGGCTGAAAACGTGGGTGAGAGAAAGAAGACTGCAGATTGACAGTAGAGGCCAGAAAACAAGAGATCCAAGAAAGGGAAGAAGACAAGGGCAGAAAAAGACTATTCTTAATCATTCAAATCTCAGGTTAGATCAGTTTGCATTGGATTCTTATTGTGATCTCTTGGGAGGTTTTGGATATTGTGCTTAGGATTATAGTCCTTGTATCCCTGTGATTCTCTTGTGGCTATTGCTTTAGGCTTGGGCAAGAAGCATTGAGATATGTATATTCATTATTTTGATAGTGGATTTTCTCTGACTTGTTCCGTGGTTTTTACCCTTCGAGTTGAAGGGGTTTTCCACGTAAATCTTGGTGTTCATCTGATTGTGATTTCTATTTGATTCCGCTGTGTGTGACGGTCTACTAGTACTTGTTCGCATACAAAGTTTATTCCTATTTTATTCCCATCAAACTATAGTGATAATGATAACATCATTATCGGTGATGGTAAGCGACTTTCCATTACTCATACTAGTTCCACAATGCTTAGTTCGCATTATCTTAACTTTACACTCGATGATGTGTTATGCACTCCTCATATCAAACGGACTCTTATTTCTGTCTCTCAATTCTGTAAACAAAATAACACCTCCATTGATTTTTTTCCTGACTACTTTCTTGTCAAGGATCTGAACACGGGGGCATCGTTAGTTCAAAGCAAGAGTAAAGATAACATCTACCAGTGGTCATCAATCTCTCAGCCTACTACCTACTCTTATGTTGTTGCTTCAATAGATGTGTGGCATCGTCGTCTTGGTCACCCTTCTTCCTCAACTCTACAAAAGCTTTTATCTCGTTATTCTCTTCCATCGTTTAAAGCTAGCTCTATTGTTACTCATTGTGATGCATGCCTTAGTAATAAAAGTCATCGACTGTCATTTGAAAATTATTATATTTCTTGCACACAATCATTTGAAATTCTATATACTGATATTTTGGGTCCTGCACCAATTATTTCGTTTAACAAATACAGATTCTATGTTATCTTTACTGACTATTTTATCAAATATACTTGATTTTATTCTCTTCAACATAAGTCTGAGGTCTTCACAATCTTTCTTACTTTCAAAAAAATGATAGAAAATGTCTTTCAGTCCACCATTAAAATAATTTATTCTAACGACGGAGGTGAATACCAAACACTAACACCACACTTGTTAGCCTGTGATATTCAGCATCTCAAGTCTCCTTCGTACACTCCTTAACTAGTTGGCTCAACCGAACGCAAACATCGACATATAGTTAAAACTGGTCTCACACTTCTCCATCATGCTTCCATACCAACTACTTTTTGGTCTGTAGCCTTCCAGACTGTTGTCTATCTGATAAATCGCATGCCTACTCCAGTCCTCCATAATCAATCACCATTTGAAAAATTGTTTCATCAATCCCCAAATCTTCAAAAACTTAGGGTTTTTGGTTGTGTCTACTATCCTTGGCTACATCCTTATGCATCAAATAAACTAGCCCCACGGTCAAAGCTTTATACCTTCATTGGTTACTCTCTTGAACATAATGTTTACCGATGCTATGATCTTTTGACTTACAAGGTCTTTGTGTCTCATCATGTTGTCTTTGTGAAGTCTTCCTTTCCATTTCAATAGTACAAATCTACTACTGTACCAACTACTCCGGTGAATATAAACTAGTGGCACATGTCATTATCCAATGAGCCTCCACAAGAATCACTCACTCCAACTCACATACATGAGTGGAGCACTTCTCCAATATAACATCTCACTCCCTCTCTTTTTTCTCCCTCTTCTGCTACCACAGACATTCAATCTTCGGACACTCAACCATTAGCATTTCCCTCACCCCAGCCTACTACCACTAATGTTCCTTAGTCCAACTCATCCTATTCTACTACTTCCCCCACACTCATTCCACCATCATCTCCTAAACCACTTGGACATCCCATGACAACAAGCTCTAAAAGTGGTATTTTCAAAACACGTCAGGTTCTCGATCTCAATACGATTGTGACTCCCTCTGTTGAGACCTGTGAACCTACCACGGTCACTCAAGCCCAAAAGCCCCTTCATTGTTAAGCTATGTCTGATGAATATGACGCCCTACTTCATAATTCTACCTGGACACTTATTCTGTTTCATCCCACACAAAATGTCATCGGGTGTAAGTGGGTTTTTCGAGTTAAGCGGAACCCTGATGGGTCCATTGCCAGGTACAAGGCCCGTTTAGTGGCCAAAGGCTTCTATCAACATCCTGGTGTTGATTTTATAGAGACATTCAGTCCTATTGTTAAGTCCACAACAATCTGACTGATTCTGAGTTTAGCCATTTCACAAGGCTAGCACCTGCAACAACTTGATGTGAATAATGCATTCTTACAAGAAACATTAACTGACGATGTATTTATGGAGCAACCTCCTTGTTTTCTTCATCTTCAGTATCTGAAACATGTCTGCAAACTCCACAAGGCTATTTATGGCCTTCGACGAGCTTTAAGAGCCTGGTACAAAGAACTTGGCTCATTTTTTATGTCAATCGGCTTCGCTAAGTCTGATACCTCCTTATTTCTCCGTCAACAACCTGGTAGTATAATATATCTCCTAGTATATGTAGATGATATCATTGTGACAGGTAATAATTCTATGGAGGTCACAATGTTCATTAAAATGTTGGTCGTCAGATTTTCCCTCAAAGATCTCAGTCCCTTAAATTATTTTCTGGGTGTGGAAGCAATGTCTACATCTTCCGGACTCTTCCTCTCTCAACGAAAGTACACTCAGGACTTATTAGTGAAGACAAACATGAAGGATGTAAATGCTATTTCGACTCCTCTCTCCACCAGTGAATCGCTTCGATTAAATGATGGCAGCCCTGCTACAGATCCTACATAATATCGGCAACTAATTGGTTCCTTACAATATTTAGCTCTCACCTGCCCAGATATCTCATTTGCAGTTAACAAGCTGTCACAATTCATGCATAGGCCATCTGTCACACATTGGTCAGTAGTTAAACGAGTATTACGATATCTTAAAGGTACTCTTGACTATAGCATATTTCTCTACAAAAACTCTCCACTTCAACTTCAAGCTTATATTGACGTTGACTGGGCTGGGAACTTTGATGATAAAACATCAACATCTAGGTATATTATTTTTCTAGGATCCAATCCAATCAGTTGGAGTTCCAAGAAACAAATGACAGTTGCTTGGTCAACCATTGAAGCTGAGTATCGCTCTATTGCAACTGCAGCTGCCGAACTTAAGTGGGTAATGAATCTGCTCAAAGAACTTGACATCCGCTCTTCTATTACTCATACGATATACTGTGACAATGTCGGGGCTACCTACTTATGTGTCAATCCAGTGTTTCACTCTCGTATGAAACATATAGCAATTGACTTTCACTTTGTACGAGATCAAGTGATGAATCATCAACTACGAGTTTTTCATGTTCACACGGTAGAGCCACTAGCAGACTCCCTTACGAAGCCACTCTTCTGCAAGTTATTTTCAATTCATCAGTCCAAGATCGACGTCCTTTGTAGGAGCTCGATCTTGTGGGTGTAAGATTATGTGGCCATTTATTAATTAAATAAGATATATTATGGATTATTTGGATTCTAATAAAAGATATTAGCCAATATTAAATAAAGTCAATATTATATTGGGATATTTTAGGGGATGCCCTTGATGGAAGGAACTCTCCTAATAACTTACCATAGACCTTCTGCTCTCGCCTATAAATAGACAGGACCTACTATAAACCTAAAGCACAGAAAGGTACAGAACGACAATAGGGAATAGAGTTAGAGAGATTACGTTTATTCTCTCGATCTCCCCAAAACCATCAATTACAGTGGTCATGTGAAAGGATAGAAGAGAGGAGAAGGGGTCTAGATCTATTCTAGTTCTCTTTGCAGATCGATGTTAGGCGTTATTCAGATCCGACAGGTGGTGCTCTTGAAAATCTAATTTGATCTCGATCAGATGTCATCTAAACGTACGCATCGTAAAAAAATCTCGTATTATTTGATTTCCAATCCTGGCATAATAGTTTTTCGCATAATAGATTGCATAATTATAGTTTTTTATGCCAATAATTGGTATCAGAGCCTAAGTTTTGAGATCAAAAATATTATATCTATTATTTTTGTTTATGATGCATTGATCTAAATATCTTATTGATCTATTTTATTATCCGTTAATTTTAATCATTTGGTTGCGAACGATTCTTGATGGTTGTTGTGCATCGTGGAAAAGACGCAGTAATCTTGCTGTGATTTTTGGCCGGATCTGCCTGCGATAGCACCGAGTGTGCGTACAGATCAGCAGCGTCAACGATGCTACTGATGGCCCAGGCAGACGTTAGGTCGGACGCGCGTAGGCGGCAGCCGCATCCAGCGGCGACCGCACGCGGGTCTACCATGAACGGGTGATCGCAGCCGTGGCGGCCACGTGTAGAAAGAGGTCGCGCAAGTGACGACCTCGCGCGCCAGCGGCAGTAGCCGCATGCCAGCAGCCGCGTCCCAAGGGCCAGCGGCACGCATCCACACGCTGGCGACCGCACAGGCGATGGCGGCGACGTCAAAAGGGGAAGAGGTTAGGGTTTTTCTTAAGAAAATTATAGTTGTGCCATTGAATGAAAAATTACAGTTTTACCATTAAGTAAAAAATTATAGTTTTACCATTAGGCTTAAATTATAGTTTTGCCATTCACCGAAATTATAATTTTATCCTTCGGTTGAATATAATTATTTATAATTTTACCATTTTTATGTTTTATTAATCCTATAACATTTTAACCCTTTCAAAATTATGGAATTCTTTGATTTTTTTAAATTATAGTTCTGCCATTATAAAATTGAGAAATTATGGTTTATTTTCTCAATTATAAAATTGATCAATATATAATCTAATAAAATTTAATTATGATTATATTTTGATTATTCATTGATTATATTTTATTTTGATCAATTTATTTAATTGGACTTATGGACTTCTCCAATTAAATAAAAGTAATTAGTTTAACTAAAAAATTATAAATTATTGTTTCTTTATAGTTTTCTCATATGAATTATTAATTACATGTGTTAAATCCAATTATTAGTTTTTGGATATTTATTCGGTTATTTACATGCATATGTTGGGAATTATAAAATAATATTTATTTTTTACATAAATGTATAATTTATGTATTATCATGATTACAGTTATCATATGAGTTTTTTTTCCTGCTGATTAAGTGTTCAATAATTATTATAATTGTTATCCAATTATTGAATTGTCTTAGTATAAATTAGTTCAAATGAACTTGATGAATATTATTTGTAGTTCATCTTATTAAGTTATGTCTGACCGGTAGCTGCCAAAGTAGCCTGGGATGATAGGCTTATAGGATATGAAATATAATTAAAGTCTTATCATTCATAAAATAATTTAATTTATATTTTATATTACTGTATTGGTCTTGTAGTCACCAAAGTGGCCTAGATCAATGATTTATAAAATTACATTAAGGAACAAGTCCTCAATGACATTAATGAAATAATATACAAAATTACATGCATAATTAGGAGATTCAGATATCCCAAAGGATAATCTATTTCAAATAATTATGTGATGGGGTAGGATGATATTATTTTGGATATCCTTGCAGTTTAGAATTATACACCCAAAGGTAGCAAAACTATTCCATAAGGATGGTAACAGTCCTCCATAAATGATCTTGTGTAAACACTAGATATGTTAATATTTTTACCCAAAGGTTAAATATTGATGATATCAATAGTTTATCATATTTTGATAAAACTCAAAGCATTAATGTTATTTTATATTCTGTAGTGGTATTCTTGTCCATACATTCTCATGCTTCTAGTGTCCCTGTACACTTTGGATCAAATTGTTCAGAATGGTTAGAGCATGTGCAATTTACATTGGGCGTATTAGATCTCGATTTGGCATTGCTTGTTGAAAAGTCTGCAGAATTAACTGACAAAAGTACTATGGAACAAGTCAATGAAATAAAGGCTTGAGAAAGATCTAATAGGCTCAGTTTAATATTCATAACGATGATAATTGTAAATAATATAAAGACTTCATTACCGGTTGCATCTAGCGCACGTGAATATTTAAAAGTTATTGAAGACAGATTTAAATCTACTGATAAGTAATTGGCTAACACATTAATGAAAGAACTGACTATAGCTCAGTATGATGGTACTCGAGGAATTCAGGATCACATCCTCAATATGGCTGACAAAGCTGCAAAACTTAAGATGTTGGGAATGAATGTTGATGAATCATTCCTTGTGCAATTCATTCTTAATTCTCTTCCTTCTCAGTTTGGCCCATTTAAGATTCACTACAATACAAATAAGGATAAGTGAGACTTGAATGAGTTAACTAGTATGTGTGTTCAGGAAGAATTAAGATTAAGGCAGGAAAGTTCATATAATATACTGACTACTATTCAAGGAGTTAGTAACAAGAAAAAAAAATCGAAGCATCATCCATCAAAGAAATTTGCCGGGTCTGGAAGTGTTAGACACACTATTGAAAAGAAAGCTATTACAGTAAAGTGATTCTTTTGTAGCCATAAAGGACATGTAAAGAAAGACTGTATTAAACGTACGACTTGGTTCGAAAAGAAAGGTATAAATTCAACCTTTGTATATTTTGAATCAAACATTACAAAATTTCCTTCTAATACATGGTGGATTGATTCTGGCGCTTCAACTCATGTTACTAATAATATGCAGGGATTCCTTTCAATCCGGAAACCAAAAGAACATGAAAGATTCATAATTATGAAAAATCGTCTAAAAGCAAAAGTGGTATCAGTAGGGACTTATCGCTTACACCTAGAGACGGGTCATCTGATGGATCTGAAAGACACATATTTTGTTCCTACAATTTCTAGAAATTTAATTTCTCTGTCTAGAATTAATGAGTTAGGATACTGTGTTTCTTTTGGTAATGGTAAACTCAGCATATTTTATGATTCAATAAAAGTTAGTTCTGGAATTTTGTGTGATGGTTTGTACAGAATTAATTTGAATCTTGAGTTTACAAATACATTATTGACCCTGCAATCAAGTATTGGAATGAAATACAATTCCAATAATGAAAGATCTTCTATATTGTGGCATAGACGTTTGGGGCATATCTCCAAGGAAAAAATTGAAAGATTAATGAAGGATAATATTTTGAAAATTTTTGACTTCACTGATTTTGATGTTTGCATGGATTGCATTAAAGGAAAGCAAACTAAGCATACAAAGAAAAATGCCACAAGAAGTAAAGAACTTCTTGAAATTATTCATACTGATATCTGCAGACCACTCCATATTCCATGTTTTAGTGGAGAAAGGTATTTCATCATATTTATAGATGACCTATCCAGATATTGCTATGTTTATCTAATAAATGAAAAGTCTCAGGTCGTTGACATTTTTGAAGTATACATAAATGAGGTCGAGAGACAATTAGATAGAAAAGTTAAAATTGTCAGATCTGATAAGGGTGGTGAATTTTATGGCAGGTATGATGAATCCGGTCAGAATATTGGTCCTTTAGCTAGATTCCTAGAACAGCAAAGTATTTGTGCTCAGTATGCATTACCAGGTGCGCCACAGCAGAACGGTGTTGCTGAAAGGCGAAATCATACTCTTATGGATATGGTTAGGAGCATGATGAGTTATTCCTCTATACCTGAGTCAATGTGGAGTGATGCTCTTAGGACAACTATGTATATCCTGAATAGGGTTCTTAGTAAATCAGTTCAATCAACTCCATTTGAGTTATGGACTGGTAGGAAACCTAGTTTGAAACATTTACATATTTAGGAGTGGCCTGCAGAGATAAGAGTATTCAATCCACATGAAAAGAAATTGGATCGAAGAATAATTTTTGAATATTTTATTGGTTACCCAGAAAGATCCAAGGGATATAGATTTTATTGCCCTAATCATAATATGAGGATAGTATAATCTAGTAATGTAAAATTCCTAGAAAATGATGAAATCAGTGGGAGTTAAAAATCTCGAAGGATTAATTTTGATATTGAGGAGATTCAGGCTTCTTCTCTTATATTATCCCCTATTCGAGAAATTGTTATTCCTCAAATCAATGAGAGAATTGATGAGGGTGAACAACAAAATAACATTGATGAATTCTCACATGATGTTGATGTCACCGCTGATAGTCTTATAGAACAATCACAATTGGCAGATTTGATAAGATCTCAAAGAAAAAGGAAACATGTCATTTCTGATGATTATGTGGTATATCTGCAAGAATCAGATTTTGATATAGGAATGAAAAGAGACCCCTTATCGTTTTCATAAGCCATAGAAAATAATGATTCTGAAAAATGATATGATGCAATGAAAGATGAGTTAAAATTAATGGACTAGAATGGTATCTGGGAACTCGTTGAATTGCACAATAATTGTAAAAGAGTCGATTATAAATGGGTCTTTAAGACTAAACGCGACTCGGTGGGCAATATTGAATGATATAAAGCCAGACTTGTAACCAAAGATTTTTCTCAGAAAGAATGCATTGACTACCATGAGACCTTTTCTCCAGTTTCTCGAAAGGACTCATTGAGAATCATCATGGCATTAGTAGCTCATTATGATCTTAAGTTACATCAGATAGATGTGAAAATAGTATTTCTAAATGAGAATCTAGATGAAGAAATCTACATAGAACAACCTGAATGATTCATAGAAAAGGGAAAGGAAAGTTGGGCTTGCAAACTTAAGAAATTTATTTATGGCCTTAAACAAGCTTCCAGACAATGGTATATAAAGTTTCATGATACCATTACTTCCTTTGGATTTAAGAAAAATACTGTTGATCAATGTATATATCTGAAGGTTAGTGGGAGTAAGTTTATTATATTGGTCTTATGTGTGAATAATATATTAATTGCCAGTAGTGATCTTGGTTTGTTGCACGAAATCAAGATATTTCTCAACAAGAACTTTAAGATGATTGATATGAATGAAGTATCCTATGTTATTGGCATTGAGATATTCATGGACAGATCTCAAGGTTTGTTATGATTATCTCAGAAAGGTTATATTAATCGTATCTTGGAAAGGTTTCATATGCAACTTTGTAAAGCTAATGATACACCTATTACTAGAGGTGAAAAATTCAGCCAAAACCAGTGCCCGAAAAATGACTTAGAAAGTGATCAAATGAAGAATATTCCTTATGGGTGCGCAATTGGAAGTCTATTATATGCTCAAACCTGTACAAGGCCAGATATCAGTTTTGCAGTGGCAATGCTGGGTAGATACCAGAGTAACCCAGGAATGGAACATTGGAAAGTTGCAAAGAAAGTAATGAGATATCTGCAAGAGACAAAAGATTATATGCTCATATATAGGAAATCAGATCAGCTTGAAGTAACGGGATATTCAGATGCTGATTTTGCAAATTACCTTGATAGCAGGAAATCCACTTCAGGATTTATGTTCATGCTGGCTGGTGGGACAATTTCTTGGAAAAGTATAAAGCAATCACTTATTGTATCATATACAATAGAAGCTGAATTTGTGGCATGCTTTGAGGCCATAAATCAAGCTTTATGGTTGTAAAATTTTATCTCAGGACTTGGTATGGTCGACTCAATTGCCAAGCCGCTGAAGATATTTTGTGATAATAATGCAGCAGTTTTCTTCTCTAAGAATGACAAGTACTCTAGTGGTTCTAAGTACTTGGTGGTTAGAGAAAGAGTCAAGAAACAACAAGTGTCAATTAAAAATTTGAGCACCACTATGATGATTGCTGATCCATTTACTAAAGCTTTGCAATGTAAAATATTTAAATAATATGTTATTAGAATGTGGCTTGTGAGCAAGCCATAAAGGATATGGTGATACATGTTTAAGTGGATGTTATTATTGATATTTTTTTTGCATAATTAAAGTTATTTATTTTTGCTATCCTGTTTGTGTTTATGTTTATGCATATTATGGTTGAATATAATAAACAAGATTGTCTGGACAAGATAAATTACAGGGGTCATTATAGACTATATAAGGAAAGACTAATAGTATTGTAGTACATAGAAGGAAGTGTGACATTGATGACATACAACCGTTATGACTCACATTAATAGTTGGACTGAATATAATATTATTATGCTTATTAGACTTATTGGCTTATTTTTAAAATCATGGTCATGTATAAAATGCTTTTCAAAATTTTCAGAATCCAATTATATAAAATTATTTTTAAATAAATTTTATTTTATTTATTTTGATTTTGGATATCTTTTATATCTTATCAATTAATGGGCCAAGTGGAAGAATATAAGATTATGTGGGCCTTTCTTAATTGAATAAGATATATTATGGATTATTTGGATTCTGATAAAAGATATTAGCCAATATTAAATAAAGTTCATATTATATTGGGATATTTTAAGGGATGCCCTTGATGGAAGGAACTCTCCTAATAACTTACCATAAACCCTCTGCTCTCGCCTATAAATAGACAGGACCTACTATAAACCTAAAGCACGAAAAGACACAGAACGATAATAGGGAATAGAGTTAGAGATATTACGGTTATTCTCTCGATCTCCCTAAAACCATCAATTACAGTGATCCTGTGAAAAGATAGGAAGAGAGGAGAAGGGGTCAAGATTTATTATAGTTCTCCTTGCATATCGATATTCGTAAAAAGATCTCATATTATTTGATTTCAAATCCTGGCATAATAGTTTTACACATAATAGATTGTATAGTTATAGTTTTTATGCCAACAACGGGAGGCATGTTAAAAGATAAAATTATTGTAACCAAATAATTAAACTATAGAGGAAAATCCTTAACACCTAATCCTTTAATCTTCTCCCTTCCTGTATAAATTAAATAGATATAAGTAGAATTCTTTTAACTACCTATCTCGTTTCTTTCAAATGAGTGGAATAAAGCAAAACTTCATTTCTTTCTAATACCTTTCTCGTTTATATATATATATATATATATATATATATATATATATATATATATAAGATTTATATTTTTTGTTTAAAGTTATATTTGGATTAATGACTCTGATGTGGAATTCTTTTAACTCTTTTTTTATTTAAATAAAATTATATTAATTAATTTATTTAAAAAAAATAAATTCCTACTATAGAGTATTTGATTATGAGGAAAAAGAAGAACTAAAGAAGGAAAAGAGGGAAAGAATCATTTGGTCAGAGGAGGGGAAGATTATATACTTGAAAACTTTTCCTTTTCAAAGAAATCAAAATATTATATGTTTGATTAGAGTTGATATGATTGTAATTATTATTATTAGTATTAGTATTATTTTTATCGTTGCTTCTTATGTTTGAGGCTTATAAAAAGAGCGAGCATAAAACATTATAACGAAAGGAGTTAAATTTATCTTTCATTAAATTTGTTTCACATGTTATACGTAAGCAGATTTCTTTTGGGAGCTACACAGAGAGAGTGTCACGCTGCCATAAGACACTGAAACCATTGGTTGGAACAATATCCAATTCGATGCGAGGGATATCATAAACAATTTAATAGTTATTCGGTGTTTTTTTTCGCAGCATCATCTTATTACTATAATGCTAAATCGGAATGAGCAGATCCCACAGAGTGGGTTAGAATTCTTGTCAACTTATCAGAGTGCCCGTGGACATCTTTTCCCAACTGCAGACGGAAGACAGAAGGAAGAGGAAGGCGATAGTTCTCGTTCTCAAGACTTACATATGCTCGTCGGCAGATTTCCTGGTGGCCATGCAAGTACTGCATGCATAGTAGTGCACAAAGCAGCAACTTATTATTATTATTATTATTATTTGATGAGGAGGAACACAAGGGAAAGTTCGACACGCAAAAGAACAAATGGATGGTAGGCAATAAATAGGCATCACACTCATCGACTAACTGCGGCCGTGTGCACCCCAAGGAGACGGACGGCCATCGACTCACCTCGAGCTGTCGCCAAGCCACGAGGAAAATGACAACCGGAAGACACACTGCGTGTAAAGAAGCGGGAAGACGAGTTACATGTGACGTTGACGAGTAGTAGTTTAGTAGACCCCATCGTTTTTGGTACCACTTGCGCTTTGCGTCACCTCCGTCTGCGTTAACCCCCCACTGCTTATCTTACCCATTGCCTTTAACAATCCCCGACTGCCGCCCCCCCCCCCCCCCTCCTCCCATTGCTGCTTTCTTTCTTTCTTTCTTTCTTCGATATAAGTTCATCAGAAACACTCTATTTTAGTGAATGGATTTCTAGATAAAGGAAAAAACTGAACTCACAATATAGAAAGATCAGACATCAAATAAATAAGAAAGGCAATAAAAAGATTTATATGATTTCACACTTATTGTCAAAAAATTAAACTTTTGACCAAATGTGGATTATGTTGCTCTTTCTCATTAATTGGGTTATTTGCCAATTTACATGCAAAAGAATCCTTCATAGATGATATTATTATTAGCTGATGTTTCATAGAAATCAATCACCACTTGCTCTCTTTGTTTCTTGATTGATGGTTGGCCCTACAATATCACATCAATTGGATATATGTATATGGATTATATTTGTCCAATAGAGAACAGTGATGAAACATCACTTGTTGCTAGTGGCGAACTGGGCAGCTAATGTTTGACTCCGAGAGGCAAGCAGATCCAGCTACATGTTCCCTTGTGACACTCTCATTTTATCTTCCCAATAAAAGTCCTCATTTGACTTGCTTAAGTTTGATAATTATCCACTCAATTGTCTGTAGATTTCCTCTCGATCTTTTATATATATATATATATATATATATATATATATATATGAATGCTAGAATTATAGATCATCGTATTTCAGTATTAGATCACAAGATTGGACTGAACATTTCGTAGATTTGTGTGCACCATAATTTTCTCGTTAACGCTGCTATTAAATGCATGCATATAATTTTATTTTGTGTGGAAAGAATACAATTCCAATGCCTCTTATCTTCAAGCAGAATCAAATAACAATGGAGAAAGAAACAATACATTGCTGTGAGGGACACAACTCTTCTCCAGCTCATTACTATTTATATATCCCCTTCTCTCCATCCCTTCCTCGTCTGCCCAAATCTCTCTCTCTCTCTCTCTCTCTCTCTCTCTCTCTCTCGCTCGCTCCTCTTCTCTTTTTGGATTGATAAGGAGGCAAAGCAATGGCTTGCGTCCCTGCTGCCACGTCTTTCGTCCCGCACCAAAGAGCAACCGCAGGCATCGGAGGCGGCGCGGTGATGGCGGCGGAGAGGTGCACGGCGGCACACGAGGTGCTGGAGGCGGTGGCCGGGCACTACGAGAACCCCGCAGAGGAGATGCGCGGGGAGCACGATGTGCAGGAGGCGGTCGCGAGGCACCATGATCATGCGGTGGGGCCCAACCAGTGCTGCTCCGCGGTTGTGCAGGCGGTGGCGGCGCCGGTGGCGGCAGTGTGGTCGGTGGTGCGGCGCTTCGACAAGCCGCAGGCCTACAAGCACTTCGTGAAGAGCTGCAGCGTCATCGTGGGGGACGGCGACGTGGGCACCCTGCGGGAGGTGCGCGTCGTATCGGGCCTGCCGGCGGCCACCAGCACCGAGCGACTCGAGATCCTCGACGACGAGAGTCACGTCCTCAGCTTCCGGGTGGTCGGCGGCGAGCACCGCCTCGCCAACTACTGCTCCGTGACCACGCTCCACCCGGTTGTGGGAGGCAGTGCCGGCGGCGGCTGCACGCTGGTGGTGGAATCGTACGTGGTGGACGTGCCGCCAGGGAACACGACGGAGGAGACGCGAGTGTTCGTCGACACCATCGTGAAGTGCAACCTGCAGTCACTGGCGCGGATCGCCGAAGGCCTCGTCAGGCAAGGCGGTGCCGCCGCCGCTGGAATCGATGCTGGCGTTAGGAGGGCAAAGCCGTAATTAGATGGGTCGGGGTTCTCTATTCCCATCGTTCGTTTACGTTTCTCAGTTTTCTTATTTCTCCTCCACCGTTTAAGTTTTCTTTCCCCCTTTTTATTTTTCTCTTTTTCTCTCTATTTTGCAAGTGTAAAATAACATATTGTGTTGTGAATAATAATATCTTCGACATGTATGTTACACTTTTTTCTACAAATTCTCATCGGTCAAAAAAATGGATGATGATTTTTTTTTTTACTTTATTCTAAAAAAAATGAGATATAATTAATTATGTGTTTCTATGTCCAGTTTTACCATAAAACTTTGTGGTGACAGAGTTAATTCGGATATGATAAAGCATCCACTAACATACTACTTCATACACGTCATGTTAGAATGATATTAAAATATATATATATTTTCTCATCAAATTACTTATATTCACTAATCCACAATCACAAATCTAAAACTATGTAAATAGTATTCCTATATATATATATTAATGCTAAGCTTATTAAAAAATATAAATGGACTCTCGAATTTCTCTAGAGCACTTTTTATTACCTTATTAAAATTGATCCGTTAGGATGGGATATGGAGACATTTATTATCAATGGATGTAAATGGAATATAATAAAATATTTGATAGTTTCTATTCTCCATTTTCAGAAATAATAATAATATTATATATATATATATATATATATATATATTGCTGATAAGTAGTGAAGACGAACTCAGAATCTTATGATATACTGTTTATTAACTAAACTAATTGATAAAGAAAAAAAGTTAGATATAACATTACAGTATGAGTGAGGTTGGAATGAGATGGGATTCCTGTGAATACGCCATCCACATTTGAAGGAAGTTGTATGCTTCTTCTTGTCTTCAAAACCTAGGAGTTGGCATGAGAAATCCCCAGCGGTAGAACTCATCGACATTGATCACAACAACATTCCATCCACAATCCAATACTACCTGTATCTTTCAGAATCACAGTTCGCCATATAAAGCTTTCTCAAAGGAGAGGAGAAAGAAGATGGTGGGAGGTGCAGGCGTCGTCCAATTTTGTGCAGCTGCAAGTTGCAATTGGAGTATTATTTCCCCATTAATGGGGGGCGAATCAGCAGCTGTTTGGCCAGCGGAGCAACTTGACACTGGCAACCACAACTTGGTGATAAAAGAGAAGCAAGTTGGGGTCTCTTTACTTGATTTCTCCATCAGGTTCTTTGTCCTTGAGTTGCTGCTCTTCCCCTTCTTTCGAGCTTTCTTCTGTTGAGAATTATTTTCTAATGGTACTGGCGAATGAGATGGTGCGCAACTTGAGCTGCAACTTGCAAGGCCTTTAATGATCCCTGTTGTCTCTTCTTGTGTCCCACGGTTGGAACTCTCCTCTTCTCCTTGGGTCATTTATCGGTCGTCCAAACCACTACTGATTAGTCTTTTGATTTGGAGCCACGAAAGTGACGACCCGACCAGTCTCGAGCCTAAAATTGACACGAGAGTTACTCCAAGAACGCCATAGGGATTATTATTATTATTATTATTATTATTATTATTTATTTTTTTATCTTGTTTTGTGTAAGGGACAAATAAAGAAAATAGGATTCGAGATCTAACTTTTTTTTTTTTTTTTACTAACCAGACTAGCTAGTACTTTCCAAAATATATCTATCACATGAAATTTACAACTCCCAACGTTTGGTCCAAGAATATCTAATACATCATCAAACTAATGCTTAAGGTGTGAAAATATATTGGACTAGATTTTAAACCCTTAATCTTCGATAACAGGATTTGATAAATAGGTATTTAATCTCCTGATCGAAAGTAAAAAAAACAAAAAAAAAAAGGAGAAAAGACTTTTGTCTGTCTAGATTATGTTAAATCATATGAAAGAAATGCTTTTGCTTCCAAATGTTTAATACTACAGGGGTACCAGTGGTAATAACTTGAGGCTTTGTATCAGAAAAGGTGAGAGTGGAGGACGCAGGACTAGTGGCTCTATCTAGCTTTATGTTTGTCCGACTACAGGGTTTAAATGATTTGGTCAAAGCTAATGGTTGCCCACTCTCAGCCCTATCCCACCGCAAGCAGGATCTAATGATCCAATTGCTCCCCAGTAGATCTTTTCGGTCCCTGTGGAATCTAAATATAATTACATCCGAGCAGAATACTCACCATCTAGTTTATGTCCAACTTACTAATTTCAATCTTTCTTATTTGATTTGTTCAGAAGACAAGTCATCTGGTTTGTAATTAATTTACAGAAGATATGTATGATCTGTGGTGGTGCCAATAAATATTAAAGCATGGGGGACGCTGCTTTTGCAGCAAACTCGCATCCACAATCATATGCTGCCACCGCTGTCCTCTCTCTCTCTCTCTCTCTCTCTCTCTCTCGCGTATAGTGCTTGGCTTGTCAAACAACAGCATGAGAAGAGTACAAGAGGTGCAACGCTGCCTCATTCACGGACTACACCACTACGTGGACTCTCAACTCCCCACACCCAGCAACTTGTGGCTTGTCGGATCACTAACTGTTCGCTGCACACTTGAAGTCGGCTACGCCGCATTCCCCGCTCCATTGCCCACGTCTTCTCCTCCATCCCCATCCCAATTGGCTTCATTGAATCCCTCCTTCCATTGCCGACGCCTTCTTCCTTTGATGCTTGTGCAGTGAGGCGACTGTGCTGAACCAAGCTAAACAGTGGAGACATCTCCCACCTCCACCCATCTTAGCCATGGGTGAGACTGACGATACTGAGGAGAGACAAGTGGCAGGAGGAAGCGTTGCTGCTGCTCCTTGGTCACTTCTCCCTGTCAGCCCATCATGCCACCATGTACGTACCCGACGTTGATGCATGCCACCGGTCCTTGCTCCACTACTCCAAGGTGTTTCCATCAAAATGATGATACCTTGTAGGCTCGTCACCGCTGCACAGCGCAGGCAGGAAAACACACAACCAAAAGAGCTTTGTACTCGAGAACATGAGGAGCCACCGATGGCCGGCCAGTTACTGGCTCTCTATTGGGGGCACTCGTTGATGGAGCTCTCAACCACATATAGTCGACCGTGTTCTTTTCCTATACATACCGATCCCCAATTTAGTTGTATATCAAAAGTTGAAGAATGGAGTTGGATTATGTGAGAACACGAGTTATACCTATTCATCTAGACTTGAAAAATTTTGGATGGTTTAATTTTATATATCTATCAAATTAAATGAATCGATTATTCTATCGATTGAATCGTACATATATTAAAGATAAAATAATTGGATTAGATAGATCTACTATTAACTATAAATTTAATTTTTTTTTTTTTTTTGTGCTTTTGGTAATCTGCTATTAAATTCGTAGCATAATTTGTAATTTATCACTCTCGATTCATCAACAAGTACATGCGACCAGGGTTCGATTCGAATTGGAACTGAACCAGTTAAGAACCAAAATCAAAGCGGATCAATGGTTCGACAGTTTTGAACTGAATCGAAACTGAGTTCCGATGGTTTAGTTTTGGTACGGAACTGAAATCGGAATCGATTGATTTGGTTCGATTTAGAACCAATTTAAAAAAATAAAATAAAAATCTAAAATAATCAAATGGCCTCCAACTACCGAAATTATCGGTTTTGAACCAGTGTTAGGACTATAAAAAAATTAAGCTGACCTATTCATAACGAAGAATTGTATAACAATTGATGTTAACTTGTCTTTTGGATTAAAACAGACAAAAGAAGTAATCCCCCCCCTCCCCCCGCAAAAAAAAAAGAAAAAGAGAGAGAGAGAGACAGAGAAGAGAGTTGAAATGATGAAACAAGAATTAATTGTTGGTTTAGTTGTTATCGGATGGCAAGACTTGTTAAACTCTCAACGTGAAAATATGGCTGTCGCCTTCTCCTTTCTCTTTTCCTACTGAAAGTGTTATCCCGCAACAATTATGGAGCACCAAAGCAGAACTCCCAGCTTTTTATCTTATGCTGTCTTGATCTTGAAAGAAAGCAAGAAAGAAGGGACAAACCACATCCGATCTGCTGCTGTAGTTCGGTGAATGGTGATCCAAATTAGATCATATCAAGAGAAAAGAATAAGGAACGAAAAATGGCAACTGGAGCAGTACGTCGTCAAGTGATGAACGCAGTTGTAGTTCGGGCTATTTAAGGTATATATTCATTTAGATCTCAGATGACGACGAGTTCCTCATCACTTTTTTGCTTGCCGTGCCCTTTCCCTTTCATCCCTCCAATCTCCCTCTTAAAATAATGGAGCGCACTCGAGCGTTCACCTGCAAGCTTTTCAGTCGTTCAAACTTCTCACTGCAACAAAAGTCGGCTTCTCCAACGGGCCGTACAAGAATCTCTTCTGCCGCTGCTGCTTGCCTTTAGTATACAGTAACTATGAGTTCGGCTTGCAGCGAAGCAGATCCTCCCTCTTTCTCTCTTCTCACCCACGATAATATTGCATGCAGAAGAAGCTTGACAACAGCGATAGAAAGACGATCGTGTGAGGATACAACTGCTGATAACACAAGCAGACAGGGAAACTTAGGTCCCATTTGTCATTCTCTCCGGCGGATCCGTCGCGTAGAAAAAGGCGAGAGGACACTCTCATCCATCTTTGATCAAGATATGACGAATGTAGTATTTGATTGATTTATGCTCATGATAGCAAAGAGGAAGACGAGATTTATGAGATGCCGTAAGGTTATGTATGTGCCCCTTGATGTAACTATGCAGTAGATATGAGTCCGATTCAACAGCAGATGAATCATAAAATAAGGCAACAATTTCTGTGGAAATCTCACTTCCATTTAGTCTAAACACTGTCCTTTTTCAAAACATGGAGACGAGTAGGGTTCAAGTTCCTCAGTTTGGACATCGCAAGCCATTGTTGAAGGAGAGAAGGAATCAAAGCTCAGAAGTAGAGAGAATACAGCTGCCTTCTGATGAAGCTGATAATTAAATAGCAGCCAAATAAGGAGGCATCAGAAGAATAATCATACTGCTGCCGGTAAGTTTTCTGCTTTCATCAGATGAACACCACTACTTGTCGTCACCAACACACACAAGTAATAGAATTGTCGGCTTCATACGGATGGGGAACAAAGAGATTTCAATTGTCGATCCTGTGCACCAATTCAATCAGAAGAAAAGCGGCAGAGAAAGAGAAAGGAGGGATCACAAGATCAAAATATGCCGAATTGGTCTCGGAAATGTGAAGAATTAGCCAAGAACTTTGTGTGTACGATCTCCTGTATCCTTCCTCGACAAATAGCAGCAAGAAGAAATGAAACGAGCTACTTAAGGAGCTGATGAGCCTGCCGGCGGCGCACGCGATCCGTCTCCGACTGCCGTTGAAGTGCTAAAAGCCTCAGCCACAGTACTAGTGCTAGTTGCACTCGCACTGGAAACAGCAACGGCTGCGGAGAGCGAAGCCTCCGCTCCGGCTCCGCCAACCGATCTCCCTTCGCTGGGGGTTTCCGTGTCCTGGAAGCGCTTCCGCTTCTTCTTCTTCTTCTCGTAAGGGATGCCGCGAGCCTTGGCCTGGTTCTCCTTCACCTGCCGAAGGTAGACACCGACGGCCCTCGCGCCGAAGGGGTTGGAGTCCTGGTGGCCGTCGTTCTCCTCGTAGGCGGCCCGGAGGCGCCCGATGAGTGCGTCGAGCGAGCCCCAGGCCTGCTTCAGCGGGCACACGCACGGCGCCGGCGGGTTCGGGTGGCCGAAGAAGGTGCATCCGGGCGCGTGCACCTTCGTCTTCCCGAACTGGTCCAAGTACTTCAAGAACTCGATCACGTGAGCCCCGCTGCAGCTCGCCAGGCTCAGCGGCGGCCTGTGGCTCCTCAGGTACTGCAGGAACGTGTTCCAGTCCCGCCGCTTCTGCGACTCGTACCGACTCGGTGGCTGCTGCTGCTGCTGAGGCGGTGGTGGTGGGGGTGGCGGAGATGGATCACCGGCGACAGACGATGAGGCCGGGCAAGGATCCATTGCTTTCCTTCGGTCTCCGGTGTCTGCCCTAGTGGTTTTGGTGTGCAAGGGTTTTGCTTTGGTTGAAGTCTGTTCTCTTACAACCCTTTGATTCCTCTCCGAACACAGCTTCTTTATCTTTGTCAGGAAGCTTTGCAGTTGGCAGGAAAGGGAGAGAAAGGGCGGGTTGAGATCGGACGTCAAAAGTGGTAGTGCTGCTGATGGATGTGAATATATATTGATGAAGGAATCTAAAGTGTTTGTATGGTCATCTGATGGATGTGCGGGAAACACTGTCACCGCGACGCAATATTACAACAAGATGTAAGAAGATTACTGTGACAAACATGCAAAGAGGGATGATGAAGAAGATGGGTACTCCATGTAACATATGTTAAATGGCACAACATATTCTGACAAAAATATGGCCATTTGATGGACTGTGAACCCACCACATGAGTGAGGGGAGGGAGTAGGGATGGGTCCTTTATGACGACTGGAAGTGTGGGAATAAATGGGAGCAGGGGCACCATCTCCTCCGATCGATCACATAAAAGAAGGCCTGTAGAGAGTGGAGACATAAGAACATAATGGATTTGGTGGGTGGAGAAGGGACCTTTTGCGTTTCTTCAGCAGTAAGGATTTTGCTCGCTGGAAAAAATTCGTGATCCAAATCTAAAGCTGACACCTGAAGAGAAAGTCAACTTTGCCAGTCATCTCATCTCCATCCAAACTGCAGACGATTTATATATTGTCGATTTAAACTCTTATCCACTCTCTTAGGATTAATAAGATGCAAATGTACAATATAATTTTCATGCACAATTATGGGATTAGATTTGAGTGTCCTCTCGCTTCATGCTTGTGAACATGATGTACTCAAGGTCTTCACTATCTATTTTATCTTGTTTATTTGGCCTCCAACCAATCATTAATGGATAGCAAAAGCTGACCTAAACAACATGTAGAGAAACATATAGCATCAGAGGACAACAAACAATCAATCCATCACTGGCTAGAAACCTAAGCAAACTAATCCAAAAAAGTATTTGATGGACTCACAATTGCACTGCATCTGTACATCTTACATCCTAGTAGTAGGAAGGATACGAAAAGGAAGGAAGTATTAGTAAACAAATAAGCTTCCTCGTACCACATGATAAACTTATCATGTAATTAATTAATTAATTTTTTTTAATGACAATCATATGATATGTAGGTGACTCGTCACACAAAGCCCACTTAATCAAACTTAAACTCATCACATCCACATGAATTGAAGCGTAAAATATTCATCGAAATATTTCTTATTCCATTATTTTATATATGAGAACCACCCAAGTATGATTTAGGATCAAAAATACTATTTTCAATTTACATATAAGACTTGACTCATGTATCACAGTGGATGTATCAGACACACTTCTACGTACTACCTAGCTCATGTAATCAGAGTGGATGCATGTGACACACTTCTACGTTAATTTTACATGTAATACTTGTGAAACGATTGGTTTTTTTTTTAAAAAAAAAATTCCCTAAGTAGTATCCACCTTGAGGATTATTTTAAAGTCACAATGTTTGGGACACACTTGTGAAACGATTTGTTTTGATAAAAATTATCCCCAAGAAGCATCCATCTTGAAGATCATTTTAGAAAAACTATGTTTGGGATAGATAGACTTGTATGTTAGTATTTCCGGTGAGGTGACACTTGTGAAGCGATTTATTTTGGAAAAGAAATTATTCCTAAGAAGCATGAAGATCGTTCTCAAGATACAATGTTTAAGTTTTTAAATACTAAAACCATGAAAATTAGGTCATCCACGATTTAAGTTCTTCCCATCGAAATATAAATTAATAGTAATAGGCCCACTAGGAGTTGTCTGCCAAGGATGACTACATCATCCGATTCGATCAATCAATTAAATTAAGCTGAAATGATTGTAATTTTTGTACCAAGAAGAACATTTCGGAAGGAGGGGCAAAAGAATCCAATGCTTCTTTGCACCAAAACTCTGAAACATTTGACTAAAAATTTCTCCTTCCCCATTGGATGTGTAGTTGCCATCAAGCGATTCTTTGTGTCATTGAGGCTGTCACGCAAGTCGAAAAGGCAAACAAACAGAGAGAGAATTGCTAACGATGGTACGACCTCATGTTTCATATATCACCAAGTTGTTGTGGTGATAAGGTGGGTGCCATTTATGTGGTGACATATGACGCCTAACCCACAGTAGGCCCTCACAAAAGAACAAAGAGAGCTTGACTATATCAACTTTGAGGAAGAGCCAAAGCTGTACCTAATGTATCAATCACCCACCATTCTCAGCAAAAATAAAGACAACCAATGCTCTATCTATCTATCTATCTATCTATGCATCCATCCATCCAACTATTGGAATATTTGGAACTAAAGGGAGCAATTATTATTCAGTGTGCTTTAGAGAGACGTTCCCATTCGGGTTTGATTGAGCTGTACGTCAAAATGTTTGAACCCAAAACAACCGAGGCTCGTTTAAACATTAAGAAGCATATGGATAACTCTAATAACATCATAGCATATGATAAAATGTTTGTTCACCTTAGCCTCGAGGACTAGGAAAAAAATATCAAATAAAAATCTTTGGGTGCTTAAAATAATTTTGTTTAGGTTCTGACTTCACTGGGTATAATCGATACCATTATTTAAGTGTACTAATCAAAATCAAACAAAGCAAAGCTAGATTCAATGCACCAGGCTGCTGCTAATGAGGAATCTGGGAATGTTCCAATGTACGACAGCATCCTTCTATTGTTTTTGAGACTCCCCCCTCCCCTTCTTTTATTTATGTGTATTTTCCCCATATATACTCCTACCCACCCTTTCTTTTTTATCTTCCACAAACCAAGTGGGTGGTTCACGATCTTTTAATTTTCACTTTTGGCCATGTTGTTTAATGAATACACAATTTGAGGGAAAAAAAAACACAATTGTGTTGATTTTTTCCGAATTAAATGCACTATCACATTCTTTAGGCATAAAAGCCCTTTAACACAATATAATCTTTTCTTGGACTAACATAAGAGTCTAAATCTCACTTAAGATTGTCAATCTACCTACCTTTCAATGTGAAATCTGAGATAGCAACCTAATCTACACTGTGAATAAGCCATTAAAATTTTGAGCATCAAAAAACAAGCAAACAAATTGATTGAGCAGGAAATTTCTGACCACAAACTAGTGGATGTGAACCAAATACCACAAACCAGTGGTCTCTGGTGGCAAAACACTGCCAATAAGAACACAGAAACAGCAGAAATAATACAAGAAGAGAAACTTAGGTACACCACGGAAGACCATGCAGAAACCTTACCTTGTTGACCTGAGACCTCACAAAGGAAACCTTTGTTAGACTGTCCAAAAATATATCCACTTAAGAAACTAATACTCGTCGAATCATTCCTTGAGCCCAAGTGGCAGTCTCCCTCAACTGGTCATTGTCTGATCGAAAACACTCCCCAAATAAGTCCATATGAAAGGTAACATCCTTAAACAGGACCTTTGTGTTTGGACCAAGAGTGTCTGCAAGATCTCCCATCACTGCGACGGCAGCTTTAGTTACCTCTTCGTCCCTGGAGGGCGACCACACAGAACACCATTTGTAAATGTCATGAAGGTTATGGATACAAATTAAACTAGGGTATTCTATTACGCACCTATTCTTATCCATAACAACAGCTTCTATGAACTTCAGAAGAGGACTTGCATAAGGAATCATCAGAGCTGACTTGGAACTTTTGAACCCCTGAAGAATGCCAGAGTAAGCCTCAAAAATACTCCGTCTAAGCTGATTACCATATTCTTGCATATCATCATCATTTACATCAAGTTGATAGCAGAGTTCTGCAGCTCCTTGCAGCATCGGCATCGCAAAAGGAATGTACTTTTCAAAATGCTCACTGATTGCAAGAGCAATATCTCCAAAGCATGAAAATATAGGAGGCTTTACAGACCGATGAAGCATAGGACTGGAGAGGTCTTTTAGAAGTTGACTCATGATGCCATCACAAAATGGAAGAACCTTTTCATCTAAAGCACGACAGATATCACCAACCACGCCAACAGATATAGAGCAGACCTGATATTCCTCAAAGTTCTGCAAACCCATCTCCAAATACTTGTAAAACTCTTGCATGCACTTTGCAAATTCAGGGCCTGTGGCATAAGCAAGGGCTCCAATTGCAAGCATTGCTTCTTCGTGCACGGTAGAACTGCGGCAAGCAAAAACTTGTAGAAACAGGATCATCATCTGATCAGCAGACTGAAAAATTATAGACTTTGCCTCATTTGAGTAACTCAATTTCTGTAATATTACTTGAATAACACCACAGAGCAAGGCTTGCAGATCACTCTGCTTTTCCCTGTCCTCTGAAGAGACGATCTGGAGCTCCAGAGTCTTGCTCAATCTAGTCATGATTTCATGGAGTAGATGGGCAATCATGTTTGAAGTTTCAGGTAAACTGCTACATCGAACTACCTCATTCAATGTTTCATATGCCGATGACCGAAGCCTCGCATTGTTTGTGTCGGTACGATCAGATGTAGAGAGGAGAGCTGAAACAATATCACCAAGATAAGGTGTGAGCATTGATGAATTAGAACCGTCATCCTCATAGCCCTGGGCAAGGAAATATATGGCTCCACAAACTTTCTCAGCCACATTTGGAGCATCTCTGATACCTTCCAGTAATACAGACATGATTCGGGGAAGGTTTGTGGTAGTCAAAATTGCATATTCACTACTGGCAGAATGCAGAAACTCAAAGATCCTACCAAGGGTCCATGCTGTTGTGTCCTTGACATGACTATTTTGGTGTTTCATTGCATTCAACAGGAACTCAAGTCCAGCATGAACAAGTGGTGCAAGCTTTTCAATGGATGGACCTTCAAGAATTAACCCGAATGCAAAAGTAGCTGCCTCATGACTTCGCCAGTCACTCTTTGTTATATTATTCTCCACAAATGGCATCACAAGAGGCACAATTGCATCCCCAACAGTTCTTGCAATAAGTCCAAGGCAGGTCCCACCCGCCATAGACAGATTCCAAACACCATCTTCCTGGTCCTGATCCTCCTCTTGCTTCAGCAATGTTTCTAACATCAATGGCACCAGCACAGGAAGTGCTTGTTTTATAAAATTAAAATGGGGAGAAGAGCTCCCACCATCTTCCCCAAGTTCCTCTTGAATTTGAATCTCTTCGTCACATATAGAGCTCCAAAACTCAATGGCTTGAAGAGCAACAGGCTCCTCATCTACTCTCACTGCATTTGCAGTCAAATCAAAGAGGCTTTGGATGTAAGGTTCAAGATACTCATAATATGTAGAGGCTACAGAAACAAGACACTCAAGTGCCGCTTGTCTGATCTCCAACTCTTTTGACATAGCAGTCTCACAGACAACTTTCATGATGAAATTCCTCTCTACCTCATTCTCAAAGTTAGTCTGAGCAAAATCTAGAGCATTATAAAGTGCCTTCACAGCTGCAAGCCGGACTTCAGAACTATGTTCCATCTGGTTCATGCCCTGAACGACAGCAGTGAGAACAGCATTTACTTGATCCTGCTCCAGGTCCTGAGGACATACCTCCTCACAAACATACCCCAGTGCCTCCAGGGTTGCTTGCTTCAAAGGAGCAGGGGCATCTGGCTGAGTCATGTTTTTTAGCAACCGCCCTATAAGGACCTGCCATTCATGCCGTGGTATCTCGATGGATGCAACCTTAGCAATGACTTGGGATGAAGTGTGACGTGCTTCAGATACTGATGATCCAAGAGTCTGCAACAAGGATTCCTTGATTTGGGCTTTGATAGATGCATCCACGCTGACCCACTTCTGAGTCAGTTCTTCCTTCCATACTGCATCTTTTGCATCTAGGGAATTCTTAAGTATGATACCAGCAAGTCTCCGAGACTCAGGAGGCTTTTGTTCACTTGATAGCTCAACAGATAAAGAAAGTAGAAAATGAGGGAGATTTTGTTCCTGAAACTGCTTAAGGGTTGCTTCAGCAACAGTTCGAATCTGCCCATCAGAAGATTGAGCAGACAACAGGCCCTGGGTGATCTCCATCGCCACGTTTATAGCACTAGAGAACGAGATGGAAGCCAACAGATAAAATATAAAATTAGCAAAACCAAACAACATCATCAAGGACTTAGCCACAGAATAGAGGGCAACAATCACCTGATAAAGGCTAAAATGATTTGATTACCAGAATACACACCCAACTATATTAACTTATAACAGCCCATTATGTCATATTTCCTTCCCACTTGCATGTTTAACAAAGTTACAGAACCTTACTTGAACTATCAATTATGTACATTATTCTCCTAACCAAAATTCTGCCAGTCTGCATAATAGGAATCATTTCTACAAATTGCAGTGTCAAGGACTCAAAAGATCTGGTGTTACTGAGAAAATTAAGTTACTCATCTATTAGTATTTACAGACATAAGCACAATCTCACTTATCAATCAAACTAACAATTAACCAAACAATAACTCCAAGAAAATATCCACATTAAGACATGAGCTTAACAAACTTTGACACCCATAAAGCCACCTTAAAAAAAATTCCTATAAATGTGCCAGTAAACCCCTAGATGCACCAAAAGAAAAGTAAAAAAAATCACCCAGACCAAAATTTTCAAATAAAATGTAGTTCGAATGGAAGATTAAAATGTAAATCCTGAACCCTAACCCTAACCCAAAAGCGCGACTTAAAACAACCAAAAGATCAAATCACCACAAGCATATGCCTATAATAAGTTCAAATATTTAGTTCAATAGCAAATACCGAAAAAAGAGCCACCGATGACGGACAAATTATACAGAGCCAACATGATCGACTGACAGTAAAAGTAGACACAATATCATAGGGACCGAGGTGACGAAGTCAAATAGTAGGCAATCTGACCGACCTAAATGATCGATTAGGGAAGCATGCATCAGGGATCTGAGAGAGATACCTAAGATAGGCAATGAGGGAACGGAGATGCGTCGCCTTCCGAAGAAAGTGAAAGAGCGGAGTTAAGATCTGCCCAAGACCGTTGCCTCGCTCTCGCTTACTCCGTCGTCGCCGTGCGCTTAGGCGAGGGGAGGAAGGAACGGAGAAGCTTCGAATCGCTATCGGTTTTTGGGGGGGGGGGGGGGCAGGGCGGGAGGGGGAATACAGTGGCGTTTTGGGTAGGAACAAAAGCGGGATGGCAAAACCCTAATTTTTATTTTTCTGAAATGGCGCGTGGGTCTCCTCGGATCCAGTCACCATTGGGTATCACAGGATTGCACTTAAGAACCCGATCCGATCCGGTATGGATCCCCAATAAGTTATTAGCATCGAACATTAGTGGATCCGACCCGATATACCTTTCAGTAAACAGACCCAGGACCGGCGAAAGATACCTCGTTGTCGTGCTTCTCGCGTGCAGGTTTAGCTTAACCTGCGCCCTTTACGAACCATTCATCTACTGCCACGTTTCAACATTGCGGCGAAGCGTTTGGGTGACGTGCGGAAGAGGTATTTGACACCGTCGTGCGTTGGGTTGCGGGGTATAATTAAAAAACGATGTAGCTTAACAGGGTCGAGCGGCGAAGAAAGCGGGTTTGGGGAGCGACGGCTCTTGTTCTTTTCAGGTTTGCATCTCTGCGCTTGAGATCGAGGAGAGGGAGTGGAGAGATGGGGCGGACGCCGAGGGCGATCGTGGAGGATGATTACGAGGTAATGTTTCATGATCCTTGTTCTGTGTATGGTAATATTAGCTGAAGGATCGGGTTGAAACATGCGTTTCTATTTCGTCTTTGGAGGGTTTTTTTTTTTTCGTTGCGATCAAAACGGTGGTTCGTGAAACCCTAGATACGAAAGCAGAGTCTTTTTTGTCGAATTCTGTTTTCGCCCGTGTACGCCATGTGATTTGTGTCAATTCGTTGTACTCGGAAGCTTACTTTTTATGGTTAATGCAATAGGTCTTTGATAATTGTTAAAATTATATCAAGAGATCCGGTGGTGTTACTCTTCTGTCATATCGGTGTGAAAGGCACATTCCACGACTTTCAGCTTTGAAAGAAAAAATTATTTGATAACATTCAGGATTTAGATGAACAATATATATATATATGTGTAGAATTTCATTGATTATCTAAAAACAACGCCGTCAGATCAAATTCCGCCTTCACCACTTAGCATTTGCACCGAAAGAAAAGGAAATCTTTTTGAAATGCTTATTTTGTGATACTCCTCTCTCTTTCATGGCTGTCTATATTGACTGTCTTGTCTATAGAAGAGTGATTTAGGCATCAGGAGCATAACAATGTGGTGCATATGCAAAATCTTTATTTAGTCTACCTTTGTGTCCTTTCCAAAATTTTATTTGAATATGCTCATTTGCTTTATAGTGTTATTTGGCTCTTTCGGCTTGAAAGGACATGCATCAACACTTCTTACGAGCATTTTTTGTGCCTTGTTTATATTTATCTGTGTGAGATTATTATCCAAAGAGGCCTTTTATGTTGAATAAAGAAGTTGAATTAATGTGTCAGAGTGTTACATGAAAATTGAAAAAAGCATTGGTCTCAATGCATGTTAAGTGTCCATGATTGAGAAAACAAAGAGGAGAAACATGGATGCCCAGGAGACAAATAACTTTGGCTAAATCATATATAACCCTTATGTCATAAATTTGTTAATTATAGTTGTTTATAAATTATTCTTATCAAGAAGCCTAAAAAATCTAAAATATTCAACTTCTTACATCGTTGTAATTGGCTGGTACTTATTGTTGGAACTTGACACCTAATTGATATCTTGGTGTCCTATGCACCGATTGTCGAAAGTCAACACCAGTTCATATCTAACATGAATCATTGTGTGGATGCTGATATTTGGATTTAAAATAAAATTGCACTGTCTGGATCCCTTTTTTCTTGTATCATGGAAAGGTGACCTATTCAACATTTAGTAATATTCTTATTGGGATTACAATGACCACACAAGTATTCTTACTCAAATAAATGGTTTATTTTTTGTCACAAACTTTTCTATTAGTAAGAAAAAATCCAACTTGGCTAGAGAATTAATTAATGCATAATGTGAGTAGAGAATGGGGATCACTGAAGTGTTGGAATGATCTTAGTGGTCCTACAACGTATTGCAGGATGGTTACTAATATATGGTATATAAATGTACTCTTTTGTTTCATTGTGCATAGAATATGTTGTATGCTCATGTCTTAATAGCCTAAGCTGTTACTATGAGTTGATTTTAACCAATCTATTGTGTAAATATAGACTGAACAACAAAAGCAAGCTGCTGCTGATGTTTTGTACCAGTATTCTCAATTTGTTATGGTGTGTATTGGGGAGGGAGTTCGGCCAACTGATCTCAGATTACACTTAATGAAGGTACACTTTTTGATGTTTTGTTTCACTTTTCCAAATCTTTTCTTCAACTAAATCGGTAAATCTTATACTTTAATAGACCCAGTCCCAAATGTCATTGAGAGTTGCTTGTTTACAAGTACATATATTGCCTTCCCAAGGAGAACATGCTTTTATAAGAATCTTAGAAGTTTATGGAGTAAGATGAGTCACATGCTTCAAAGTATTGATATCTCTATTGTTTCTGTGATATCTACTCTATTGTTTTAACCATGAAATTCAGTAAGCTTCACTGTGTGGGATGACAGGTTTGTCATTATCTAGATGCTCTGGTCTTCAGTTATCTCCCCAAGCCAGGATTAGAATGGTTTCTGTGGCAATAATGAAATCCAAAACCATGAATGTGGAGTATCCATTTCTTTCTATATGAAGATTAGACTGGTTTCTGGAAAAATGGCAATCAAGAAATCCAAAACAATGAATGTGGTGGAGTATACATTTCTATGTGACTCTAGAGGAATCCTTGTTTCCTTCAAATATAGGACCTTCCACCCATTATTCTAGTTTAGGCTTACATTTCATTTTCAGTTATTACTCTTCTCTGAGAATCATCTTTTGCATTCACACATCTATCTTGTATGAGTTAGTCGTCCTGATCTTGACCAACTTGATCAGGTTTCATGTTTATCCTGATATGTTAAGATTCCAACTCAGTACAATGTGAAACAAATTACAAAAGTAGATATGAAGCTTTATTTGAGAATTATTAAGGTTTGAACAATTTTAAAGGAAAAGGAAGCCATTTAGCCATTATGGTGAAAATGATTATCACAAGGGCATCTATATTGCTGGTTGGTGCTGTTTGAATTGCTCTACATGTCTCTTTCCTTCAGGTCAAACAATCAGTAAAGAGAATTTATACATTATGCTGAATAATGCTGACAATGCATTAAGTAACTTGCTATAACCACCTTCTTGACTTAGTTTTATGCCGATGCTGAAAGATTAGTTTTTTTTTCTGTAATCTAGCTAGCAACTACAGCAGTTTTGTCCAGAAGTTCGAATCATTCTTAAAATATCCTCCCATCTTAGACAGCTACAGAAATTTTAGGAGTTTTTTTGTTCAAGAATGGCACCCATGTAGACTGGCCCAGCTGATTGTGTGTTGAGTGGTTTTATGATATGGACATGTAAATATTCTTTACGGCACAAGCTAATGTGTTTTCTGCATTCAAATTTGCATTGTCTATTACCATTTTGTTGTGAGTTTTCTCCCTGCTTTATGGTTTATTTTTAGATTCCGCACTGATATTCATAGTATTTGTGCTGAACAAATAAAGGCAAACATTTCATTTCTTAAATCCATGTCTATAGAAAGTAAACTTGCCATTGTAGCTCACTCAAAATTTTGTAATTGTTTTCCTTTTATTTCTAAAATTCTTTTCTCCATTTCAAAACTTGTGGTATTTCCCTTTTATTTTCCATCCTTTATCATCTAACATTATGAATTACATTGTGAATTTCACTATATATATGAAACCCACTAATTTTGGATACCTCTATCTTTGCTAAAGTACTAGCCATTGTTTATGATTTATAAAAGCTGCAGGCTTTAGCTTGCAAGAACAACGAGTTATGTTTCCCCAAAGGTTGGCCTTCAGAGAGTTATTTATCATTCATTCATTCTACGAGTAAATGCATATATACAGTCACTGAAGAAGTTCTTATCTGAATACATTATTCATTTTCCTTTTTTATTCTCAAATGTACGCACACTTATACAAGCGTAATACTTGCTCTCAGGAACTTTCAGGAATGCCAACATCATTAAAGAAAGAGCCATTGCCAGATTCGCCCTCCTCTACAGGCGAACCATCATCTTCGGGGTCAATGAAAAGGGACAAATCTCACAGCTCATAAACCAATATCGTACGATACAGGTTCAAGATACCAATTGTATGCGAATTAGATCATTCTCCTGTTGTACAAGAATGCTAAGTTGAGAGAAAATTCTTAGGACAGTGAAGCATGTGGCCTGTGTTTTATTATGTATACGTAAATGTTATTTTATGAATGGTGTTAAAATTGGCTTATGATTCTTAAGCTCTTAGATTGGATGAAGCCTATCTGTGTGGTTAAACTTTTACCCCATGTTGAATGCTTTTATGGGGATGCAAGGTTCAATATGTTTGTTGTTGACTGATAGCTTCCCCTTTTATTTCTTTGAACGAAGAAGAAAAAGAAAAATTTTACTTGGCCAATACGACTACGTAAAAAGAAGAGAATATTGGTTAATATTAGACATGTATTTATTATTGAAACAAATATTTATTAAGTACAAAAATAAATATATTGGAATGGGTTCGAATAATTAGGTAGGTATTCGGGGTCTGATTTTTATGGAGTAGCGATTCCTGAGACGCCATCGTCGGTGATACCGGGGCTCCACCTGCATAAAACACAAAGGTTGGCTTCGGAGAGATAGAGAAAGTATGGGTCGCACGTGGATGTCTTGGGTAGGCGATGGGGTGTCCTCGCCCGCCGCCTCTTCTCGGAGGGGGAAGGCAGCGCCATCAAGGGCTTCGCCGCGGGCGTCGTCCCCTCTGCCGCCCTCGCCCACGTCCTCCGCGACGCCTTCGCTGCCCCCCCAGATCTATGAAGGAATGGGGGCTCGGCGGATGCATCGCGGCACGTAAAAGACCCGTCACTTTTTTTTTTTTTTTACTTCAGATCTATGATTTCCTGGACGCCCACACTCTGTTTGCAGCAATGGGTTTTTGCGGTTTCGACTACTAAGGTGGTGGTCTCTTGGGGAATTGAATTGAAAGCACAAAGCATGGTAAGGATCGGTGAGGGCGAGTCTTTCAACTGCTTCTTCGGAAATCTTGTACTGACGCGAGTCTCATCCACTAAATGTCTACTAATAAACTGCACTGGCGAAATACTCGACAACAAATAAAGGTAATGAATTACTAAAACTTTTACAAACATCACGTTTCATCGCCTTCGAAGTAGTACTCAAAATCTTTAGACTTTGATGCTGCCACTGTCCTCGAAATGTGGCTATGGTTCTTTGTGAGGGCTCATCCAACTCTTTGTTCTCGGGTAATTCCCGCGTGAACACTAGCAATCGCATGCTACCTTCCTCAGTTCTTGGAACGCATGCTTGCATTCTTCATCAAATCCACCTACGAACTGGAATAACAATTTGATGCATGTTGGTGACTTCAGCGTGGAGAAGAACTAGAATCCCAGGAGAAAAGTGTCACCTGGTGCACACGGTAAGCAAATCTAACTCCCTGCAGCATCACTTCCTCATCATCGGAGAACGCATCAAGCTTCACCGCGGTCACAACTCGGTTCATGTACTCTTTTGCCAGCTTCATGGATCCCACTTTTAGCTGCAGAAGACATGTACGTATCCATGCATGGAGATCATCTTCTTCACCAAGGATCTGTTTGGTGCCTCGTAAAAAAAGACACGTACTTGGGCGATGATGCCGCTGTCGAGCATCCACTGCCAAGGGATTTTGAGATCTCTGTACCTCTTGCTCGCACTCTCTCTCACCCTCTCGATGTTGTGCACGCTGCGCTCCAATCTGCGTCAATGAAGAGAGTGAGCGAGCGTCTGCAGTTCATGCGGAAGAAGAGCTCACCTTTGGTTTCAGTTTCCTAAGTCTTACTTGTCCTGCAACGCCTGCATGCGTTTGAGGGCGATGGAGGTGGGCTGTCGCTTGTCGTCGCGGAAGGAGAAGAGCTCACCTTCCAGGTTCTTCAGCTCCCGGTAGCCGACCGCCGCTTCCCTCATCGCATCCGCCTTCTGCTCCGGCCACTTGGGGAAGTGCTTGAGCACCGCCCTCTCGTCCACCAAGTAGGAAAGCTCCGCGTCCAGCCACTTCACGAATGCTTCCACTTGGGAGATGTCCCCGTGAGCCGCGTTTTCTACCTCCCTGGTGAGGAAGCTGATGAATTCAGCCTGCGTCTCCACATCGGACTTTATCTGTGACATGGATCACTAGTTAGATTCAGGTTGAGATTGTGATCTGTGAAGTAGTGCTAACTATGCTTACGGCGAGGAGATAGGCGGATCGGTTCTCGATCTCGCCTATCATTTCTCGAGCACTTGTCGCAGCAGGAACTCCCAGGCTGCCTGCTCTCGTGTCTGACTTCCCTTCTTTCCTTGTCAGAGATCGATAGAGTTCCAACACTTCCGGCACCCTTCGTACCGCCTTGACGGACCTGCAACTGGACCTCGAAGAAGACAAAGGCAGCGGCGGCGGCGGTGGCGGCGGAGGCAACCCGGTTTCCTTGCTTGTTTTCGTGGTCGGGGAAGAAGATTTGGGACTCGGCGGCGGATTCGGCACTCTCGGCGATCTTGTCCCGGCTGCCGCAGACGTGCCGAAGAACTCTGATCTGGAAATCGAGTTCTCGCATTGCAGCCCATCATCGGTGCCGGTCTGATACATTTGCTTCTCCTGCGATGAGCTGATGCTACCAACAAAAGCCTGCGATTTCTTCCTCGACGTCGATCTCCTATCAGCATCCTGGGCTCGAAGCAGAGCATTCTCTCTTCTCAGCTGCTCATTCTCCATCTCCAGGAAGCTAATCCTCTGGAGAGAAGCCTCGAGCCTGCTTCTGAGGAGAAACTCGCCTGTGTCTTCCTTTTCCTTGGGCATTTTTTTTTTGGTGAAGGAAGTCGGATGCCCAAGCGATGCTCCTGCTTTATGAGGTCTCCAACAACCAATGTTTCTTTTGTTCATCTTATAGTCTCCCCTTCCCACTGGAAGATTTACTGGATTCTCCATTGCAAAAGGAACACGGTGGTGATCAGCTGAGGGCTCGCTTGTCATCTGGCGATGGCTGGTCCTGCTGGTGTCAATTCTTTACAGGTAGGTAAACCGAGTGATGCATGGGGTTGAACATGAACTTGCTTGGCTTAAAAGTGGTTGATAAGGAGTAGCTGTCTTGGCTTGGTGGCATGTTGGTGTTTCACTAAGATTTGAGAACCAAGACAGACGATCTTTTTCTTTATGGTGGAACTTTTTTCCTTTTTGTTTCAGGTGCTTCATCTACAGCCCAGAGCTACGATGTCGTGCGAGTGTGTGCGTGTGCGCGCGCGCATTCTGTGGTGCATTCTCTTCGGAGTTGAGACATCAACTTGCAAGTGTAAGAGAAGAGTTAGTCAGTCAGTCGGTCCCTTTCTAAGGAGGATGTTTGGCTTTTTGTGACATTGGAAGGACTGTGTTGGAGTTTTTCTTGGAGGTGAAGTAATGTGTGATGGGAATAAATAAAGATGGGTCTGTGTTACCAGCGAGAGAGATTTTGTACAAATAAAATAAAATAATAATAATAATACGTGGAAATTCGAATATTATGTTGACGTCGACACCACACCACCGTGGAGACGTAGACGTAGGATCAACACACAATGACAAATTAACATACTAAGGCTCGAACAATTCTTCATCTCAACGAAACTATTAATTATGTAATAACTATCCATTAAATATGAATGTGTCACATACTTACACTGTATCTCAATCTCTCCCGTATATAAGCTCTCGAGCACAAACACTATAACATACACTAAGTCGCTTGACTAAATCTTACTTAATTCCGACAATGAACTTTCTCAATTATGTCGAGCTTACATTAGTTTTTTTTTTTTTTTTTTGTTAACAATCTAAGATTGGACTTACATTAAATATAAATTTGTTGAGTTGGGAGCCATTAACGACGGCCAACTGGAGCAGCTTGCCCTCGAGCGCGGGGAATACCGAAATAAATTGTATCCTGATATCGAGGGAATAGAACAAGTTCATTGAAGGCATCCTTAAAAGTTCCTAACCACACACTGCCACAACTCTTGCGCTGCTAATTAAGTGCAACACGTTATGCCTTAAATGGAGGAAGGCCAAAAACTCTGCTCTCCCATTCCATGCGTTTGGGCTGTCTCCCTTTCTAAATGGGTGTGGCCGTCAGCAGCCGCAACGATAATACACATGCTTCCCAAAAATTATGCACTTCAATGGAAACTAACCGTTGGAGTTTTTTTTTTTTTTTTTTTTTTTTTGAGACCTATAGCTATTATAACTATCTAATGAAAAGAAAAGAAAAAAAAAATTCTCTACTATAATACTCAAATGTCCACATACCATATTCCCCCCGATTTTTGAAACGATGTTAAAATATTAAAAATATAACACAAACATGATGAATATTATTATTCACTTTTTTTATTCTTGATTAATATGACAACAGAAAAAAAAAAAAAAAAGAGAGAGAGAGATAGTTTTCACCATATAAATACTAATAGAGGTTTCAAATGATTTCTTAATCATTCTTAGTGTACAATGTGAAATGATTAACTCAACCCACATTTACCAAACAACTGACAACTGAAATTATTTGAGGTTTTACCTAATGGGAAGATGTTGATTGCAAACTAAATTTATCTTGGTTTTGCTTCCAAAGAACACTGGCATAACCATTCATTAAAATGGCAGAACTGTACTTACTACATTAAAGCCCATGCACCCGCTGCTCTTTATGGTAACACTCAATCTTGTTACCATCAATTCCTTACCTCGGATCAAATGAGGCTGAAACAGGCTGGTTTACCTAACCAAAATGGGAGCGAAATCATCAACCTCAATTACCAAATGTTTGGAGGATAAAGAATCCAAGTATAATATATATATATATATATATATATATATATATATATATATATATATATATATATATAAGATTAAAAACTAGTTTAACATAGTAAAAAATTATAATTTTATTTTTAAATTTTGATCAAAATTTTATTTTGAAAAGTTGATGTATTCTAATACGCCTAATAACATAAAAATGAATATGTAAATTTTTTTAAATTATTTTTTTATGTATTTATAGTTTTGAATTATAAATAATCAAAATACTATTGGAAATATTGTTTGACTATTAATCAGGTAAATTGGTAATTTGTCGTCCTGTTATTTTTATTTTGAAAAAAAAAATTGGCTGGTTCTAAAGGAACCATGATCATGCCTAACTCTTAATACTAGATTTAAAATATTCTAGAAAAAATATTTACACGAAAGGATGATCTAAGGAATATTAAACTATATATTCCTTTTATTTGATTGATTTGGATCATTGGATGTAAGGAACATTAAACTATATGAATCTTATATTTATATTTAACTATTGATTTTTAGATTTTTCTTTGAGATAAGACTCAAAGATATCCATATTATTATAAATTAAAAAAAGATATTATTGCTTGTTTCTACGTGCTTTACTTATAACTAAAAATATTTTTATCGTAATTATCTATATTTTTTAAAGAAATTATTTATGTTTTAATTCCAAGGCGGGTTGGATCAATGGACACTAGGGTGGAAGGGAAAAAAGATTAGAATAACAGCAATAGGAGGACGAAGAAGATGATCATGATGATGACGACGATGGAGGAGAGCGATAGGGGATGCGTCATTGACGCGGCTGGTAGGTCGAAGATAGGAGGATTTTCCTCAATTAACCTATGTGATTTTCTCATTCAGTTGGAGAAATCATATCTAAATCCTACCTTAATCCTATCTTCTATTATGCCTCCGCAAGATCGAGCTCCTGTAAGAACGTCGATCTTGAACCGATGACAATGAATCTGAATGAAGAAATACGTTGTGTTGTCAACCGTGAAAGATCTGATGATGGTTGACTTCGACAGCGATGTCAATCTAGCTAAGAAGGAAGCCGTTGTGTTGTCAACCACGGTGAAGATCTGATGGCGATTGACTTTGATGACGATATCAGCCTGGTTGAAAAAGAGCAGACGATTCTACTGAAGCGAAGTTCAAAAATCCTATTAGATCGGACTATCATCAGACTATCATGCCCCCGCAAGATCAAGCACCTGTGAAGGACGCAGATCTTGAACAGAGGCCAATGAACCTGAAGGAAGGAGACCACTATGTTGTCAACCATGGTGAAGGTCTGACGGTGGTTGACTTCGACGGAGGAGATGCTACTATGGTTGGGGCGATCGATAGATCTGAAGGGCAGCGAGAGAAGCGCTACAGACGTAAATTTGCTGTCGTTTGACAGCGAGAAAGAACTTACTGTGCCCTCTTTACAGAGCACTGAGAGACGATGGGCGGTGGCCTGTATAGGTACTCTCGGCAAAGAGACCAAAGTAGCAGAGGCTACAGGAGGGATGGCGCGGGTGAGTAGGTGTAGAAGGCGTCACCTGCTACAGTTGGGGTAAGGAAGGTGCCGCTGCTCGTTGGAGCTGATGCGATAGTGATGGCCTCATGTAGAAGGATGCCTCAGTAGAGGAATGAGAGAGCTGACGGGGTCCAGCAGGGGAAGAGAAAGTTGGCACACCATAAGTCTTCGGCTTTGATGTTGATGAGAGGGTGCCATTTTACAGCAACAAGAGATATAAACTATCGTTGGACAGTGAATAAAAGAAAGATAATCTCTCTTATAGAGAGAGGAGCTCTGATACCATGTTGAAAATAGGAAGAAGTAAAGAAATATCAATTTATATAGGTGAAGAAATCATATCATTCAGTTGGGAAAATCATATCTAAATCCTATCTTCTATTAGTGGGTACATCACGGTCTTCGAGCCTATCGCGAGAGAGCGACGGAGTCATAGCCCCCGTGAGTGGGGAGGAGAGGACGTGGGAGGCGCCGCCTGAGGACATGTGCCTTGTGACGATAATTATGATAGCGGATGAGGTGCGTAGTTACATCGACAGAACGCGATCGCAGGGCGGGGTGGAGATGATGGTTCCCGCCGTCGTCAAGCCAAAGACCGCATTCGACTGCCAAAATTATCTAATTTTTTTTCTTTTCTTTATATAGTGAAATTTATTTTTCTTAGACTGTTTGTGCTACCCTAATGGTGATGTAATGTAGTGATTTGTAAATAAGATGCGACCAAAAAAATTTCTAAAAAAAAAAAAATTCTTATTTTCTACTAAATTCGATAAACTTATTTAAATTTAAAGAAGTCGAATTTGATGTTGAGCGTCGTTGCAGGTTAAGGTTGTCTAGCATGAAATCAACCCTACTCTAGCATCCAAAAGTTCAGTGTCGGGAGGAGGTTGGAGGATTTAGGTTAGAATCCAACCAAAAAGGTTTCTTTGGTGATGGATTCGGAAAAACAATCTTATTTACAATTTGTTTAGATGAATAATATGTAAAGGCTGTAAATAAAGGCAAAGAGTAGGTATTAGGAAATTTAAACTAGTTAACAAAAAAGAGAAAAAAAAAGACCCCATCAATCTGTGTCAAAAGCCTATTGGAGATGGATCAAATTCTCTATTAGCTAAAAGATATCTCTGTTAGGCCAAACAGTGTTGCAGTTGGTTGATGGATCCTAATATTATTGTATTTACGTTAAATTCTAATGAACTTTAGCTAATGTTAAATAAAATGATTAATGCACTAGACACAATATTCATTACAAAGACGATTCTATATGACAACCACCTTAATCTTAAGAGATAATATGACCTACCTATTTATTCACTTCAATCATCCCTCTTAAAAACTTTTCTTAGGCTTAAACATGCTCATTGACTTGAGCATAAGAAAAGTCACCGGAGAATCTTATAATAAACGTATTTTATCAAAAGGTTAAAAAACACTGCACCCAACATCCAGTTGAACTCTGGAATGGGAATCAATCATCTTTGCTCAAATTAAAACGAATGGACAATCCCCATCCTGACCTCATTGAGATCCCATAGGACCTAAGTGTAAAAGACGAGACAAGTTTTTATTGAATCAATAATAGAATCCTTTGGGATCGGGATAGGGCTAGATCGATTCGATTCCCCTAGTTGCTATATGGACAGATAGAACATGTCCCAAAATATTTGTTTTCTATCACGAGAATGATTAAATGCAATCTATTAGAGAATGAGCTCAATAGTAGGTCATCAAGCAAACCTCTAAATATCAATCACACTTTTGAATATAGGCTAAGGCGTAAATGATAATATATTAAATGGATATGTCATTGTTTAGGTCAACATCAAATCAGCTCCCAAGTTAATATCACATTAACAATTTCACTGTAAGCCCACATCTATATATAAATGGCTCGCTTCGTGTATGGTTTAACTAATCGTTTCATGATTACATCACATCTATAAGAACTTTTGAGATATTTCTTTGAGCTCTTATGTTCCAGAACCGGATCTTTTATTTTCGAGATTAGTGACATATACTAATTTTAAGATTGAATGATTCATAACATCGACTAATTCTTTTAAAAAAAATTTATGATAATAATATAGAAACATGATTCTTTTTACAACCAAAACCGGTTGAACCCACCTTGTCAGATATGAGCAACCAATAAAAAAGAATAGGATATTAAACCTATTATATGTTTTTTTACAAATGATAAATGATGAAGGTAGGACTTGTGCAAAACTTTACGATAAGCCTAATACCTTTAACTTAATGATACTTAGAATGCCTTCTACGCCCCATCAACTTAATAGAGATCTAAGGAGTGCGAGCTAAGTTGAAAGTTAATCTACGGGATGATTATACAGAAGCAGCGATCATTGTTCATTTCATTTATTAAGATGTTCATCGAATCATCATATGTTACATTTATCTCACAAAGGCTTATATTGATGTTAGGGATCATCATTGATCAACTGACATGTTGAGATGAGAATGTATATTGTTGAATCCTAAAATTTGATGAAAGCTTCATAATTGTGCTAGATATGTGTTTGAGTGGTTAAGTCCTGATCGAGGTTGTTTGGTGTCAAATTGAGTTGATATTGAGTCAAAATCATGCCAACTTAATTAGAAGCCTATTGGGCCTGAACCAAAGTTGAATTATGCTTGTTGGAAGGTCAATTCGTAGATCTTGAGCAGGCATGAGCGATGGTATTGCCAGGCCTAGGCGGTGGTACTACTTAGAGAGCCGAAAAGCACAGTTTCTGCTTTTTTGGAACTTCCAACGGTAGTACCACCTGTGTCTGACCGTGGTACCACCCAAGTGATGGTGGTACCACTAGAGCCCATAATTCTGAGCTCTGCTCGACGGTAGTCATGCTCGGCACCGGTAGTGGTACTGCTAGGACTCCAAAAATTTAGGGATTTAAATCTTTGGCTTTATTTCTGAAGCTTTTGGGGGTTTATAAGTACCACACTCACGCTAGCTTGATGCAAGAGTGAATAAGCTTTTGGGGGTTTATAAGTACCACACTCACACTGTCATTACTCACGTAATTGGCTTACATAGCACCTGCAACCAATAATCTCCCACTTGACCTAAAGACAATCACCTACATGTCTGATCCCCATCAGACCCATGTGACACTCAAATATAATCTGAGACAACGATTTTAACAGTGGATCTGCAATGTTATTTACAGATGAAACTCTTTCTGTAGCTACATCTTTATAGGCTATGATATCTCTGATATGGTGGAATCTCCTTAGAATATGCTTGGACTTCTGATGAGATCTAGGCTCCTATGCTTGAGCAATCACCCTATTATTATCGTAATATATGAGAATCAGCTCCTTGTTGCTTGGTACGACTCCCAAATCTCCCAAATCTATGATAAATTTTTTTATCTAATTCTCCCCTTTGCTGCTTCTACCATAGAAATATTCTTTGCCTTTGTGGTCGAGTCAGTAGTAGTATCTTACTTAGAACTCTTCTAGCTTACTGCTCCTCTATTTAGGGTGAAGACATACCTTGAGTTCGACTTGCTATTATTGATATCAGACCGAAAACTCAAGTCCGTGAAGCCCTTGCTACCTCCTTTGTATACCACTGAAAGATTCTTAGTCATTCTTAAGTACTTAAGGATGCACTTTATTGCCTTCTAGTGTTCCAAACCTGGATTTGCTTGATACCTGCTTATGATACTCAAAGCATACACTATATCAGGCCTGATACATACCATAACATAAATGATAGATCTTATCGCTGAGGCATAGGGTATCTTATACATGTCTATCCTTTTTTCAAGAGTCTTTGGGGACATACTCTAAGAAAATGATATTCCATATCTCATCGATATAAGACATATCTTAGAACTTTTCATACCAAACCTTTTGACAATTAAGTCTATGTACATAGATTGGGATAAGCTAAGCATCATCTTTCATCTATCTCTATAGATCTGAATCCCTAAGATGTATGATGCTTTCCTTATGTCCTTCAAAGATAAGTGTTTGGATAGCCAAGCCTTAATTGTGGAGAGCATTTATACATCATTCCTAATGATCAAGATGTCATCGATACATAGCACCAATAAGATGATAGGCGCTCCCACTTATATTTCAATACACATATGGCTTATTTTCGTTCTTAATACAGTCATAAGATCTGATCGCCTCATCAAATATTTGCTGAAAAACTAAGCGGGAGCATCACATGCGTAGTGGGAGATCAAAAGAAAAATTACTTTCCGATGTAGATCAAATCGTCATGCAAAGATTGATGCACGAAAAATTGTAAAACAAAAAACTACAATATGTGAGAGATTATTTACCTAGGTAGATCATATATCCCCGAACATTCAGATCCAGATGGAGAGGATGAAGGAGGTCAAACATCCTCCTCTTTAGCGGTATCCACATGATGGATTGCTACAGCGATACTCCTCCAATTACAACCATAAATCTCGTATTTCTTGTGCAGCTTCTTGCAATAAACATGGAAGAAGATCCTCTATCTTCTTCACTACCCTTTCACACTAGAGAGGGACTGGTCAACTGAGAAGATAAGGGAGAGGAGGAGAATAGGACGAGGTGGCTAAAGATGTAGCTTATCAACTATAAACCACCCCTACCTCCTATTTATAAAGAGCCATAAAAAACCCTAGGGATCTTGCTTTAGTGGGCACTGGATCTCTATCCAATTACCCACTAATGTTGGATTATTGGATCTCTATCCAATAATCTCAATTGGCCTCTAACTAGGCCTTATGTAGGGAGCCCATAAATGTTGGGTCTCATCCAATGAGAACAGAGGTAAATTGGATAACTCATATCCAATCCTCTATTACTGAAACATCACCATATGTGCATGACTCTCTAGGCTTAATATCGAGTTGGTCATGAGTCATTCCTGTCAGAACTCCTTCTGACCCTATGAATTATTATATCATAATAATTCACTCGACTCATCGACTATAAATGTACTAGGCCACTATGCCATAGTCCCCAAACGGTACAGAGGATCTTATTTATTGGACCCGTCTGTCCTCAGTTATCGTGTATCTATAGTCTCTCATCCATCTAATATCCCAAAGATCGTATATTTGGCATGGTACTATCATGCCATATATGAAATCTGTCAGAGTATCGCTCTAATTAGATTCTCTCGAAGAACTCATTCTCTCTCAATCCAAATGACCCTGATCGAGGATTTGTCCGAGCGATAACATACATGATATTCCTCTCATGATACCGAGAGTGGATGATACTCTATTAATAGTCAATTGCCTTCCTAAGGTTAATTACCAATCCCGATAACCAACTGTACTAGATCTGAAACTTTTCAAACCTATAAGTCTGGCGTTAAAGGAATGAGTACTTAAATAAAGTATTTTGGGTGTCTCAAGTTTACACACAACTGGGACTACGGAATCGTTGTTTGTTAATAGGTATCATTAACCATCATAATTAGTGAACTCATTCTCTAATGAGCACTTGCACTATATCCTTAGTGTCTTCACACAAGTGGTCATAAGACCAGCCACCTCCATCAAATTAATGGATATACAATACACCGATTTGTCCGGTGATCTCGATATCCCTCTCGAGTAACCTATGACCGAAATTATTTATGATCTATGTTTAAAGGTGAATTAGTCTCATTATCGTGATCTCATCACGATCCGATTCACATTGCACTAAACCTAGGGAATCATAATATATGTATTCAATATATAATATATACTATAAGAATGCACCAATAATTATAATGTAAAAAGATTATGCAGCATGTCACATGTGCCATCACTCATGTGATTAGATTGCAGGGCACCTGTAACCAGCAATCTCCCACTTGACCTATATCCAATCACCTATGTGTTCAATCCCTATCAGACTCTTATGATGCTCAGATATAGTATGAGCCAATGGCCTTATCAGTGGATCTGCAATGTTATCCTCAGATATAACTCTTCCTATTGCTATATCTTTCGGGCTATGATCTCTCTAATTAAGTGGAACCTTCTCAGAACATGCATAGACTTCTGATAAGATCTGGGTTCCTTTGCTTGAGCGATCACCCCGTTATTATCACTGTATATAAGATTCAGCTTCATGCTGCTTGGTATGACTCCCAAATCATTGATAAACTTCTTCATCCACACCCCTTCTTTTGCTGTCTCTACTACAATAATGTATTCTGCCTCTATAGTCGAGTTAGCAGTAGTGTCTTGCTTGGACCTCTTCCAGCTTACAGCTCCTCCATTCAGGGTGAAAATATATCCTAAGTTCGACTTGCTATCATCAATGTCGAACTAGAAACTCAAGTCCATGTAGCCCTCAGCCTAAAGGTTACCTTCTTCATATACCAATAAAAGATCCTTAACATTCTCAAGCACTTAAAGATACACTTTACTTCTTTCTAGTATTTTAAACCTGGATCTGCCTAATACCTACTCGTGACACTCAGAGCATACACTATATCAAGCCTAGTACATAGCATAACATACATGAGAGACCCTATCGTTGAGGCATAGGGTGTCATATCTATGTCTACCCTTTCTTAAGGAGTCTTTAAGGACATACTATTAGAAAGTGATATTCTATGTCTCATCGGTATGATACCTTTCTTGTAATTCTCCATATAAAACTTTTTGATAATGGAGTTGATAGAACCCTAGGGTTCTATCGTGGAGGAAGAAGGTGGCAAGGGGGATAATCGATCTCTTCGAGTGGATCAGGCCTCCTAGATTACTTCGAGGGGATCTACCTCCTAGGGTTTTACCCGTGGCTAAAACTAATACTTCATCATTGATTGATTTTTATAAAAGAATTACAACCTTATTTATAGGGCTCTGCCAAGAGTCTCACTAATCTTTGACTCTTAACTAACTTGATAAACTTCTAACAGAAAATAATAACTGACTTCGTCTCAACTGAAGATAAAAACCAACTCTAGCCACTTATAACTGACTTGATAAGGTTCACCCAACCTATAACTGACTCTGGCTAACATGACTCAACATGAATAAATGGACCTGACTTAGCTAGGGTCCTATCAGGAGTCTATGTACCTGGACTGGGATAAGCCAAGCATCCTCTTGGATCTAGCTCTATATATTCAGATCCCCGAAATATAGGATGCTTTTCCTAAGTCCTTCATGTATAAATTTCTAGATAGCTAAGTCACTGTGGAGAGCATTCTTATTTCATTCCCAATGATTAGGATATCATCCACATACAGTACCACAAAGCTGATAGCGCTCCCACTTACCTTCCTATACACACAAGTCTCATCTTCGTTTTTAACAAAGTTATAAGATCTGATCACCTCATCAAATCTTATGTTCTAACTTCGGGAAGCTTGCTTCAATTTATAAATGGATGTGAGTAATCTGCACACTTTATCTGAACTCTCTCTGGATACGAATCCCTTTGGCTGTATCATATACACCTCTTTCTTGATGTTGTCATTGAGGAATGTGATCTTCACATTCATCTGCCAGATCTCATAATCATAGTGTGCTGCAATAGCCAAAAGAATTTTGATGGACTTTACCATGGCTACAGATGAGAATGTTTCATCATAGTCAACTCCTTGCCTTTAATGATATCCTTTAGCCACCGGTCTTGTCTTATATGTCTCCACTTTTCCATCCACTCTGATCTTCTTGAAGATCCAATTGCAGCTGATGGATACGATACCCACAGGTTCATCCACAATGTTCTAAACCTTATTTGAGTACATGTAATTCATCTTAGAATTCATGGCTTCTTACCACTTTCGGAATCTATACTCATAATAGTCTCCTTATAGGTCTAAGAATCAATGTCCAGAGAGTTCTCTCCACTAATATATTCCATATATCTTTTAGTATGGTGAGATACTCTACTAGACCTATGTAAAGTTGGAACTTATGTATTAGGTACTTGACAAACTCAGACTCTAGAATGGTGCTTGAGCTAGGTTCTCCAACCTCGCTCAACTCTATCACTCCCACTGTTTCCATCAAGAATGTGTTCCTTCTCAAGAAACACAACTCTCTTAGCAACAAAGACATTCTGGTCCTTGGGATGATAGAAATAATACCCCAAAGTCTCCTTAGGGTATCCCATGAACATGTACTATTTCATCCATGATTCTAACTTGTCGGGGTCATATCTTTTAACGTGGGCAGGACAACCTCAAATCTTAACCACATTAAGATCGAGTTTCTTTCATTTCCATATCTCAAATGGTGTAGACACTATTGACTTTGATGGAACTATGTTCAAAAGGTAAGCTACGGTTTCTAGGGTATATCCCTAGAATGAGACGAGTAGGTCAGCGAAACTTATCATGGACTGCACCATGTCTAACAACGTGTGATTCCTCCTTTCCGATACACCATTGAGCTGAGGTGTATGATAAGACTCCAGCAGGGTTCAGTCCTAATCTCTCTAAGAAGTAGTCAATAAAACCCTGCTAAATTGTAATAAAGCCACTCCTATCTTATAAAGGAGTATGGCTAGGGTTTAGATTAACCCTTAGGGCTTAGTGGCCGCCACCTCCCTTACTGGGTTGGTCGGCCAGGGTTTCCCCCTGCTTAGGTCGGTTATAGAGCCAACCTAACCGCCCCTTGTTCCTATTAAGGCAGGTCGGCTATAGGAGGGCAAACAGATAATTTTACTTAGGCAAGCACCCCCTTAGGCTAGGGTTTTGATCACTATTTAAAGATGTAGCCACCCCCCTTCTTGAATCAAGCAATCATCTATTTTATTTTAGCCTTGTGCCGAGTCTAGGAGGGAGGAACCTTTATAGCGTTCCAAGGGTTGATCCCCCTCAAGGGTCAAAATCTATAGAGCTCCTTCTAGGGTTCTATCATTTAGTATTAGAGCAGCGATCTTGCTACCTCTATAGCCATCATCCATGCCTCCACCTTCACAAGTAATTCCCACAATTGCTTTTGACGTCGCCTCCATTGTCGCCCACCAAGCCGCAGATCCATCAATCCGCTGCCTTCCTCTGCGTCAATATCAAAGATCTGGTTGGAAATCTTTACGTCATGACATCGCTGGGCTTATTCGAAGCCAAATTGGAGGCTTTCGAGATGTGTATGGATGCTAAATTATGCGCTCTCTTCGAGGAGTTTAGATTGGACCGATCACCAAGCCCAAGAAGATCACAACATGGAGCAAATTCTGATTCCAAAAAGAACCCATCAGAGATAAGAAGCGAGGATAAGACATGACAGCCCTACACCTCGACGACGTCGATCTCTTTTGTACAACTTCAAGAAGGGCACCTCAATCAAGATGCTCAGAGCATGGGAGCCACATCCCAACCAAAAGCATATAAACCTTCAGCACCAATCAATTACAAGAACCTTGATGAAGAACTAACAAAGATCCGTCAAACCTCTACCATCCAAGAGTACCAAATTAGGTTTGAAAGGTTAACTAATCAAACTCATGATTGGTCTAAAAAATAGATATTGAGGACTTTCATTGAGGACTTGAAGCCGAAGATTCAATAAGTTAAAGCGCGACAACCATACACACTTAAGGCAGCCATCTCCTTCGCACGACTACACGAAGACAGGCTGAACGAAGATGCTCGGAGGACCAAAGCCGTCGCACGACCATCAGCACAGAGACTCTCAGCCCCATCTACCACCAGCCGGTCACCTCAGTCGAAAAAGTTAACAAGAGAAGAGTTTCGTGACAGATCGACAAAGGGCCTATGTTGGCATTGTAATAAACTGTGGAGCCGAGACCACCATTGACATGGGACCACATACATCACTATGTATGAGTTCCAATAGCTCAGTGGCTCTCTCTTTAGTTCCACTAAAAGGAGAGTTGGTGATCTTTCTACTAAGGTAAAGTTCGTAAGTTACATATGACTCATAGTCGAATTGATCAAAGCATCCATCTTTCAACAACTAGTATGCATTGTTCACCTCATCTCGTTTCCTCTTTGATGTATTTATATTTATAATATGTGGAGAAGTGTCTTATCAGGATCAATTGACACTAAGAGGGGGGGGGGGGGGGGGGTTGGTGTATCGTTTTAACGCACAACTTAGTTAGTGTAAGAGTAAATTATCATTTTAACAAAAAACTTTTCGCTTGAAGCAAGATAGAAAAATTCGAAGCTTTTCGTTCAAGTAAAGCAAGTGAATGATTCAAAAAAAATACTAAGTTTCTTGCTTAAGAATGACTCAAGAAGGAACAAGCAAATCCGAATAAAAAGATAAGCAACATCATAAGAGAAGTGCTTGACTTGAAACCTTGCTTTCAAAGAGTAAATAAAATCGGAAGCGTCTATTGGTATTTTGTTGAAAGCAATTAAGAACTCGATAATTGTAAGTAGTAAATGAAACAAGTAAAAGCACTCACAATTATAGTGGTTCGGCACGAACCGACCTACGTCCACTCCTGAGTCCTCCTCCTTGAGGCACACCGACGTCCACTACCGATCTTCTTTGGGTGAAGACCAAACCCTTACAATCTTACAAGAGAGACAAGATTATAACTCTTTGATCACTCCCTTACCCATTTTCTTTTTCTTACAATTCATACAAGTTTTTCATAGAATTTATCCCTAAAAATTGTTGTATGGAATCCAAGAAAACTTGAGATATTTATAGGTCCTAAATGGCTTTTGAAGCCAAAATTCAAACATACCCAAAAAATCTGGGTACGGGCGATTTAGCCGCAGGCCTGGGCATGTCAATTGTCGAAAGTACCCAAAATCTATGGTATGGGTAGTTCAACCACCCAGCCTGGGCAGTTTAGTCACTGACAGCCACCTAAAATCCTAGGCAGCAGTGGTACACCCGTCGCTCACTAACGGTTCAACCACCGAAATATCCAAAAAAGTGGTTCCCTCCACTTTTCAAATTTTGATTTGAACCTAATGTTGACCATTTCTTTGGTCAACTAAGTGAGCTCAACCTGAGCTCAATCAAACCCCATAGTGGACTCGGTTACCTTATTGAGTTGATTTGGATTCCTTCTAAATCACACTCATTTAGGACTCAATCTTAACCTACAACTTATGGATTATAATCATATATGATCACCAAGCTTGATGACCTCACTCCTGCAATTAGCAACCTCCGGCATTCCCTACGGCGAGTCTCACGGTCTTCCTCCGACGATCTCTCGGCGTGTTCCTAGAGATCTTCCCGATACCTTCGGCGAAGCCCTAGCGAACTCCCAACGAGCTCCCACCGTATTGTCTAAACTTTGGCCCGATGCCTAAGCTTGATCCTGGGTCCATGTATGATCTATAACTCCTTTTCACCGTCATGGTTAAACTTGTATGATACTAACTACAACTTGATTAATTACAATCAATATGGCCACAAATCCACTTCAAGACCTTACCAACTCTAGACAATCCTTTCAGCTACCCCGATAATTTTCCAACTAGTCTCGATCTTCTTCCGATGAACTCCCATGTACCATCCTGGCATGCTCCCGATACCCTCGACGAGCTCCCGACGCACTCCAAGCGAGTTCCCAACTGCATCGTCCGAACCCTGGCCCGGTGCTTGGACTTGACTCTGGCCAAATCTCTGATTGTAATAATCTCTCCGTCAAAGTTAATCTTGCATCAATCAACTCTAACAACCTTGTTAGATCAAACATTCATCAATTGATTTTATCATCAAAATATGAGATTCAACAATCTCCCCCTTTTTGATAATGACAATCAATTGATGATATGAGTTAATTCTAACTCCCCCTAAATCAATGCCACAATGTAGAAAACTTAAATTCAAGAGAACTATACCCTCTTGAATTCAAGTATCACGAAATAAATCATATTCCAAGTAAATTTCAACAAGAATTTGCATCAAGTCATTGAATCATGAATTTCAAAAGGAATTATGCATCTATATATAAAATATCCAAGTATATGATCAATATCATGTGTCATCAATATATATCATTAATATCATATGTCATCAATATATATTATTAATATCATATGTCATCAATGTATATCATCAATATCATGTGTCATCAATCAATATCATATGTCATCAATGTATATTTCTCCCCCTTTGCCATCAACAAAAAGGTAAAATATAGGGCTAAGGATTTTAAGGCACATGAGTTTTTGCTCCCCCTTTGTAAAATACGACATGAGTCATAAAAAAATTTCTTTCTCTTATGAAAAAGAAGGAAAGAAAATAAGAGAGGAGTTGTAGAACATCATTAAGTATAGCTCTCAATTTTTTAGAGGTGAATTTCAAATATAAGCTCATAGATCCAAGATATTCAAGAAGATTTAAAAATTTAGGAGCTACTCATGCATTTAAAATTATTTTATTTAATTTCAAGCAAATGAAGCAAATAAACCTGTAAAGTAGCAAAACATAATGTAAATTTTCTTTCCTTTTTGTGAACAATAAGATAAAGAACATGGAGAATGTTTTCAAAAATATTAGCACAAAAAACTTAATATCACAAAATCTAGATTAGCAATTCATATATTTTCATGATTTAGCATTCTTAACTCTCAACCTCAATCTTGTAGATATAAGATTTTAAAAGAAAATTTCAAATATGAGCTCAACAAATCTTTCTCATGTAAATTTTAAGAAAATATAGCAAATAAATTTGAACAATAAAAAATTATTATCTTCATGTAGATTTTCTCTACTTTTTTGTAAACAATAAGGTAGAATCAAGGTAGAGAAGTGAAAAAGATCACAAAAATACTTAATTTTATAGATGTAAATTCGAAAATCGAAGAAAAAAATCAAGAGCTACCCATGCAATTTAATTTATCTTATGCAAATTTCAAACAAGGTAGCAAATCAAGCAAATCATGCATTATGCATACAAATTTTAATAAGAAGTGCAATTTATAAAGTCCAAGAAATCCAAAAGAAAATAGTAAATCAAGCTCAAATTTTGAATTATGCATTTCACATATATTTAAAATTCTAAATTTTCTTCTAAGCAAATTGTTTCTCATTCAATATTATCATATCCAATTTGCTTCTAATCATATTGATAAATTTTTTCTCCCATTTTTTGTCATTGTCAAAAAGATATGATTGCATAATTTCTTTTTAACATATATATTCAAATTACGCCCAAAAGTACAAGGAGATTATGTCATAAAATTAAAACTTTAAGTATCAAAAGATATAATTTAAATTAATAAATTTATCCCTCCTTATTGTTTATGAATTTCAACATAAGTAATCAAGAAATCTTATGTATTCAAAATTCCAAGTAAAATATAAATCCAATCATGCAAATCTCATGTATTTAAAATTCCTAATTTTATGTTTAGCAAATCGCTCCTCATCCAATGAAGGTCTTTCATAACCAAAGTATTTAATTTTGTTATTACAAAAATATCACTTTTGTCTCTCTCTTAGTCATTGTCAAAATAATAATTAAAATACAATAGTACCAAAATTTAAAATCATAACTTTGCAAAATGAGATATGAAAATATAGGATCTCAATTTACATATGTGATTTAAAATCATCAAGATCATTGTTTAGATTCATGTTGTAGTTCCAAATAGATAAACTTATGATTCATTTATAAACTTTTTCAAGTGAACTTGATTTATGTAAAGATTTCAAGTTTCATTTTCTAAACTTTGCCAAAATCCTGATAATAACTTATTCAAGTTCAAATAATCAAATCATCAAAATCACTTTCATAGTTTAAGAGATTCAGAAAAAATAACATAATCGATTCTTTAATCTCTTTTTAAAAAAATTATGAGATAGAGAAATTTTCAAGAAAAATATATTCCCTATTTATTTCATACAAGCATGTCTTTATCTTTTAAGCCAAATAAAAATATGCATCATCATTTAAAATAGAAAAGAACTTTTATTACGACAAAGATCAATAAGCCCTAAATCATAAGGATCATTATGCATAATTTTGAAATATAAACTCATTAAGCATGATCACTATGCATCATTAAATCATCAAGCATGGTTTTATTGAACATAAAATATCTTTAATCAAAATTCAACCTATCTCAATTTTAACTTTTAAATGAGTCTAACTCTTTACACATAGTGTAAGGAGTTGACAAACTCATTTCCAAATTTTTATTTGTTTCATATTCAAATTCAAAAGTAGTCTATCATTTAACAACATACATTCAATCTTAACATACAACTATTCAATCATTTAAATCAATCATTCAATAACCATAACATTTAAGTCATTCAACAATAGCCTTTCCAAATATTTAAGCCAATGATTTTGAACTTATTTTTCAATCATCATCAAAATCTTATTTTCGTAAATTTTAATATAAATAATTTTTTATTAACAATAATTTGGATTCTTTTAGTTCTAGTCTTAGCATGCTCTAGCTATGCATTGTCAATCAATGTTATGATAAGATAAATCCAAATGAGTAAATCAATTTCAAGTGGAATCATCACAACAAGATATTTTTCAAACAAAATCCAATGATTTTTCTATGTTGAATGATTCTATCATGTTATCAAGAAAATTTTCTTTTAAAGAAAAATGATTATATATATGATTTTAGGTTCAAAATTAACACAAATCATCAACACAAGTCAATACAATTATAGAAATCAATATAATAATCATCATCAAAATCTTCCTTTAATACATATGACTTTTATTCAAGATAACTAAACTTTCTTTGTTCTAATTATAGCATGCAATAAAAGGGTTATGCATAATTATAATGAAGATTCATTTTTATTTTTAATAATTTATCTTATTAGTATTTAGACTAATGAGCTTGAAAGAGTGTTAGATCTTAAGTTATATATCTTTAGCATTTAAAGTATTATTCGGGGCTTCTAGCTTTAATTTAGAGACAAACCTATAAGAAAGATATTTTTGATTTAGGTATTTATTTTACATTGGGTTCTTCATAAAGAACTTTATCTTTCTTTTCTAATAGTTTTTTATTGTATAAAGTTCCCTTGGACACCCAAACTAATTGGTGTGGACTACATTTTTTAAGTAGACATTCGTTTGCCTTATGTCTTATTTTTCTACAAAAATTATATTTAATTTTTGGTAGCACATTTAAGGTAAATCCTTTAATAAATATGGTTGGCTTTTGTTGAATGTTACCAATAAAACCTATGCCATTTCTTTTATTAATATGACTTTTATTGGCAAGGATCATATTTAGAGATTTATTTCAAATTTTAAAATTTTCTAATGTTGTCTTAAACATGATGTTCTCTTGTTTAACATTATCTAACATATCACATTTAGAACATGGGTTATGTGATACTAATAAATCATACATTTCATCAAGTCTACTAACTAATAAATCATGATCATTCTTAAGCAACTTCAAAGATTTGCTAAGTTTTTTAAACTAATCAAACAAATCATGAAATATATTTAATAATTTCAAAAAAGAAATACTTAATGAATAACTAACCTCATTGTCGATGGTCATAAGTGCGAGATTCTCCACTTCTTGGTTATACACTTTATCTTCGGAGCACCTCGGCTTCTTGCATTCATAACAAGAGGTTTTGTCCAATTTAAGTTTATTTTTATGATTTTTGTTTATTAATTTTTCTAATCCATTTGTCAAGAGTTCAAGTTCAAGGTCTTCATCACTCGAGGAATCATATGTCAAGCTCAGTTCAAATTCCTTCCCATTCTTTGGAAGATGTTCTTCAAGTGCATTTTTGCAAGTCTTTTCATTTAATGATTCACTTGATTTAGTTGTGTTTTCATGTATCATTTCTAATGTATGTCATATATCGAAAGCCGAATCAAAAGAGAAAATATGATCAAATTGATTTTTGTCAAGAGCACAATATAAGGCATTCATCAAGATCTATCAAAATAAAAAATATACACATTCAAAATTTTCAAGATGTATAGTCCGTCCCATTGAACATAGGAGGACTTGTGATGCATTGATACTCATTCATGCCAAACAAAGCCATTTACTCTAGTGGGTGTTTAGTCCAAAGAGTAAGACTTTGTTCTGATATCAATTGTTAGTATCAATTGACACTAGGGGGGGTGGCGGGTGGGGTGTGGGGGGTGAACTAGTGTAAGAGTAATTTCACGTTTGAACAAAAAACTTTTCGCTTGAAGCAAAATAGAAAAATCTGAAGCTTTTTGTTCAAGTAAAGCAAGTGAATGATTCAAAGAAAATGCTAAGTTTCTTGCTTAAGAATGACTCAAGAAGGAACAAGCAAATCCGAATAAAAAGATAAGCAACATCGTAAGTGAAGTTCTTGATTTGAAACCTTACTTTCAAAGAGTAAATAAAATCAGAAGCATCTATTGGTATTTTGTTGAAAGCAATTAAGAACCCAACAATTGTAAGTAGTAAATGAGACAAGTAAGAACACTCAAAATTATAGTGGTTTGGCACCAATCGGCCTACTCCCGCGTCCTCCTCCTTGAGACACACCGGCGTCTACTACCGATCTTCTTTGGGTGAAGACCAAACCCTTACAATCTTATAAGGGAGACAAGATTACAACTCTTTGATCACTTCATTTTATTTTCTTACAATTCACACAAGTTTTTCATATAATTTATCCCCCAAAATTATTGTATGGAATGCAAAAAAATTTAGGATATTTATAGGCTCCAAATGACTTCAGAAACTGGAGCCAAAATTCAAACATACTTGAAAAATCTGGGTATGGACGGTTCAGCTACAGGCCTGAGCAGGTCAACCTTCGAAAGTACCCAGAATCCAGGGTACAGGCGGTTCATCAGCCCAGCCTAGGCGGTTCAGCCGCTGGCAACCGCTTGAAATCCTGGGCGACGGTGATACACCTGTCTATCATCGTCGGTTCTGTCGTCGGAATCTTTGAAAAAGTGGTTCCCTCCACTTTTCAAATTCTGACTTGAACATAATGTTGACCAATTCTTTGGTCAACTAATTGAGCTTAACCCGAGCTCAATTAAACCCCATAGTGGACCCGGTTGTCTTATTGAGTTGATTTGGATTCCTTCCTAATCATACTCATTTATGACTCAATCTTAACCTATGACTTAAGGATTATAATCATATATGACCACCAAGCTTAATGACCTCACTCCTGTAATCCGACAACCTTCGGCATTCTCTACGACGAGTCTCATGGTCTTCCTCCAGCGATCTCCCGGCGTGTTCCTAGTGATCATTCCAATAATTTCGACGAAGTCCTAGCGAACTCTTGGTGAGTTCTCATTGCATCGTCCAAACTTTGAGTCGATGCCTAAGCTTGATCCTGGGTCCACTTTTTATCGTCGTAGTTAAACCTGAATGATGCTAACTACAACTTGATTAATTATAATCAACATGGCCACAAATCCACTTCAAGACCTTTCCAACTCCTAGCAAGTCTTTCTGCTACCTCTAACAATCTTCCGGCGAGTCTTGGTCTTCTTCTGACAAACTCCCTTACGCCATCCTGGCAAGCTCCCGATACCCTCGGCAAGCTCTCGACGCACTCTAGGCGAGTTCCCAACCGCATCGTCCGAACCCCAGCCCGATGCTTGGACTTGACTCTAGCTAAACCTCTGATTGTAATAATCTCTTTATCATAGTTAATCTTGCATCAATCAATTCTAACAACCTTATTAGATCAAACACTCATCAATTGATTTCATCATCAAAATATGAGATTCAATATGTTTAACACGTATAAGACATTTATCAAGGTCCCTCTAGTGATGATCTCATCATCCAAAATTATTGAACAACTATTATTTTCAAAAACTAATTTATATCTATTAATTGTCAAACAAGAAATAAAAATAATATTTTTGATAATAGAGGGAACAAAATAGCATGCAACTAATACAATGATGGCTCCACCAGGCAAATGTAGGTTGACCTCCCTAATGACAACTGCAGCAGCTCTTGGTCCATTGCTCATCTTGAGGTCCATCTCACCTCTGGCCAATCTCCCAGGTCTTGCTAGAACCTGCAATATATTACAGATATGATAAGCACTCCCGATATCCAATACCCATGTGTTTTCATGAAAATGTAACAATTGGAGACTAATCATGAATGTAATTGAAGCTTCTCCAAGCTTCTGTTTCACCTTGTCTGCAAGGTAATTTTTACAATTCCTCTTCTAGTGCTTATCTTAGTCGTAGTGTAAGCACTGTCTTTTGTCCTTTACCGAATCTTTCTTGGCAACCTTTGCCTTATTCGGTCTTTTTTTGCCTTTGCCCTTCATAAGAGTTTTATTAGCCTTCCTTTTCTTCTTGGTCTCACCAATATAGAGAACTTGTTTCTCTTTCTTAATGGTACTCTCAACTTCTCTCAACAAATTGAGGAGCTCAGGGAGAGTCACCTCAAACTTGCTCATGTTAAAATTCATGATGAAGTGAGAAAAAGTATCTGATAGGGAATGAAGTATAAGATCAATGCACAAATTATCTTCTAGGGCTATTCTTAGACCTGTGAGTTTTCCGATCCACTTTATCATCTTCAGGACATGATTTTGAACTGATGCCCCTTCTGTCATCCTGACTCAGAAAAAACTCTTGGATATCTCATATCTTTAAGTTCATCCCTGTTCCTCAAATAACTAGTGAAGATGAAAAAGGATGGAATTGACATCCATACTCTTATATTGCTTTTGTAACTCAGGAGTCATGGAGGCCAACATGTAGCATTTTGCTTGTTAGGATCAATTGACACTAGGGAGGGGGGGGGGGGGGGGGGGGGGGGGGGGGTGGGGGGGTGTGGCAGGGTTGTGAATTATTACAAGTGTAAATTCTCGTTTTTAACAAAAAAACTTTTCACTTTAAGCAAGATAGAAAATCCAAGGCTTTTCATAATAAGTGAATGATTCAAAGAAAAATGCTAAGTTTCTTGCTTAAAAATGACTTAAGAAGGAACAAGCAAATTCTAATAAAAAGATAAGTAATGTCGAAGGGAAGTGCTTGACTTGAAACTTTTCTTTCAAAGAGTAAGTAAAAATCGAAAGCGTCTATTAGTATTTAGTTCAAAACGATTAAGAACTCGACAATTGCAAGTAGTAAATGCAACAAGTAAAAACACTTATAGTTATAGTGGTTCGACACTAACTGGCCTACGTCCACTCTGGAGTCCTCCTCCTTGAGGCACACCGGCGTCCACTACCGATCTTCTTTAGGTGAAGACCAAACTCTTACACTTATGCTTACAAGGAAGACTTTAAGAAGTTTTCTAACTCTAAGCTCTCTCCTTTCCCCTTTTCTTTTTCTTACAATTCACACATAATTTTTTCGCAGAATGTAATCCCTAAAATTGTTGTATGGAATGAAAGAAAAATTGCGGTATTTATAGGCCCCAAATGACTTCAAAAATTAGAGCTAAAATTTAAATATACCTAAAAAATTTGGGTACGGGCGGTTTTAGCCGTAGGCCTGGGCGGGTCAACCGCCAAAAGTACCCAGAATCCTGGGTATGGGCGATTTAGCCACCTAGCCTGGGCGGTTCAGCTGCTGATAGTCACCCGAAATCTTGGGCGACGGTGATACACCCATCGCTCACCGGCGGTTCAACTGCTAAAATATCCGAAAAAATGGTTCCCTCAACTTTTCGAATTTCGACTTGAATCTGATGTTGACCAATTCTTTGGTCAACTAATTGAGCTTAACCTGAGCTCAATCAAACCCCATAGTGGACCCGATTGCATTATTGAGTTGATTTAGATTTCATCCAAATCCAACTCAATTAGGACTCAAACCCTAACTATGACTCAACGATTACAACCATAATGACCATCAAGCTTAAACAAACCCTAATCCTGTCAATCCAGCAGCCTCTATCATAATTAGACCTGCAATACTTCATCTAACATACATGTTGAATTAAACACTTATCAATTGATTTCATCATCAAAATCCGAGATTCAACAATCTCCCCCTTTTTGATGATGACAATCAATTGATGATGGGAGTTAATCCTAATTGCCACTATGTCCATGCCATAATAAGGAAAACTTAAATTCAAGAGAACCATATACTCTTGAATTCGAGTATCATGAAGCAATTAATATTTCAAGCAAATAATATTTCAAGGATTGCAATGAGATACTCATGCCTCAACAAAAATTTTCTTTTAAACTATCAAGTCATCAATTCATAAATTTTAAAAAGAATTATGTATCCATATCTAAGTATATCATCAATATCATGTGTCATCAATGTATATTTCTCCCCTTTTGTCATCAACAAAAAAAGTGAAAATATAGGGCTAAGGATTTTAAGGCACATGAGTCTTTGCTCTCTTTTTAAAATATGATATAAGTCATAAAAAAATTTCTTCCTCTTGTGAAAAGGAAGGAAAGAAAACAAGAGAGGAGTTGTAAAACATCATTAAACATAGCTCTCAATTTTAAAATTTTTAAAAATAAACTAAAAAACTCCAAGATATTCAAGGAGATTCAAAAGTTTAAGAGCTACTCATACATTTAAAATCATCTCATGTAATTTCAAGCAAGCCTAGCAAATAAGTCCGTAAAATAGTAAAACATCATGCAAATATTTTTCCTTTTTGTGAATAATAAGATAAACATCTCATGTGAACAATAAGATAATTTTTTAAAAACATTATCATAAAAAATTAATATAATAAAATCTAGATTAGCAATTCATATATTTTCATGATTTAACATTCCAAGTTCTCTTCTAAGAAAATTAAATTATTCTTCATTTAAAGGTTTTATAAAAATATCTGCTAATTGATGCTTAGTGTCAATAAATTCCAAGGAGATATCTTGACAATTTACATGATCCCTTATAAAATGATGTGTAATGTCAATATGTTTGTTTCTTAAACGTTGAATAGGATTTTTGGTTAAACAGATAGCACTTATGTTATCACATTTTATAGGAATATTTTTTAATTTTATTCTGTAATCTTCTAATGTGTTTTTCATCCAAATGACCTGGGCATAACATGCAGTAGCTGCAATGTATTCTGCTTCCGCACTGCTTCTGTAATAGATAAAGTTACTGAATTTTGTTTCTTGGAAGTCCAAGAAACAAGTGCATACCATAAAAAATGACATGTCCTGGTGGTACTCTTTCTATCTATTCTACATCCACCAAAATCGACATTTGAATAATTAATCAATCAAAGTTATTTTGATTTTGGATACCATAATCCTAGTTTTGAGGTTCCTTTTAAGTATCTAAAGATTAGTTTAACTGCTTTCAAATAAGAGAGTTTAGGATTAGATTGAAACCTTGTACACAATCCAACACTAAACATGATATCTGGTCTAGCAGTTAAATATAACAAACTTCCTATCATTCCTCTACAAGTTTTTTTATAAAGTTTTCTCCTTCATTATCTAAGTTCAACTTTGTAAATGTGCTCATGGGAGTATTTAATGCTTTAGCATTTTCCATCCCAAACCATTTTATCAAGTACAAGGTGTATTTAGTTTGATTAATAAAAATACCATAATCTAGTTGTTTTATTTGTAATCCAAAGAAGAATGTTAACTCACCCATTAGACTCATTTCAAATTCTTGGCTCATTTCTTTAGCAAAAGACTCACATAAAGATTCATTTGTAGATCCAAAAATGATATCATCAACATAAATTTGAATAACAAGAAGATCATTTTCAAAATGCTTAAAAAATAATGTGGTATTAACCTTACCTTTAAAAAATTTATTTGAAATAAGAAAATAACTAAGTCTTTCATACTAAGCCTGAGGGGCTAATTTTAATCCATAAAGAGCTTTTGTTAGTTTAAAAATATGATTAGAAAGAAGATTATTTTCAAAATTGGGGGGTTGTTCAACAGACACTTCTTCAGAAATAAAACCATTTAGAAAAGTACTTTTAACATCTATTTGAAATAACTTAAAATTTTTAAAAGATGCAAAGGTAAGGAGCATCCTTATGGCTTCAATTTAGCCACATGAGTGAAAGTTTCATCATAATCGATTCCTTCTTTTTGGTTGAAACCTTTGGCCACTAATCTAGCATTGTTTCTAACCATAATACCATTTTTTTCTTGCTTGTTTCTAGAGACCCATTTAGTACCAATCACTAAATGGTCATTAGGTCTAGGAACAAACTCCCATACCTCATTTCTCTTAAATTGATTAAGCCATTCATGCATTGCATTAACCCAAGAATCATCTCTTAGGAACTTATCAATTCACTTTGACACGATTTGAGAAAGAAATGTCGCATTCACATAAAAATTTCTAAAAAAAGATCGAGTTTGAACTCATTTTGATGTTTTTTCTATTATAAGCTCCTTAAGATGATCATTCACATACTTCCATTCATTGGGTAAGGATTTGGAAGTAGATTCATCCAAGTTACTTTTAGGAGTATTATCATTTAAATTCAAGTTACCAAGATCAACTTTATCATCAAAATCAATCTTCTTAAATTCGAAAAACTCATTAAAAATAATATAAATGGATTCTCCTATTACTATTGTTCTTTTATTAAAAACATGGTAAGCTTTTGAAATAGAAGAATAACCTAGAAAAATACCTTCGTCAGATTTTACATCAAATTTACCTAAAGCATCATTTTTATTTAAAATAAAATATTTGTAACTAAATATTTTAAAATAAGAGATATTAGGTTTTTTTACCATTCCATAATTCATAAGGAGTTTTAGTGACTAATGGTCTTACAAGAACCTTATTTAAGACATAGCATGTCGTATTAACGGCTTCGGCCCAAAAATATTTGGGTAGACTATGTTCATTCAACATTATTTTAGCCATTTCTGGTAAGCTCTTATTTTTTCTTTCTACTACTCTATTTTGTTGTGGATTCCATGGAGTAGAGAAATTATCGATATACCAATTCGAATCACAAAAATTTTGAAAATCATTATTTTGGAATTCTCCACCATAATCACTTCGTATTGAAGAAATCATACATCCTTTTCATTTTGAATAATTTTATAAAATTTTATAAAAGATATAAATGTATCACTTTTATGTGCCAAGAAATAGGTCCAAATATATATACTAAAATCATCAACTATAACAAATACATATTTACTACCACCTAAACTTGTAATGTCAATTGGTCCAAATAAATCCATATGGATCAATTAAAGTGGCCTAGAGGTGCTTATTTGATTTTTAAACTTAAAACTACTCTTTATTTATTTTTCTAATTGACAAGTGTCACATACTTTGTCATTGATAAACTTAAGATTAGGTAAGCCTCTTACTAGTTCCTTGGTAGAAATTTGATGTAAAAGTTTCATGCTAGCATGACCTAGTCTTTTATGCCAAATCCAAGCATTATCATTCAAAGCCGAAAAATAAGTTTCATCACAAAATTTTTCAATATCTATGGTATACACATTGTTGTTTCTTAAAGCAATCAAAGATTTATTTTTGTGTGACAATTTAATTATACAAGCATTAGGTTAAAATTTAGTCACATATCCTTTATCACATAATTAACTAATGCTAAGCAAGTTATGTTTCAAGCCATCAACTAACAATACATCTTCAATCAAGAGGTTTGATGTGTTACCTATTGTTCCTTTTTCAATGATTTTACCATTGTTGTTGTCTCCGAAGGTAACAACTCCTTCACTTAAGCTAGTGAGCTTAGAAAAATAAGATGGATCTCCGGTCATATGCCTTTAGCATCCACTATCAATATACCATTTGGTGCTCCTGGCTTTAGTTTGGAGACAAACCTACAAGAAATATATTTTTGGTTTAGGTACCCATTTTATATTGGATCTTTCATAAAGAACTTTATCTATCTTTTCTAATTATTTTTTATTGTATAAAATTCCATTAGGAACCCAAACTGGTTGATGTGGACTATATTTTCTAAATAGATATTTGTTTGCCTTATGTCTTACTTTTTCACAAAAATTACACTTGCTTCTTGGTAGCATTTAATGTTGGTCCTTTAACAAACATGGTTGGCTTTTGTTGAAAGTTACCAACAAAACCTATGCCATTTCTTCTATTAATATGACCCTTATTGGCAAGGATCATATTTAGAAACTTGTTTCCAATTTTAAAATTTTTTAATATTGTCTTAAGCATGATATTTTCTTCTTTAACATTATCTATCATATCACATTTAGAACATAATTTATATGATACTAATGAATCATACATTTCGTCAAGTCTACTAACTAACAATTCATGATCATTTTTAAGCAACTTAAAATATTTGCTAAGTTTTCTAAACTCATCAAATAAATCATGAAACATATTTAATAACTCTGAAAAAGAAATACTTAAAGACTCGCTAACCTCATTTTCGATCATCATTAGAGCATAGTTAGCAACTTCCTCTTTGGAGTGGTCTTCTTAATCCGAAGAGCTTGAATCATCCTAAGTGGCTGAAAGTGCTTTCTTCTTGTGTGTTGGCTTCTTCTTCAAATGAGGACATTCATTTTTGAAATATTTTAGTTTTTTGCATTCATAGTATATGACATTATCCTTCTTTGGATCCTTTTTATTTTTATAGTTTTTGTTCCTTTTTATAAATTTTTAAACTTTCTTGATAATAATGTAATATCATGGTCCTCATCACTCGAGGTTTCACTCGAGGAGTCATTTGTTGTTCGAAATGCTACATCCTTCATGTTCTTTGGAAGGGGTTTATCAAGCTCATCATTAGCTTTACAGTTCAGTTAATATGTCATGAGTGAGCCAATCAGTTCTTTAAGAGGCAAGTTATTTAAATCTTTGGCCTCTTGAATAGCGGTTACTTTAGGATCCCAATTTTTAGGTAAAGATATTAAAATTTTACTCACAAGTTCAAAATTTAAGAAATATTTTTTAAGTGCTTTAAGGCCATTGATGACATCCGTGAAACGGGTGTACATGTCTCCAATGGACCTACTTGATTTCATTCAAAATAATTCATAGTTATGAACTAAAATATAAATATTAGATTCTTTTAATCTACTAGTCCCCTCGTGTGTGATTTCTAATGTGTGCCAAATATTAAAAGCTGATTCACAAACAAAAATACGATTAAACTCATTCTTATCAAGAGCATAAAATAAGGCATTCATAGCCTTTACATTAAAAAAAAACTCTTCATTTCCAAATCATTCCACTCATTTATTGGATTGAAAGATTTTTCAAATCCATTCTTAATAATATTCCATAAATCAAGGTCTAAAGAGATAAGAAAACACACATCCTTGTCTTCTAATACGTGTAATCCATCCCATTAAACATGGGAGGACGTGAGATGGAATATCCCTTATTCATGCCAAAACAAGCCATTTACTCAAGTGAGTGTTAATCCAATGAGTAACTACCTTGCTCTAATACCAATTGGTAGGATCAATTGCACTAAGATGGGGGGCTGAATTAGTGCAAGTGTAAATTCTCATTTTAACAAAAAAACTTTTTACTTTAAGCAAGATAGAAATTTTGAAGCTTTTCATAATAAGTGAATGATTCAAAGAAAATACTAAGTTTCTTGATTAAAAATGACTTAAGAAGGAACAAGCAAATCCTAAAAAAAAGATAAGCAATATCGAAGGGAAGTGCTTGACTTGAAACTTTTCTTTCAAAGAGTATGTAAAAATCAGAAGCATATATTGGTATTTAGTTCAAAACGATTAAGAACTCGACAATTGCAAGTAGTAAATGCAACACGTAAAAACACTCACTATTATTGTGGTTCGGCACCAACCGGCCTATGTCCACTCCCAAGTCCTCCTCCTTGAGGCACACTGGCGTCCACTATCAATCTTCTTTGGGTGAAGACCAAACCCTTACACTTGAGCTTACAAGGGAGACTTCAAGAATTTTTCTAACTCTAAGCTCTCTCCCTTCCCATATTTTTTCTTATAATTCACACAATTTTTTTGCAGAATGTAATCCCCAAAATTGTTGTATGGAATACAAGAAAACTTAGGGTATTTATAGGCCCCAAATGACTTTAGAAATTAGAGCCAAAATTCAAACATACTCGAAAAATTCGGGTACGGGCGGTTCAACCGCAGGCTGGGCGGGTCAACCGCCGAAAGTACCCAGAATCCAGGGTACGGGCGGTTCAGCCTCCCAACCTGGGCTGTTCAGCCGTTGATGGCCGCCCAACATCCTGGGTGGCGGCGGTACACCCACTGCTCATTGACGGTTTAGCCGTTGGAATCTCTAGAAAAGTGGTTCCCTCCACTTTTCAAATTTTGACTTGAACCTAATGTTGACTAATTCTTTGGTCAACTAATTGAGCTTAACCTGAGCTCAACCAAACCTTATAGTGGACCTAGTTGCCTTATTGAGTTGTTTTGGATTTCATCCAAATCTAACCACGATTCAACGATTACAACCATAATGACCATCAAGCTTAAACAAGACATAACTCCCGCCAATTTGGTAGCCTCAGTCATTCTTGCGATGAGTCTTATGGTCTTCTTTCGGTGATCTCTCGGTGTGTTTCCAGCGAGCTTCTCGATCCCTTCGACGAATCTTCTAGCGAACTCCTAGCGAGGTCCCATTGCATCGTCCGAACCCCGTTCCAATGCCCAAGCTTGATCTTGGTCCATCATCTGGCTGTAACTCAATTGCTCTGTTTATAGTTAGACCTGCAATACTTCCTCTAACACACATATTAGACTAAACACTCATTAATTGATTTCATCATCAAAATGTAAGATTCAACATTACCAATGTGGAATCATCTATATACTTCACAAAACGAGCGATCTCATCCTTGCTTGACCCTTCTTCTAGCGAAGGCACAATCGTATTAAGGACATACGTAATTTTCTCTATCGTAAGAATAATTCTTAAATTAGGGAGCCAATCTGTATAGTTGAGACTAATGAGGCAGTTGACATCATGTATGCCATGTAGGGGGTTTATGAGCGATAAGTTTCTGATAAACAAGATATATCATAAATAAATAATATGTAGATTTTATGAAAAAATTAATTAAGATATGGACTTCTATCTTAATTTACTCCCATTAATATCTTTGGCAAATTATGCGACACCCTCAACACATAAAACAGAAGTCTCCGGTAGACTTCTAGTAGGGATCAAGATCCAATTGGTGTTTTAGTGCAGCCTCGAGTAACTCGACTAATTGCACTGAGGCTAAAAGGTAGATAACTCTTGTTAATCACAACTCCTTGTGATTCCCATCATGTTCGACCTCTGAATCATCATGGTCTTGACTGCTCGGCCAACCATGAAGTTCAGTTAAGTCATCACCATCATTACAAGATGAGTCTTATTTGATGATATGCCCTCGAGTGACTCGACCAACCATAAAGTTCAGTTAGGTCATCACCATCGTTACAAGATAAGTCTGATTTGATGATATGCCATCGAGTGACTCGACCAAGCATACCATGTCCTCAGGTCACCGGTGATATCTTTGTGATGTAGGCAAGATCTCTCAATCCGAATGACCCTAGTTAGGGATTTGTCTGAGCAAGCACACACGAGATATTCCTCTCGTGATATCGAGAGTAGATGATCCTTTATTAACACTCAATTGCCTTCGGAAGGTTAGCTACTAATCCCGATAACCAGTTGTACCAGATCTGGAACTTTCCAAACCTATATGTCTGGCATCAAACAAAGGAGTACTCAAACAAGACATCCTTAGTGTCTCAAGTCTAAGGACCAGATACATAACTGAGACTATGGAATCACTGTCTGATATTAGGTAACATTAACCATACAACATTCCATAAGCGGATCAACCAGGTGAACTCATTCTCCAATGAGCACCTGTACTATAGCCTTAGTGTCTCCATACAAGTAGCTTTGAGACTAGCCGCCTCCATTATATGGACGGGTATATAGTACACTGGTCTATCCGGTTATCTCGATGTCCATCTCAAGTAACTGATGATTGTTATTATTTAGGATCTGTATTTATAGGTGAATCGATCTTATTATTGTGATCTCATCACGATCCGATTCCCATTGTATAGAACCAAGGACATCACAATATATATATATATATATATATATATATATATATATATATATATAATAATAATAATAATAATAATAATAATAATAATAATAATAATAATAATAATAATAATAATAATAATAATAATAATAATATAATGTGAGAATATACCAATAATAATCATAAGAAAAAAAATCATGCTGCGTGTCACACGTGCCATCACTTGCGTGATTGGCTTGTAGGGCACCTATAACCAACAATCTCCCACTTGACCTAAAGCTAATCGCCTATGTGTTTAATCCCCATCAGACCCCTATGATGCTAAAATATAATCTGAGCCAGCGACTTCGTCAATGGATATGTAATGTTATCTTCGGATGGAACTCTTTTCAATGCTATATCTTTACGAGGTATGATCTCTCTGATCAGATGGAACCTCCTCAGAATGTGCTTAGACTTCTGATGAGACCTGGGTTCCTTCGCTTGAGCGATCGCCCCATTGTTATCGCAGTATATGAGAATCGACTCCACTCTACTTAGTACGACTCCCAAATCCCTAATGAAGTTATTCATCCACACCCCTTCTTTTTGCTGCCTCTATTACAACAATGTATTCCGCCTCTGTGGTCGAGTCAACAGTAATATCATGCTTGAAACTCTTACAGCCTACTGCTCCTCCATTCAAGATGAAAATATATCTTGAGTTTGACTTACTATCATCAATGATGGACTAGAAACTTGAGTTCATATAGCCCTCAACCTGGAGGCTACCTCCTCCATATACCAGTAAAAGATCCTTAGTCCTTCTCAAGTACTTAAGGATATACTTTACTACCTTCTAGTATTCCAAACTTGGATCCACTTGATACCTGCTCATGAAACTCAGAGCATGCACTATATAAGGCCTGGTACATAGTATAGCAAACATGATAGACTATATCGCTGAGGCATAGAGTATCCTATCCATGTTTGTCCTTTCTTCAAGAGTCTTTGGGGACATACTCCCAGAAAGCGATATTCCATATCTCATCGGTATGAGACATCTCTTGGAATTCTCCATGCTAAACCTTTTGACAATAGAGTCTATGTACCTGGACTTGGACAAGCCAAGTATCCTCTTGGATCTATCTCTATGAATCTGGATCCCCAAAATATAGGATTCTTCCCCTAAGTATTTCATGGAGAAGTTTCTAGATAGCCAAGCCTTTACTATCAAGAGCATTCCTACATCATTCCCAATGATTAGGATGTTTTCCACATACAACACCAAGAAGGTGATAGCACTCCCACTTACATTCCTTTAGACACAAGGCTCATCTTCATTCTTAACGAAGTCATAAGATCTGATCACCTCATCAAATCTTATGTTCCAACTTCGGGAACCTTGCTTGAATCTATAAATAGATCTGAGTAACCTGCACACTTTATCTGGACTCTCTCTGGATATGAATCTCTCTAGTTGTATCATATACACCTCCTCCTTAAGGTTGTCATTTAGGAATATAGTTTTTACATCCATCTACTAGATCTCAAAGTCATAGTGTGATGCAATAGCCAAAAAAATTTATAATGGATTTAAGCATAGCTACAGATGAAAAGGTTTTATCATAGTCAACCTCTTGCCTTTGACGATATCCTTTAGCTACCAGCCTTGCCTTATAGGTCTCCACCTTTCCATCCACTCTGATATTCTTCTTGAAGATCCACTTACAGCGGATGGGTATGATACTCTCAGGTGCATCCACAAGGTTCCAAATCTTGTTAGAGTACATGGAATCCATCTCAGAATTCATGGCTTCTTGCCACTTCCCGAAGTCTATACTCATAATAGCCTCCTCGTAGGTCTGAGGATCAGCATCCAGAGAGTCCTCTCCACTGATATGTCTCACATATCTTTCAGGAGGGTGAGATACTTTGCTAGACCTACGCAAAGTTGGAACTTATGTACTAGGTACCTGAATAGACTTGGACTCTAGAATGGTGCTTGAGCTAGGTTCTCCAACCTCGCTCAACTCTATCTCACTCACACTGTTTCCACCAAGAATGTGTTCCTTCTCAAGAAATATAACTCTCTCTGTAACAAAGACTTTTCGGTCCTTAGGATGATAGAAATAATTCTCACAAGTTTCCTTGGGGTATCCCACAAACTTGCACCATTCTATCTTTGATTCCAATTTGTCGGGATTGTGTCTTTTAACATAAGCAAGATAACCCCAAATCTTAACCATCTTATGATCGAGCTTCTTTCCTTTCCATATCTCATATGGTGTAGACACTACCAACTTTGATGAAACTTTGTTCAGATGGTAAGCTGCGATCTCTAGGACCTATCCCTATAATGAGACAGGTAATCAGCAAAACTCATCATGGACCGCACCATGTCCAACAATGTGTGATTCATCCTTTCTAATACACCATCGAGCTGAGGTGTATAAGGAGGTGTCCACTAGGATAGAATCCCATTGTCCTTGAGGAAATGGGTGAACTCCATACTTAAGTACTCTCCTCCTCGATCTGATCGAAGAGTCTTAATACTCTTTCCAATCTGGTTCTCTATTTCATTTTTATATTCTCTGAATTTCTCAAAGGCCTCAGACTTGTACTTCATCAAGTATACGTGTCCATACCTAGAGAAATCATTAGTAAATGTAATGAAGTATGAGTAACCACCTATAATCTGAGTCCACATGGGACCACATACATCACTATGTACAAGTTCCAATAACTCATTGGCTCTCTCTCTAGTCCACTAAAGGAAAGTTGGTCATCTTCCCACGATGGTAAGGTTCACAAGTTGCATATGACTCATAATCAAATGGATCTAAGTATTCATCTTTCAGCAACTTTTGAATCCTTCCCTCATGTATGTGACCTAGCCTACAATGTCATAGGTAAGCATTGTTCACCTCATCTCTTTTCCTTATAGATGTATTTATATTCATGGTGTGTGGAGAAATGTCTAACACATATAAGCCATTTATCAGTGTCCCTCTAGTGATGATCTCATCATCCATAATTATTGAACAACTATTGTTCTTAAAAATTAATTTATATCCACTAATTGTTAAACAAGAGATGAAAATTAAATTTTTGATAATAGAGGGAACCAAATAGCATGCATCTAATGCAATAATAGCTCCACTAGGCAGATGTAGGATGACCTCCCCAATAGTAATAGTAGCAACTCTTGCTCCATTGCCCATCTTGAGGTCCATCTCGCTTCTGGCCAATCTCCCAAGTCTTGCCAAAACCTGCAATGAATTACAGATATGATAAGCACTCCCGGTATCCAATACCCATGTGTTATCATGAAAATCTAATAAGTGGAGACTGATCATGAATATACCTAAAGCTTCTCCAAACTTCTGTTTCGCCTTATCTGCAAGGTAGTCCTTACAGTTCATCTTCCAGTGCCCATCTTAGTCATAGTGGAAGCATTGTCCTTCATCCTTTGCCGGGTCTTTCTTAGCAACCTTTACCTTACCTAGTTGTTCTTTGCCCTTTCCCTTCTTAAGGGTCGTACTAGCGTTCCTTTTCTTCTTGGTCTCATCAATATAGAGAAGTAACTTATCTTTCTTGATGGCAGCTTCCCTTAACATATTGTGATAGAACCCCAGAAGGAGCTCTATAGATTTTGACCCTTGAGGGGGATCAACCCTTGGAACGCTGTAGGGGTTCCTCCCTCCTAGACTTGGCACAAGGCTGAATAAAAGATGATAATTGCTTGATAAGAGAGGGGGTAGTTACATCATTATATAGGGTTCTAAACCCTAGCCCATGGGTGCTTGCCTAAGAAAATTACTCCTTTACCTCTTCTATAATCGACCTACCTAAGTAGGAACAGGTGGCGGCTAAGTTGGCTCTATAGTCGACCTAAGCAAGGGGAAACCTTGGCTAATCAGCCCAATAAAGGGGGCGATAGCCACTAAGCCCTAAGGACCAAATCTAAACCCCAACCACACTTCTCTGTAGGATAGAAGTGGCTAGGTGGGGTTTTATTACAACCTCACAGGGTTTTGTTGACTACTTCTAGGGAGATTAGGACTCAACCCTGTCAGAGTCCTATCAAGCCCGCCCTCTTAGAATTAGCTTTGTCCTCAAGGCTAAGAGTCCACAAACTCTGGGAACCGGGTCTTCAGCTTCTCATGCGACTCCCATGTTGCATCTTCAAATTGTAAGTTATTCCACTTCACAAGTACTTCAGTTGAAGGGCGTCATCAGCGCATCACAATTCTTTGATCAAGTATTGCTTCAGGTTGGGCTTGGATTTCACCATCAGTTGTAGTGTTCAATAGCTGAGTCTACACCAACTCTTGTTCTCCCAATTTTAGCTTTAGCAAGGACACGTGGAAGACAGGATGTATCTTAGCGTTATCTGGAAGCTTTAATTTGTATGCCATGATTCCAATACGCTCCAAAATCTGATATGGTCCATAGAATAATGGAGATAGCTTCATCGATGCTCTGGTGTTGATTGACAGTTGCTTGTATGGTTGTAGGCCAAGGTAGACACAATCTCCTACTAAAAATTCTCGCTCGCTCCGGTGAGTATTTGCTTGTTGCTTCATGCGGGCTTGAGCTGTAGTTAGGTTGTCCTTTAGTAGTTGCAGAAGCTTATCCCTGTCAATTAAATTTTGGTCGACCTGATCTACTTTGGTTGTACTAATTACATATTTCGGTATGACAAGGGACGGTAGGCCATACAATGCCTCATAAGGGGCACATTTGGTTGATAAATGATAAGTTATGTTGTACCATCATTCAACCCAAGGAAGCTACCTTGTCCACTCTTTGGGCTGGTCACTGGTGAAGCACTATCAGAAAGTCTCGAGGCATCTGTTCACCACTTCTATTTGGTCGTCCGTCTGTGGATGGTAGGCTGTGCTCATCTTCAGTTGGGTGCCTTGTAGTTGGAAGAGCTCGATCCAAAATTTACTTATAAACACCTTGTCACAGTAACTCACAATCGACCCTAGCATCCCATGCAGCTTTGCAATATTTTCCACAAAAAGCTGAGTAATGCTGGTAGCGGTATAAGGATGTCTCACAACACAAAAATCTTTACTGGTGTAAGCAATGCTGAGCATATTTTCTACTCCAAAAAATATTTAAGGCTTCAGTGGTTGGTCTTAATATGGAAGCGTCGATCAATCAGGTAGGGTCTCCACTTCGTGACGACGTGTACGATAGCAAGCATTTCTTTATTATACATGAATATTTTACTGGTGTAAGCAAGGGGTCGACCATCTTGCATTAGAATAGCTCCAATTCAAACTCCTGACGTGTCGGCCTCAATGAAAAGGTATGGCTGAAATCAGGTAGCGCTAGGACCAACATCGTCATCATGGATGCCTTGAGTCATTCGAAGGTTGTGGAGGCTTTATCTGACCATAAGAAGGAGTTTTTCTTCAGTAGGGACATGAGTGGGGCACTGATCTTACCATAATCTTTCATGAATTTTCGGTAGTAGCCTATGAGTCCAAGGAAGTCGTGCAACGATTTTATGTTCGTAGGCCTCGGCCATCCTTGCATTGCCTGATAGGATCCAACATGGTTGAGTCCTAATCACTTAGAAGTAATCAATAAGAACCCTGTGAGATTGTAATAAAACCCCATCTAGTCACTTCTATCCTATAAAAAAGTGTGGCTAAGGTTTATTTTGGAGCCTTAGGGCTTAGTGGTCGTCACCCCCCTTTACTGGGCTAGTCGGCTAGGGTTTCCCCTTGCTTAGGTCGATTATAGAGCCAACCTAGCCGTCACCTGTTCCCTCTAAGGCAGGTAGGCTATAGAAGGGGTAAAAGGGTAATTTTAGTTAAGCAAGCACCCCATGGGCTAGGGTTTGTAACCCTATATACTGATGTAGCCGCCCCCTCTCTTTTATCAAGCAATCATCTATTTTATTTCAGTCTTGTGCCAAGTCTAGGAGGGAGGAACCTCTGCAGTGTTCCAAGGGTTGCCCCTCAAGGGTCAAAATCTATAGAGCTCCTTCTGGGGTTCTATCATCTGATATTAAAGCCATGTTCCTACTACCCTGTAGTCATCTCAGCCACCTCCACCTTCCCAAGCATTTCCCACATTTGCTTTTGACGTCGCCTCTACCGTCGCCCACCAAGCCGCAGATCCATCAATCTGCTGTTGTCCCTTGCGTCAACAACATAAATCTGGTAAAAACTCCAAAGCCCACACCTTTACTACTGCTATTCCTATATCTTATACATGGGTGAAGATTTTCCAAAAGTTTTCTTGCAGTAAAATTTTATCATCGCAAACGTTATCATCGTTACGAAGGCGAAACATTGCAGAAATTTTTAGCCGATTATTGCCTCTTAAAACTGAACTTTTATTTATCCTTTTTGGCCAAAATTTTTACACAATCCCAAGGATCAACTTGGCTTTCATCTGAGATTGATTTCTCAAAAACATTCCTTCTAGAACCGGTTTTCTTGTGCAATCTTTCACTAGCATATAGTTCTACAATTTTTACGACGAAGGATCTACCTTTCATCTTTTGCCCTATTCCCTACTATTATGCTGCCAAAATTTTGCAAAATGTTTTATTGGTATTTCTAACATCTAAACCAAGGTTTTCTGCATAATTTCCTTGAACTTTCCTTTGGAAATTACGTCAAGAAGTTATCATTTCTCCGACGTAAAATCTGTTTGGTAGGACTCCACATCATAACACTTTTTTTTGTCGAATTCTATCGGACTTGAGTGCTATTTTTTGTGGGATTGCAGACTCTCTTTTCCTCATCACCAAACCCTACCATCCTCACCAAAAACTCTTCAAAACCCTACCCTAAACCGAAACCAAACAACCACCCAAATCAGCCCTAAACCGTAGCCTACTCCCATCCAAACTGATTCACCTTCCAACCGGCCACCCCTTCTCCAAAATTCTCATGCCACTAACCCGATAACAAAAGAAAGATCTCAATATTATAGATCTAGAGGCATACACCATGGCATCAGAGGAGGCCATCAATGCCAAGTTTGAAGCCTTTGAAAGCCGCATGGAGAAGAAGATGCGATCCTTATTCGCCGAATTCAGCATTGGCCAACCGTCAAGCCCAACGAAGTCACACCATGGGGAGACTTCAGATCGGCGAGACGATCCTCAAGAGCATGGACACATCACCTTCAATCCCAACAATCCATGCATGAATGTTGATTTCCCAAGATGGGAAGAAGGAGACCCGATCAGATGGATCTCGCGCGCGGAGCACTATTTTCGGTTCTACCGAATCGCCTACGCTACACGGGTGGAGATTGCTGCCATACACCTCGAGGAAGATGCTATTCAGTAGTTCAACTGGTTTGAACACACCCATGGAGGACTCTCTTGGCAGCGATTCAAGGATGGACTACTAAACCGCTTCAGACTAATCGATTTCGACAACATCGACGGACAATTGGCAAAGATTTGTCAAACCTCTACAATATAAGAATACCAAACAAGGTTTGAGCGTTTATCTAACCAAACAGAGAATTGGTTAAAGAAACAACTTTTAGGTACTTTTATCGAGGGCCTAAAGCTGGAGATCCGAGAAGGAGTAAAGGCGCGACAACCGTACACTCTTATGGCGGTGATTTCCTTTGCATGAATCTAGGAAGAACGATTGAACCACGAGGTACGAAGGACAAGGGTCGCTCCCCAACTAGTTAATGTCATGGCCTACTGCCCCCCCCCACACCAAAAAAGTTGATAAGAGATGAGCTTCATGAACGATCGGCCAAGGGATTGTCTTGGCATTGTGACGAACCATGGAGCCACGAACATCGCTACAAAAAGGGCTAGCTCCTCATGATTGAATCAGCGGAGGATGATGACATGAAACATCTAAAGAAACTCTTGAACCTGAAGAAGAAGCCATGGAGGAAGAGTCCCAACCGACCGACTACATAGTGCATGCATTGGCCGGCTACTCCAACCCACAGACGATGAAAGTTGGAGGACTTCTAAAACAGCAACCCATCACCGTTCTTATCAACATAGGTAGCACAAATAACTTCCTCAATAGTAAGGTTGCTGCACATTTGGCACTTCAAATCGAAGGTTGCAACAAGTTCGACGTAAAGGTCACCGACGGTCGAATCTTTAATTGCGACCAACGGTGCCCGCGAGTGAAACTACTCCTCCAAGACCAAGAAGTGGTAGCTAATTTCTTCCTCCTACCCATCGATGATTATGAAGCCATACTCTGGATCGAATGGTTCACAACACTAGGTGATATCTCCTAGAATTTTTCTAAATTAATCATGAAATTTTATTGCAAAGGGAGACAGATCACGTTACAAGGCAAGCGCGGGAGCCAAATTTCCACCGTTTCGTCGTAACGAATGGAGAAAGTTTTGCACAAAGCACATGGTAGATTTTTGATGCATATCTAGCAGCCATCTAAGGGGGAGAATATACAAAATTTAGATCCTAAGCTTGCCCTCTTGCTGGATGAATTCGTAGACGTTTTCATGGAGCCGTGCGAGCTACCCCCTATCCGACCGCATAACCACCGTATTCCTATTTTGCCGAGCAAATCTCCAGCAAATTTGCATCCGTACCACTACCCTCAATTGCAGAAGGATGATATCGAGAACATCGTTAAAGAGATGCTTGACACCAGGGTGATTCGACAGAGTTATAGCCCTTATTCTTCACCGGTGCGTAAGAAGGACGGTACATGGCGAATGTGCATTGATTATCGGGCCTTGAATGCTATCACCGTCAAGGACAAATATCCTATACTAGTTGTAGATGAACTCTTGGATGAATTAAGAGGAGCCCGAGTCTTCACTAAATTGTATCTCCGTTCTGATTATCATCACATTCGGGTATGCACTGAAGATGTTTCAAAAACTGCATTCCGCACGCATAACGACCACTACGAGTTTCTGGTAATGCCTTTCAGACTTATGAATACTCCTACTTTCCCAAGCCTGATGAATGACATCTTTTGGAATTTTCTACGTAAGTTTGTATTGGTGTTCTTTGATGATATTCTCATTTATAGCCCTACGCTTGATATACATTTTCAGCACTTACGAACTGTTCTAACGATTATTTGGGAGAATACTCTTTTTGTTAAACAATGAAAGTGTAGCTTCTTATAACGTAAAGTGAAGTATCTTGGGCATATTATATCAGAGGATGGAGTGGCAGTAGACCCAATAAAGAATGAGGCAATGCAAGGATGGCCGAAACCTACAAAAGTAAAATCGCTACGCAGCTTCCTTGGATTCATGGGCTACTACCATAAATTTATGAAAGATTATGGAAAGATAAGTGCTCCACTCACGTCCCTACTAAAGAAAGACTTCTTCTTGTGGTTAGAACAAGCTTCTACAGCCTTCGAATGACTCAAGGCCGCCATGACGATGACGCTAGTCCTAGCACTGCCTGATTTCAGTCGCACTTTTGTCATTAAGGCCGACGCATCAGGAGTTTGAATTGGGGCTATTCTTATGCAAGATGGTCGACTCCTAATTTACACCGAGGCTTCCCCCATACTCTACACGAGGTTTCTATAGGAGATACTAATTGTTACCAAATTTAAAATATGGTTGGATACAAGTCCATGGCACGAAAGATGAGTAAAGCTAGAAGAATTGTAATTCATGCTCACACCAGATTGGGCTCTCATCATTCTGAACCATACTAGAGGGCAGTCACCATTCTAGAAGAAAGATTGGCTATCACTAAAGACTAACCATATAGCAGCACATGCAAAGAAGAAACGACCTCCCGACAAACTTTAGAACGGACGAAAAATTAAAGATCGAGTTTTTCTACACCTCCAGCCCGATCAGCAGGAAACTCGAGCCCTAATGATGTGGTCTCCCTATTTTTTTTTGGGCCTTGCAAAATTGAGGATCACATTGGGGCCCTAACTTGGAGATTAGATTCGCGCACTAGATCAAGATTACAGTTGATCTGCCAGGTATCCCACCACAAATAAAAATTTAAAGAAGTTGACTCAGCCCAAATCCTTCCAACTATTACCCCAGCTAATGAGGAGGCCAATGTTCAGTTGATGATAGCATGAGAATCATATGAGGAGCTCATGGAATCTCAATCTTGACGACAAGGCTGATTTGAAGATGACGGATTTGATAGGACTCCAACAAGGTTGGGTCCTAATCACTTAGAAGGAATCAATAAGAACCCTGTGAGATTGTAATAAAACCTCATCTAGTTACTTATATCCTATAAAGAAGTGTGGCTATGGTTTATTTTGGGGCCTTAGGGCTTAGTGGCCGTCACCCCCTTTACTGGGCTAGTCGGCTAGGGTTTCCCCCTGCTTAGGTCGGTTACAGAGCCAACCTAGCCGCCACCTGTTCCCTCGAAGGCAGGTAGGCTATAAAAGGGGCAAAAAGGTAATTTTAGTTAGGTAAGCACACCATGGGCTAGGGTTTGCAACCCTATATAATGATGTAGCCGCCCCCTCTCTTTTATCAAGCAATCATCTATTTTATTTCAGTCTTGTGTCGAGTCTAGGAGGGATGAACCCCTACAGCGTTCCAAGGGTTGATCTCCCTCAAGGGTCAAAATCTATAGAGCTCCTTCTGAGATTTTATCATTGCCTCTATCTTCGTTGGGTCTACTGCCACTCCATCCTCTGATATAATGTGCCCTAGATACTCCACTTTATGTTGTAAAAAGCTGCACTTTGACTGTTTAACATAAAGGGTGTTCTCCCGAAGAATCGTTAGAACAGTTCGTAAGTGCTAAAAATGCATATCAAGCGTAGGGCTATAAATGAGAATATCATCTAAAAATACCAACACGAACTTATGTAGAAAACTCCAGAAGATGTCATTCATCAGGCTTTGAAAAGTGGAAGGAGCATTCATAAGTCTGAAAGGCATTACCAAAAACTCGTAGTGGTTGTTATGTGTGTGGAATGTAGTTTTCGGGACATCTTCAATGCATACCCGAATATGGTGATAACCGAAATAGAAATCCAATTTTATGAAGACTCGAGCTCCTTTTAATTCATCCAAGAGCTCATCTACGACTAGTGTAGGATATTTCTCTTTGACGGTGATGGCATTTAAAGCCCGGTAATCAACGTACATCTGTCACGTACTATCCTTCTTGCGCACTAGCAACACTGGTGAAGAGTAAGGGCTGCAGCTTGGTCGAATTACTTTGGTGTCGAGCATCTCCTTGATGATATTCTCAATCTCATCCTTCTGCAAGTGAGGGTAGCATTATGGTCTCAAATTTGATGGAGGTTTGCCCGACAGAATAGGTATGTGGTGGTCATGCGGCTAGTTAGGGGGTAGCCCACGCTACTCTGTGAAAACATCCACAAATTTGTCCAGCATGAGGGCAAGCATAGGATCTGAATTTTACACATTCTCCTCCTTGGATGGCTGCTAGATATGCATCAAAAATCCTCCATGTGCTTTGTGCAAAACATCTGTTGCATCGAAACGGTGGACATATGGCTCCTGCGCTTGCCTCACAATGTGACCTGTCTCCCTTTGCAATAAAACTTCATAATTAGTTTAGAAAAATTTCAAGAGATATCACCTAGCATTGTGAGCCATTCGATCCCAAGCATGGCTTCATAATTATCGATGGATAGGAGGAAGAAATCTGCTACCACTTTTCTTGGTCTTGGAGGAGTAGTTTCACCCGCGGGCACCGTTGGTCGCAATTGAGGATTCGACCGTCGGCGACCTTTATGTCGAACTTGTTACAACTTTTGATTTGAAGCACCATACATGCAGCAACTTTACTATTGAGGAAGTTATTTATGCTGCCCATATCAATGAGAACGGTGATGGATTGCTGTTTTAGAAGTCCTATAACTTTCATCATTTATGGGTTGGTGTAGCCAGCCAACGCATGCACTGCGTAGTCAACCGGTTAGGGCTCTTCCTCCATGGCTTCCTCTTTAGGTTCGGGGCCTTCTTCAGATGGTTCGCTGTCCTCATCTTCCACTGGTTTAATCATGAGGAGCTAGCCCTTTTTGCAGCGATGTTCTCGGCTCCACGGTTCATTGCAGTGCCAATGCAACCCCTTAGCCGGAAGTTCATGAAGCTCGTCTCTTGTTAATTTCTTTGGTGCAGGGCTCGGATGGTAGTAGAGGGGGCTATAGGCCTTGTCATGGCTGGTTGGGGAGCAACCCTTGTCTTTCATACCTCGTGGTTCAATCATTCTTCTTGGATACGCGCGAAGGAAATCATTGCCATAAGAGTGTACGGTTGCCACGCCTTTACTTCTCCTGGAGTCTCCAGCTTTAGGCCCTCAATAAAAGTCATTAAAAGTTGTTTCTCAGACTAATCCATAGTTTGATTAGATAAACATTCAAACCTTGTTTGGTATTCTTGTATTGTAGAGGTTTGATAAATCTTTGCCAATTGTCCATCGATGTTGTCGAAATCGGTTGGACCAAAGCGGTTTTGTAGTCCTTCCTTGAATCGCTGCCAAGAGAGACCTCCATGGATGTGCTCAAACCAATTGAACCATTGAATAGCATCTCCCTCGAGGTGGATGGTAGCAATCTCCACCCGTGTAGCGTCAGCGGTTCGGTATAACCGAAAATAGCACTCCGCGTGCGAGATCCATCCAATCGGGTCTCCCTCTTCCCATCTTGGAAAGTCCACCTACATGCATGGATTATTCTGATTAGGGATGATATGTCCATGCTCTTGAGGATCATCTCACTAATCTGAAGTCTCTCCATGCTATGACTTCCTCGAACTTGATGGTCGGCCTATGCTGAATTCGGTGAATAGGGATCGTACAGCTTTCAAAGGCTTCAAACTTAGCGTTGATGGCCTCCTCTAATGCCATGGTGTATGCCTCTAGATCTGTAATATTAAGATCTTTTGTTTGTTGACAGGTTAGTGGCATGAGATTTTTAGAGAGGTGGTGGCCGATTGGATCGGTGGATCAGTGGAGATGCAGGTAGGCTACTGTTTAGGGCAGATTGGGATGGCTGTTTGGCTATAGTTTTGTTAGGGTTTTTTAAGAGGTAATAGTAGAGATTGAAGATGAGAAGGAGAGTCTCAAATCTGGAAAAGATGGCAGCGAGATCCGATAAAATTTTGATGAAAGATCACTGCGGTATATGCTGTATTACCGAACATAATTCCTATCAAAGAAGCAACAGTTTCTCGACGTTAATTCCAGCAAAAATATGAGAAATTTATGGAAAATTTCAATATCAGAATCTTGGTTCAGATGGTGACAGTAGTAGTAATTTGGATCAAGAAAATTTTGGCAGCATAATGGTAGAAAAATTGTTGAAAACAAGATTACAGAATTCTCGTAGTAAAATTTCAAGACTACGCGATGAAGATTTGCAGCACTATAAGTTGGGATCTAGAAAGAATTTTTTCCATAGATTAGTCTTAAATAAAAGCTAAGATGGTCTGTGAATTTGTGTGAAAGTTTCAGCCAGAAAGGATGATCAAATGTTTAGGTTCAAAAGGCAACAATCGGCTGAAAGTTTTATGTAGCTTTTCCCCTTCACAATGATGATAACGTTTGCGATGGTAGAATTTTGCAGCAAAGAAACTTTGGAAAAACTTCTCCTATGTATAAGATAAAGGAATAGCAGTAGCAAGAGGCATGAGTTTTGGAGTTTTTACGAGATCTATGATGTCGACGTTGAGGATGGTAGCAGATTGATGGATCTGCGACTTGGTGGGCGATGGTGGATGAAGGTGACGTCAAAAGCAAATGCGGGAATTACTTGTAAGATGGAGGCAGCATAGATGGCTACAGGGCAGCAAGAACGTGGCTCTGATACTAGATGATAAAACCCCAGGAGGAGCTCTATAGACTTTGACCCTTGAGGGGGATCAACCCTTGGATCGCTGTAGGGGTTCCTCCCTCCTAGACTCGGCACAAGGCTGAATAAAAGATGATATTGATAAAAGAGAGGGGACAGCTATATCATTATATAGGGTTCTAAACCCTAGCCCATGGGGTGCTTGCTGATAGGACTCCAGCAGGGTTGAGTCCTAATCATCTTAGTACTAGTCAATAAAAACCCTATTAGATTATAATAAAGTCACTCCTATCTTATAAAGGAGTATGGCTAGGGTTTAGATTAAACCTTAGGTAGCCGTCGCTCCCCTTATTGGGTTGGTTGGCTAGGATTTTCCCCTACTTAGATCGGCTATAGAGCCAACTTAGCTACCACATGTTCCTATTAAGGCAGGTCGACTATAGGAGGGGCAAAGGGGTAATTTTACATAGGCAAGCACCCCCTTAGGCTAGGTTTTGATCCCTATTTAAAGATGTAGCCGCCCCCCTCTTAAATCAAGTAATTATAAATTTTATTTCAACATTGTGCCGAATCTAGGAGGGAGGAACCCCTACAGCGTGTTGGGAAACCTCAGCGGGTGCATCGCATGCGCAGCGGGTGCATCTCCCTAGGTAAAATCAAATCATCGTGCAAAAGATTGGTGTCACGAAAAAAATACAAACACTGATAAAATCACGATGTGAGAGAGATTGATTTTACCTAGGGAGATCGTATATCCCTATTTTCCAGATCCGGATGGAGAAGATGAAGGAGGTCAAGCGTCCTCCTCTCTAGCGGTATCCACATTATGGATCTCTGCAGCGAAACTCCTCTAATCTAATCTCGTAACTCTTGCATAGAGGGAGGGAGGAGAATAGGAGGTGGTAGCTAAAGTTGTAGCCTATCAACCCTAAGTCTCCCCTCCTATTTATATAGAGCCACCAAAACCCTAGGGCTCCTTCCTTAGTGGGTATTGGATCTCCATTCAATAACCCACTAATCTTGCATTATTGGATCTCTATCCAATAATCTCCTTAGGCTTATAATTGGGCCTTAATCAAGGAGCCCATCAACAAAGGGTCTCATCTAATGAGAATAGGGGCTAATTGGATCTTCATCCAATCCTCTATTCGGTGAAGCATCCACCATATATGTGTGACCCTCTAGGCCCAATACCGAGCTGGCCGTGAGTCACTCACAGCAGAACTCTTTATGATATAGTGAATTATTATCTCCATAATAATTCACTCGACTCATCGACTACGGACGTATTAGGCCACTATGCCATAGTCCCCAGACGGTACAGGGGGATCGAATCCATCGGACCTGTCTGTCCACAATTACCATGTATCTATAATCCCTCATCCAACTAATATCCCAGAGACCGTATATTGAACATGGTACTATCAGGTCACAAACAGAATCAATTTATCTTGCTCTATTCGGATTCTACGGAGAGCTCATCTCTCAATCCGAATGACCCTGGCCATGGATTTGTCTGAGCAAGCATATATGAGATATTTCTCTCATGATATCGAGAGTGGATGATCCTCTTTTGACACTCAATTATCTTCGTAAGGTTGGCTACCAATCCCGATAATCAATTGTACCAGATCTGGAACTTTCAAAACCTGAAGTTTGGCATCAAAGAAAGGAGTACTCATACAAGGCATCCTTGGTGTCTTAAGTCTAAGGACCAGATACACAACTGGGACTATGAAATCGCTGTCTGATATTATGTATCATTACCCATACAACATTCCATAAGTGGATCAATCAGTGAACTCATTCTCTAATGAACACCTGTACTATATCCTTAGTGTCTCCACACAAGTGGCTATGAGACCAGCTGCCTCCATCATATGGACGGGTATATGGTACACCGATCTATCTGGTTATCTCAATGTCCCTCTTGAGTAACCTATGACCGAGATTATTTAGGATCTGTGTTTAAAGGTGAATTGATCTCATTATCGTGATCTCATCACGATCCGATTCCCATTGCACAGAACCAAGTACATCACAATATATATGTAACAAATAATATAATGTGACAATATGCCAATATTAATCATAAGCAAAAAGATCACACAGCGTGTCACACGTGCCATCACTCACGTGATTGGCATGTAGGGCACCTGTAACCAGCAATCTCCCACTTGACCAAAAGCCAATCACCTATGTGTCTGATCCCCATCAGACCCCTGTGACGCTCAAATACAATATGAGTCAGCGGCTTCGTTAGTGGATTTGCAATGTTATCTTCGGATGGAACTCTTTTCATTGCTATATCTTTTCGGGTCATGATCGCTCTAATCAGATGGAACCTCCTCAAAACAATTCTGATGAGACCTGGATTTCCTTGCTAGAGTTATCGCCCTGTCGCTGTCACAATATATGGCAGTCAGCTCCACGCTGCTTGGTATGACTCCCAAATCCTTGATAAACTTCTTCATCCAAATCCCTTCATCTTGCTGCTTCTACTACAGCAATGTATTCTGCCTCTGTGGTCGAGTCAGTAGTAGTATCTTACTTGGAACTCTTCCAGCTTACTGCTCCTCCATTCATGGTGAAAATATACCCTGAATTTGACTTGCTATCATTAATATCAGACTGAAAACTTGAGTCCATGTAGCCCTCAACCTAGAGGCTACCTCCTCCATATACCAGTAAAAGATCCTTAGTCCTTCTCAAGTACTTAAGGATACACTTTACTGCCTTCAAGTATTCTAAACCTGGATTTGCCTGATATCTGCTCGTGACACTCAGAGCATGTGCTATATCAGGCTTGGTACATAGCATCGCGTACATGATAGACCCTATCGCTGAGGCATAAGGTATCTTATCTATGTCTGCCATTTCTTTAGAAGTCTTTGGGGATATATTCCTAGAAAGTGATAGTTCATGTCTCATCGGTATAGGACCTCTCTTGGAATTCTCCATGCCAAACCTTTTGACAATGGAGTCTATGTACTTAGACTAGTACAAGCCAAGCATCCTTTTGGATCTATCTTTATAGATCTCAATCCCCAAAATATAGGATGCTTCCCCTAAGTCTCTTATGGAGAAGTTTCTGGATAGCCAAGCCTTGACTGTGGAGAGCATTCCTACATATTTCCAATGATTAGGATGTCATCCACATGTAGCACCAAGAAGGTGATAGCGCTCCCACTTACCTTCCTGTACACACAAGGCTCATCTTCGTTCTTAACGAAGTCATAAGATCTGATCACCTCAACAAATCTTGTGTTCCAACTTCAGGAAGCTTGCTTCAATCCATAAATGGATCTAAGCAACCTGCACACTTTATCTGGACTCTCTTTGGATACGAATCCCTCTGGTTATATCATATACATCTCTTCCTCGAGGTTGCCATTGAGGAATGCCGTTTTGACATCCATCTGCCAGATCTCATAGTCATAGTGTGCTGCACTGGCCAAAATAATTCTAATGGACTTAAGCATGGCTATAGGTGAAAAGGTTTCATCATAGTCAACTCCTTGTCTTTGACGATATCCTTTAGCTACCAGCCTTGCTTTATAGGTCTCTACCTTTCCATCCACTCCGATCTTCTTCTTGAAGATCCATTTGTAGCCGATGGGTACAATACCCTCAGGTGCATCCACAAGGTTCCAAACCTTGTTAGAGTACATGGAATCCATCTCAGAATTCATGGCTTCTTGCCACTTCCCGAAGTCTATACTCATAATAGCCTCCTCGTAGGTCTAAGGATCAACATCCTGAGAGTCATCTCCACTGATGTGTACCACATATCTTTCAGGAGGGTGAGATACACTACTAAACCTACGTAAATTTAGAATTTGTGTGTTAGGTACCTGAACAAACTCGGGCTCTGGAATGGTGTTTGAGCTAGGTTCTCCAACCTCGCTCAATTCTATCTCACTCCCATATTTTTCACTAAGAATATGTTCCTCCTCAAGGAACACAGCTCTCTTGGCAACAAAGACCTTTCGGTCCTCGAGATGATAGAAATAATACCCATAAGTTTCCTTTGGGTATCCCACGAATGTGTATCATTCTATCCTTGATTCCAACTTATCGGGGTTATGTCTTCCAACGTGGGCAGGACAGCCCCAAATCTTAATAATTTTAAGATCGGGCTTCTTTCATTTCCATATCTCATATGGTGTAGACACTACCGACTTTGATTGAACTCTGTTCAGAAGGTAAGCTGCAATCTCTAGGGCAAACCCCCAGAATGAGACGGGTAGGTCAGCGAAACTCATCATGGATCGCACCATATCTAACAGTGTGCGATTCCTCCTTTCTGATACACCATTGAGTTGAGGTGTATAAGGAGGTGTCCATTGGGATAGAATCTCATTGTCCCTGAGGAAATGGGTGAACTCCGTACTTAAGTACTCTCCTCCTCGATCTGATCGAAGAGTCGTAGTACTTCTTTCAAATTTGGTTCTCTACCTCATTCTTATATTCCCTGAATTTCTCGAAGGCCTCAGATTTGTACTTCATAAGTACACGTGTCCATACCTAGAGAAATCATCAGTGAATATAATGAAGTATGACTAATCACCTATAGCTTGAGTCGACATGGGACCACATACATCACTATGTATGAGTTCCAATAACTCGGTGGCTCTCTCTCCAGTTCCACTAAAAGGAGAGTTGTATATCTTCCCACAAAGGCAAGGTTCATAAGTTGCATATGTCTCATAGTCAAATGGATCTAAGTATCTATCTTTCAACAACTTTTGAACCATTCGCTCATGTATATGACCTAGCCTATAATGACATAGGTATGCATGATTCACCTCATATCTTTTCCTCTTAGACATATTTATATTCATGATATATGGAGAAGTGTCTAACACATATAAGCCATTTATTAGGGTCCCTCTGGTGATGATCTTATCATCCATTATTATTGAACAACTATTATTCTCAAAAACTAATTTATATCCACTAATTGTCAAACAAGATATAGAAATAATATTTTTGATGATAGAGGGAATAAAATAGCATGCATCTAATGCAATAATAGCTCCACCAGGCAGATGTAGGGTGACCTCTCCAATAGCAACTGCAGCAACTCTTGCTCCATTGCCCATCTTGAGGTCCATCTCGCCTCTAGCCAATCTCCTAGGTCTTGCCAGAACCTGCAACGAATTGCAAATATGATAAACACTCCCGGTATCCAATACCCATGTGTTATCATGAAAATCTGACAAGTGGAGACTGATCATGAATATACCTGAAGCTTCTCCAAGCTTCTGTCTCGCCATCTCTGCAAGGTAGTCCTTACAGTTCCTCTTCCAATGTCCGTCTTGGCTATAGTGGAAGCATTGTCATTTGTCCTTTGCCGGGTATTTATTGGCAACCTTTGCCTTACTTGATCTTTCTTTGCCCTTGCCCTTCTTAAGGATCTTGTTGGCATTCCTTTTCTTTTTGGTCTCACCAATATAGAGAACTGGCTTCTCCTTCTTGATGGCACTCTCAGCTTCCCTCAACATATTAAGGAGCTCAGAGAGAGTCACCTCAAACTTGCTCATGTTAAAATTCATGATGAAGTGAGAAAAGGAATCTGGTAGGGATTGAAGTATAAGATCAATACATAGATTATCCTCTAGGACTATTCCTAGACCTGTGAGTTTCTCGATCCACTCTATCATCTTTAGGACATGATTCTCAATCGACGTCCCTTCTGTCATCCTAGCTTGGAAGAGCTTCTTAGATATCTCATATCTTTGAGTTCTTCCCTGTTTCTCAAACAGCTGGCGGAGATGAAGATGGATAGAATCTGCATCCATGTTCTCATGTTGCCTTTGTAACTCAGGAGTCATGGAGGCCAACATGTAACATTTTGCTAACGCGGAATCATCTATGTACTTCATATAGCGAGTGATCTCATCCTCGCTTGCCCCTTCTTCCAGCATGGGCACGATTATATCAAGGACGTATGCGATTTTCTCCGTCGTGAGAATAATTCTCAAATTACGGAGCCAATATGTATAGTTTGGACTAATGAGGCGGTTGGCATCAAGAATGCCACATAGGGGGTTTGTGAGCGACATGTTTATGACAAAGCAAGATATAGCAAAAATAAATAATATACAGATTTTACAGAAAATACTAATTAAGATACGAACTTCTATCTTAATGTGCTGCCACTATTTTCTTAGCGAATTACGCGACACCCTTGACACGTGAGACAGAAGTCTCCGGTAGACTCCTAGTGGGGATCAGGATCCAATTGGCGTCTTAGTCCAACCTTGAGGGACTCGACCAATTACACTAAGCCCAAAAGGTAGGCAACTCTTGCCAATCACAACTCCTTGTGATTTCTGTCATGTTCGGCCTTCGAATCATCAAGGTCTCAAGGGACACGACCAACCATAACGTTCAGTTAAGTCATCACCATCGTTACAAGATGAGTCTGATTCAATGATATTCCCTCGAGGGACTCGACCAAGCATACCATGTCCTCAGGTCACCGGTGACATCTCTATGTCATAGGCAAGAACTCGATCACGTAGATAGGTGAGCCTCGAGGGACTCGACCAACTCAACCTATGTCGTGATTCAATTTCTTCCTATAACGATGGAAGGCCACGTGGGTCAATCTTATTACCTCACGCTTACCGACTTAATATTATCTGAGGAGTTTTTATTTTCTATCGGTCTCCTAATATGTCGTGTCACACACATACATATTTAATATATATCTACATCGCATGTAAATATATATATATATATATATATATATATATATATATATATATATATATATATATATCTAGTAGGTGTATAACACATCACACATGCAAGCCACACTGGATGATCATGAGTCGACACCTAATATGATTAAGCCTGAGCCAATGGGCCTAATCACTCACAATCGAATCTATGTGCATTAGCGCATCTCCATGCCCTGTGATTGTTGATCTCGTCATCATCGGTTCCGTCGGATCGTCGCATCCCCATGCGTCATGATCTCCCGCCACGGCATCGTGGGTCCCGCCCGCTGTAACCTCCACGCTCCCGCTGTGCCTCTCCATGTAATTACAAATAATGACAAGCATGCAGGCTCAACAATAAACGAGAAAAACGTAGGCTCGCAGACCTCAAAAATAATAATAATCATAATTACACACATCACAACACATGGCTCATGATCATCCATCCACAACATACATCACATGTACATCACATCATATATAGGATTACTAGATATATATAATAATTAATTAAACTATTTAATTAATTATTTTTCTAGAAATCAGGATATGCTCAGAATTTCCAGAATTATCAAGGGCATTCTCATAATTTTGGATGAGAGGACAGTCCTTAGAATTTCTAGAATTGTTGAGGGCATTTTTAGAATTCTGCATATGAGGACATTCCTCAAAATTTTTTAAAATCAAAGGGGTAGGATCATCATTTTACTTAAAAGGATACCCTAGCCCTCCCCTTGCACCCATCTACGCCGTCGCCGTTGCTGCTGCCCTGTGCAGGTGGCGGCACTACATGCCGTCGGCATACGCAGTCGCCCTTGCGGCAAGCGCTGCGGCCTTCGGGCGGCACCTCACAGGCTGGCGGCGCCGCCTTGTGCGGGCGCTGCCCTTGCTGGCGGCCGCTCTTGCCAGCGACAGCCCTTGCAGGCGGTAGCCGTGGCCGCGAGGCTGCCCCTTGCGGCCTTGCAGCGGGCAGCTGCCCCTTGTAGGCTGGCCACAGTCGTTCGTGCCCGCGGGGCTGCTGCCACTGCGGGTGGCCCCCCTTGTAGGGGGCCTGGCCATAGCCGGCCGCCCCCTTGCATGTGGTCGGTCGCCTTGCAAGGGGGCTGGACGTGGCCATGCCCGGCTGCCCCTTGCAAGGGCTTCCTTCCCTATGAAAACGCAACAAGAACGCGTAGAACGATTCTACGTAATTCAATCTCATCACATGCAGTTTAAAACAAATCTTTCGCACGAAAACCTTGGCTCTAACATCACTATTGGGAAACCTCAATGGGTGCATCGCATGCGCAGCGGAAATCAAAAACAAAAACCAGTTTTCCACGTAGATCAAATCGTCATGCAAAAGATTGGGGTCGCGAGAAAAATGCAAAAATCGATAAAACCACGATGTGAGAGAGATTGATTTTACCTAGGGAGATCGTATATCCCTGTATTCCCGATCCGGATGGAGAAGATGAAGGAGGTCAAGCGTCCTCCTCTATAGCGGTATCCACACGATGAATCTCTGAAGGGAAACTCCTCCAATCTGATCTCGCAACTCTTACGCAGAGGGAGGGAGGAGAATATGAGGTGGTGGCTAAAGTTGTAGCCTATCAACCCTGAGTCTCTCCTCCTATTTATAGAGAGCCACCAAAACCCCAGGGCTCCTTCCTTAGTGGCTATTGGATCTCCATCCAATAACCCACTAATCTTTCATTATTGGATCTCTATCCAATAATCTCCTTAGGCCTTAATCAAGGAGCCCATCAACATAGGGTCTCATCTAATGAGAATAGGGGCTAATTGGATCTTCATCCAATCCTCTATTCGGTGAAGCATCCACCATATGTGTGTGACCCTCTAGGCCCGATACCGAACTGGGCGTGAGTCACTCCCATCAGACTCCTAATATAGTGAATTATTTTCTCCATAATAATTCACTCGACTCATCGACTATGGACGTACTAGGCCACTACGCCATAGTCCCCAAACGGTACAGGGGGATCGAATCCATCGGACTTGTCTATCCATAGTTACCATATATCTATAATCCCTCATCCAACTAATATCCCAGAGACCGTATATTGAACATGGTACTGTCAGGTCACATACATAATTAATTTATCTTGCTCTATTCGGATTCTACCGGAGAACTCCTCTCTCAATCCGAATGACCCTGGCCAGAGATTTGTCTGAGCAAGCACATATGGGATATCCCTCTCATGATATTGAGAGTGGATGATCCTCTATTGACACTCAATTACCTTCGTAAGGTTGGCTACCAATCCCGACAACCAGCTATACCAGATTTGGAACTTTCCAAACCTGTAAGTTTGGCATCAAAGAAATGAGTACTCATACAAGGCATCCTTGGTGTCTTAAGTCTAAGGACCAGATACACAACTAGGACTATGAAATCACTGTCTGATATTATGTTTCATTACCCATACAGCATTCCATAAGTGGATCAATCAGTGAACTCATTCTCTAATGAGCACCTGTACTATATCCTTAGTGTCTCCACACAAGTGGCTATGAGATCAACCGCCTCCATCATATGGATGGGTATATAGTACATCGATCTATCCGGTTATCTCAATGTCCCTCTTGAGTAACCTATGACCGAGATTATTTAGGATCTGTGTTTAAAGGTGAATCGATCTCATTATCGTGATCTCATCACGATCCGATTCCCATTGCACAGAACCAAGGGCATCACAATATATTTGTAACAAATAATATAATGTGAGAATATACCAATATTAATCATAAGCAAAAAGATCATACTGCGTGTCATACGTGCCATCACTCACATGATTGGCATGCAGGGCACTTGTAACCAGCATAGCGTTCCAAGGGTTGATCCCCCTCAAGGGTCAAAATCTATAGAGCTCCTTCTGGGGTTCTATCATCGGGTATCAGAGCCACGTTCCTGCTGCCCTGTAGCCATCATCCACACCTCCATCTTCCAAGCAATTCCCACAATTGCTTTTGACGTCGCCTCCATCCACCGTCGCCCACCAACCACTGATCCATCCATCTGCTGCCGCCCCCTGCGAGATCTAGAAATCTGGTATATTTTTTATCATCTATGCCTCTTCAATACTGTAAGATTCCTTACTTTACACATTGAATATTTTTCCCAAATTTTATCCGCTGCAAATTTCGTTCGTCACTAACATTATCGTTGTTGCGAAGGCGAAATACTGTAGAAATTTTTAGCTGCATTTTCGCCTCTTGAAATTGGTTTATTTCTTCTCCTTTCTGGCCAAAATTTTTACACAATTTTAAAGATCAACTTGGCTTTCATCTAGGACTGATTTCTAGAAAAAATACCTTCTGGAACTAGTTTTCTTGTGCAATCTTTCACCATCATGCAGTGCTGAAATTTTACGACAAAGGATTTGCCTTTCATCTTTTGCCCTATTTCTGTACCGTTACAATGCCAAAATTTTGTCAAACTTTTTACTAGTTTTAACAACATCTGAACCAACGGTTTCTACATAATTTCCTTGAACTTTCCCTTAGAATTTATGTCGAGAAGTCATCGTTTCTCTGATGTAAAATCTGTTCGGTAGGACAACACATCGTAACACCTTTTCTCGCCGAATTATATCAAATTTGAGTGCTATTTTTTGTAAGATTTTGGACTCTCTTTTCCTAATCTCCAAACCCTATCATCCTCATCAAAAATCCTTCCAAACCTTACCCTAAACCGAACCTAAATAGCCACCCAAATCAGCCCTAAACCATAGCCTACTCCCATACAAACCGATTCACCTTCCAACCGGCCACCCCCTTCTCCAAAATTCTCATGCCACTAACCTGACAATAGAAAAAAGACCTCAATATTATAGATCTAGATGTGTATACTATGGCATCAGAGGAGGCTATCAATACAAAGCTTGAAGCCTTTGAAAATCGCATGGAAGAGAAGATGCGATCCCTTTTCGCCGAATTCAATATTGGCTGACCGTCGAGTCCGAGGAAATCACAGCAAGGAGAAACTTCAGATCGGTGAGATGATCCTCAATAATTGGGCCATATCGTCTCTGATCCCAACAATCCATGCATGAAAATTGACTTCCCTAGGTGGGAAGAAGGAGACCCGACCGGGTGGATCTCGCGCGTGGAGTGCTATTTTCTACTGAACCGCCGACGCCACACGAGTGGAGATTGCTACCATCCACCTCGAGGGAGATGCTATTAAGTGGTTTAATTGGTTTGAGCACACCCATGGAGGACTCTCTTGGCAGCAATTCAAGGAAGGACTACTAAACCGCTTCGAACCAATCGATTTCGACAACATCGACGGACAATTGGTGAAGATTCGTCAAACCTCTACAATATCAGAATACCAAATAAGGTTTGAACGTTTATCTAACCAAACTATAGATTGGTCTGAGAAATAACTTTTAGGGACTTTTATTGAGGGCCTAAAGTCAGAGATTCAAGGAGAAGTAAAGGCGTAACAACCGTACACTCTTATGGCGACGATTTCTTTCGCGCGTATCCAAGAAGAACGATTGAACCATGAGGTACGAAGGATAAGGGTCACTCCCTGACCAGCCATGCTGAGGCATACAACCCCCTCTACTGCCATCTGAGCCCTCGCACCAAAGAAATTGATGAGGGATGAGCTTCGTGAACGATCGGCCAAAGGATTTTGTTGGCACTGCGACGAACCGTGGAGCCGAGAACATCACTACAAAAAAGGTTGGTTCCTTATGATTGAACCAGTGGAGGATGAGGATAGTGAACCATCTGAAGAAGGCCTCGACCCTGAAGAGGAAGCCATGGAGGAAGAGCCCCAACCGACCGACTACGCAGTGCACGCATTGGCCGGCTACTCCAACCCGCAGACGATGAAAGTTGGAGGACTTCTAAAATAGCAACCCATCACCGTTCTCATTGATACGGGCAGCACAAATAACTTCCCCAACAGTAAGGTTGCTGCATGTATGGCACTTCAAATTGAAGGTTGCAACAAGTTCGATGTAAAGGTCACCGACGGCCGAATTCTCAATTGCGACCAATGGTGCCCGCGGGTAAAACTACTCATCCAAGACCAAGAAGTGGTAGCTGATTTCTTCCTCCTACCCATCGATGATTATGAAGCCGTACTCAGGATCTAATGGATCACAATGCTAGATGATATCTCTTGGAACTTTTCTAAATTAATCATGAAATTTTATTGCAAAGGGAGATAGGTCACATAACGAGGCAAGCGCGGGAGCCATATTTCCACCATTTCGTTGCAACGAATGGAGAAAGTTTTGCACAAAGCACATGGTGGATTCTTGATCCATATCCAGCAGCCATCTAAGGGGGAGAACGTACAAAACTCATATCCTAAGCTTGCCCTTTTGCTGGATGAATTCGTGGATGTTTTCTCGGAGCCGCGCGGGCTACCCCCTAACCGGCCGCAAGACCACCGCATTCTTATTTTGCTAGGCAAACCTCTAGCAAATTTATGATTGTACTACTATCCTCACTTGTAGAAGGATGAGATCAAGAACATTATTAAAGAGATGCTTGACACCGGAGTGATTTGACTGAGTTGCAGCCCTTACTCGTCACCGGTGTTGCTAGTGCGCAAGAAGGATGGTACGTGGCGGATGTGCGTTGACTATCGGGCTCTAGATGCCATCACCGTCAAGGATAAATATCCTATTCTAGTCGTAGATGAACTGTTGGATGAATTAAAAGGAGCCTGAGTCTTTACTAAATTGGATCTTCGATCCGGATACCATCATATATGGGTATGCACTGAAGATATTCCGAAAACTGCATTCCACACGCATAACGACCACTACGAGTTTTTGGTAATGCCTTTCGGGCTTACAAATGCTCCTTCTACCTTTCAAAGTGAATGACATATTCCAAAAGTTTCTACGTAAGTTTGTATTGGTATTCTTTGATGATATTTTCATTTATAGCCCTACGCTTGATATACATTTTGAGCACTTATGAACTGTTCTAACCATTCTTCGAGAGAATACTCTTTATGTTAAATAGTCAAAGTGTGGCTTCTTACAGCATCAAGTGTAGTATCTAGGGCACATTATATCAGAGAATGGAGTGGCGATAGACCTAGTAAAGATCGAGGTAATGTAAGGATGGCCGAGACATATAAACGTAAAATCACTATGCGGCTTCCTTGGGCTCACGGGCTACTACTGGAAGTTCGTGAGAGATTATGGCAAGATTAGTGCCCCACTCATGTCCCTGCTCAAGAAGGACTCCTTTTCATGGTTGGATCAAGCCTCCACAGCCTTTGAAAGACTCAAGGTCGCCATGACGATGATGCCGATCCTAGCGCCACCCGATTTCAGCCGAACTTTTATGATTTAGGCCGATGCGTCCGGAGTTGGAATTGGGGCTGTTCTAATGTAAGATGGCCAACCCCTTGCCTACACCAGTAAAGCTTTATTTCCTTCACATCTTAAAATGTCCATGTGTGACAATGAATTGCTTGCCATCATTCACGCAGTCACATCTTAAGACTAACCACCAAAGCCTTAAATATTTTTTGGAGCATAAAATATCCTCCCCAGAGCAGCAACGATGGGTAACTAAACTCCTTGGCTTTGATTATGAAATTACTTACCGAAAAGGAAAAGAGAATGTTGTTGCAGATGCCCTATCTTGGCTACCGGGACAAGCCAAAATTTCAGCTATCTCCCTTCCCTCCACCGACTTCCTTGACAACATTAGGGAGGAATGGAAGAATGATCCAGAAGCTTGAGCAATCATAGAAAAGTTAGAGAAGGACCCAGGGTCCATGGGTCACTACTCGTGGGATTCGAAGGACTTGCACTACAAAGATCGAATTGTTATTGTTCCTTCTTCCCCTTGCATTCAAATTATTTTACATGAGATGCATTCTTTACCCTCAGCAGGGCACTCCGGATTTCTGAGGACTTACAAAAGGGTGAAGCAAAACTTCTTTTGGAAGGGCACGAAAAAATTGATTTATGATTATGTATCCAAATGTGATGTATGTTAGCAGCAGAAAGGTGAAACAGTGGCAAGTCCAGGGAAACTACAACCATTATCCATACCGGACTCAGCATGGACCGACATTTCTGTGGACTTCATTAAGGGGCTGCCACTATCCCAAGAGCTCTATCATCTACAGGGCACCCAGTTGAAGGTGAGCACAGCCTATCATCCCCAAATAGATAGCCAAACAGAAGTGGTGAACAGATGCCTCGAGACATACATATGGTGCTTCACTAGTGATCGGCCCAAAGAGTAGGCAAGGTGGCTTCCTTGGGCCGAATGGTGGTACAACGTGACATTTCATTCATCAACTAAATGTACCCCTTATGGGGTATTGTATGGCCAACTGGCCCCTGTAATACCCAGATATGCGCTTGGTTCGGTCAAAGTAGATCAAGTCGACCAAAATTTGATTAACAGGGACAAACAACTGTAGCTGCTGAAAGACAACTTGAATGCCGCTCAAGCCCGCATGAAGCAACAAGCAGAAAACCACCAGAGTGAGCGGGAATTCGTAGTGGGAGATTGGGTTTACCTTTGACTCTAGCCATACAAGCAGCTATCAATCAATGTAAGAGCATCAATGAAGCTGTCTCCATGATTTTATGGACCATACCAGATCCTAGAGCACGTTGGGGCCGTGGCATTCAAATTAAAGCTTCCAGATGATGCTATGATATATCCTGTCTTCCACGTATCCTTTGTTGAATCTTGAATTTTGATGATGAAATCAATTGATGGGTTTTATAATCTAACTTGTGTGTTAGAGAAAATGATGCAGGATTAACTGCAATAGTAAAGGGCAGTACAATCAGATGTTGCGTTGGAGGTCAGCCAAGGTTCGGATGATGTTGTCGGGAGCTCACCAGGAACTCACCAGATGTTTACCGGGAAGTTCGTCGGGAGTTCGTCGACAGGTTGTCGAGAACTCGTCGAGAAGTTCACCAAAAGAATGCTGGAAGTTTGTTGGGAATTCGTTGAAAGAAATTGGGAGCTCGCCGAGGGTTCATCGGAAAGATGCCGGGAGTTCGTTAAAGAGACGATCGGACAACGAACATTGTACGTTGAGTGTCGTAGTTAGCATCGTAATGAGAGTTAGTTTTACTAACTCAATTAAGAGGCCACTAAGCTTTAATTGAGGCTGATTTGGACTTATTATAAAAGTCATTTTAGTAACCCAAGGTTAGATGAGACACAGCCTTGGAAGAAACGGTCTCCAAGATGACACAGTCTTTGAAGGTGTGTCAAGCAGTTGAACAGCCTAGATTGGGCGGTTGAACCGCCCAAACACAGTCTCCCAGAATGTTAGGTGGTTGAACCACCCAGAACACAGTCTTCCAGACTATTTCAAGCGGTTGAACTGCCCAGACATCGTCTCCCAGACTGTCAGGCGGCTAAATCGCCCAGAACACAATGTTCGAGACTAGCATATCGGGAACACTTAAAAATTGATTTTTGGCTCCACTTTTGAAGCCATTTGGAGCCTATAAATACCCCATTCATTCTTGTTGGAGAAAGGCAAGCAATCAAGAGCAAAAACCTTGTGAAAACGCTGTTATAATTCTCCTCATTTCGTCTTGCATAGTTTTTCATTTAAGAGAGAGCTTAGAGACTTGTAAAGGTTATCTCCTAAACCTATAAAAGGAGAATAGAGTTGTAAGAGGGTGGTTGATCTTCACCCATTAAAGAAAGATCTATAACAGAAGCCGGTGACCTCAACTGAGGAGGAATCAGGAGTAGACGTTGGTCACAAGATCGAACCACTATAAAATCAGTTTGCTTCCTCTTCTTTGCTCTTTATGTTAATTGCTTAATTGTCTACTACCTTTGCTTGCACTCTTACACACATCTCTTACTTAAGCACATTTCTGATTTGATTTTTATTGAGCAAATATTTAAATCAACGTGAAATTTTTATAAGCACTAATTCACCCCCCCCCCCCCCCCCCCCCCCCCCCCTCATCCCTTTTAGTGCCGCTTTGATCCTAACAATTGGTATCAGAGCCACATTTTCTCTATTCGGCTTAAAATCCAAGAGAGATGGCCTTTGTTGGTAATCAAGAGGGACTTTCTATCACTCATCGTCCCATGTTCAAAGGGACGTATTACATATATTGGAAAACTCGAATGAGAATTTTCCTACTTTCTATGGATTTTGAATTATGGTAAATTATTGAAAGTAGTTTTGAAAAGTCTTCCAAACCGATGAACGAATGAAATGATTCGGAAAAGAAGACTTTCTCTTTGAATGCTAAAGCGATGAATGCTTTATTTTGTTCTCTTGATAAAAATAAATTTAATCAGGTTTTTATGTGTGAAACTGCGCATGAAATATAGCACATACTCGAAGTTACACACGAAGGCACTAGTCAAGTCAAAGAGTCAAAAATTAATCTTTTGTTGCATAACTATGAGTTGTTTCGCATGAAACCAAGTGAGACCATAGGAGATATGTACACCCGTTTTACGGATGTCGTCAATGGTCTAAAAGCGCTTGGTAAAAGATTTTCTAATTTTGAACTTGTTAACAAAATATTAAGATCTCTTCCTAAAAGTTGCGATCCTAAAGTAACGGGAATACAAGAAGCAAAGGATCTAAATAATTTTCCGCTTGAAGAACTAATTGGATCTCTGATGACTTATGGAATGACATATATAGCACATGATGAACTCGAGAATAACCTTCCAAAGAACACGAAGGACATAACACTTAGAACCAAGGAAGACCACTTGAGAGAAAACTCAAGTGACGATGATGATGATGAGGACTTCACACTTACAAGAAAATTTAAGAAATTCTTAAAAATGACTAAAACAAGACAAGATGCAAAGAACAAAAGTGAACTAAAAAAAGACTCAATAATATGTTACGAATGTAAGAAGCTGGGACACTTCAAATATGAATGTCCCCAAGTGAAGAAGAAGCAACCAAAGAAGAAGAAGGCGCTCAAAACTACTTGGGACGACTGAAGTTCATCCGAAGACGAAGAGCCAACCAACAAGGAAGAAGTTGCAAATTATGCTTTAATGGCATTTGACAATGAGGTAAGTAATCTAAATGAATCTTCTTTATCTTATGATGAATTATTTAATACATTTAATGACTTGTTTGATGATCTTAAATTAGTTAGTAATAAGTATAATTTGTTAAAGAAAGATCATGTTTCACTTGATAGTAAGTTTAAAAATTTAAAAAAGGAGTATGATGAACATAGGATAGTTCATTGCACTAAGTGTGAAGAATTAGATATACTTAAGAAAGAAAATGTTTCATTACAAGAAATAATAGAAAATTTTAAAATAGTTAAAAATCTTTAAACATAATTCTTGTTAATAAGGGTCATGTTCATAGAAAGGAAGGAATTGGCTTTGTGAGTAACACTCAATAAAAGCCAACCATCTTCGTTAAATGACCTACATCATATGTTTCACCTATAAATAAATGTAATTTTTGTGAAAGAATGAGACACTATGCTTATAAATATTTATTTAAAAAGTATAGTCCATAAAAATTAATTTGGGTTTCTAAAGAAACCATAAACAACTCGATGCCATTAGTAAAATTAGGTAGAATTTTTCATGAGGGACCCAAAGGCAAATTGGTACCTAAACCAAAACCATCTTTCTTGTAGGTATGTCTCCAAACAAAGGATAGAAGCACTAAATGGTACCTTGATAGTGGATGCTCAAGGCATATGACTGGAGATCCAACTCATTTCTCCAAGCTTACTAGCCTAAATAAAGGATTTGTTATCTTCGGAGACAACAACAATGGAAAAATCATTGGGAAAGGAACCATAGGTAACAAATCAAACCTCTTGATTGAAGATGTATTATTAGTTGATGGTTTGAAACATAATCTACTAAGCATTAGTCAATTGTATGATAAATGATATATTATCAAATTTGAATCTAATGCTTGTATAATTAAAATACCACACAAAAATAGTTCTATGATTGCCTTAAGAAGCAATAATGTATATACTATTGACATTGATAATTTTTGTAATGAAATATGTTTTTCGACCTTAAATGATGATGCATGGATTTGGCATAGGAGACTAGGATATGCTAGCATAAAACTATTAAACCAAATCTTAACTAAAAATCTAGTAAGAGGAATGCCTAGCATCAAGTTCGTAAAAGACAAAGTTTGTGATGCATGTCAACTAGGAAAACAAATAAAAAGTAGTTTCAAAACAAAAAATCAAATAAGCACCTCTAGGCCACTACAATTGATCCATTTGGATTTATTGATACTAAAAGCTTAGGAGGTAGCAAATATGCGTTTGTTATTATAGACAATTATAGTAGATTCACTTGGACCTATTTCTTGTTACACAAAAATGATTCTTTTAAATGTTTTTCAAACTTTTGTAAACTTGTTCAAAACGAAATGGGTTTTATGAATTCATCTATACGTAGTGATCATGGTGGTGAGTTTAAAAATCATGATTTTTAAAATTTTTGTGACTCAAATGAGTATAATCATAATTTCTCTACTCCTAGAAATCCACAACAAAATGGAGTAGTGAAAAGAAAAAATAGGAGCTTACAAGAAATGGCTAGAACCATGTTAAACGAACATAGCTTACCCAAATATTTTTGGGCCGAAGCCGTTAACACAGCATGCTATGTCATGAATAGGGTTCTCGTAAGACCATTACTCTCCAAAACTCCTTACAAATTATGGAAAAATAAAAAAACCTAATATTTTATATTTTGAAGTATTTGGATGTAAATATTTTATTTTGAATGAAAAAGATGTCTTAGGAAAGTTCGATGCAAAATCCGATGAAAGCATATTTCTTGGTTATTCCTTAATTTCAAAAGCTTATCGTGTCTTTAATAAAAGAACTCTTGTAATTGAGGAATCCATCCATATTGTTTTTGTTGAGGTTTCCAATTTGAAGAAAATTGACTTTGATGATGATTTTGATTTTGATAATTTAAATTTGAATGATAAATCTCCTCTCCGAAACAACTTGGATGCATCTACTTCCAAGAAATCCTTACCCAAGGAATGAAAGTATGTAGATGCTCATCCTAGGGAGTTAATAATTGGAGATACATCAAAAAGTATTCAAACTCGTTCATCATTTAAGCATTTTTATGCTAACGCCACATTTATATCTCAAATTGAACCAAAATGTATTGAGGAAGCCCTAAAAGATGATTTTTTGGGTTATTTCAATGCATGAAGAGTTAAACCAATTTGAGAGAAATGAGGTATGAGAGCTTGTTCCTAGACCTAATGATCATTTAGTGATAAGTACTAAATGAGTTTTTAGAAACAAGCAAGAAGAAAATATTATCGTTAGAAACAAAGCTAGATTAGTGACCAATGGTTTCAACCAAGAAGAAGGGATCGATTATGAAGAAACCTTCGCTCCTTTGGCTAGACTTAATTATTTCAAATGGATGTCAAAAGTACTTTTCTTAATGGTTTCATTTCCGAAGAAGTTTATGTTGAACAACCCCCAGTTTTGAAAATGATATTTTTTTGAATCATGTTTTCAAATTATCTAAAGCTCTTTTTGGATTGAAACAAGCCCCTAGAGCTTGGTATGAAAGACTTAGCTCTTTCCTTATTTCAAATAATTTTTTGAAAGGCAAGGTTGATACCCAATTATTTTTTAAGTATTTTGAAAATAATTTTATAGTTATTCAAATTTATGTTGACGATATTATTTTTGGTTCAACAAATGAATCCTTATGTGAATCTTTTGCCAAGAGTATGAGCCAAGAATTTGAAATTAGCCTAATGGGTGAATTAACATTTTTCTTAGGCTTACAAATAAAATAATTAAATGATGGTATCTTCATAAGTCAAACTAAGTATACATTAGATTTGTTAAAACGTTTTAGTATGGACAATGCTATGGCCATCAACACACCCATGAGCACTTCTACAAAATTAGACTTAGATAATGAAGGTGAAAATTTTGATCAAAAAATATATATAGGAATGATAGATAGTTTATTATATTTAACTGCTACTAGACCAGACATAATATTTAGTGTTGGATTATGTGCAAGATTTCAATCCAATCCTAAATCTTCTCATTTTAAGGCAGTTAAACAAATATTTAGATATTTAAAAGGTACTTTTAATTTAGGATTATGGTATCCTAAGTCTAAAAACTTTGATTTGCTTGCCTATGCGGATGCCGATTCGGGAGGTTATAGAATAGATAGGAAGAGTACAACCGGAACATGCCAATTCTTAGTACATGCTCTTGTTTCTTGGTCTCCAAGAAACAAAATTTGGTTGTATTTTCTACAGCCGAAGCTGAGTACATAGCAACTAGTGCATGCTGTGCACAAGTCATTTGGATGAAAAACACCTTAGGAGATTATGGAATTCACTTAAAAAATATTCTTATCAAATGTGATAATACTAGTACAATGTGTCTAACAAAAAATCTCATTCAATACTTAAGAACTAAAAATATTGACATTAGGCATCACTTTATTAGAGATCATGTAAATAATCATGATATATCTTTGGAATTTGTTGATACTAAGCATCAATTGGCTGATATCTTCACCAAGCCATTAAATGAAGACCAATTTGACTTTCTTAGAAGAGGTTGGGAATGTTAAACTATTCAAATGCATGATTTGTTAATTTTTTGGACTTCTTGAGCTTTTGCTTGAAATTTACATTAGATAATCTTTGAATACATGAGTAGCTCTTATAATCTTCTTGACTTTCCTCGACTTTTCAACTATCTTTCAATATTTTGATTATTGGATTCATGAATATATATCCCCCCTCTTAATAATTTATTTTATTTTGGGATACTTGGTTTTGGATCTTTGACACCCCCTCCCCTTCTTCTTCTTCTTCTTCTTCTATTTTAATTAAAAAGGGAAAGAAAACAATTTGATACAAAATAGATTAAACTCTATTTTTGTTTACTAAGGGGGCGAATGGACTAGATTTCTTTCTTTGTGTAATGAATATTTATGATAAATGTGTTGACATATGCATTGAACACTTAATATTCAAATGTATGGTGAATATTTCTCCTTTTAGATAACAAAGAGAAATGGCATGATTGATGATATATGATAAATGTTGTGTTTAAAATTTTATCATGAACATTTGTTTTGAACAATTGTTTGGAAAAGTTATGATGACAAAAGGGGGAGAGATAGTATATTGATGATAAATGATAAATGATATGTTTGTATATTTTTGATAAATATTAAAAAATAATAAATATTTAAATGATAGATACTTGTGATAAATGTTCAAATATGAATTGAGCTTTTCTCCTTTTTGTTGATGACAAAGGGGGAGAAATGATATATGAGAGATATTTTGAGATCTTTGAAATAGTTGAAATGAATGCTATATCATAATTGATGACATGGTTATATTGTGAATGTAATAATTAAAATTTTTAATGTGATACCAACAAAATGAATCTCTAAAATTTTTCTTTATCATGTATTGTATCATGTATAGTTAAATTGTGAAAATTGTCAAAATGCTTGGATTCAAAAGTGATAGGTTCTTTTGAATTCAAGTTTGTTATATTTATCCTATGACATATACATAGGGGGAGTTAAGGTTAACTCTGTCATCAATTGGTTGTTATCATCAAAAAGGGGGAGATTGTTGAATCTCATATTTTGATGATGAAATCAATTGATGAGTTTTATAATCTAACTTGTGTGTTAGAGAAAATGATGCAGGATTAACTTCGACAGTAAAGGGTAGTACAATCAGATGTTACGCCGGAGGTCAGTCGAGGTTTAGATGATGTTGTCGGGAGCTCACCGAGAACTCATCAGAAGTTTATCGGGAAGTTCATCAGGAGTTCGTCGACAGGTTGTCGAGAAGTTCGTCGGGAGTTCGTCGATAAATTGTCGAGAACTCGCAGGGAAGTTCACCAGAAGAATATTGGAAGTTCGTTGGGAGTTCACCGAAAGAAATCGAGAGCTCGCCGGGGGTTCATCAGAAAGATGCCGAGAGTTCGTCGAAGAGACGATCAGACAATGAACATTGTACATTGAGTGTCGTAGTTAGCATCGTAATGAGAGTTAGTTTTACTAACTCAATTAAGAGGCCATTAAGCCTTAATTGGGGCTGATGTGGACTTATTATAAAAGTCATTTCAGTAGCCCAAGGTCAAATGAGACATGGTCTTCGAAGACACTATCTCCAAGACGACATAGTCTTTGAAGGTGTGTCAGACGGTTGAACTGCCTAGACTGGGCGGTTGAACTGACCAAACATAGTCCCCCAAATTGTCAGGCGACTGAACCGCCCAGAACATAGTCTCCCAGACTGTGTCAGGTGGCTGAACCGCCCAGACACAGTCTCCCAGACTGTCAGGCAACTGAATCACCCAGAACACAGTCTCCCTGACTGTGTCAGGCAGCTAAACATCCCAGAACACAGTGTTCGGGAACACTTAAAAATTAACTTTTGGCTCCACTTTTGAAGTCATTTGAGGCCTATAAATACCCCACTCATTCTTGCTGGAGAAAGGCAAGCAATCATGAGAAAAAAAATGCTTTTGTAATTGAGAGCTTTCTCCTCATTTCGTCCTATGTAGTTTTTTATTTAAGAGAGAGCTTAGAGACTTGTAAAGGTTATCTTCTAAACCTGTAAAAGGAGAATAGAGTTGTAAGAGGGTGGTTGATCTTCACCCATTGAAGAAAGATCTATAGCGGAAGCCAGTGTTCTCAACGGAGGAGGAATCGGGAGTGGACGTAGGTCACAAGATCGAACCACTATGTTAAAATCGGTTTGCTTCCTCTTCTTTGCTCTTTATGTTAATTGCTTAATTGTCTACTACCTTTGCTTGCACTCTTACATACATCTCTACACTTAAACGCATTTCTGATATAATTTTTATTGAGCGAATATTTAAATCAACGTGAAATTTTTATAAGCACTAATTCACCACCCCCCACCCCCCGATATGATTTTTATTGAGCGAATATTTAAATCAATGTGAAATTTTTATTCAGACTGTCAGGCAGCTGAATCACCCAGAACACAGTCTCCCTTACTTAGGCAAGGACCCTCTTAGGCTAGGGTTTTGATCCATATTTAAAGATGTAGCCGCCCCCCTCTTGAATCAAGCAATTATCAATTTTATTTCAGCCTTGTGCCGAATCTAGGAGGGAGGAACCCCTACAGCATTCCAAGGATTGATTCCCCTCAAGGGTCAAAATTTATAGAGCTCCTTCTGGGGTTCTATCACTTGCATAAGTAAAATTACCCCTTTGCTCCTTCTATAGCTGACCTGCCTAAGTAGGAACAGGTGGTGGCTATGTTGGCTCTATAGCCGACCTAATCAGGGGGAAACCTGGCCGATCAGCCCAGTAAAGGGGGCAGCGACCACTAAGCCCTAAGGACCTAATCTAAACCCTAACCATACTTCTTTATAGGATAGAAGTGGGTAGGTGCGGTTTTACTTCAATCTCACAGGGTTGTATGGACTACTTCTAGGCAGATTATGACTCAATCCTACTTGAGTCATATTATATTGAGGAGCTCAGAGAGAGTCACCTCAAACTTGCTCATTTTAAAATCCATGATGAAGTGAGAAAAAGAATCTGGTAGGGACTGAAATATAAGATCAACACACAAGTTATCCTCTAGGACTATTCCTAGACCTGCGAGTTCTCAATCCACTCTATCATCTTTAGGACATGGTTCTCAACCGATGTCCATTCTGTCATCCTTGCTTGGAAGAGTCTCTTGGATATCTCATATCTTTGAGTTCTTCCTTATTTCTCAAACAGCTGGCTGAGATGAAGAAAGATAAAATCTACATCCATGCTCTCATGTTACCTATGTAACTCAGGAGTCATAGTGGCCAACATATAACATTTTGCCAATGTGGAATCATCTATATACTTCACATAGCGAACGATCTCATCTTCGCTTGCCCCTTCTTCCGGTGCGGGCACAATTGCATCAAGGACGTACGCGATTTTCTCCGTCGTGAAAATAATTCTTAAATTACGGAGCTAATCCGTGTAGTTAGGATCAGTGAGGCGGTTGGCATCAAGTATGCCATGCAGGAGGTTTGTGAGCGATATGTTTATGACAAACAAGATATAGCATAAATAAATAACATGCAAATTTTATAAAAAATACTAATTAAGATACGGACTTCAATCTTAATGTACTCCTATTATTTCCTAGCGAATCATATGACACCCTCGACACATGAGACGGAAGTCTCCAGCAAACTCCTAGTGAGGATCGGGATCTAATCAGCATCTTAGTGCAACCTCAAGTGACTCAACCAATTACACTAAGCCCGAAAGGTAGAGAACTCTTATCAATCACAACTCCTTGTGATTCCCGTCATGTTCGGACTCCGAACCATCATGGTCTCGAGGGACTTGAACAACTGTGATGTTCAGTTAGGTCATCACCATCGTTACAAGATGATTCTGATTTGATGATATGCCGTCCTCAGGTCACCGGTGACATCTCTATGTCAAAGGCAAGATCTCGATCAAGTAGATAGGTGAGCCTCGAGAGACTCGACCAACTCAACCTATGTCGTGATTCAATTTCTTCCTATAACGGTAGAAGGCCACGTGGGTCAATCTTATTACCTCACGCTTACCAACTTAATATTATCGTAGGAGGGGGTTTTATTTTTTTTACTGGTCTCGGAATATATTGTGTCACACATATACATATTTAATATATATTTATATCGCATGCAAATATATATATATCTAGTAGGTATATAACACATCATATATGCAGGCTACAGCAGATGATCATGAGCCATCACCTAATATGATTATACCCGAGCTAATGGGTCTAATCACTCATAATAGGATCTATGTATGTATCGGCGTATCTCCATGCCTTGTGATTATTGTCTCGTCATCATCGGTTCCGTCGGATCATCGTCGCATCACCATGCTTCATGATCTCCCGTCACGGCATCGTGAGTCCCGCTGTTACCTCCACGCTCCCGGCATGCCTCACCATATAATTACAAAATAATGACAAGCACACAGGCCCGACAATAAATGAGAAAAATAGAGGCTCGTAGGCCCCAATAATAATAATAATAATCACAATTACACACATCACAACACATGGCTCATGATCATCCATCCACATCATACATCACATGTACACATCACATCACATGTAGGATTACTAGATATATAATGATTAATTAATATATTTAATTAATTATTTTTTTGGAAATCAAGATATGCTCAGAATTTTTAGAACTATTAAGGGCATTTTTGGAATTCTAGATAAAAGGATAATCCTTAGAATTTTTAGAATTATTGAGGGCGTTTTCAGTATTTTGGGCAGAGGAAAGACCTTGAAATTTCTTAAATTCCAAGGGGCATAATCATCCTTTTATTTAGATGACCTAGCCCTCCCCTTCTACCCTCATCCAGTGGCTGTTGTCGCCGTCGCTGCACAAGCGGCAGTACTGCGCGTCGCGGGTGATCGGCTTGCCTACGGGTGGCCTCCTTTGTAGCAGGCACCACTGCCCCCCAGTAGGCGGACAGGCGCTGCTGCCCCTCGGGTGGTAGCTCCTGCGGGTGCTGTGCCCACAGGCGCCTCCCTTGCGGGTTAGCGCTGTCCCCGAAGGGGGCACCTCCATGGGCGTCGCCCCTGTGGGCGCTACCTATGCCTGCAAGTGCCAGCCATGCTCGCGGGCGACCGTGCCTACTGGCAGCAACCCTGGCCGCATGCGGCCGGCCCTGAAGGAGCCCTGGTCGCATCCTACTGCCCCTGTAGGTGGCCTAGCTATGGCCTGTCGCCCCCCCTCACTGCGTTTGCTGTGAAAACACAACAAGAACGTGCAGAATGATTCTACGCGATTCAATCTCATCACATGCAGTTTAAAACCAATCTTTCAAACGAAAACCTTGGCTCTGATACCACTGTTGAGAAACCTCAGCGGGAGCATCACATGTGCAACATAATATTAAAATAAAAATAGATTTTTCGACATAGATCAAAACGTTATACAAAAGATTGGGTCATGAGAATGTCACAAAAATAAAAAAAAACTACATCATGTGAGAGATTGTTTTACCTAGGGAGATCGTATATCCTTGTATTCCAGATCTGGAGTATCACGAATGGTCGTCGCTCAACAGTAACATCTTCACTCAACGAATCATTCATTGCGTTTTCTTATCTGTACAGATGTTTGCAGCTTGTTTTATCTTGATTTTATATGTTTTGGCATAAGAAATGGGAGCAAAAATAGTCTAGAATGTTGCAGAACGATCGCTCACTGCGTTGAGTCAAAACTAGCCAAAACAGCTTCGTTTTATGGCATTTAACACGTGCTATAGTGATCGCCCTGAGCGGCATAAAATGTCAACCATCTCAGCACCTTAGAACCCCCCGAGTGGCACCTGGCTGGATGGGACTTGGGGTACATGTCGGGCGTAGGCTTTCATCAACAATTGAACTTGTCTTGCATTCTATACCTTGGGAACCATCATTTGTGGACTTGTGACCATTCTTACAACCCTCTAAAGTCCTGTTTCGCTCTCTTTATCTTTTTACTCTGCTGCATTCAAGGTGTTTGACGAATTGCTTGTACAGATTTCCTATTTATGAGACGTCGAGACTTGTCCGTCGCTTATTTCTACGCTAATCAATTTCTTCTTTACAGGTCCTATGGGACCCGTACGAGGTTGCAAGTAGGCTGACCCTTTCCGGATAAATAACACTTTGGGCATTTCATGACTTAGGCAATCCCAGCTAAGTCCAAAATAGTGGGCATGGTTGCTTCACGACTTAGGCAATTTCAGCTAAGTCTTCGAGAGTGCGGCTAGGGTGCCACACGGCTTAGCCAAATTCAGGTAAGTCTGTGACAGTGTGGTATCAGAGCAGGCAACCAATTCAAAAGAACAGTGAAGAAGATTTGGCTGGACCCTTGCTCCAAGTGTGAATCGAGTAAGATGGGGCAAGCTGGACCCTTGCTCCAAGTAGCCACAGGTGGGCTGCAAGTGCAAACTCGCTTGCAAACAGTTGGAGTCGTTCATGAGGAGTGCGATAGTGAACAAGATGAGCGTGAAGTCGGGTATTCTCCATGAGTGGAGGAGGCGCCATCTGGAGTGCCAATCGGGAAAAAGAGCCACAAGGAGAGACTTACAACGGTGGAAAGTCGCCTCGATGTTCTCGAAACGAGCTTGGAGGAACTCTACCGAGGTCAACGAAGACTCCTTGGGGTAGAGAGCTCGCAAGAAGAAGCTGAATCTCATATCGAGAAAATTGAATCCCTAGTCGATCAATTAATAGAGGACACCAAAGATTTCATATGACATCTACACGAAGTTGTGGCGGAACTCATGGCTAAGGTGATGGTGTTAACAAGGACTCTTGATGCGGGAGGGAATAATACCCGCACTATGCCACCATAAAGCTTTAGGGCACTGAAGACGCATTGCTACAAGGGTGCTACAGGGGTGCTAGGGATGCCAAAGAACTTGAAATTTTTCTGTTCAACATGGAATAGTATTTTCGTGTTACGAGATTCGATTCTGAAGAGACCAAAGTTGCTATAGCAACAATGTATCTGAATGGAGATGCAAAACTTTGGTGCCAAACCTGTTGGGAGGAGATCTAGCAAGGTCGATATCAAGTGGATAAATGGGAAGACTTAAAGTGAGAGTTGAGAATTCAATTTTTTCCCGAGAACATAGAGTTTGTCGTAAGAAGGAAACTAAGACAACTCCGCCAAAGTACATCAATCCAAGACTATGTGAAACAATTTTTAGCATTGATGCTGGATATACAGGACATGTTCGAGAAGGAGAAGCTATTCAGCTTCCTCGATGGCTTAAAGTCATGGGCACAATAAGAACTACATCAGAGGAATGTCACTAACGTAGTCGGGGCAATTACAGTCGTGGAAAGGCTAACTGACTTTGTTTCTTCGGAGGATTTAAGAAAGAAGAAACAATCTTTAGGAAATCGCCCAACAAAATAATTTCGAGCGAAGAAGTCTAGGGGCGAACAAAAGAAGAAGAATTTTCATAAGGGATCGAGCTCAAAAGGTAAAGTCCCAAAGTCTGGTGGATGCTGATAGGACTTTAGTAGGGTTGAGTCCAAATCACCCTATAAGTAATTAATAAGAACCCTATGAGATTGTAATAAAACCCTACCTAGTCACTTCTATCATATAAATAAGTGTGGCTAGGGTTTATTTTGGGGCTTTAGGGCTTACTAACCATCGCCCCCTTCACTGGGTTGGTCGGCTAGGGTTTCTAGCAGAGGGGCATGGCTTGTGCAGCCACTTAGGCCGCCACCCCTTTTGTTTATGCATGGCAGCTATAGAAGGGGCAAAAGGGGGAATTCACTTAGGAAGCACCCCCTAGGGCTAGGGTTTGGAGCCCTATATAAGCATGTAGCCTCCACCTCTTTTATAAAGTAAGATCAATATACAATTCTACCATATGACCGACTATTAGGAGGGAGGAACCCCTATAGCGTTTCAAGGGTTGACCCCCTCAAAGATCAAAATCTATAGAGCTCCATCTGGGGTTCTATCATATGGTATTAGAGCTACATTCCTGCTACCCTGTAGCCATCTCAGCGGCCTCCATCTTCCAAGCAATTCCTACAATTGCTTTTGACATCTCCTCCTTCCATCATCGCCCACCAAGCCGTAGATCCATCAATCTACTGCCGTCCTCTATGTCAACATCATAGATCTGGTAAAAACTCCAAAGTCCACACCTCTGGCTTCTGCTATTCCTTTATCATATACATGGGAGAAGTTCTTCCAAAGTTTCCTTGCTGCAAAATTCTACCGTCGCAAACGTTATCATCGTTGCGAAGGGGAAAATCTGCATAAAAATTTCAACCGATTGTTGCCCATTGAACCAGAACTTTTGATTGTCCTTTCTGAATGAAACTTTTACACAAATTCATAGATCGTCTTAGCTTTCATTTAAGACTGACCTCTAGAAAAAACTCTTTCTGGATCCGGACTTATAGCACTGCAATTCTTCATCGCGCAATGCTGAAATTTTACGACGAAGAATCTGCCCTTCGCTTGTTGACCTCTTGAAACCAAACTTTTGATCATCCTTTTGGCCGAAACTTTTACATAATTTCATAGATCATCTTAGCTTCTGCTAGATACAGGTGCCCTACAAGACAATCACCCGAGTGATGGCACGTGTGACACACTGCGTAATCTTTTTGCTTATAATTAATATTGGCATATTCTCACATTATATTATGTGTAGCATATATATTGATTGTGATGTCCTTGGTTCTGTGTAATGGGAATTGGATCGTGATGAGATCGATTCATCTTTAAACACAGATCCTAAATAATCCCGATCATAGGTTACTCGAGAGGGACATCGAGATAACCGGACAGATCGGTGTACTATATACCCGTCCATATGATGGAGGCGGCTGGTCTCATAGCCACTTGTGTGGAGACACTAAGGATATAGTACAGGTGCTCATTGGAGAATCAGTTCACTGATTCATCCACTTATGGAATGTTGTATGGTTAATGATACCTAATGTCAAACAACGATTCCATAGTCCCAGTTGTGTATCTGGTCCTTGGACTTGAGACACTAAGGATGCCTTGTATGAGTACTCCTTTCTTTGACGTCGGACTTCAAGTTTCGAAAGCTCCAAATCTGGTACAACTGGTTATCGAGATTGGTAGCCAAACTTACAAAGGCAATTGAGTGTCAATAGATGATCATCCACTCTCGGTATCACGAGAGGAATATCCCATATGTGCTTGCTTAGATAAATCCCTGGCCAGGGTCATTCGGATTAAGAGAGGAGTTCTCCGGTAGGATCAGAATAGAGCACGACAAACTTATTCCATGTATGACCTGACAGTACCATGTCCAATATACGATCTCTGGGATATTATTTGGATGAGGGATTATAGATACATGGTAACTATGGACAAACAGGTCCGATGGATTCGATCCCCCTGTACCATCTGGGGACTATGGCGTAGTGGCCTAGTACGTCCATAGTTGATGAGTCGAGTGAATTATTATGGAGATAGTAATTAACTATATCAGAAGGAGTTCTGATGGGAGTGACTCACGACCAACTCAGTATCGGGCCTAGAGGGTCACATACATAAGGTGGATGCTTCAGCGAATAGAGGATTGGATGAAGATCCAATTAGCCCCTATTCTCATTAGATGAGACCCTATGTTGATGGGCTCCTTGATTAAGACTCAATTATAGGCCTAAGGAGATTATTGGATAGAGATCCAATAATGCAAGATTAGTGGGTTATTGGATGGAAATCCAATACCCACTAAGGAAGGAGCCCTAGGGTTTTGGTGGCTCTCTATAAATAGGAGGGGAGACTCAGGGTTGATAGACTGCAGCTTTAGCCACCACCTCCTATTCTCCTCCCTCCCTCTGAGCAAGAGTTACAAGACAAGATTGGAGGAGTTTCGCTGCAGAGATCCATCATGTGGATATAGCTAGAGAGGAGGACGCTTGACCTCCTTCATCTTCTCCATCCGGATCTGGAATACAGGGATATACGATCTCCCTATGTAAAATCAATCTCTCATACATCATGATTTTATTATTTTTTTATTTCTCTCGCGACCCCAATCTTTTGCACGATGATTTGATCTGCGTGGAAAATTAGATTTTGTTTTTGATTTTCGCTGCGCATGTGATGCACTCGCTGAGGTTTCCCAACAGTGGTATCAGAACCAAGATTTTTGTGCGAAAGATTGATTTTAAACTGCGTGTGATGAGATAAAATTGCGTAGAATCGTTATACGCATTCTTGCTACATTTTCGTAGCGAAGGAAGCCCTTGCAAGGGGCAGCCGGGCATGGCCATGGCTAGCCCCCTTGCAGGGGCGGCCACCCGCAGTGGCAGCATTCCCGCAGGCACGAACGGCTGCAGCCAGCCTGCAAGGGGCTGCCGCCAGCGGCCAGGCCGCAAGGGCCTGCAGCCCACGGTGCGACCGCAAGGGGCAGCTGCCCGTTGCAAGGCTGCATGGGGCACCCCCGCGGCTAGGGCTACCGCCTACAAGGGCGGCCGCTAGCAGGAGCGACCGCAAGCATGGGCAGTGCCTGTCGCGGGGCGGCTGCCCAGGCCGACGGTGTGCAGCGCCGTCACCTGCGCAGGGCAGCGGCGGCGGCGGTGCAGATGGGGGCAAGGAGAGGGCTAGGGCATCCTTTTAAGTAAAAGGATGATCCTGCCCCTCTAATTTTCAAAAATTTCGAGGACTGTCCTCATATGCAGAATTCTGAAAATGTCTTCAATAATTTTAGAAATTTTGAGGACTGTCCTCTCATCCAGAATTACGAAAATGCCTTTGACAATTCTAAAAATTCCATGCATATCATGATTTTTAGAAAAATAATTAATTAAATAGTTTAATTAGTTATTATATATATCTAGTAATCCTTCATATGATGTGATGCACATGCGATGTATGTTGTGGATGGATGATCATGAGCCATGTGTTGTGATGTGTGTAATTATGATGATTATTATTATTGGGGCCTGCGAGCCTACGTTTTTCTCGTTTATTGTTGGGCCTACGTGCTTGTGATTATTTGTAATTACATGGAGAGGCACAGCGGGAGCATGGAGGTTACAGCGGGACCCACGATGCCGTGGCAGGAGATCACAATGCATGGTGATGCGACGATCCGACGGAACCAATGATGACGAGATCAACAATCACAGGGCATGGAGATGCGCTAATGCACAATAGATTCTATTGTGAGTGATTAGGCCCATTGGCTCGGGCTTAATCATATTAGGTGATGGCTCATGATCATCCGATGTGGCTCGCATGTATGATGTGTTATACACCTACTAGATATATGTATATATATATATATATTTGCATGCGATGTAGATATATATTAAATATGTATGTGTGTGACACGACATATTAGGAGACCGATAGAAAACAAAAACCCCTCCTAAGATAATATTAAGTCGGTAAGTGTGAGGTAATAAGATTGACCCACGTGGCCTTCCATCGTTATAGGAAGAAATTGAATCACGACATAGGTTGAGTTGGTCGAGTCCCTCGAGGCTCACCTATCTACGTGATCGAGTTCTTGCCTATGACATAGAGATGTGACTGGTGACATGAGGACATGGTATGCTTGGTCGAGTCCCTCGAGGGCATATCATTGAATCAGACTCATCTTGTAACGATGGTGATGACTTAACTGAATGTTATGGTTAGTCGAGTCCCTCGAGACCATGATGATTCGGAGGTCGAACGTGACGGGAATCACAAGGGGTTGTGATTGGCAAGAGTTGCCTACCTTTTCAGCTTAGTGTAATTGGTCGAGTTCTGCGAGGTTGCACTAAGACGCCAATTGGATCCCGATCCCCACTAGGAGTCTGCCGGAGACTTCCGTCTCATGTGTCGAGGGTGTCGCATGATTTGCTAAGAAAATAGTGGGAGCACATTAAGATAGAAGTCCATATCTTAATTAGTATTTTCTGTAAAATCTACATGTTATTTATTTTTGCTATATCTTGTTTTGTCAGAAACATGTCGCTCACAAACCCCCTACGTGGCATACTTGATGCCAACCGCCTCACTGGTCTAAACTATACACATTGGCTCCGTAATTTAAGAATTATTCTCACGGTGGAGAAAATCACATACGTCCTTGATACAATTGTGCCCACGCCAGAAGAAGGGGCAAGCGAGGATGAGATCGCTCGCTATGTGAAGTTCATAGATGATTCCACGTTAGCAAAATGTTACATATTGGCCTCCATGACTCCTGAGTTACAAAGCCAACATGAGAACATGGATGCAGATTCTATCCTTCTTTATCTCCGTCAGCTGTTTAAGAAACAGGGAAGAACTCAAAGATATGAGATATCTAAGAAACTCTTCCAAGCTAGGATGACAGTAGGGACATCGGTTGAGAACCATGTCCTAAAGATGATAGAGTGGATTGAGAAACTCACAGGTCTTGGAATAGTCCTAGAGGATAATCTCTGCGTTGATCTTATACTTCAGTCCCTACCAGATTCCTTTTCTCACTTCATCATAAATTTTAAAATGAGTAAGTTTGATGTGACTCTCCCTGAGCTCCTCAATATGTTGAGGGAAGCTGAGAGTGCCATCAAGAAGGAGAAGCGAGTTCTCTATATTGGTGAGACCAAAAAGAAAAGGAAGGCCAACAAGATCCTTAAGAAGGGTAAGGGCAAAGAAAAACCAGGAAAGGCAAAGGTTGCCAAGAAATACCGAGCAAAGGACAAAGGATAATGCTTCCACTATGGCCAAGACGGACATTGGAAGAGGAACTGTAAGGACTACCTTACAGAGAAGGCGAGACAGAAGCTTGGAGAAGCTTCAGGTATATTCATGATCAATCTTCACTTGTCAGATTTTTATGATAACACATGGGTATTGGATACTGGGAGTGTTTATCATATCTGTAATTCGTTGCAGGTTCTGGCAAGACCTAGGAGATTGGCTAGAGGCGAGATGGACCTCAAGATGGGCAATGGAGCAAGAGTCACTGTAGTTGCTGTTGGAGAGGTCACCCTACATCTGCCTGGTGGAGCTAATATTACATTAGATGCATGCTATTTTGTTCCCTCTATCATCAAAAATATTATTTCTATCTCTTGTTTGACAATTAGTGGACATAAATTAGTTTTTGAGAATAATAGTTGTTCAATAGTAATGGATGATAAGATCATCACTAGAGGGACCCTAATAAATGGCTTATATGTGTTAGACACTTCTTCACATATCATGAATATAAATATGTCTAAGAGGAAAAGAGATGAGATGTGTAGGCTAGGTCATATACATGAGGGAAGGATTCAAAAGTTGTTGAAAGATGGATACTTAGATCCATTTGACTATGAGACATATGCAACTTGCGAACCTTGCCTCCGTGGGAAGATGACCAACTCTCCTTTTAGTGGAACTGGAGAGAGAGCCACCGAGTTATTGGAACTCATACATAGTAATGTATGTGGTCCCATGTCGACTCAAGCTATATGTGGTTACTCATACTTCAATATATTCACTAATGATTTCTCTAGGTATGGACACATGTACTTAATGAAGTACAAATCTGAGGCCTTCAAGAAATTCAGAGAATATAAGAATGAGGTAGAAAATCAAATTGGAAAGAGTATTAAGACTCTTCGAGCAGATCGAGGTGGAGAGTACTTGAGTACGGAGTTCACCCATTTCCTCAAGGACAATGAGATTCTATCCAAGTGGACACCTCCTTATACACCTCAACTCAATGGTGTATCAGAAAGGAGGAATCGCACGTTGTTAGACATGGTGCGATCCATGATGAGTTTCATTGACCTACCCATCTCATTCCTAGAGATATGGTACAACTGGTTATCGAGATTGGTAGCCAACTTTACGAAGGAAATTGAGTGTCAATAGAGGATCATCCACGCTGAGTTTTCCCAATAGCTTCATCTAAGATTGATCTCTGAGAAAAATTCTTTTGGAAACTAGAATTATAGTGCTGTAATTCTTTGTTACGTAGTGCTGGAATTTTATAACGAAGGATATGCCTTCCGTCTTTTGCCCTATTTTCCTACCGTTACTCTGCTAAAAGTTTGTCAAACTTTTTACTGATATTGATCACATCTGAACCAATGGTTTCTATAAAATTTCCTTGAATTTTCCTCTAGAATTTATGTCAAGAATTTATTTTTTCTTTGACGTAAAATCTATTCGGCAGGATAGTACATCACAACACCTTTCTTCGCTGAATTCCATTAGATTTGAGTGTTATCTTTTGTAGGATTTCAGACTCTCTTTCTCTCATCTAGAAACCCTACCATCCTCACCAAAAACCCTTCCAAACAGCACCCTAAACCGATCCCAAATAGCCTCCCAAATCAGTCATAACCGTAGCCTACTTTCTTACCGATTCGGCTACCTTTTCAGCCAACCTTCCTTACCGATCCACCAACCTTTCTAGCCAACCTTCCTTACCAATCCATTTGCCTTTTCAGCCAACCTTCTTTACTGATCCACCTACCATCACAGCCCCAAAACCCTATAGAAATGCAGCCCAAACTGTATCTAAAATAGCAACATAATAAGCCTAAAATCGTAGTCTTCTACAACCATCACTTATTCATAGCATACCTCCATCGATCTCTATCAAACCTCCGCTGCCATCCACCCAGATCCAAAATCCTTTTCCTAACCTTCATCCACTACTACCACAACCCTAAAACTCCACCAAATCGTAGCCCCAAACCACACCCAAAAATCATAGCCTTCAGTCCACTAACCTTTTAGCCACCCAATCTCCCTTATCCCTTCAACCGCAGCACGCATCTTTCACTGCCCAACACTGCCAACAGCAACCTCTCACTGCCATCCTCCTTGATCGCAGCCAGTAGTGATCCTTGCGGCAAAAAACTACTAGCAGCGATCTTTCGTTATAATCTGTTTACATCGTACCCCGCAACAATCGTTCGTTATAATCTGTTTACATCGTACCCCGCAACAATCGTTCGCTGCCAACTATCTTGATCACGAACAACAACAAATTGAACACTACAGCAGTCATCTCTCACTCCTTACTGCTACTACCCCCTCTGCAATAGTTGTGCACACCGCTGCCCCGTCTTCCTCCTATTGTAGCCACACCCTTGTTGCAACCGATGCCACCGGCAGCCATGAAGTTGCACCGCAACTGCAGCCGACATTACTGCCGCCCTCTTCTTCCTCCGCCATTGCTGCTGCCTTTTAACTCATATCTCTTGGCTTCCATCTTCTGACAAATATCAGCCGCTAGAAAAAATCATAGCCTCGATGACATTGCAGCATCACCATAGAATCGCAGCCGACGTTACTGCTGCCATCTTCTTCCTTCATTGCTGCTACCCTTGGTTGCCATCCTCCACTTAGAGACTTCACCACTATAGCCGCAACATTGCCATTTGTTACCTTCAACCTGAAGATTGTAGCTACACTCTTCAATCAATTTATTTGACAGGTTGGAGATCCTTACGTCATGACATCGGTGGGCTTATTTGAAACCAAATTGGAGGCTTTCGAGACGTGTATGGATGCTAGACTATGCGCTCTCTTCGAGAAGTTTAGATTGGGCCGATCACTGAGTCCAATAAGATCACAACATGGTCCAAATTCAGATTGTAAAAAGAACTTTGACGAAGAACTAGCGATGATCCATCAAACCTCCACCATCCAAGAGTACCAAACCAGGTTTAAAAGATTATCTAATCAAACTTATGATTGGTTTGAAAAATAGATATTGAGAACTTTTATTGAGGGCTTGAAACCAGAGATTTGAGAAGAAGTTAAAGCACGACAATCGTACACACTTAAGGCAGCCATCTCCTTCGCACGACTACACGAAGATAAGCTAAACCAAGATACTTAGAGGACCAAAGCCAATGTAGGACCAACAGCACAGAGACCCTCGGCCCCATCTACCACCAGCTAGTCACCTCAACCAAAAAAGTTAACAAGAGAAGAGCTTTGTGACAGATCGACAAAGGGACTATGTGGGAATTGTGATAAACTGTGGAGCCTATAACACCAATGTAAAAAGGAGACACCGCTGATAATTGCACCCACTAAAGAGAAGGATACACCACAATCGGCCACCTGCACGGTCCCTGCCATAGGTGGCTACCAACCTACAAAAATTGAAGATCGAAGGGTTTCTTAAGCAGTAGTCCGTCATCATCCTCATTGACGTCGGGAGCACACACAACTTCATGAGCAGTAAGATTGTTGCCCACTTAATGCTCCAAAAAGAAGATTACAGTGGGTTTAAAGTTAAGGTAGCTAACAGCCAAATTCTGAAGTGCAACCAGAAGCGCCTGTGGGTAAAACTGATCCTACAGGAGCAAGATGTAGTTGCTGATTTTTTCCTCCTTCCTCTTGATGGTTTTGATATAGTGCTTGGCATTGATTGGTTATCCACGATTAGAGATATTTTCTGAATTTTTTCGAAGCTAAACATGAAATTTTTCAAAAATGGAAAGCAAGTGATTCTACGAGGGAGCCCAGCAACTATAACCACAATACAACACTTGGAGGGGGTACCAAAAGAAAAATCCAGTGGTTTCTCAATTCAAATTTAAGGCTTTCATGAGATTGAAGATAAGAACTCTCTCCCACATCTTGCTGAAATTTTGGGCGTCTCCACCAAACCAAGCCGATTACCTCCTCTGAAGTTGTCCGACCCCCCTATGCTGAACAGGCCGAAACTTCTACCAGTTGTTGCTTGGCCAGATTGCTTCCTACAACCTCAGAAGGTCAAAGATAAAAGGGTCATCCAAGAGATGACAGAGACAAGGATTGTTTGGCCATACTTATTTCCCGCTACGACACATCCCTACATCCTTTTCCCCGGAGATAAGCTACTTCTAAAGTGTTACATCCCGCCGAACTCACCATGGTTGCTGATGCAGCACTTTCAGATCTCAGGTGACTTCCACGACTTTCCTCAGGATCAGACCATGATGCTTAATGACTTCTTTGATGATGACCTCCGATCTATGACCCAAGACCGCGAGAAAATTAAGCCCCTCCAATGGCGAAATCAGAAAAGGGGAAGGATCATTCGTAGGACTCAACAAAGTATGAACATCGTCCCTCTCATTATAAAGAAAGATGCACCACCTTGGCTGAGTGAAACTATAGCTCTCACGACCACGATGTCATCCACACCAAATCATGGCCAGATGTTTATTATTGGAGCAGACACATCCAGAGTGGGGGTCAGCACCATCCTCATGCAAATGATCAATAGCACGAAGAAGTGAAAATAGGCCCCAAAAAATCACCACTCCTACCCACCTCAGACTCAGATCAGGCTTACACCACTAGAGATTTTATCATAGGGCTCTCACTCCAAAAGAAGGCATGACTACTATTATAAAGCAACCATGTGGCAGCCCATACAAGGAAGAAACTTCCCCCTAATAAATGCCGGAGCAGAAGAAAGTTTCATGAGAAAGATCAAGTTCCCTTTTATCTCCAGCTCCACCAACACAAAATTCAAGCCTCAAGAAAGTGGTCTCCCTATTTCTTTGGACCTTGCAAAATTGGGGATCACATTGGGGCCCCAACATGGAGCTCAGATCCATGCACCAGATCAAGATTACAGTTGATCCTCTAGGTGTCCCACCTCAGATGGAAATCTAAAGATGACGACTCAGCCCAAATTCTTCCAACTGACACCCAAGCTGATAAGGAATTGAAGACCCGGTTCCTTGAGTTTATGGAACCTCAGTCTTAAGGACAAAGTTGATTTTAAGAGGGCAGGTTTGATAAGACTCCAGCAGGGTTGAGTCCTAATCATCATAGAAGTAATTAATAAGAACCCTGTGAGATTGTAATAAAACCTCACCTAGTCACTTCTATCATATAAATAAGTGTGGCTAGGGTTTATTTTGGAGCCTTAGGGCTTACTAGCCGTCGCCCCCTTCACTAGGTTGGTCGGCTAGGGTTTATAGCAGAGGGGCATGGCTTGTGCAGCCACTTAGGCCGCCACCTCCTTTATTTATGCATGGCAGCTATAGGAGGGGCAAAAGGGAGAATTCACTTAGGGAGCACCCCCTAGGGCTAGGGTTTGGAGCCCTATATAAGCATGTAGCCTCCACCTCTTTTTATTAAATAAGATCAATTTTCAGTTCTGCCATATGGTCGACTACTAGGAGGGAGGAACCCCTATAGCATTCCAAGGGTTGATCCCCCTCAAAGATCAAAATCAATAGAGCTCCATCTTGGGTTCTATCAGATGCTTCTTGTGTGGAGGACTACACATGGTGAGGGAGTGCGAGCAAAAACAGGCACTTAATGCTTTAACTGCATAAATATATCCCCACAAGTCAAACAAGGGCAAAGTTGTTACTCTTAGTTCAAGTAGTTCCGAATCCAGTAGCGAAGTGAGGCGTCGCAAGGACCTAGGATGGGAGCAATGTGTTTGTTGAATGCATTGCAGGGTCAAGTGGGGAGAACACAAAGGCAAAGCCACCGAAGGCAGGAAGCAGCAAGTTGATATATGTGGACATCAAGCTTAATGACCGAACAACCCATGCAATGGTGGACACGGGCACTACCTACAATTTTATTGCTGATCGTGAAGCTAAGCGACTTGGATTAATCTTGGAGAAGAGCCCGAGTCGTATGAAGGCTATGAACTCGGAGGCCAAGTGGATCTCCGGACGAGCAAAGGGGGTCCCCATCTTGATCGAAACATGGAGCGGGAGCACAAACTTGATGGTGGTGCCATTGGATGACTTCCAAGTGATTCTCATAATGGAGTTCATGCACGTGACGAAGTTAGTGCCAATGTCGTTCCTAAACTTCGTATGTCTAATGGGAAGCGACGATCCCTATGTGGTGCTAGTTTCTCGAGGAGGAACCAAGGACCCACAACAAATCTCAACTTTACAATTGAAGAAAGGGGTACGAAAAGGCGAATCAACCTTTGTAGCTGCTATGAAGCTAGAGACACTTGACAGAGAGGCCATTCAAGAACTTGTCATAGTGGCGAGCATCCTGAATGAGTTCTCAGATATGATGCCAACGGAGTTACCGAGAACTCTACCACCGTGCAGAGGCGTGGATCATCGGATTGAGCTGGAGCCGGGAGTTAAGCCTCTAGCAAGACCACCATACTACATGGCCCCTCCAGAGTTAACTGAACTCAGAAAGTAGTTAGACGAACTGCTAAGCGGTGATTTCATCCGTAACTCAAAAGTACCTTTCGGAGCTCTAGTCCTCTTCCAGAAGAAACAAGATGGGAGCCTCCAATTATGTGTTGATTATTGAGCCCTCAACAAGATGACGGTGAAGAATAAGTACCCCATCCCACTTATCGCGGACTTGTTCGATCAATTGGGCAAGGCAAAGTACTTCTCTAAACTTGACCTTCGGTTGGGGTATTGGCAGGTGCGCACTGCAGAAGGTGATGAGGCAAAGACTACCTATGTGACCAGGTATAGAGCATTTGAGTTCTTGGTGATGCCTTATGGCTTAACCAACGCTCCGGCCACATTCTGCACTCTAATGAACCAATTGTTTAAAGAGTATTTGGATAAGTTTGTGGTCGTCTACTTAGACGATATAGTCATTTATAGCTAAACACTTGAGGAGCATGGTGAGCACCTTTGGATAATCTTCAAAGTTCTCAGGGAGAACACTTTGTTCATGAAGAGGGAGAAGTGCTATTTTGCTCAGACAGAAATTTTATTCTTGGGGCATCGAATCGGCAATGGTTCTATCCGAATGGACAAATCTAAGGTGCAAGCTGTGGCAGACTGGCGAAAACCAAAGAAGGTGCTTGAGTTAAGATCCTTCCTTGGGTTCGTCAACTATTATCAGTGCTTCTTAGCTGGATATTTGAAGTGCGCAGCTCCGTTGATGAAGTTGCTAAAGAAGGAGCAGTCTCGGAGATGGTCGAATAAATGTAAGGCAGCATTTCAAGACCTAAAGACTACTATGTTGGAGGAACTTGTACTCAGATTACCAGACTATGAGAAGTCTTTTAAAGTCCATATAGATGCTTCTGACTTTGTTATTGGGGGATTTCTTATGCAAGAGGGTCATCCAATGACCTATGAGAGTCGTAAGCTCAACGAGATCGAGCAGTGATATTCTGTGCATGAGAAGGAGATGACATCAGTGGTCCACTATCTACAAGTGTGGCGACACTACCTTCTGGGAGCACCATTTGTGCTAAGGATAGACAATGTCATATTGATTTACTTTCAAACTCAAAAGAAACTCTCCTCAAAGCAAGCACGATGGCATGACTTCTTGGCTGAGTTTGATATGGTAATGGAGTGTAAGCCCTAAAAAGCAAATATCGTGGCCAATGCATTGAATTGGAAAGTGAAACTAGTGAATGTTATACAGTTGGAGGGTGGAGGCCAAGCAAGTCAATTACACTCCAACATCCTTTCTAGGATCAGGGATGGACTGTATTGCGATCCTCAGGTAGTAACCCTGATGCAACTCATCAAAGAGGGAAGGCATAACGATTTTGGGTCCAGGAGGGACTAATCAACACCAAAGGGAATAGAGTTTATGTTCCGCGGGCGGATAATTTGAGGGGTGAACTCTTGAAAGAGTGTCACAATTCCATTTGGGCTGGACATACGGGTATCCACCGAACGATGGCTCTCGTGGAGAGGGCCTTCTATTGGCCGAAGTGTTATGATCAATTAGCACTAAGAGGGGGGGGGGGGGGGGGGGGGGGGGTCGGTGTGAATTAGTGCAAATATAAATTTAGGTTTAGATGAAAACTTTTCTATTAAACCAAGATAGGAAATCCGAAGCTTTTCATTCTTAGTGAAACGAGTGAGTGATTAAAAGAAAGTTGCTAAGTTAATGAGCAAACCGGAAAGATAAGCAACGTTTGAAGGAAAGAACTTATCGTGAAAAGTTTGCTTTCAAAGAGTTGAGTTAAATCAGAAGCGTCAATACAAAAATATGTAAACAATGAAAGTAAGGAAACACTCATAATTTTTATAGTAGCTCGGCGCCAACGGCCTACGTCCACTCCCGAGTCCTCCTTCTTGAGGCATACCGACGTCCACTACCAATCTTCTTTGACTGAAGATCAAACCCTTACACTTTGCTTACAAGGGAGATTTTGAGAAAATTTCTAACTCTAAGCTCTCTCCCATACCCCTTTTCTTTTTCTTACAATTCTCACGTAATATTTTCTCAGAATATAATTCTCAAAATTATTGTTTTGAATATAAGAAAACTTGGGATATTTATAGGCCCCAAATTGGCTTCAAAATCGAAGCTAAAATCCAACATACCCGAAAAAACTGGGTACGGGCGGTTTACCCGCCGGCCCTAGGTGGGTCAATCTCCCAAAGTACCTAGATTCCTAGGTACGGGCGGTTCAACTACCCAGCCTGGGCGGGTCAGCCGCCGTCAACTACATGAAAGCCTGGGTGGCAGTGGTACACCCGCCGCTCACCACCGGTTTACCCATCGGAATTTCCGCAAAAGTGGTTCCCTCCACTTTTTGAATTCCGACTTAAACCTGATGTTGACCAACCCTCTAGTCAACCAATTGAGCTCAACCTGAGTGCAATCAAACCCCAATCATGGACCCGATTACCTTATTGAGTTGATTTGGATTCCTTTCAAATCCAACTCAATTTGGACTCAAACCCTAACTGTGACTAAATGTTTACAACACTTACTGACCAACAAGCTAAATAAGACCTAACTCCCACCAATTTGGCAACCTCTGGCATTCTTACAGTAAGTCTTCCAGTCTTCTTCCGGTGATCTCCCGACGTGTTCCCAACGAGCTTCCCGATCCCTTTGGCGAATCTCCTAGCGAACTTTGGCTAGATCCCACTATATCATCCGAACCCCAACCCGATACCCAAGCTAGATCTTGGCCCATCATCTGGTTGTAACTTCATTGCTCCGGCCATAGCTAGTCCTACATGATGCTAATTATGACTTAATTAAATACAATCATAATTGTCAAACATCTATTACAAGACCATCTTAACTCCCGACAAGCTTTTCGGCTACCCCCGACAATCTTCCGATGAGTCTCGGTCTTCTTCTGGTGAACTCCCTTGCACCATCCTCGTAAACTCCCGATACCCTCGGCGAGCTCCCGAAGCACTCCTGGCAAGTTCCCAACCGCATCGACCCGATGCATGGACTTAATCATTCTATCGTAATTAATCATGCATCAATCAATTCTAACAATCCTATTAGATCAATAACCCATCAATTGATTTGATCATCAAAATATGAGATTCAACAATCTCCCCCTTTTTTATGATGACAATCAATTGATGACATGAATTATTCCTAACGCCCCCTAAATCTATGCCACTTAAATTTAAGAGAAACACACTTTTATATTCAAGCAATCAACATTCTATTCAAATTTCAACATAAATTTGCATCAAGTCATCAACTCATGAATCAAGTCATCGAATCATAAGTAAAAAAGAATTAAGCATCTATATCCAAGATGTCCAATTCATATCCATATCTAAGATATCCATGTATTTTAATAAGATCATGTGTCATTAATGTATTCATCATGTATCATCAATATATATTTCTTCCCCTTTGTCATCAACAAAAAGGTGAAATATAACTAATAATTTCAAAGCACAGGATGACATTACTCTCCCTTAGTATATGCATTATAAAATTTTCTTCCCCTTTAATAAGGAGAGAAATAAGGGAGGTGTTGTTGAATAATTTCATCATAGAGAAGAGCTCTTAATAAATTTTAAAAGCAATACTAATATGAGCTCAAAAGTTCAAGAGATTTAAAGATTACTTATGTATTTCAAATGTAGCGAAAGTCATCTCTTGATATCAAAAATTATCTCTTATAAATTTCAAATGTGGCACATCTTCATGCAATTCTTTTTTCTCCCTTTTTTTAATCAATAAGATAAAATCATGGAGAAAGTTTTCAAACAAAAATATTATCATAAAAAGGCTTTATTTCATAAAATCTATCTTAGCATTTATATTTTCATGATTTAACATTTCTAGGTCTCAACCTCAATCTTGTATATATAATATTTTGAATATGAGCTCAACATATTTTTCTCATGTAAATTTTAAGAAAATATAGCAAATAAATTCGAACAATAATAAATCATTATTTTTATGTAGATTTTTAAAATCATCATTACATGCATGATCATCATACATGATTTCACATCATTATACCTTCTCCCTCTTTGTCATCAACAAAAGGAGAAGTGCACTTAGCAAGTTTTGGATATATATGAAAGCTTAGCAGTTTAACAAATTTCTCATTACTTTAGAACATGCAAGCTAGTGAATTTATTCTTCTCTTTTGAGAAGTGCAAGCTAGCAAATATTTGCTTCCTTTGTAATATTCAAGCTAGCAATTTACATTATGCAAGCGAACAAGTTTTGCTCTCCCTTGATAATTTTCTTATGAAAGAATTTTCTTCCATTTCTTTGAATAATAAATAGGAAACAATGGAGTGAGGTGAGAGACATTGTATCACAAAAATATGTCTCAATCTTTTAGATGTAAATTCCAAAATCCAATAATTGATATCAACCAATGTAATTTAATTCATTTAAATCAAGAGTAGCACATCAAGTGATTCATCAAAGATTTAATATCAAAGACTTATTTCAAGCATCATAGAAGTTTATGTTATATATATTTTCCTGTGTAAACATTCATCAAGATTCATGAAACAATAATAATCTTTTAAAAAATCTTATCACAAAACTTTGAATCCTCTTCTTGTGTTCATTTTAACTAGAGTGATTTCGAAAGTGAGCTAAAAAATCTAAGAAATCCAAGAAGAATTAAGGGCCACTCATGCATTTAAGTTGTGTGATTTTCTAATATAAATAGCAAATAATATATTTTTGTAGATCACCTTTCATTTATATTTTGATAATAAGCATCAAAATTTCCAAAAGAAAACATGATAGCTTAAATTGTTAATCAAGAATTTGTATGCATATTTTGATAAGAAGTGTAATTTATAAAATCAAAGAAATCTAAAGGAAAATATGATAATACATCAAGCCCAAATTATGAAATATGCATTTCATATGTATTTAGAAAATTCTAAATTTTCTTCTAAGCATATTGTTTCTCATTCAAGGTTATCATATCCAATTTGCTTCCTATCATATTGATAATTTTATCTCCCCCTTTGTTAATGTCAAAAGGAAATATGATTGCATAATTTCTTCTTAACATCTATATTCAAATTACGCCAAAAAGTATAAGACCATGTCATTAAAGATAAAATCAATTTTTTAAATATCAAAAGATATGATTTTGTTTAATAAGTTTCTTTCCCCTTTTTTTGTGAATAATAAAATGAGTCTTAGGGGATAATCTCAATTCATCTAAGATAAATCTTTTTAATAAAGAAGAATGATCCTTGATAATAATTTCAATTAATATTGTTAAGATCATAAATCATATTTTTATTTAAAAGAGAAAATTATAGAGATCAATAATGTGATTCCCATAACATATAAGCCAAGTCAAGAAATTAAGGAAATATTCATGATAATACAAATCTCTTTCAATTTTCAACTTATCACAAATTTAAGAAATATTAATTTTAGGGATAAGTTATACTAAGAAGAAAGTCATAAGAAATCATGTCATGAAGAATATTATTATCAAATCATAAATATCAAGAACATGATTTATTTTGACACATTTCTTCCTAGTTGAAATTTCAAAGCTTTTGAAATCTTAGGAGATAAAAAAGAAGGATCTTTATTCTCATAGAAATATCAAGTTATAAATATTGAGAAGTTAAGATCATGATTAGGATGAAAGCTTTTCTTTAATAAAGGGAATGAATCTTAGTAAATAATCTTGGTTTATATAAAGATCTCAATTTTAATTTTCAAGATTTCATGGTCATGATTTAAGTTATCAAAATATTAATAATGTTGGATAGATTTAAACATATCCATTCTTTAAAATAAAATTATTTGAGAACATATCCAAAATCATCATAAAAAATCACTTTTCAAAATTTTTTAATAAAGTCATCATAGATTATTTTCCAAAAGAAAATAGCTAAAGTTTTCTATTTATTTTTGTAGTTAAAGAGATTCAATAATAAATGTATAATTTTATCTTTGTTGAAGGATTCATGGGATAAATATTCTTTTAAGAAGAATTATCATTCTTTTGAAATTTATTTCAAGAATACAATGACATTTAATGTCAAAAATGAAATTTCATTATGATCATTGCAAAAATACTTTCAAACAAAAGCTTTGAATCATTTTAAATCCAATGATTTTTGCATGTTGGAAGATTCTATCATGTTATCAAGAAGTTTTTCTTTTAAAAAAAGATGATTTAATATATGATTTTTTTGTTCAAAAACAGCATACATCATTAACACAAGTTAATACACATTAATACAATAATCATCATCAAAATCATTCTTTCATACATATAACTTTTATTAAAGTTAACTACACTTTCTTCTTTCTAATTCTAGTATGTTCTAACTATGCATCATCAAGATTAATTATATAATGATGACTATTCTTATTATTAATAATTAATCTTATTAATATTTAAGCTAGTGAGCTTGAAAGAATGTTACATCTCAAGTTATATTATCTTGACATCTAAAACATTATTCAGGGCTCCTAGCTTTAATTTTGACACAAACTTACAAGAATAATATATTTGATTTAGACACTCATTTTATATTTGGTCCTTCATAAAGAACTTTATCTTTCTTTTCTAATTGGTTTTCATTGTGTAAAGTTTTCTTTAGAACCCAAACAAATTGGTGTGAACTTTATTTGCCTTATGTCCTAATTTACCACAAAAATTACACATGATTTTTGGTGGTACATTTAATGTAGGTCCTTTTACAAAGAAGGTTGGCTTTTGTTGAACATTGCCAATAAAGCTTATGTCATTTCTATAATATAACCCTTATTAGCAAGGATCATATTTAGGGATTTGTTCCCTATCTCAAATTTCTCTAGTGTTGTTTTAAGCATGTAATTTTCTTCTTTAATATTATGTAGCATATCACATTTAAAACATGGTTTATGTGATGCTAAGGAATCATGCATTTCATCAAGTCTTTTAACTAACAAATCATGATCAACTTTGAGCAATTTAAAAGACTTGCTAAGTTTTCTAAACTCATCAAACAAGTCATGAAATATATTTAATAATTCTGAAAATGAAATATTTAAAGGCTCACTAACCTCCTCGTTGACGGCCATGAGCAAGGTTTTCCACTTCTTGGTTGTGCATTTGATCTTTGGAGCTCCTTGGCTTCTTGCGTACATAACAAGAGGTTTTGTCCATCTTTACATTATTTTTAAAGTTCAAGTTCATTAATTTTTCTAGTTCATTTGTCAAAAGTTCATGTCCAAGGTTCTCATCACTCGAGATTTCACTCGAGGAGTCATATGTTCTTCTCGGTTCACATTCCTTCCGGTTCTTAGGAAGGTATTCTTCTTATTCAGTTTTAGAAGTATTTTCATTTAATGATTCATTTATATTAAGTGTGCTTGCATATGTTATTTCTAATGCATGACATATATCAAAAGCCAAATCAAAACAAGAAATCCGATCAAATTTATTTTTATCAAGAGCACAAAGCAAGACATTGATAGTCTTTGCGTTTAAAGAGAAAGTCTTATTCTCTAAATCATTCCAATTGTTCATTGGAAGAGAAGAATTTTCAAATCCATTTTCAACAATAGTCCATAATTCAAGGTCTAAAGAAAGCAAGAAAACTCTCATCCGAGTTTTTCAAAAAGTATAGTCTGTCCCATTAAATATGGGAGGATGAACGATAGAAAAACCCTCTTGAAAGCCAATAAGAGTCATTTCTCTTGATTGTTAAACCAAATGAGAAAAATCGAGGCTCTGAACCAATTGTTAGGATCAATTGGCACTAAGAGAGGGGGGGGGGGGGGGGGGGGGGAGGGGTTGATTAGCGTAAATATAAATTTTAGGTTTAAATGAAAACCTTTCGATTAAACCAAGATAGGAAATCCGAAGCTTTTCGTTCTTAGTGAAACGAGTGAGTGATTACAAGAAAGTTGCTAAGTTAATGAGCAAACCGGAAAGATAAGCAATGTTTGAAGGAAAGAACTTATCATGAAAACTTTGCTTTTAAAGAGTTGAGTTAAATCGGAAGTGTCAATATAAAAATATGTAAATAATGAAAGCAAGGAAACACTCATAATTTTTATAGTGGTTTGGCACCAACAGCGTCCTCCTTCTTGAGGCACACCAGCGTCTACGACCAATCTTCTTTGGGTGAAGATCAAACCCTTACACTTTGCTTACAAGGGAGACTTTGAGAAAATTTCTAACTCTAAGCTCTCTCCCTTAACCCATTTCTTTTTCTTACAAGTCTCACATAATATTTTCTCATAATATAATTCCCAAAATTATTATTTTGAATGTAAAAAAATTGGGGTATTTATAGGCCCCAAATTGGCTTCAAAACCAGAGCCAAAATCTAATATACCCGAAAAATCGGGGTACGGGCGGTTTACCCGTCGACCTGGGCGGCTCAGCCGCTCGAATATCTGGGTATGGGCGGTTTACTCGCCAGCCCTGGGTGGGTCAACTGCCCAAAGTACCCAGATTCTTGGGTGCGAGTGGTTCAACCGCCCAGCCTGGGCGGGTCAGCCGCCCGAAAGCCTGGGCGGCACCGGTACACTCACCGCTCATCGACGGTTTACCCGTCGGAATTTTCACAAAAGTGGTTCTCTCCACTTTTCGAATTTTGGCTTGAACCTGATGTTCACCAACCCTCTGGTCAACCAATTAAGCTCAACCTGAACTCAATTAAACCTCAATAGTAGACCCGATTGCCTTATTAAGTTGATTTGGATTCTTCCAAATCTAACTCAATTTGGACTCAAACCCTAACTATGACTCAATGATTACAACATTTAATGACCAACAAGCTAAATAAGACCTAAATCCCGCCAATCCAGCAACCTCCGACATTCTTGCGGCAAGTCTTCCGATCTTCTTCCGGTGATCTCCTAGCGTGTTCCGAGCGAGCTTCCCGATCCCTTCGGCGAATCTCTTAGCGAACTTCGACGAGATCCCACCATATCGTCCGAACCTCGGCCCGATGCCCAAGCTTGATCTTGGCCCATCATATGATTGTAACTTCATTGCTCCTATCATAGTTAGTCCAATACGATGCTAGTTATGACTTAATTAAGTATAATCATAATTGCCAAACATCCATTACAAGACCATCCTAACTCCCGGCAAGCTTTTTAGCTATCCTCGACAATCTTCCAGTGAGTCTCAGTCTTCTTTTGACGAACTCCCTTGCGCCATCTTCGTCAACTCCCGATACCCTCGGCGAGCTCTCGACGCACTCCTGGCGAGTTTCCAACCGCATCGGCCAGATGCATGGACTTGACATTGGCCAATCTTGATTGTAATAATCATTCTGTCATAATTAATCCTGCATCATTCAATTCTAACAATCTTGTTATATCAATAACCCATCAATTGATTTTATCATCAAAATTTGAGATTCAACATGAAGATGGGGGCGGATGTGGAGGAATATGTTCGAACATGCCTTACTTGTCAATAGGACAAGGTAGAGCAGCAGAAGCCAATGAGACTTTTGGAGCTGCTACCTGTACTAGAAAGGTCATGGGAGAGCATTTCCTTGGACACCATATCAAGCTTGCCCATAGTAGTGGGACTTGGATATATACTTGTGGTAGTCGATCGATTTTTAAAGTATGCAACATTCAGAGCTGTACCCCTACATTACTCAGCAGAGGAGGCGACCAAGTTGATGATGAAAAAAGTGGTGAAGTATTGGGGAGTCCCACACAATATCATTAGTGATAGAGATTCTCGATTCTTGGGGCGATTTTGGACCAAGTTGTTCAAGTTGTTGGGATCTAAATTATACTTCTCCATAAGCCTCCACCCTTAGACGGATGGCCAGACTGAAAGAATCAATTCACTCTTTGAGCAATATCTCTGGCACTATATGAGTGCCAACCAACGAGATTGGGTGAAGTTGTTAGACATAGCCCAATTCTCCTACAACTTGCAGCGGAGTTCTGCATCCAACAAGAGCCCCTTCGAGATTATTATGGGACAACAGCCATCGACTCCTCACACTTTGGTTATTGGTTACACAGGGAGTAGCCCATCAGCATATCACTTCGTAAAGGAATGACATCGCAATGTAGATATTGTGTGGGCTTACTTGGAGACGGCGAAAAAACAATGAAGAAGTGAGCCGACATGGGAAGACGACCACAGGAGTTCAAAATTGGTGACATGGTGTTGGTGAAGCTCCAACCAGCATCACTCTAGCTCTTTAGGCACAAAGTGCATAAAGGATTAGTACACAAGTATAAAAGGCCTTTCCCAATCATCAGTAGGGTAGGCAATGTCTCATACAAGTTGTAACTGCTAGCATGGCTCAGAATTCATAACGTCTTCCATGTGAGCAACTTGAAAGCCTACCACTCAGATCCGTAAGATGATTCTCGAAATGTTCTAACTCGACTACCCCTCACCAGAGCCTTCTACGAGAAGCGGGTTGAAACTAGTCTGGCGGATCGCAAGACAAAGTTACCCATTGGAGCGGAGCAAATCGAGTACTTAGTGAAGTGGCAAAAGCTTCCTCGAACAGAAGCCAGTTGGGAGCCAGAAGATGCCCTATGACATGAAGAAGCCCATGTCAAAGCCTACCAACAAGCATCATCGAGGGCGTTGATAGTTTAAGTGGGGGAGAATGTCATGAATGGTCGTCGCTCAACCACAACATCGTCATTCAGCAAACCATTCATTGCTTTTTCTTGTCTGTACAGATGTTTGGCAGCTTGTTTTACCTTGATTTTATGTGTTTTGGCATAAGAAATGAGAGCGAAAATAGTCTAGAATGCTGCAGAACAATCGCTCACTGTGCGGAGTCAAAACTGCCCAAGACAGCTCCATTTTGGGGCATTTTTCGCGTGCTGCAGTGATCGCTTTGAGTGGCACAAAATGTCAGCCATCTCAGCACCTTGGAACCCCCCAGGTGGCACCAGGCTGAATGGGGCTTGGGGTACATGTCGGGCATAGGCTTTTATTAACAATTGAACTTGTCTTGCATCCGATACCTTGGGAATCGTCATTTATGGACTTGCGACCATTCTTATAACCCTCTAAAGTTCTGTTTCACTCTCTTGCTCTTTTTTCTCTACTGCACTCAAGGTGTTCGATGAATTTCTTGTACAGCTTCCCTCTTTATGAGACGTCAGGACTTGTCCGTCGCTCATTTCTAAGCTAATCAACTTCTTCTTTGCAGGTCCTACGAGACCCGCATGAGGTTGCAAGTGGGCTGACCCTTTATGGACAGATAATGCTTTCGACATTTCATAACTTAGGCAATCCCAGCTAAGTCCGGAATAGTGGGTAGGGTTGTTTCACGACTTAGGCAATTTCAACTAAGTCTTCAAGAGTGCCACTAGGGTGCTGCACGGCTTAGGCAAATTTAGCTAAGTCTGTGATATAATGGAAAGGATGAAGGAAATCAAGCATCTTCTTATCTAACAGTATCTACACGATGGATATCTGTAGAAACTCCTCCAATCTGATCTTACAACTCTTGCGTAGAGGGAGCGAGGAGAATAGGAGGGGTTGGCCAAAGCTGTAGCTTATCAACCATGAACCTCCCTCTTATTTATAGAGAGCCACCAGAAAACCTTAGGGTTCATACCTTAGTAGGTATTGGATCTCTAACCAATTACCTAGTAACCTTGCATTATTGCATCTCTATCTAATAATCTCCTTAGGCATCTTATTGGGCCTCATGCAAGGAGCCCATCAGTGCAGGGTCACATTTAATGAGAATAGAGGCTAATTGGATCTTCATCTAATCCTCTATTTGCTGAAGCATCCACCATATGTGTGTGACCCTCTAGGCCCGATACCAAGCTAGTCGTGAGTCGCGACCATCAGAACTCCTTCTGATATAGTGAATTATTATCCCCATAATAATTCACTTGACTCATCAACTATGAAGGTACAAGAGGATCAAATCCATCAGACCTGTCTGTCTATAGTTACCGTGTATCTATAATCTCTCATCCAACTAATATCTCAGAGATCGTATATTGGACATGGTACTGTCAGGTCACATATAGAATCCGTCTGAGTCTCGCTCTAATCGGGTTCTCCTAGAGAACTCCTTCTCTCTCAATCCAAATGACCCTGACTAGGGATTTATCTGAGCAAGCACACACGGGATATTCCTCTCACGATACTGAGAGTGGATGATCCTTTATTGACACTCAATTGCCTTCGTAAGGTTGGCTACCAATCCCAATAATCAGTTGTACCAGACCTGAAACTTTCCAAACCTATATGTCTGGCGTTAAAGATAGGAGTACTCAAACAAGGCATCCTTGGTGTCTCAAGTCTAAGGACCAGATACACAACTGAGACTATGGAATCACTGTCTAACATTAGGTATCATTAACCATACAAAATTTCATAAACGGATCAATCAGTGAACTCATTCTCTAATAAGCATCTATACTATAGCCTTAGTGTCTCCACACAAGTGGCTATGAGACCAACCGCCTCCATTAAATGGATAGGTATATAGTACAGCGGTCTGTCTAGTTATCTCGATGTCCCTCTCGAGTAACTTATGACCGGGATTATTTAGGATTTGTATTTAAAGGTGAATCGATCTCATTATTGTGATCTCATCACGATCCGATTCTCATTACACAGAACTAATGACATCACAATATATATATACAACAGATAATATAATATGAGAATATGCCAATAATAATCATAAGCAAAAAAAATCACGTAGCGTGTCATACGTGTCATCACTTACGTGATTGGCTTGTAGGGCACTTGTAATTAGCAAAGACTCCTAAAGAAAGGTCAGACATAGATAGGATACCCTATGCCTCAGTGATATGGTCTATAATATATGCTATGTTATGTACCAAGCATGATATAGTGCATGCTCAAAGTGTCACGAGTAGGTATCAAGCGGATCCAGGGTTGAAACATTGGAAGGCAGTAAAGTGTATCCTTAAGTACTTGAGAAGGACTAAGGATCTTTTACTAGTATATGGAGGAGATAGTCTCTAGGTTAGAGGTTACACAGACTCGAGTGTCTAGTATGACATCGATGATAGCAAATCGAACTCAAGGTATGCCTTCACCCTGAATGGAGGAACCATAAGCTGGGAGAGTTCCAAGCAAAATACTACTGCTGACTCGACCACAGAGGCAAAATATATTACTGCAGCAGAAGCGACAAAGGAAGGGAATGGATGAAGTAGTTCATCAGGGATTTGGGAGTCATACCGAGCAGCGTGGAGCCAATTCCCATATACTACGACAACAATGGGGTGATTGCTCTAGTAAGGGAATCTAGGTCTCATCAATTATGTTCTAAGGAGGTTTCACATGATTAGAGAGATCATAGCCCATAAAGATGTAGCAATAGAAAGAGTTCTATCCGAAGATAACATTATAGATCAAACTGACAAAGCCATTATCTCAAATTGTCTTTGAGCATCACATGGGTCTGATGGAGATCAAACATGTAGGTGATTGACTTTAGGTCAAGTGAGAGATTTACCGGTTACAGGTGCCCCGCAAGCCAATCACGTGAGTGATGGCATGTGGACATTTTGAGTGATCTTTTTCCTTACTATTATTATCTTCTACTATCTACTGAAAATATATTGTGATGTCTTTGGATCAATGTAATGGGAATCAGATCGTGATGAGATCATGATAATATGATCAATTCACCATTAAACAGACCTTAAATAATCTCGGTCATAGGTTACTTGAGAGGGACATCGAGATAACCAGACAAACCAGTATACTGTATACCCATCCATTTGATAGAAGCAGCTGGTCTAGTAGCCACTCATGTGGAGACACTAAGTGTATAGTACAGGTGCTCATTCGAGAGTGAGTTTACTGATTGATTAGCTTACAGAATGTTGGATGGTTAATGTTACCAAATGTCAAATACGATTTCATAGTTCTAGATGTGTGTCTAGTCCTTCGACTTGAGACACCAAGGATGTCTTATTTGAATATGTTAGATCCCTTATAGATTCAAAGCTTGGGGTGATCAGTATAGGGGATTGGCCTCCTTAGAACTCTATAGGGGTTCCTCCCTCCTTGGTTTTCTACACAAAGGCTGAAAAATAATTGATCTATTGATGATGAAAAGAGGGGAGAATACAAGCTATTTATAGGGTTTCTAAACCCTAACTCCTAATAGGACTCCCATTTCAACAAACTCCAGCTTCTAATCAACTTCTCCTCCAAGTAAACCAAGACTTCTACTAGACCAAGACTCATCTTCCCCTCAACTCCTAACCTCTAGCCAACTCCTAACCATGATGTGGCTGGTGGTTATAGGGGCCTCCAACTCCTAATTTTATTCTTATTCCACCTTAGAGAGAGTCCAAGCTAAATGAGACTCTTCGCCTCTTGCCCTAACCGGCCTCTTTTAAGAGAAGGAGGTGGCTATGAGACTCCCATCCCATAAGGACTCCTCCCTAACCCTAGCCAACCACTTCTTTACTAGAGGGTGGCGGCTAGATTATGGTTTATTACATTCATGACACAATTGACTCTGACCCGTATCCACCTCCAATCAAACCCCAATTCAACCAAATCCTAACCCTACTAGGATTTGGGCTGATTTATTATCATAGACTCAAATCTTCTCCTAGCTGACCTTATGTAGGGTCTAGGTTGGCCAACAAGGCCCAATCTAAGGACTCGATTCAATCGACTAGGACCCAACTCAGTTGGGGTCCTAATAGACTTATCCTCAAGGCGGAAACTTCATGACTCCAGGTCCTGATCTGTAGCTTCTCATGAGGCTTCCTCATGGCCCCTGTAGATGGTGCACCATGCTCCTACAATCCAGCATTATTATTATTATCTGGATGGTGATGCGTCGTGATCTTATGATCCCATGCAATCATTAGTTGAACCTGGGCCTCCTCATCAACTTGGGTGTTAGGTGGATAGATTTGGGCTGAGTCATCCTCTCTAAACTTTCATTTGCGGTGATATTCCTGGAGGATCAGTTGTCATTTTGAATTAGTATGCAGATCCGATCCATAAGTTACGACTCCAATATGATCTCCAATTTCATAGGGTCTAAAGAAACTGAGAGACAATTTCGTGAGGCTCGAGTCTTCATTGATTCATGTTGGTAGGGCTGAATACAAAGGAAGACTTGATCTTCAATAGCAAACTTCCTTCTACTTTGATGTTTGTCGGGCGATTGTTTCTTTCTTGCACGAGCTGGCGTGTGGTTGTTCTTTAATAGTAGCCAGGCTTTCCTCTGAGATGGTGGCTACCCTCTGTAGAGTCCATGGTAATGTGAGCCTGATCTAAGTTTGGAGGGAGTAGAAGCTATAATTTTTCAGGACTTATTTTCATCTCCTCTTTGTGCTGCTGACCTGTATCATGCCAAGCCACAAATTCAGTATTAGTTAGCATTTCCTCATCATAGCTTGATAGCTTCAGGTGATATGGACAGAGGGCTTTGCTGATGTTGGCTAGGGGTCGACCATCTTGCATGTGGATAACACAAATTCTAGCTCTCGATACGTCAATCATAAACACTTTGTCGATGTCGTGTAAAGCTAGCACCGACGAAGAGTATGGGCTGCAACTTGGCCGAATGACCCCTATTTCAAGCATCTTTTTTACAATCCTCTTTAATTCATCATTCTAGAGGTGAGGATAATGATATGGCTGAGTATTTGCTTATGGTTCACCCAAAAGAATCAGAATTCATCGGGTATGAGGTAGGCTACATGGTTCAACGAAGACATCTGAAAATTCAACAAGCAATTGGAGAAGGTTTGGTTCTTCAATTTTTGTTGCCTCCCTTATATGTTGCTACTAGAGATGTATTAAGAAGCTGGTATTCACTTTGTGCAAGACGTTCTCCATTCACTGTGTTGAAACCGTCATACGTTGCTCCTGTGTTTCCCACGTAGGATCACCTATTTTCCACTACTGAAAAATTTCATGATAAATTTGGAAAAATTCTAGGAAATATCACCTAATAAATTCAGCCACTCATTGTCGAGCACGGCCTCATAATCGTTGAGTGGGAGGAGGAAGAAATATGCAATTATCTGTTGGTCCTGTAGCAATAACTTCACCCGCGGGCACCTGCGGTCGCACTTTAAAATTTGTTCATCGGTGACGTTAACATCATACCTACTGCAATCCTGGATATGTAAGGCCATTCGAATAGTTATCTTGCTATTCATAAAGTTATTAGTGCTCCTAGTGTCAATGAGAACGATGATTGGTTGTTGTTTAAGAAGTCCTCTCACTTTCATTGTCTGCGGGTTCGCGTAGCCGGCAAGAGCGTGCATCGTAAAATCGATCGGCTATTGTTCTTCCTCCGTGTCCTCCTCCCCATGCTCTTGGACCTCCTCCTCCATGTCTTCAATGGGCTCAATCAGTAGAAGGCATCCCTTTTTGCAGCGATAGTCACAACTCTATGGTTCGTCATAATGCCAACAAAGGCCCTTCGACGATCTGTCTCGAAGTTCTTCTCTCGTCAATTTATTTGGCAATAAAGAACGACAGGGAGCAAGGGGTACTGGAGGTTTATATATTACTGGTCTAGGAGTAGTTCTCATCCTCCAAGCATCTTGGTTGAACCGTTCCTCTTGGGTTCGGGCGAAAGAGATTACGACCATCACAGTGTAGGGTTATCACGCTTTACCTCTCCTTTAATTTTCGGCTTGAGTCCTTCGATGAATGTCCCTAATAATTATTGGTTAGACCAATCATGAGTGAGGTAAGATAGTTTCTTAAACCTGGTCTGGTATTCGTGTATAGTGGAGGTTTGTCAGATCTTCGCGAGTTGTTCATTGATATTTTCGTACTTGGTCAGTCCAAAGCGGTTCAGTAGCACTCCTTTGAATTATATCCACGTCGGGACTCCATGGGTGTATTCAAGCCATTTGTACCACTGAATTGTATCTCCTTCAAGGTGGTTGACAGTAGTGTCCACCATGGAATCCTCCGATATTCGGTAATAGTGGAAGTAGCATTTGACGCGTGAAATCCGTCCCATCGGGTCTCCTTCTTCCCATCTAGAGAAGTCCACCCTCATGTGTGGTTGTATCATGTATGAAGGCTATCCCTCCTTCCCTAAAGGCCTCTCTGAACTTTCTCCTTGTTGGAATTTTGTTGGGCTTGGAGATCGCCCCAATCTAAATTCGACAAATAAAGCATGCAATTTGTCCTCAAAGCGTGATTCAAACCATGATTCAAATGCCTCCAACGTGGTATCGATTGAATCTTGAGATGCCATTGCATAGGCCTCCAGATCTGAGATGCCAAGATCTTTCTCCTACTATTGGGTCAGTGGTATGAAACGATTGGGTGGATTGGTGGCCGAAAGGGATGGTGGATCATGGGTAGATGGCTGCGATTTGGGGCTGACAGGTTGCTATCTTTTTATTGCTATTGGGTTTATGATTTAGGGCTGCTGTAGAGGTCATATAGGGGGTATAATGGCTAAGGTTTAAGGTTAGAGGAATAGTTTAGGGTTGTTGTTGATGACAATAATGGATTTGGTAGGGATCGGGTGTGGATGCAATAAGTAGTACCGAAGGTAGTGCAACAAAAATTTTCGTCAAAGAGGATGTTGTTGATGCTATTGTTTATGGTTGTTGTAGAGGCTCTAAGGGGGGTTTGATGATAGAGGTTTAGGGTTAGAAGGGTGGCTTAGGTTTGCTATTGATGGCAACAACCGTTTTGGTAGGAATTGGTGGCCAAAAGGGTGATGGATCAAGGTTGCGGTTTAGGGTGTTATTTGGGCTACATATTTTGGGGGCTGTTAGGATTGGCTATGGATTATGGAAATAGGCTGCAACAGCTGCATCTTAAGGCTAGAGGGGTGCCCTAAACATGACATAATTGGTGGCAGCAGGATGGATAGGGTTTTGGTAGTTTACAAGAAGAAGAACGACGAAAGGTGCAGCAACATAATTTTTTATCGAAAAATTTCAGCAGTATAGATGCAATTTTTTCTAGTGGTTCGAAATAAGGATTCGAGTAAAACTTAATGGGAATCTATTGGTTAGGGAAAGGTAATATTGACAAAAAATTTGTGGAAGAATATAGTAGTAAAAGATTTAGCAAGATCAAAGATTACGAAAAGGTGCTATGATAAATTTTTATGTCTAAAAGGCAGCAGTATGGACATAAAAGGTTCAGTGGTTTATACCAATAATTTTTTGACAAAACCATAAAAGAAATATACTGTTAAAGAGTGCCAAAGCGGTTGTAAAAATCTTGTGAAAGATTGGACAAAAAAATCACAATAGCAAGATCAAAACAAGTAGTGGTATGCGGTTGAATTCTACAGCATAACTTTCATTGTAAAGATGGAAACTTTACGACAAAGAATTTATGCAGCAAGATAGGAATAATTTTTTTGGTTTTTTGGATGAAGGATAACTAAATTGTAGTAGCAGTAAGGTAGGAAACCAGAACCTGTTGCAATTCCTGGGGAGATCAAAAGATGATCTATAGTAGTCAAGATGATGGCGGAATTCAACGACGATCTAAGCAATTATGGGAATTGCTTGGGTGATTGTGGAAGGATGATGAGTGGCTATGAAAGGCAGTGAGATGCCAAGAACACAGCTCTAATACCAAGTGTTGGAACCCTTATGGATTCTAAGCTTGGGGTGATCTCTATAGGGGATCGACCTCCTTGGAACTCTATAGTGGTTCCTCCCTCCTTGGTTTTCTACACAAAGGTTAGAAAATAATTGATTTATTGATGACGAAAAGGAGAGAATACATGTTATTTATAGGGTTTCTAAACCCTAACTCTTAATAGGACTCCCACTCCAACAAACTCCAACTTCTAATCAACTTTTACTCCAAGTAAACCAAGACTCCTACTATACCAAGACTCCTCTTCCCTTCAACTCCTAACCCCTAGCCAACTCCTAACCATGATATAGCTGGTGGCTATAGGGGTCTCCAACTCCTAATTTTATTCTTATTCCACCCTAGAGAGAGTCCAAGCTAAGTGGGACTCTCCCCCTCTTGCCCTAGCCCTTTCTTAAGAGGAGGAGGCGACTATGACACTTACATCTCATAAGGACTCCTCCCTAACCCTTGCCAACCACTTCTTTACTAAGGGGTGGTGGCTAGATTAGGGTTTATTACATTTATGACTCAATTGACTCTAACCCGTATCCAACTTCGTCTCCTGATCAGACTCTAGTTAAGCCGAATCCTAACCCTGCTAGGATTTGGGTTGATTTATTACGATAGACTCAAATCGTCTCCTAATCGACCTAATGTCAGATCTAGGTTAGCCAACAAGGCCCAATCTAAGGACTCAACTCAATCGACTAGGACCCGACTAAGTTGGGGTCCTAACAAAATACTTCTTTCTTTGACACCAGACTTATAGGTATGAAAAGTTCTAAATCTGATACAATTGGTTATCGGGATTAGTACCTAACATTACAAAGAAGGTAATTGATTATTAATAGAGGATCATCCACTCTCGGTATCACAAGAGGAATATCTCGTGTGTTATTCCTCATACAATTCCCCGGCCAGGGTCATTCAGATTGAGAGAGGAGTTCACTAGGAAAATCCAATTAGAACAAGACTCGAACGGATTTTGTATGTACCCTGATAGTACTATACCTGATATATGGTCTTTGGGATATTAGATGGATGAGGATCAAACACAACTAGACTAATGCCAAAATTGGAACTTTGTATGCTAGGTACCTGAATAGACTCAAACTCTAGAATGGTGCTTGAGTTAGGTTCTCTAATCTTGCTCAACTCTATCTCACTCTCACTGTTTCCACCAAGAATATGTTCCTTCTCAAAGAACACAACCCTCTTGGCAACTAAGACTTTTTGGTCCTCAGGATGATATAAATAGTACCCACAAGTTTCCTTGGGGTATCCCATGAACTTGCACCGCTCCGTCCTTGATTCCAACTTGTCGGTGTTATATTTTTTAACATGGGCAGGGCAACCCCAAATCCTAACAACCTTAAAATCGGGCTTTTTTCCTTTTGATATCTTATATGGTGTAGACACTACTGATCTAGATAGAATCCCAAATCTTAACAACCTCAAACTTGTACTTCATTAAGTATGTGTGTCCATACCTAGAGAATCATTAATAAATGTAATGAAGTATGCGTAACCTGCTATACCCTGAGTTGATATGGGACCAGATACATCGCTATGTATGAGTTCCAACAACTCAGTTGTTCTCTCTCTAGTTCCACTAAAAGGAGAGTTGATCAACTTTTTAGGAAGGCAAGGTTCGTAAGTTACATATAACTCATAGTCGAATGGATTTATGTATCCATCTTTAGCAACTTTTGAATGCTTCCCTCATGGGTATGACCTAGCCTACAATGTCATAGGTATGCATTGTTCACCTCATCTCATTTTCTCTTGGATTTACTTACATTCATGATGTATGGAGGAATGTCTAACATATATCAACGTCCCTTTAGTTATGATCTTATTATCCAAATTAATGAACAATAATTATTCTAAAAAACTAGTTTATATCCATTAACTGTCAAATATGAAATGAAAATAATATTTTTGATAATATAGGGAATGTATTAGCATGCATCTAATGCAATGGTAGCTCCACCAAGCAGATGTCGGGTGACCTCATTAACAACAACTGCATCGCCTTTTGCTCCATTGCATATATTGAAGTCCATCTCACCTCTCGCAACTCTCCTAGGCTTTGCTATAATCTGCAATGAATATAGATCTGATAAGCATTCTCGGTATCCAATACCCATATGTTATCATAAAAATCTGACAAATAGAGACTGATCATGAATATACCTAAAGCTTCTCCATGCTTCTGTTTCGCCTTTTCTACAAGGTACTATTTATAGTTCCTTTTCCAATGCCCAAAGTGGATGCATTGGCCTTTGTCCTTGGTCGGGTCTTCCTTTGCCTTGCTCGATTTGCCCTAGCCCTTGCCATTCTTAAGGGACTTATCAGTCTTCTTTTTCTTCTTGGTCTCACCAATATAGAGAACTAGCTTATCTTTCTTGGACAGAGTCATGTTAAGGATATACGTGATTTTCTCCGCTATGAGAATAATTCTCAAATTATGGAGTCATTCTGTGTAGCTTGGACTAGTGAGATGGTTGACATTATGTATGACACGTAGGGGGTTTGCAAGCGACATATTTCTAACAAATAAGATGTAGTATAAATGAATAACATGTAGATTTTATAGAAAAGTAATCAATTAAGATACAGACTTCTATCTTAATATACTCCCATTAATTTTTGGTTAATCACGCGATACCCTCGGCACGTAAAACAAAAGTCTCCGGTAGACTTCTAGTGGGGATCAGGATCCAATCAGTGTCTTAGTGCAACCTCAAAGGACTCGACCAATTACACTAAGCCCAAAAAGGTAGGCAACTATTGCCAATCACAACTCCTTGTGATTCCTTTCATGTTCGGCCTCTGAACTATCATGGCCTCAAGGAACGTGACCAACTATGATGTTTAGTTAAGTCATCACTATCATTACAATACGAGTATGATTTGATGATATGCCCTCTAGGGACTCGATCAATCATATCATGTCCTTAGGTTACCAATGACATCTCTATGTCATAGGCAAGATCTTGAATCACATAGATAAGTGAGTGATAGGACTCCAACAGGGTTGAGTCCTAATCACCCTAGAAGTAGTCAATATAAACCCTATGGGATTATAATAAAATCTCACCTAGCCACTTTTATCCTATAAAGAAGTGTGGCTTGGGTTTAGATTGTGGCCTTAGAGCTTAGTGGTTGTCGCCCCCTTTACTAGGCTGGTCGACCAGAGTTTTCCTCATCTAGGTTGGCTATAGGAGGGCAAAGGGGTAATTTTACTTAGGCAAGCACCCCATTATTTAGAACTCTATATAATGATGTAGCCAACCCCTCTTTTTTATCAAACAGGATCAATCTTTTATTCAGCCTTGTGCTAAGTTCTAGGAGGGAGGAACCCCTATAGAGTTCCAAGGGTTGATCCCCCTCAAAGATCAAAATCTATAGAGCTCCTTTTGGGATTCTATTATTTAGTATCAAAGTAGCATTCCTGCTACCTTTGCTGCCATCTCTGCCACCCCCACCTTCCCAAGCAATTACCATAATTGCTGCAACCATCCAAGCCGCAGATCAAATCAATCTGCTGCTGCCCCCTGCGTTTGAAATTGGAGATCTGGTATATTTTCATCACCCATGCCTAATTGCTGCAACTATTCCATTATCTTATATGTTGAAGAGGCATACTTTCATTGCTGCAAATTTCAACCGTCATAAATGTTATCGTTATTGCGAAGGCGAAACACTGTAGAAATTTTTAGCCATCTATTTGCCTCTTGAAACCGGTTTTATGCTCCCCTATTTTGGCCAAAAATTTTATATGATTTCATAGATTGTCTTAGCCCTCATCTAAGATAGATCTTTGAAAAGAATTCTCTCTGAAATCGGTTCTATTGTGCTCTAATTCTTCGTCACGTATTGTTGGAATTTTTACGATGAAGAATCTGTCCTCCGTCTTTTTCACTATTTTCCTATCGTTGCTCTACCAAAATTTTGTCAAACTTTTTACTGATATTAACCACATCTGAACCAAGGAGTTCTGCATATTTTCCTCAAGTTTTCCTCTGAGATGTACATCTAGAATTCATCATTTCTCCGACATAAAATTTGTTTGGCAGGACAACACATCGCAGCATCTTTCTTTGTCAAATTCCATCGGATTTGAGTGCTATCTTTTGCGAGTTTTTGGACTCTCTTTCTTTTATCTACAAACTCTACCATCCTCACTAATAACCCCTCTAAACCACACCCTAAATCGATCCCAAACGGCCACCCAAATCAGCCCTAAACAATGACCTACTTCCATCAAATCCATCCACCTACCTAACCGGCTACCTCTTCCTCAAAACCTCTCATGCCCCTAACAAGACAACAGAAAAAGGACCTCAATATTACAGATCTAGAGGCCCACACCATGGTATCGGAGGAGGCTATTAATGTCAAGTTTATGCAGTGCCCGGTCCTTACGTTAGAATGGAGAAGGTGTGTAAAGAAGATCGCCCTCACAAGGACCACTATCGATCGACTCCACGAACTCCTTTCTGTGTCTTGGCTCTGCCCTCACGTGCGTTTTATCGGGTTTTGAGAGAGCGTTAAACTCCCTTTCCTTGTTCTTTCGCTCTTGCCCCTGGACTGGCTATCAAATGTCAGCATGCATTCCTACCTTTGATTATAACTTCCGAATAGTAGTTGCAGAGCAGGAAGTTGGAATTCAAATATCAATTGAAAAGGTTCCCGAAAGAATATCAATTGAAAAGGTTCCCGAAACAGGAAATTCACTGCTTTTGTTTTTTTCGCCAGCCCCAAAGCCTTTGAAAGCCGCATAAAGGAGAAGATGAGATCCCATTTCACCGAATTCAGCATAGTGGATCCGGTTGAGCTCAATTAGTTGACTCAAGGCAGCCATGACGACAACATCGGTCCTAGCACTGCTCGATTTCAGCCGCACCTTCGTGATTGAGGCTGACGCATTCGGAGTTAGAATTGGGGCTATTCTAATGCAAAATGGCCGATCTCTTGCTTACACCAGCAAGGCTTTGTCTCCCTCCCATCTTAAAATATCCGTGTATGATAAAGAAATGCTTGTCATTGTACACGTTGTCATGAAGTGGAGACCCTACTTGATCGGTCGACGCTTCCAGATTAAGACCGACCACCGAAGCCTCAAGTAATTTTTGGAGCAGAAAATATCTTCCCCAGAGCAACAACAATGGGTAACTAAACTTCTTGGCTTTGATTATGAAATTATTTATCAAAAGGGGAAAGAGAATGTTATTGCAAATGCTCTAACTCGGCTACCGGGATAAGTCAAAATTTCAGCCATCTCCCTGCTCTCCACCGACTTCCTCAAAGACATTAGAGAGGAGTGGAAGAGCGACCCAGAAACCTGAGGCATCATAGAAATATTGGAGAAGAATCCAGGTTCTATGGGCCACTACACTTGGGATTCGAAGGACCTACGCTACAAAAACCGAATTGTGATCGTTCCTTTTTCCCCTTGTATCAAAATTATTTTGCATGAGTTGCACTTTTCACCTTCAGCAGGGCACTTCGGATTTCTGAGAACATATAAGAGGGTGAAGCAAAACTTCTTTTAGAGATGAATGAAAAGTTTGATTTATGATTATGTATCTAAATGTGATGTATGCTAGCAGCAAAAAGGTGAAACGGTGGCAAGTCCGGGAAAACTACAACCACTACCTATACCGAACTCAGCATGGACTGACATCTCCATGGACTTCATCGAAGGGCTGCCACCATCTCAAGGTAAAAGCACGATCTTTGTGGTGGTAGATCGTCTAACCAAACGGTGGCAAGTCCGGGAAAACTACAACCACCATCTCCTTATACCACTGCCAGTATTGCTCAACTTTTTATGAAAAATATTGTAAAACTGCATGGGATGCCAAGGTTGATTGTGAGCGACGATGACAGGGTGTTTACAAGTAAATTTTGGACCGAGCTTTTCCAACTACAAGGCACCCAATTGAAGATGAGCACAGCCTATCATCCACAGACGGACGGCCAAAGAGAAGTGGTGAACAAATACCTCGAGACTTACTTATGGTGCTTCACCAGTGACCGGCCTAAAGAGTGGACAAGGTGGCTTCATTGGGCCGAATGGTGGTACAACACAAGTTATCATTCATCAACTAAATGTACCCCCTATGAGGCATTGTATGGCCGACCGCCCCCTGTAATACCTAAACATGTAATTGGTGCGGCCAAAGTAGATCAGGTTGACCAAAACTTAATTGATAGGGATAAACTTCTACAGCTACTGAAAGACAACCTAACTGCCACCCAAGCCCGCATGAAGCAACAAGCAGACACTCACCGGAGTGAGCTAGAATTTTCGGTAAGAGATTAGGTCTACCTTCGCCTACAATCATACAAGCAGCTGTCAATCAACACCAGAGCATCGATGAAACTATCTCCACGATTCTATGGACCATATCAGATTTTGGAGCGTATTAGGACCGTGGCATATAGATTAAAGCTCCCATATGACGCTAAGATCCATTCCGTCTTCCACGTATCCTTGCTAAAGTTGAAATTGGGAGAACGTAAGTTGGTTCAGACTCAGCTGCCGAGCACTACTAATGATGGCAACATTCAAGCTCAAGCTGAAGCTATACTTGATTGGAGGATTGTGATGCACCATCGATGTCCTTCAACTGAAGTACTCGTGAAGTGAAATAATTTACCATCTAAAGATGCAACATGGGAGTCTTACTAGTAGCTGAAGACCCAGTTCCCAGAGTTTATGGACCCTCAGCCTTGTGGACAAGGTTGATTCAAAGAGGGCGAGCTTGATAGGACTCTAGTAGGGTTGAATCCTAATCAACCTAGAAGTAATCAATAAAATCCTTGTGTGATTGTAATAAAACCCCACCTAGCCACTTCTATCATATAAAGAAGTGTGGCTGAGGTTTAAATTGGGGCCTTAAGGCTTAGTGGTCGTCGCCCCCTTTACTAGGCTGGTCGACTAGGGTTTCCCTCAACTAGGTCGACTACAAGAGGGCAAAGGGGTAATTTTACTTAGGCAAGCACCCCATGGGCTAAGGTTTAGAATCGTATATAATGATATAGTCGCCCCCTCTCTTTTATTAAGCAACATCAATCTTTTATTCAGCCTTGTGCTGAGTTCTAGGAGGGAGGAACCCCTATAGCATTCCAAGGGTTGATCCCCCTCAAAGATCAAAATATATAGAGCTCCTTCTGAGGTTCTATCAGTGAGCCTCAAGGGACTTGACTAACTCAACCTATGTTGTCATTTAATATGTTCCTATAATGATGGAAGGACATGTGAGTCAATCTTATTACCTCACGCTTTCCGACATAATATTATCATAGGAGGGGGTTTTGGTTGTGTTTCAATCTCCTAATATGTCATGTCACATGCATACATATTTAGTACATATATATTACATACAAATATATATATATATACATATACATATATATATATATATATATATATATATATATATATATATATATATATATATATATATATATATATATATATATGTATATATATATATACATATATATGTATATATATATTTATATATATGTATTAATACATGTATATATATATACATATATATATCTGTATATATGTATATGTATATGTATATATATATATATATATATATATATATATATGTATATATATATATATATATATATATATATATATATATATATATATATATATATATATATATATATATATATACATGTATTAATACATATATATATATATATATATATATATATATATATACATATATATATATACATATATATATATACATATATATATATACATATATATATATACATATATATATATACATATATATATATACATATATATATATACATATATATATATACATATATATATATACATATATATATACATATATATATATATTAGGTGTATATTCACATATCACATATTCATGCCACACGGAATGATCATAAATTATCGCCTAATGTGATCAAGTCCGAGCCAATGGGCCCAATCACTCATAATAGAATTTATGTATGTGTATCGATGCATCTTCATGTCTTGTGATCGTCCATCTCGTCATTATCATTTCCATCGGATCCTTGGCACGCATCACCATGCATCATGATCGCTCGTCATGATATTATGGGACCCACTATCGCCTCTACGCTTCCGTCGTGACTCTTCATGTAATTATAACTTAATTATAATAAACGTGGGCCCAACAATAAACGAAAAAAATGGAGGCTCACATACCACAATAATAATAATAATCACATATACATACATCATAACACATGATTCATGATCATCCGTCTAATCATATATCACATGCACAAAACTAGTAATTTCTCAAATTTTGAAGGGTAAAAATTATCCTTTTGCCAAGAAAAATACTAACCCTTTTGCCCTTCCAACAGGCCGCCATCATCACCATTGCGGGGGCGACAACACTGGGCATCATTGGCGGTGGCCGCCTCCACGAGCGGTGCCTTTGCCCTTAGGCTATCACGACTTAAGCAAAACCAGTTAAGTCTGTGACATTTTGGTCCGTGACAAGGCGGTCTACCATGGGAGATCACCCACACCGTAGGTGGCCACCGTGTTTATGCGCGGTGCCACCTCGCGTGACCATCTGACCCGTAGGCGGTCGCCCCTTGTAGGCAGCCTTAGCCATGGGTGACCACCTCAACAAGGTGCTTGGTCACAAGCCATCGCCTCTCTAGGGTGCTTGCCCACAAGTGGCTGCCCCCGTCCGCTGGCAGTTTGCCTACGGGCACGGCCTTTGTGGACAAGCATTGCAAGAATGCATACACTAGTTCTACGTGATTCAATCTTATCACATGCAGTTTAAAAATCAATTATTGCATGAGCAACTTGGCGCTGATACAACTATTAAGAAACTATGAGACAGCATCACATGCATAGTGGAAGAACGAAACCAAATCAATTTTTACAGTTATCATGTTGTCATGCAAAGATTAGTGTGCGAAAAACTATAAAACCAAAAACCGTGACTAGTGTGAGATTGATTACCTAGGGATATTGTATATCCCCGAAATTTCAGATCCAGATGGAGAGGATGAAGGACGTCAAATATCCTTTTCTCTAGCGTTATCCCTATAATGGATCATTACAGCAATGCTCCTCCTATCGCAGCCCAAAAACCCCACAGCTCTTGTGCACCTTCTCACAGCACTCGTTGAAGAAGATTTATTATCTTCTTTGCTACCCTCTCTATAGTATGAAAGGGTTGGTCAGTTGAGAAGATGAGGGAAGAGAATAGGAGGGGGCAGCCAAAGATGCAGCCTATCACTATTGTGCCACTCCTACCTCCTATTTATAGAGAGTCACCAAAACTCCAATGGATCCTCCTTAGTGGGTATTGGATCTCTATCTACCTTCACTTATTGGATCTCTATCCAATAATATCAATTGGCCTCTAATTAGGCCTTATGCAAGTGATCTATCATTATTGGGTCTCATCCAATGAGATCAGGGGCTAATTGAATAACTCATATCCAATCCTATACTCGTTGAAACATCCACCATATGTGTGCGACCCTCTAGGTCCAATACTGAGCTTGCCGTGAGTGCTACATATTAGAACTCTTTCTAACTCAGTGAATTATTTTTCCATAATAATTCACTTAACTCATCGATTATGGATGTATTAGGCCACTGCGCCATAGTCCCAAGATAGTATAGAGAATATAATCCATTGGATCTGTTTGTCCTCAATTACTATGTATTTATAGTCTCTCATCCATCTAATATCCCAAAGACCATATATCGGGGATGATATTGTCAGGCCATATACGGAATCCGTCTAAGTCTCACACTAATCAGAGTCTCCTAGAGAACTCATTCTCTCTCAATCCAAACGACCTTTGCCAGGGATTTGCCCAAGCGATAATTCACGAGATATTTCTTTCGCGATAACGAGAGTGGATGATCCTCTATTGACACTCAATTGCCTTCGTAAGATTGGCTACCAATCCCGATAACCGGCTGTACTAGATCTAAAACTTTCCAAACATGTAAGTTTGACATCAAAGAAAGGAATACTCAAACAAGACATCCTTGATATCTCAAGTCTGACTGACACATAATTGGGAATACGAAATCACCGTTTGAACATTAGGTATCATTAATCATCCAGCATTTCATACGCAGATTAATCAGTGAATTCTCCAATGAGCATATGTATTGTGCCTTTTGTGTCTCCACACGAGTAGCTATGAGACTAGCCACCTTTATCATATGAACGGATATACAGTATACTAGTATGTCTGGTTATCTCGATGTCCCTATCGAGTAACATATGATCGGGATTATTTAGGGTCTATGTTTAAATATGAATTAGTCTCATTATCGTGATCTCAACACGATCTGATTCCCATTACATAAATATAAAGATATTATAATATATATATTCAGTAGATAGTATAATGTAAGAAAATACTGATAATAATAGTAAACAAAATGATTGTGCAGCTTGTCACACGTGCCATCACTCATGTGATTGGCTTGCAAGGCACCTGTAATCAGCAGTAGCTCCACCAGGCCGATGTAGGGTGACCTTGCTAATAGCAACTACAACAACTCTTGCTCCATTGCCCATCTTGAAGTCTATCATGCCTCTCGCCAATCTCCTAGGCCTTGCCATAGCCTACAACGAATTACAGATATGATAAGCACTTTCGGTATCCATACCCATATGTTATCATAAGAATCTAACAAATGAAAACTGATCATGAATGTATATGAAGCTTCTCCAAGCTTTTGCTTCGCCTTCTTTACAAGGAACTCTTTGTAGTTTCTCTTCCAATGCTCACCTTTGCCATAGAGGAAGCACTGGCCTTTGTCATTTGTTGGGTCTTTCTCGGTAACATTTACCTTACCCCGGTTTGCCCTTGTCTTTGCCCTTCATAAGGGACTTATCAACTTTCCTTTTTTCTTTTGGTTTCACCAATATAGAGAACTAATTTCTCTTTTTTGATAGTATAATATTCCTTATTTCTTAAATATTTATAATGATATATTTTAAGTTATTTATGACGACCTAATTATAAATTTAAGAATTTATTTAATAATTTTTTGATTAAATAATTTTATTTTAAAAGTTTATTGCTAGAGACCTAATTGTAAATCTTAAAAATATGAAATGAATTGTGAAAGATTCACATTAATTTTTTAAAAAAAATGGGGAGGACATATGTCACTACATAGTTTAAAGTGGTGCAACTTATGCATATGTATAGGTAACACATAAGCACCTTATATGCATGCTTGTCACTTAGCAACCCATATGTTAGCAAAAATAATTAGCAATTAGAGAAGAAAAAGGATTTGTTGCAACGTAAACTTGAGAAGGAGAACAACAAGAAGAAGAAGAAGAAGAAGAGGAGGAGAAGAAAAGATTTGGGGGTTTTGATATTTTGATCAAATCCACACATTTGAGATCAAAATCTTCAAAGGCAAGTGTTCTTTCTCTTACTAAAATTTATTTTTATTTTTGTCTTGATTATGAGAAAAATTTAGAACAAAACCGAAATCTCTTTTGTTGGCTGCCAAAGTATGAATTTATAATATTTTTGAGACTATGACTTGTCTGCCTTCTTCAAATTGTAACTTTCAGTATAGACCTCTGATTTGGACAAAACATAGTTTTTTTAAAAATATATTTATGGATCTTTCTTTTGAAATTGAGTTTGAAGAGTTTGGAGTTCAATTGCTAGCCCAAACGTTCATTTCAATTGAGCATATGAAATCTATAAAACAAAGTTTGTAGCTCGACCTTTCATCACTATATTACCTATATCTCCCTATTGGAGTCTCTGATTTATGTAAAACTAGATTCATTAGAAATTAAACTTATATTTAAACTAATATTGAAAGATTTGGAATCCAACTATCGAAACCTATATTTTGATGGACCATATGATTTCTGCAAAATAGGGATTGTGATTCCGGACCTTTGGTTGCCAAATCATCAATAACTCTTTTTATAGACCTTCAATTTGTATAAAACCTATTTTACCTGAAACAAGATTGATTTAGCTTTCCAAATATATCTTTTTTGAGTAATTTGGAGCATATTTGATTGTTTAAATAACTTTGCAATATGCTTTGTGAATTCTGCCAGGGATCGTATCAATTCTGCCTATACTTGCTTCATCCATTTCAAAACTGAAATCTCTGATGCTCTTGTCTTTGATTTCCTTTAATATCTGAATATGTTATGTATTAATCAATGTTACATCATATTACTTTGTTTAGGTGCATGTATAATTTATTATTTTTTTGCATGTGCTTCCGATATATGCCAAATTCATTGCTCATGTCCTTTTGTACTATAGTGTTTGTGGCATAATATAAACCTTTGTCAGAAATGGTAAAGGGAGTTATGCTTAAAGCTCATGATGCTATATCAGCCCCCCTATGACTTCACTCAAATGTGGGTGGATGGAGCTCCCAAACGTAGGAGACTTATGTTTGGTGGTCATTCAGCAATGAATGAACCATATTATGTTTGTGATCCCACTTTACCCTCTATGTTTTATTTGATATGCTATCCAAAGTATTGCTTATGTATTTCCTATTATGCTTTGGATAGGAATGATATGCATCCAATTTCAAATGTGACATATGAGCTTAAGTTTGTTATTTGTTCTCTTGACATATTCAAAAGTGTTTCATGTGTTATTGATATGCTCCTAAAACTTCATATGTCATTGATACATACCAAAATGCTTCTGATTACCATATATGCTCCAATTATCTTTCTCAAATTGTTACAGATTTAAGTATGCTTTGAACGAGATGAACCTTATGGTTTTGAATCTAATTTGATGATCATATGTGAGAACTTTTGAATTCCTTGCCTTGCATTCTGATATCAGGTTCAATTTGTAAACACACTTCCTTGCCTTGAACTTATTTGATACTTGCTGGGCTTCATAGCATACTTTATTGCCATCTAATCTTCTTCAGGTTAGCTTGACATTTATTGAAATACTCGATACACGACTAAAGCAGTGGAAAACAAGAAGTTCTTAAGCTAAATCTTTATTAGATAATATGTTATCATTGTATGTGATGTACTTTGTGTCTAATATAAAGTTGTAGACATATTTTGAAGTGGGGTAACTATGTAAAGGTTTTAAAAGTACCCTCTTGGTTTGGGATCTCGAATGTTAAAGTTGTATAATATATGAAGTGGTGGTATATGGTTGTTTTCAAAGTCATATAGATTTTATCGTATTGGTGGACTTTATGAATGTGAATTATATTTAGTTACATTGGTTTTGGATTGGTTTGTGTGATTTATTAGGAGAATGTGAAAAGTAATTATAATCTGCATAGGGTTTTATAAAAGTGATTGTATGGCCCTGCATGTTTTTTTTAGTAGTCTCAATGTTTGTTTCGATTCTGAGTTGGATATTTGATAGAATTTATAATCTTATTAATATTTAAGGCACGGTCACACCTTTCTCGAATTGAATATTTCGGGGGGGAGTGACAGATGGTACTCTCTACCTCTCTCAACATATTGAGGAGCTCAGGAAGTGTCAACTCAAGTTTATTCATGTGAAAATTCATGATAAATTATGAAAAGATCTTTGGGAGGGACTAAAGTAAAAGGCCTATGCACAGGTTATCCTCTAGGACCATTCATAGACCTGTGAGTTTATCGATTCACTCAAATCATCCTCATGATATAGTTCTGTACCGATGTCCCCTCTATCATTCTAGTACGGAAGAGACTCTTGGATATTTCATATCTCTGAGTTCTTTTCTAATCCTTAAATAACTGTGAAGACAAAGGAGGATAGAATTGGTATCTATGATCTTATGTTTCCTCTATAGCTTAGGAGTCATAGAGGCCAACATATAGCACTTAATCAAGGTGGAATCATCTATGTATTTCACGTAGTGAGTGATCTCATTTTAGCTTGCCCCTTCCTCTAGCATGGGTATAATCGTATCAAGGACATATATGATTTTTTTCGCTGTGAGAATAATTCTCATGTTGTGAAGCCAATCTGTGTAGTTTGGACTAGTGAGGTAATTCGCATCAAGTATGCCATATATGGGGTTTGCACATGACATGCTTCTGACAAATAAGAGATGCAGCATAAATAAATGTTAGGATCAATTGGTACTAAGAGGGGGGGGGGGGGGGGTTGAATAGTGCGAGAGTTGAATTACGACCACTTTCTTGAACAATGCTAAGTTACGATCTTCCTTAAAGAAAATTTGAGTAAAAATAGATAAACTTAAAAAGTAAAGTTAGAAGGCTCACAATTTATAATGGTTCAGCCAAAACTTGGCCTACGTTCACTTCTCGGAGTCCTCCTTGAGGCCCGTCAATGTCCATTAATGACCTTCTTCGGATGGAGATTAAACTCTTACACTACTCACTCTCTCCTTTTCACAGGTTCAGGAGAGGAACCTTATATGTATTTCACTTACAACTCACAAGGGGGATTCTCAAGACTTTTACAAGTTCATCACAAAGATTACGACCACTTTCTTGCTCACTCCCTTGCCTCCTTTCTTTCTCACTTTCTTGCACACTTTTTGCACACTTTTCTTCTTATCTTTCTTGTCAATTTTCTTATTCTTAATGTAAGATAACTTGGCATATTTATAGACCCCAATTGGCTTAAAAAAATGGAGCCAAAAATTTAAACGTATTTGAAAAATCCGGGTATGGGTGGTACTACCACCAGCATCGATGGTACTATCATTAAAAGCTACCCAGAAAAGAGGGTGGCGATGGCACTACCATCGACTTGGGCGGTACAACCACCGACCTGGGTGATACTACCACCACCCATCGGCGGTACTAACCGTCGGGAATCCCGAAAAGGTGTTTTCTACACTTTTCCATTGTCGACTTGTAGCTTTAGTTGACCCCTTCCTAGGTCAACCAAATAAGCTCAATCTGAGCTCAACCTAAGCTCAACCCAAACCCAGGTGGACCTGATTTGCCTCACACGAGTTATTTGGATTCTTTCCAAAATTAACTCAATTAGGACTCAAAACTAACTACGACTTATTGATACAACCATACAAGACTATCAAGTTCAATAATCGACCTAACCCTCGACAATCTGACAACCTCCAGCAATCTTCCGACAAGTCGTTACGGTCTTCTTCTGACGATCTCTCGGTGTGTCCCAGCGAGCTTCCCGATCCCTTCGACGAACTCCGACGAGCTCCCACTACATCATCTGAACCTTGGTCCGATGCTTGAACTTGATTCTGCCCCAACATATGGTTATGATTCCTTTCTCCATCGTAGTTAACCCTAAATGACTTTCTCTAACACACATGTTAGATCAAAAACTCATCAATTGATTTCATTATCAAAATTTGAGATTCAACAATCTCCCCCTTTTTGATTATGACAACTAATTGATGACTGGAGTTAACCTTTACTCCCCCTATATCTATGCCATAATCAAATAAAGTAAACTTAAATTCAAGAGAACCAAACACTCTTGAATTCAAGTATCATGATATAACATTTCAAACAATTTTCATCAATACATCAAAGATTTCATCAATCCATTAAAGATGCAACATTACATTTATACATCAATTTGAGAAATGATATAACATCATGATATAACATTTCTACCTTAAGTCATCAACCAAAGATTTTCAAAGTATACAACATTACATTCAAATTCATGATTAGTCATACATTAATTGAAATTCTCCCCCTTATGTCATCAATCATTTCTCCCCCTTTGTTTATAAATAAAAAAGAGAAATACCCATTTTATCATTTTTCTACATGTGTCATCATATGCTATTTCTCCCCCTTTGTCATCAACAAAAAGGTGAAATTTTGAGCAAATAATTTCAAGACACATAATCTCATCATATGTCAAATTTTTTCATATTTATATAAAATAAATATTGATTAAACATTTAGTGCATAAATAAGTTGTTTCATTGTTCCCCCTTAGTAAAATAGGATAAGAGACATTATTTTCTCCTTAAAAAATTTCTCCCCTTTGTGAATAAGAAGGAAGAAGAAACGATGGAGGGGTGTGAAAACATAAAATCACTTATAGATGTAAATTTTGAAAAGATTATTTCGAAGATAAGCTCAAAAATCTAAGAAATCTAGGAGATATTCGAGAAATTCGTAATATAGCAAATTAAGAAAGTTGCACATTATGTGAGTTAGCATTCCTAACTCTTTTCTGATAAAATCAAATTATTCTTCATTTAACGGTTTCATGAAAATATCTGCTAATTGATGTTTAGTATCAATAAATTCTAAAGATATGTCATGATTATTCACATGATCTCTAATGAAGTGATGCCTATTATCAATATATTTAGTTCTTGATTATTAAATAAGATTTTAGTTAAACATATTGCACTAGTGTTGTCACATATTATAGGGATATTTTTTTAATAATTTCATAATCTTCTAAGGTGTTTTTCATCCAAATAAATTAGGCGCAATATGCACCAACTGCAATATATTCAACTTCAGCGGTAGATAACGCAACCGAATTTTTATTTCTTGGAAGACTAAGAAACAAGAGCATGCCCTAAAAATTGACATGTCTCGGTAATATTTTTTTTTATCTATTCTATAACCTCCAAAATCGACATTCGCATACGTAAATAAATCAAAGTTTTTAGATTTATGATACTAAAAAACCTAAGTCATAGGTTCCTTTTAAATATCTAAATATCTGTTTAACTGCCTTAAAGTGATAAAGTTTAGGATTGGATTGAAACCTTGCACACAATCTAAAATTAAACATTATATCTAGTCTAGTAGCAACTAAATACAATAAGCTACCTATCATTCCCCTATAAGTTTTTTAATCAAAATTTTCTCCCTCAATATCTAAGTCTAATTTTGTAGAAGTGCTCATGGGTGTGTTTCTGGCCTTAGCATTTTTCATACCAAAACATTTTAACAAGCCTAAGGTATATTTTGTTTGACTAATAAAGATATAATTATTTAATTATTTTATTTACAATCCTAAGAAAAAGGTTAATTCACCCATTAGGCCCATCTCAAATTCTTGGTTCATACTCTTGGCAAACGATTCACAAAAGGATTCATTTGTTGAATAGAAAATTATATCATCAACATAAATTGGAATAACAAGAAAATCATTTTATAAAATGCTCAAAAAAATAATATGGCATCAACCTTGCCTTTCAAAAAATTATTTGAAATAAGGAAAGAGCTAAGTCTTTCATAACAAGCCCGAGGGGCTTATTTTAATCCATAAAGAGCTTTAGAAAGTTTGAAAACATGATTTGGTAAAAGACTATTTTTCAAAACCAGGGGGTTGTTCAACATACACTTCTTCGGAAATGAAACTATTAAGAAAAGCACTTTTGATATCCATTTGAAATAACTTAAAATCTTTGAAAGATGCAAAGGGAAGGAGCATGCTTATGGCTTCAAGTCTAGTCGTAGGAGCGAAGGTTTCTTTATAATCGATCCCTTCTTCTTAGTTAAAACCTTTGGCCACTAATCTAGCATTGTTTCTAACCATGATACCATTTTTATCTTGTTTGTTTCTAAAGACCCATTTAGTATCAATCACTCAACAGTCACTAGATCTAGGAACGAGCTCACATACCTCATTTCTCTCAAATTGATTTAACTCTTCATGCATTGCAATAACCCAAGAGTTATCTCTTAGGGCTTCATCAATGCATTTGATTCAACTCGGGAAAGAAAGGTGGCGTTAGTACAAATTTTTTTTAAAGAAGAACGAGTTTGCACATCCCTTAATATATCTTCTATTATAAGTTCCTTTGGATGATCATTTAGACACTTTCATTCCTTAGGTAATGGTTTAGAAGTAGATTCATCCAAGTTGCTTCTATGAGGGTTATCATTTAAATTCAAATTGTCAAAATCTAATTCATCATTAAAATTAATTTTCTTAAGTTCGAAAATCTCATTGAAAACAACATGATTAGATTCTTCAATTACTAAAGTTCTTTTATTGAATACATGATAAGCTTTTGAAATAGAAGAATAACCAAGAAATAAGTCTAAGTATATCTACTATAATTATCTACTATAACAAATACATATTTGTTATCTCCTAAGCTTGTAGTGTTAGTTGGTCCAAATAAATCCATACGGATCAATTATAGTGGCCTAGAGGTGCTTATTTGATTTTTTGACTTAAAGCTACTTTTTATTTGCTTTTCTATTTGGCAAGTATCATACATTTTATCTTTAACGAACTTAATGTTAGGTAAACCTCTTAACTAAATCTTTAGTTAAGATTTGGTTTAATAATTTCATGCTACCATGATCTAGTCTCTTATGCCAAATCCAAGCATCATCATTTAAAGCCGAAAAGCATGTTTCCTCACAAAAATTTTCAATATCAATAGTATACACATTATTTTTTCTCAATGGAATCAAAGATTTATTTTTGTGTGGTATTTCAATTATATAAGCATTTGATTAAAATTTAATAATATATTTTTTATAATATAATTAGCTAATACTAAGTAGATTATGTCTCAAATAATTAACTAATAGCATATCTTCAATCAAAAGATTTAATTTGTTACCTATGGTTCCTTTCCCAGTGATTTTTTCTTTGTTGTTGTCTCCGAAGGTGACAACTCCTTCATTTAGACTAGTGAGCTTAGAAAAGTAAGTTGGATCTCGAGTCATGTACCTTGAGTATCCACTATCAAGGTACCATTTGGTGCTCCTAGCCTTAGTTTGGAGACAAACTTACCTCGTCATGGATGGCCATAAGAGCATACTTGGCAACCTCTTCCTTAATGTAGTCTTCTTTATCCGATGAGCTTGAGTCATCCCAAGTTGCTGAGAGAGCCTTCTTCTTGTATGATGTCTTCTTATTCAATTATGGACACTCACTTTTGAAATGCTCTGGTTTCTTGCATTCAAAACATATTATATTATCCTTTTTTGGTCCATTTTTATTCTTTTTTATAATTTTTTTAAATTTTCTTATCAATAGTGTAATATCATTGTCCTCATCACTCGAGGTTTCACTAGAGGAGTCATTTGCAGTTCTCAGTGCCAAGTCCTTTCTGTTCTGTGGAAGGTGTTCATTTTTAGTTCCCATGGCAAGTTCTTCCTGTTCTTTAGAAGGGGTTATTCAAGTTTGTCATGAGTTTTATAGCTCAGTTCATAAGTGATGAATGATCTAATAAGTTCTTCAAGAGGAAAATTATTTAGATCTTTAGCTTCTTGAATTGTAGTTACTTTAGGATCCCAACTTTTTGGAAGAGATCTTAATATCTTATTAACAAGGCCAAAATTAGAAAAACTTTTATTAAAAGTTTTTTAACCATTGACGACATCTATGAATCGGGTGTATATGTCTCAAATGGTCTTACTTAGTTTCATTTGAAACAATTCATAACTATGCACTAAAAGGTTAATCTTAGACTCTTTAACTCAACTAGTGCCTTCGTGTGTGATTTCAAATCTCGTGAGCAGTTTCACAAATAGAAACCCGATTAAACTCATTCTTATCAAGAGCACAAAATAAAGCATTCATTGCTTTTGCATTTAAAGAAATTATTTTCATTTCCAAATCATTTCATTCATTTGGAAGATTTCAAAACCATTCTCAATGATGTGCCATAAATCAAAATCTATAGAAATAAAAAAAATATACATTCTTGTTTTCCAATATATGTAAATCATCTCATTGAACATGGAAGGATGTGTAATGGAATGTCCCTTGTTTATGCCATATGAAGTCATTTAATCACTTAGGTATTAATCCAATTAGTAAGACCTGGCTCTGATATTAATTGTTAGGATCAATTGGCACTAAGAGCGGGGGTGAATTAGTGCGAGAGTTAAAAAACCTTAGTTATGAAAGACTTGCTCGAAATAAAAACAAAAATCAGAAGCGTTTTGTTTAAGTCGAGTGCATGAGCAAATAAACCTTGAACAATGCTAGGTTACGATCTTTCATAAAGAAAACTTGAGTAAAAATAGATAAACGCCAAAAGTAAATTATAAGGCTCATAGTTTATAATAGTTCGGCCAAAACTTGGCCTATGTCCACTTCTCGGAGTCCTCCTCCTTGAGGCCCGCCGGTGTCCACTAATGACCTTCTTCGGGTGAAGATTAAACCCTTACACTACTCACTCTTTCCTTTTCACAAGTTTAGGTGAGGAACCTTACAAGTATTTCACTTACAACTTACAATGGGGATTCTCAAGACTTTTACAAGGTTTTCACAAGGATTACGACCACTTTCTTGCTCATTCTCTTGCCCCCTTTCTTTCTCACTTTCTTGTAAACATTTCTTCTCAACTTTCTTGCCAATTTTCTTTCTCTCAATGCAAGAAAATTTGGGGTATTTTATATACCCCAATTGGTTTTAGAAAATGGAGCAAAAAATTTAGACGTATTCAAAAAATCTGAGTATGGGTGATACCATCAGCGCCTACGGTACTACCATCGAAAGCTACCCTGAAAATAGGGCAACGACAGTACTATCGCCAACCTAGGCGCTACTACCACCGCCCACCAACGGTACTACCACCGCCCACCGATGGTACAACCACCGGGAATCCCACAAAGGTATTTTCTATACTTTTTCATTGCCAACTTGTACCTTAAGTTGATCCCTTCCTAAGTCAACCAAATAAGCTAAACCTGAGCTCAATCCAAACCCAAAGTGGACCAAGTTTGTCTCACTTGAGTTAATTTAGATTCCATCCAAAATTAACTCAACTAGGACTCAAAACTAACTACGACTCACTGATTACAACTGTATACAAGACCATCAAGTTCAATAATCGACCTAACCCACGGCAATCCGACAACCTCTGACAATCTTTCGGTAAGTCATACGATATTCTTTTGGTGATCTCCCAACATGTTCCCAACGAGCTTCTCGATCCCTTCGGCAAACTCCTAGCGAACTCCCGACGAGCTCCCACTACATCGTTTGAACCTTAGTTTGATGCCCGAACTTGATTCTGGCCCAATATCCGGTTGTGATTCCTTTTCTCTGTCGTAGTTAACCCTGCATTACTTTCTCTAACACACATGTTGGATCAAAAACCTATAAATTGATTTCATCATCAAAATCTGATATTCAATAATAAATAATATATAAATTTTATAAAAAGTATAACAATTAAAACATAGACTTCTATCTTAATCTACTCCCACTAATTTTCTAGTGAGTCATGCTTCACCCTCAACACATGAAACAAAATTCTCCCAGACTTCTAGTGAGGAACGAGATCCAATCGATGTCTTAGTGTAACCTCGAGGGACTTGACCAATCACACTAAGCCCAAAAAGATAGTTAACTCTTACCAATTAAAATTCCTTATGATTCCCGACTTGTTTAACTTCCGAACCATCATGGCCTCGAGGGACTCGACCAACCATGATGTTCGGTTAAGTCATCACCATTGTTACAAAATACATATGATTTGATGATATGCCCTCGAGGTACTCGACTAAATATACCATGTCCTTAGGTCACTTGTGACATATGTATGTCATAGGTAAGATCTCGAATCACGAGAGAGGTGAACCTCAAGGGGCTCGACCAAATTAACTAACGTCGGGATTTGATTTCTCCCTATAACGATAGAAGGCCACGTGGGTCAATCAAATTTCCTCATGCATGCCAACTTAATATTATCGTAGGAGGGGGTTTTAATTAGTCACCTAATATGATGTGTCACATATATACATATTTAATATATATCTACATCGCATGCAAATATATATATGTATCTAGCATGTGTATAAACATCTACATATAACATATAAGTAATCACACTAGATGATCTTGATCCTAATGCGAATGGGCCAGATCTAGTGAGCTCAATCACTCACATAATCATCTGTTTATGCATCAGTGCATCTCCATGCCCAGTGATCATCCATCTCATCATCATCGCTTTTGTCGACATCTCATCGTATCTCTATGCATTGCGATCATCAGTCTCGACCTCATGGGTCCTGCTGGCACCTCCACACTCCCATCGTGCGTTCTCGTGTCATTACAACATAATCATAGGCACAGAGGCCTGATAATAAATGAGAAAAAATGGAGGCTCATAGGCCCAAAAATAATAATAATAATAACATATACACACATCACATCACATAATCTATGATCATCCATCCACATCAAATATCACATGTATACATCATCATATAGGACTACTAGATAATCATAATTAATTAAATATTTAATTAATTATTTTATTAAATTTTGAGATACCCTACAATAAGATGCTATAAATGGCAGAAACTAATCCTTATACGGCTAGGAAACCTTAGTCACTAGGTACACTCCTACGACTAGGAGTCCCTGGCCATAGGGCAACCTTTGGTGGCCAAGAAACCCTCGCCCCAAGGTGTCTCTTGTAGCCAACACCCTTGGCTGCAAGTTGTTATGTGTGGCCTTACTCCCTATCACCAAGAGTCCTCGACCGTAGGGTTACCTCTTGCAGCTAGGAAACCCTAGCTGCCAAGGGTTCCCCATGCAGCTAGAACTCCTTGGTCACATGGGGGTATGCTGCTTGGCCAAGAGCAACATGGCTACTCTTGGATTATAATAGGTGGCTAGGCTGAGAACCCCTTCTTGGGCTCTTGACGAAGGTTGTAAGCAGCCTTCGGCAGAACCATAGAGCAACAACAATTGCTACCATTTTTCCAATTTTTGCATCAGTAATTTTGATGTCAAAAAGTCTCTCCATAGCACCCTTCAACTGTAAGAAAGGATGTTATCCAGATCTGAAAACTATAACAAAATCACAGTAAATTATGCAAAAAATAATCTATGTGATTCATCACAACACATAGTTTTTATAGCCAAATATCGCACGATGAACTTGGCTAATGATACCACTATTCGCAAACCACGCAGGAGTATCACATGCATAGTGGAAATAAAAACAAAACTAGTTTTTCATGTTTATCATGTCATCATGCTATGATTGGTGTGCGAAAAATCATAAAATAAAAAACAATATAACATGTGTTAGATGTTTTACCTTGGAAGATAATATATCCCCAAAAAATCAGATCCAAAAGCGGATGAAAGAAGTTAGATGTCCTCCTCCCAAGCGGTATCCATATGGTGGAACAAGAGGTGATGCTTATCCCTTGTAGTGCAAAAACTCGTAGCTTTCGTACACCACCTTGCAACAAGCATGGAAGAATAACTTTTTTTTTCTCCGCTATCCTTATGCACGAAGGAGTGGGGTGGTCAGCTGAGAAGAAAAGGGAGAGAGAAAAATAGGAGGAGGTAGCCAAAAGCCTCTAGCCCATGAGCCCTGTGCCCCCTTCCTATTTGGTATTAGATCTCCATCGTGTCCTATTTGGTATTAGATCTTCATCTAATTACCAAAGCCTCTTAAATTAGTGGACTTCTACATAATAATCTCTTATTAGTTCTTAATGGATCTCATCCATATGATCCAATAATACAGGGGCTATTGGATATCCAATAAAATAGGGACTTCACATATATCTCATATCTAAACCTTTACTCATCGCAACATCCACTATATGTGACCCTCTAGACCAAATACCGAGCTGGTCATAAGTTGCATCTATCAGAACACCTTCTCACTTAGTGATTTGTTATCCTATAATAAATCACGCAATTCATCGACTATCGATATACTAGGCCACTACGCCATAGTCCCTAGATTGTTTAAGGGGATCTAATCCATTAGATTTGTTTGTCTACAATTATCATGTATATATAGTTCATCATCCACCTAATATCTCAAAGACCATATATCAGGCATAGTACTATCAGGCCTCATACGAAATCTGTCCAAGTCTCGCTCGAATCGAATTCTCCCAGAGAACTTCTCTCTCAATCCGAACGACCCTAGCCAAGGATTCTTTGAGCAAGAACACACTGGATATTCCTTTCATAATATCGAGAGTGGAGGATCCTCTATTGACACTCAATTCTTCGTAAGGTTGGCTACCAATCCCGATAACCAATTGTATCAGATCTAGAACTTCTAGACCTGTAAGTTCAGCGTTAAAGATGTTAGGATCGCACTAAGAGGGGAGGCGGAGGGGTGAATTAGTGCTAACTAAAAAATTTCGATTTGGAAAATTTTTCATTCAAAGAAAATCGATATTGAAATTGCTTTAACTAGGAACTAGTTAATAAGCAATTAAATCCAAGAGCAATAATAATGAAAGGCAAGAAAGAGATGCACATTATATTTTTATTGTGGTTCGATCCCTTTGACCTACGTCCACTCTCGATTCTTCTTCACTCATGTCCACCGGCTTCCACTCCTGATCTTTTTCAATGAGTGAAAATCAAACACCCCTTATAACTCTTTTCTCCTTTTCTTAGGCTTAGGAGATAACCCTTACAACTCTTTTTCAACCCTCCCTTAAACTGAAATCACCCTTAAACAAGAGAAGGGGAACTCTCATAAATTTAATAGAATTTCCATAAGTTTCTTCCTTTGTTACTTACTATCCCAAGCAAGAATACTTGAGGTACCTATATACCCCAATTGGCTTCAAAAATTGGAGTAAAAAAATCAAGCACCTCAAAATTTTGGGGTATGGGTGGTACCACCGTCGACATCGACGATACCACCACCGAACAGAGCATAGGAATCTGGGCTCTGGTGATACTACCGTCGTGAATAGCAATGCTACCACTGATAACTAGTGGTGCCATCGGTTTCTCGAAAAAGTACTTTTTAGTATATTTTATATCTGAGCTATACCTTCTTTTGATATAGTTCTACCTTCTTCTAGATCAATGAAATGAGCTCTCTAATGAGCTCAAATCAGCTCTTCAACCCGAATTATGATAATTAAGACTAAAATAATTATAAGCAAGCAATCTTTGTTGTTCGGCACGTCAATTGAACTCTCAGCTTCGGCGAATTCCTAGCGAACTCCTAGCATCCTTCTTGTGAACTCCTGGCGAGCTCCCGATCACCTTCTAGCGAACTCCTGGCAACATTCGATGAACTCCCAGTGAGCCCTCGACAACTTATCGGCGAACTCCCCGTAAAACTTAAATGAACTCCCATTGAGCTCCCGCCACATCGTTCGAAGCTTCGACATATCCTTGATTCTTCCGGCCTGATGCCCAATCTTGTCTCCTGCCCAACATAAGATTCCTCTTTAATTGTTTTACCGTTCCTCAGTCATGTTATTCTTGCATCACTTTCTTCAACACATGGATTAGATCATAATTTTATCAATTGATTTCATCATCAAAATTTGACATTCAATAAAGGAAAGAAGTACTCAAATAAGGCATCCTTGGTGTCTCAAGTTTAAGGACCAAACACACAATTGGGACTATAGAATCGTTATCTGACATCAAGTATCATTAACCATCTATCATTCTGTAAGTGGATCAATCAGTAAACTCATTCTCTAATTAGGACCTGTACTATATCATTAGTGTCCCCACATAAGCAACTATGAGACTAGCCACCTCCATAATATAGATGGATATATAGTACACTAGTCAATCTAGTTATCTTGATGCCTCTCTTAAGTAACCAACCATCGGAATTATTTAGTGTCTGTTTAAAGGTGAATCAGTCTCATTATCATGATCTCATCACGATCTGATTCCCTTTGCACAGATCCAAGGACATCACAATATATATATACAGTGGATAATATATAATGTAAGAAAATACCAATAATAATAATATGTAAAAGACTGTGTAGCGTGTCACACGTGTCATTACTCATGTGATTGGCTTGCAGATCACTTGTAACTAGCACCTGCGATAGCCAACAAGCACTGTTTATGCTTGTCAACACTATCAGCGGTGATACCACCTGTGTGGCAGTGGTACCACTTGAGGTAGTGGTAGTACCATCAAAAATTCAAAAATTCCGATAGTAGTATTACTAGAAAGTCTGAAATTGCAGTATCAAAAGTTATGCTGCAAGATCATCCACATCCCAAAATTTTTTATGATTTGAATTTTTTAGCTCTATTTTGAAGCCATTTAAGGCTATAAATACTCATACCAAGGCTTGGATTGGACCAAGAAATAAGTGATGAAGTTTGTAGGGGTTGAAGCTCTTTTCTAACATTAGTTGAGTCTCTTCCTCCTCTTTGAGTTTAAAAGTGATTCTCGATTATATGAGGTGTGAGGTCTCTTATAAAAGAATGAGTGGAGAGGTTCTCTTATAAGCTATTAAAAGGAGAAGAGTTGTAAAAAAGGTAGTTGAGCTTCATCACTCTTTTTGGGATGGCCTTGAGGGAAGAGGAATCAGGAGAGGAAGTAGATTGGGATGACCAAACTACTATAAATTGGTTTGCATTCTTTCTCTTGTCTTGATTTATTGTTATATACAAATTTACTTACTCATAACCCTTAATCACACTTGTTGCTAATCGTAGTTTTGATATGGACTTATCGATCAAACTTCTAAATTTGGTTAAATTTGCTACAGCACTACTTAACAAACCCCCCATCCCCCCCCCCCCCCCCCCCCCCCCCCCCCTCCCCCACAGTTTACCTCACTTGAGTTAATTTAGATTTCTTCCAAAATTAACTCAATGAGGACTGAAAACTAACTACGACTCACTGGTTACAACTGTGTATAAGACCATCTTGTTCAATAATCGACCTAACCCCTAACAATCTGGCAACCTCCGACAATCTTCCGGTAAGTCATACAATCTTCTTTCAGTGATCTCCTAATGTGTTGCCAACGAGCTTCTCGATCCATTCGACGAACTCCTAGCGAACTCCCGACGAGCTCCCACTACATCATCTGAACCATGGTCTAATGCCCGAACTTGATTTTGGCCCAATATCTGGTTGTGATTCTTTTTTTCTGTCGCGATTAACCCTGCATTACTTTCTCTAACACATATGTTAGATCAAAAACCTATCAATTGATTTCATCATCAAAATCTAAGATTTAATAATAAATAATATATAGATTTTATAAAAAGTATAATAATTAAAACATGGACTTCTATCTTAATCTACTCCCACTAATTTTCTAGCGAGTCATGCGTCACCCTCAACACATGAAACAAAATTCTCCCAGACTTCTAGTGGGGATCGAGATCCAATCAATGTCTTAGTGTAACCTCAAGGGACTTGACCAATCAAACAAAGCCCAAAAAGGTAGTTAACTCTTACCAATTACAACTCATTATGATTTCCGTCTTGTTTAACTTCCGAACCATCATGGCCTCGAGGGACTCGACTAACCATGATGTTCGGTTAAGTTATCAATATCGTTACAAGATTAGTCTGATTTGATGATATGCCCTCAAGATACTTAACCAAATATACCATGTCCTCAGGTCACTGGTGACATCTCTATATGGTAAGATCTCGAATCGCAAGAGAGGTGAACCTTGAGGGGCTCGACCAACTTAACATACGTCGGGATTCGATTTCTCCATATAACGATAGAAAGCCACGTTGGTTAGTCAAATTCCCTCATGCTTATCAACTTAATACGATCATAGGAGGGGGTTTTAATTAGTCGCCTAATATGATGTATCACAACATATATATTTAATATATATCTACATCGCATGCAAATATATATATGTATCTAGCATGTGTATAAACATCCACATATAACATATGAGTAATCACACTAGATGATCATAGATCCTAATGCGATTGGGTCAGATCTAGTAAGCTCAATCACTCACATAATGATCTGTGTGTGCATCGGTGCATCTCCATGCCCTGTGATCATCCATCTCGTCATCATCAGTTTCGTTGATATCTCAATGCATCTCTATTCATTGCGATCGTCAGTCTCGGCCTCGTGTGTCCAGCTGACACCTCCACACTCCCATCGCTTCTCATGTCATTACAACATACTCATAGGCATAGAGGCCTGATAATAAATGAGAAAAAATGGAGGCTCATAGGCCTAATAATAATAATAATAATAACATATACACACATCACATCACATGATCTATGATCATCCATCCACATCAAATATCACATGTATACATCATCATGCAGGACTACTAGATAATCATAATTAATTAAATTATTTTGTTAATTATTTTATTAAATTTTGAGATATATCCATCTACATCAAGAATACTTGGGGTACTTATAGACCCCAATTGGCTTCAGAAATTGGTGTAAAAAAATCAAGCACCTCAAAATTTTCGGGTACGAGTGGTACCACCGTCGGCACTGACGATACCACCACCGAACAGAGCATAGGAATCTGGGCTCTGGTGATACTACCAACAAGAATAGCGATACTACCACCGATAGCTGGTGGTGCCATCGGTTTCTCGAAAAAGTTCTTTTTAGTACTTTTTATACATGAGTTATACCTTCTTTTGACATGGTTGTACCTTCTTCTAGATCAATGAAATGAGCTCTCTAATGAGCTCAAATCAGTTCTTAAACCCGAATTATGATAATTAAGACTAAAATAATTATAAGCAAGCAATCTTTGTTATTCGACACGTCAATTGAACTCTCAACTTCGGCGAATTCCCAGCGTACTCTCGGCATCCTTCTAGCAAACTCCTGGCTAGCTCCCGATCACCTTCTAGCGAACTCTCGGTAACCTTTGATGAACTCCCAGTAGGCCCTCGACAACCTATCGGCGAACTCCCAGCAACACTCAAATGAACTCTCGTTGAGCTCCTGCCACATCGTTCGAAGCTTCGACATATCCTTGATTCTTTCAACCCGATGCCCAATCTTGACTCTTGCCCAACATAAGATTCCTCTTTAATTGTTTTACCTTTCCTCAGTCATGTTATTCATGCATCACTTTCTTCAACACATGGATTAGATCATAAATTTATCAATTGATTTCATCATCAAAATTTGAGATTCGACAAATGAAATAAGTACTCAAATAAGACATCCTTTGTGTCTCAAGTTTAAGGACCAAACACACAATTGGGACTATAGAATCGTTATCTAACACCAGGTATAATTAATCATCTATCATTCTATAAGTGGATCAATCTGTGAACTCATTCTCTAATGAGGACCTGTATTATATCATTAGTGTCCCCACAAGAGCAACTATGAGACTAGCCGCCTCCATAATATAGATGGATATATAGTACACTAGTCAGTCTAGTTATCTTGATGCCTCTCTTAAGTAACATACCATAGAGATTATTTAGTGTCTGTTTAAAGGTTAATCAGTCTCATTATCATGATCTCATCACGATCTGATTCCCTTTGCAGAGATCTAAGGACATCACAATATATATATATATATACAGTGGATAATATATAATGTAAGAAAATATAAATAATAATAATATGTAAAAAGACAGTGTAGCTTGTCACACGCGTCATTACTCATGTGATGGGCTTGTAGAGCAATTGTAACAAGCACCTAAGATAGCCTACAAGTACTGTTTATGCTTGTTAACACTATCGACGGTGATACCACCTGTGTAGTAGTGGTACCACCTGAGGTAGCGGTAGTACCATAAAAAATTCAAAAATTTCGATAGTAGTATTACTAGAAAGTCTGAAATTGCAGTATCAAAAGTTGTGGATGCAAGATCATCCACACCCCAAAATTTTTGATGATTTGAATTTTTTAGCTCTATTTTGAAGCCATTTAAGGCTATAAATACTCATACCAAGGCTTGGATTGAACCAAGAAATAAGTGATGATGTTTGTAGGGGTTGAAGCTCTTTTTAAGTATTAGTTGAGTCTCTTCCTCCTCTTTGAGTTTAGAAGTGATTCTCAATTGTATGAGGTGTGAGGTCTCTTATAAAAGAATGAGTGGGGAGGTTCTCTTATAAGCTATTAAAAGGAGAAGAGTTGTAAAAAAGGTAGTTGATCTTCATCCATTAGAGAGAAGATCGATGGTAAAAGTCGATGGCCTTAAGGGAAGAGGAATCAGGAGAGGAAGTAGATTGGGATGACCAAACTACAATAAATCAGTTTGCATTCTTTCTCTTGTCTTGATTTGTTGTTATATACAGATTTACTTACTCATAACCCTTAATCACTCTTTTTGTTAAATTTGGACTTATCGATCAAACTTCTAAATTTGGTTAAATTTGCTATAGCACTAATTCACCCCCCCCCCCCCCCCCCTCAGTTTGCCTCAATTGAGTTAATTTGGATTCCATCTAAAATCAACTCAATTAAGACTCAAAACTAACTACGACTCATTGATTACAACTATGTACAAGACCATCATGTTCAATAATCGATCTAACCCCTGGTAATCTGGTAACCTCTGACAATCTTTCGGTAACTCATACGATCTTCTTTCGGTGATCTCCCAACGTGTTCCCAACGAGCTTCTCGATACCTTCGACAAACTCCTAGAGAACTCCCGACGAGCTCCCACTGCATCGTCTAAACCTTGGTCTGATGCCCGAACTTGATTCGGGCCCAATATCTAGTTGTGATTCCTTTTTTCTATCGTAATTAACCCTGCATTACTTTCTCTAACACACATGTTAGATCAAAAACCTATCAATTGATTTGATCATCAAAATCTGAGATTCAATAATAAATAATATATAGATTTTATAAAAAATATAATAATTAAAATATGGACTTCTATCTTAATCTACTCCCACTAATTTTCTAGCGAGTCATGCGTCGCCCTCAACACATGAAACAAAATTCTCCCAAACTTCTAGTGGGGATCGAGATCCAATCGATGTCTTAGTGTAACCACGAGAGACTTGACCAATTAAACAAAGCCCAAAAAGGTAGTTAACTCTTGCCAATTACAATTCCTTATGATCCCCGTTTTGTTTAACTTTCGAACCATCATGGCCTCGAGGGACTCGACCAACCATGATGTTCGGTTAAGTCATCACCATCGTTACAAGATTACTTTGATTTGATGATATACCCTCGAGGCACTCAACCAAATATACCATATCCTCAGGTCACTGGTGACATATCTATGTCATAAGTAAGATCTCAAATCGCGAGAGAGGTGAACCTCGAGGGGCTCGACCAACTTAACTTACATCGGGATTCGATTTCTCCCTATAACGATAGAAGGCCACGTGGGTCAGTCAAATTTCCTTATGCTTACCAACTTAATATTATCGTAGGAGGGGGTTTTAATTAGTCACATAATATAATGTGTCACATACATACATATTTAATATATATCTACATCCATGCAAATATATATATATATATATATATATATATATATATATATATATATATATATATATGTATCTAGCATGTGTATAAACATCCACATATAACATATGAGTAATCACACTAGATGATCATAGATCCTAATGTGATTGGGTTAGATATAGTGAGCTCAATCATTCACATAATGATCTATGTGTGCATCAGAGCATCTCCATGCATTGTGATCATCCATCTCGTCATCATCGGTTTCGTCAACATCTCAACGCATCTCTATGCATTGTGATCGTCAGTATCGACCTCCTGGGTCCTACTGGCACCTCCACGCTCCCATCGTGCCTTCTCGTGTCATTACAACATAATCATAGGCACAGAGGCCTGATAATAAATGAGAAAAAATGGAGGCTCGTAGGCCCAATAGTAATAATAATAATAACATATACACACATCACATCACATGATCTATGATCATCCATCCACATCAAATATCACATGTATACATCATCATGTAGGACTACTAGATAATCATAGTTAATTAAACTATTTAATTAATTATTTTATTAAATTTTGAGATACCCTACCATAAGATGCTACACATGGCAGAAACCAATCCTTATGCGGCTAGGAAACCTTAGTCACTAGGGACACTCCTGCGACTAGGAATCCCTGGCCATAGGGCCACCTTTGGTGGCCAAGAAACCCTCGCCCCAAGGTTTCTCTTGCAACCAACACCCTTGGCTGCAAGTTGTTATGTGCGGCCTTGCTCCTTGCGACCAAGAGTCCGTGACCGTAGGGTTACCTCTTGCGGATAGGGAACCCTAGCCGCCAAGGGTTCCCCATGCATCTAGAACTCCTTGGTCACATGGGGGTATGCTGCTTGGCCAAGAGCAACGTGGCTGCTCTTGGATTGCAACAGGTGGCCAGGCTGAGAGCCCCTTCTAGGGCTCTCGACCAAGGTTGTAAGTAGCCTTCGATAGAACCATAGAGCAACAACAATTGCTGCCCTTTTCTCCCATTTTTGCATCAGTAATTTTGATGTCAAAAAGTCTCTCCATAGCACCCTTCAATTGTAAGAAAGGATGTTATCTAGATCTGAAAGCTATAACAAAATCATAGCAAATTATGCAAAAAATAATCTATGTGATTCATCACAACACATAGTTTTTATAGGCAAACATCGCACGATGAACTTGGCTATGATACCACTATTGCCAAATCACGCAGGAGCATCCCATGCACAATGAAAATAAAAACAAAACTGATTTTCCATGTTTATCATGTCATCATGCTATGATTGGTGTGCGAAAAATCACAAAACCAAAAATTGTATAACACGTGTTAGATGTTTTACCTTGGGAGATCATATATCCCAAAAAAACTAGATCCAAAAGAGGATAAAAGAAGTTAGATGTCCTCCTCTCTAGCGGAATCTACAAAGTGGAACAAGAGGTGATGCTTATCCCTTGTAGTGCAAAAACTCGCAGCTTTTATGCACCACCTTGCAACAACTATGGAAGAATAACTTTTTTTTCTCCGCTATCCTTATGCACGAAGGAGTGGGGTGGTCAACTAAGAAGAAAAGGGAGAGAGAAAAATAGGAGGAGGTAGCTAGAAGTCTCTAGCCCATGAGCCCTGTGCCCCCTTCCTATTTATAGAGGTCTCTATCAACTTAACACTAATGGATCCTGCCTTGTTTGGTATTAGATCTCCATCTAATGACCCAAGCCTCTTAGATTAATGGACTTCTACTTAATAATCTTTTATTAGCTCTTAATGGATCTCATCCATAAGATCCAATAATACAGGGGCTATTGGATAACCAATAAAATAGGGACTCCACATATATCTCATATCTAAACCTTTACTCATCGTAACATCCACCATATGTGACCCTCTAGACCTAATACCGAGCTAGTCATAAGTTGCATCCAAGAGAACACCTTCTGATTTAGTGATTTGTTATCCTATAACAAATCACGCAATCCATCGACTATCGATGTACTAGGCTACTACGCCATAGTCCCTAGATGGTTTAGGGGGATCTAATCGATTAGATTTGTCTGTCTATAATTATCATGTATCTATAGTTCATCATCCACCTAATATCTCAAAGGCATCCTTGGTGTCTCAAGTTTAAGGACCAAACACACAATTGGGACTATAGAATCGCTATCTGACATCAGGTATCATTAACCATCTATCATTCTATAAGTGGATTAATCTGTGAACTCATTCTCTAATTAGTACCTGTATTATATCATTAGTGTCCCCACATGAGCACCTATAAGACTAGCCGCCTCCATAATATAGATGGATATATAGTACACTAGTCAGTCTAGTTATCTTGATGCCTCTCTTAAGTAACCAACCATCGGAATTATTTAGTGTTTGTTTAAAGGTGAATCCGTCTCATTATCATGATCTCATCACGATCTGATTCCCTTTGCACAGATCCAAGGACATCACAATATATATATACAGTGGATAATATATAATATAAAAAATACCAATAATAATAATATGTAAAAAATATGTGCAGCGTGTCACACGTGTCATTACTCATGTGATTGGCTTGTAGAGCAATTGTAACCAGCAACTGAGATAGTCAACAAGTATTGTTTATGCTTGTCAGCACTATCGACGGTGATACCACCTGTGTGGCTGTGGTACCAACTGAGGTAGCGGTAGTACCATCAAAAATTCAAAAATTCTGATGGTAGTATTACTAGAAAGTCTGAAATTGCAGAATCAAAAGTTACGACTGCAAGATCATCCACATCCCAAAATTTTTGATGATTTATATTTTTTAGCTCTATTTTGAAGCCATTTACGGCTATAAATACTCATACCAAGGCTTAGATTGGACCAAGAAATAAGTGATGATGTTTGTAGGGGTTGTAGGTCTTTTTAAGCAGTAGTTGAGTCTCTTTCTCCTCTTTGAGTTTAGAAGTGATTCTCAATTGTATGAGATGTGAGGTCTTTTATAAAAGAATGAGTTGGGAGGTTCTCTTATAATCTATTAAAAGGAGAAGAGTTGTAAGAAAAGGTAGTTGATCTTCATCTATTAGAAAGAAGATCAATGGTGAAAGTCGATAGCCTTGAGGGAAGAGAAATCAAGAGAGGAAGTAGATTGGGATGACCAAACTACTATAAATCAGTTTGCATTCTTTCTCTTGCCTTGATTTGTTGTTATATACAGATTTACTTACTCATAACCCTTAATCAGTCTTTTTGCTAATTGCATTTTCGATATGGACTTATCAATTAAACTTCTAAATTTGGTTAAATTTGCTATAGCACTATTTCTCCCTCCCTCTCCCCCCCCCCCCCCCCTCCCACCCCCACCCACCCCCCTCTTAGTTGGATTAACACCCAAGAGAGTTCTAATGATTTTTTTGGGCAACCAAGAGGGTCACTCCATCTCTCGTCCTCTTATGTTCAATGGACGAACTTCACCTATTAGAAAGCACGAATGCATATTTTTTTGCTCTCTATGAATTTTGATCTATAGAACGTTATTGAGTTTGGTTTTAAAAAATCTTCTAAATTGATAAATGAATGAAATAATTCTCAAAAGAAAATATTTACTTTAAATGCTAAAGCCATGAATATTTTATTTTGTGACAAAAATGAGTTTAATCATGTTTTTACTTGTGACACCACACATGATATTTGACATACACTTGAAGTTACTCATGAAAGCACAAATAGAGTAAAAGAATATAAAATTAATCATTTGGTATATAGTTATAAATTGTTTAAAATGAAACGAAGCGAAACTATTAGTGACATATACTCCCGTTTTATTGATATTGTCAATGGCTTAAAAGCTCTTAGTAAAAGTTATACTAATCTTGAATTAGTAAATAAGATTTTAAGATATCTTTTTAAAAGCTGAGATCCAAAAGTAACAACTATCCAAGAAGCAAAAGACTTGAAAAACTTTCCTCCTAAAGAACTTATAGGATCTTAATGACATATGAAATGACCTGCAAAGCATACGATGAAGAAGAGGAAAACCTTCCAAAAAATAGGAAGGATATTCCCCTTAAAACTAAAGAAGGCTATTTGAGCGAAAGCTCAAGTGACAACGATGACATGACACTCCTTACAAGAAGATTCCAAAAGTTCATGAGGAGAAACAAGACTAATTCTATAAGATGAGAATATAAGAATAAAAGTGAACCTAATAATGATGCAATCATATGTTATGATTTCAAAAAGTCAGGACACTTCAAAATTGAGTGTCCACAACTAAAAATAAAGTTGCAAACCCAAAAGAAGAAGAAAGTATTCAAAACAACGTGGGATGAATCAAATGCATCATAAGACAAAGAGCAAATCAATGAAGATGAAGTAGCAAACTATGCATTGATGACCTTCAACGATGAGGTATTTGACTTTTCCAAAACAACTTTATCATATGATTAATTACTTGATGCATTTCATGATTTATATGATGAACTTAAAAAGATAGGTAAAAAGTATAATTTGCTAAAAAAGGATCATGTCTCTCTCGCTAATGAATTTGATACATTAAAAAATAAGTATGACAACCGTATATCAATATCTTGCATGAATGTCAAGAGTTAGAATCTCTTAAAAAGAAAAAAATATTATTATAACAAATATTTAAAAAAATAAAATTAGAATCAGGTCACTAAATATGAATCTTGCTAACCAAAGTTATATACTAAAAAAGAAGGAATTGATTTCGTAATTAGTAACACTCATCAAAAGCCAATAAAATTTCTAAAAGGACCTAGACAATATATTTCTCCTAAAGTTAAATACATTTTTTATGAAAAATTTGGTCATTATGCTTACACATGCTCTCTAAAAAAATATAGTTCTCATAAATTAGTTTGGGTTCCTAAGGTAACTATAAATGATTTGATACCAAAAGTCAAGAAAGATAGATATAACAATGAAGAACCCAAAGTTAAATGGATAACTAAAACAAACCCCCTTTCTTGCAAGTATGTCTCCAAACAAGAACTAGAAGCAAAAGATGATATATTGATAGTGGTTGCTCAACACATTTGTTAAAACTCATTAGTTGAGATGTAGGATACGCTACTTTTCGAGACAACAATAAAGAAAAAAATCATTAGCATTGGAAATATTGGTAACAAATCAAATCTTTTGATTGAAGATATTCCTTTAGTAGATTGTTTGAAATATAACTTAATAAGTATTAGTCAACTTTGTGATAAGGAATATATGTCGGCATAAAAACTATAATTATGTAAACTATTATGCAGAAAACTATTATGCCAGGATTGAAATAAAAAATATGAGATCTGTTTATGATGTGTACCTTTAGATGCCATCTGATCGAGATCCAATTAGATCTTCAAGAGCACCGCCTATCGAATCTGAATAACATCGAATATCGATCTGCAAGGAGAACTAGAATGGATCTAGACCCCTTCTCCTCTCTTCCTATCCTTTCACAGGACCACTGTAATTGATGGTTTTGGGGAGATCGAGAGAATAACCGTAATCTCTCTAACTCTATTATCATTCTGTGCATTTTTCTGTGCATTAGGTTTATAGTAGGTCCTGTCTATTTATAGGTGAGAGCAGAGGGTCCAGGGTAAGTTATTAAGAGAGTTCCTTCCATCAAGGTCATCCCCTAAAATATCCTAATATAATATGGACTTTATTTAATATTGGCTAATATCTTTTATCATAATCCAAATAATTCATAATATATCTTATTTAATTAATAAAGGGCCACATAATCTTACATTCTTCCACTTGGCCCATTAATTGATAAGATATAAAAGATATCCAAAATAAAAATTATTTAATTTTTTTTTTATATAATTGGATTCTGAAATTTTTTAAAAGTATTTTATACATGGCCATGATTTTTAAAAATAAGCCAATAAGTCCAATAAGGACAATATTACTATATTCAGTCCAACTATCAATGTAAGTCATAGTGGTTGTATGTCATCAATGCCACACTTCCTTCTATGTACTACAACACTGTTAGTCTTTCATAATATAGTCTATAATGACCCCTGCAATTTGTCTTATCAAGACAATCTTGTTTCTTGCATTCAACCATAATATGCATAATCATAAACACAAACAGGATAGCAGAAATAAATAATTTTAATTATATAAAAGAAATATCAATAATAGTATCCACTTAAACATGCATCACCATATCCTTTATGGCTTGCCCACAAACCTCATTCTAAGAACTTGTTCTTTAAATGTTTTCACTACACAACTTTAGTAAATGGATCCGCAATCATCATAGTGGTGCTCAAATTTTCAATTGACACTTGTTGTTTCTGGACTCTTTCTCTAACCATCAAGTACTTTATCTCAATTGCTTGAAACCACTAGAGTACTTGCCATTCTTAGAGAAGAAAATTACTATAGTATTATCTCAAAATATCTTCAGTGGCTTGGCAATTGAGTCGACCACACCAAGTCCTGAGATAAAATTTTACAGTCATAAAGCTTGATTTGTGGCCTCAAAGCATGCCACAAATTTGGCTTCCATCGTAGATGATGCAATAAGTGATTGTTTTACACTTTTCCAAGAAATTACCCCACCAGCCAGCATGAACACAAATCCTACAGTGGATTTTCTGCTATCGAGGTAATTTGCAAAATCAGCATCTGAATATCCCGTTACTTCAAGCTGATCTGATTTTTTATATGTGAGCATATAATCTTTTGTCCCTTGTAGATATCTCATTACTTTTTTTGCAGCTTTCCAATGTTCCATTCCTAGGTTACTTTGGTAGCTACCCAGCATTGCCACTGTAAAACTAATATCTGGCCTTGTACATGTTTGAGCATATAATAGACTTCCAATGCGCACCCATAAGGAATATTATTCATTTGATCTCTTTTTAAGTTATTTTTTCGGGCACTAGTTTTGGCTGAATTTTTAACCTCTAGTAATAGGTGTATCATTGACTTTACAAAGCTACATATTAAACCTTTCCAAGATACGATTAATATAACCTTTCTGAGATAGTCCTAATAATCCTTGAGATCTGTCCCTGAATATTTCAATGCCAATAACATAGGATGCCTCATTCATATCAACCATCTTAAAGTTCTTGTTGAGAAATATCTTGGTTTCGTGCAACAAACCAAGATCACTACTGGCAAGTAATATATCATTCATATATAAGACCAATATAATAAACTTACTCCCACTAACCTTCAGATATATACACTGATCAACGGTGTTTTTCTTAAATCCGAAGGAAGTAATGGTATCATGAAACTTTATATATCATTGTCTAGAAGCTTGTTTAAGGCCATAAATGGATTTCTTAAGTTTGCAAGCCCAACTTTCCTTTTCCTTTTCTATGAATCTTTATGGTTGTTCCATATAGATTTCTTCATCTAGATCCCCATTCAGAAATCCTATTTTCACATCCATCTGATGTAACTCAAGATCATAATGAGCTACTAATGTCATGATGATTCTCAATGAGTCCTTTCAAAAAACTGGAGAAAAGGTCTCATGGTAGTCAATGTCTTCTTTCTGAGAAAAACCTTTGGCCACAAGTCTGGCTTTATATGATTCGATATTATCCACCGGGTCAAGTTTAGTCTTAAAGACCCATTTACAACCGACTCTTTACAATTATTGGGCAATTCAAATGAGTTCCCAGACACCATTCTGGTCCATTGATTTTAACTCGTCTTTCACTGCATCATACCATTTTTTAGAATCATTACTTTCTATGGCTTGTGAAAATAATAAGGGGTCTCTTTTCATTCCTATATCAAAATCTGATTCTTGCAGATATACCACATAATCATCAGAAATGTCATGTTTCCTTTTTCTTTAAGATCTTCTCAAATCTGCCAATTGTGATTGTTCTACAAGACTATCAGCGGCGACATCAACATCATGTAAGAATTCATCAATGTTATTTTATTGTTCACCCTCATCAATTCTCTCATTGATTTGAGGAACAATAATTTCTCGAATACGGGATAATACAGGAGAAGAAGCCTGAATCTCTCAATATCAAAATTAATCCTTTGAGACTTTTGACTCCAACTGATTTTGCCATTTTCTAAGAATTTTACATTACCATATTCTACTATCCTTATATTATGATTAGGACAATAAAATTTATATCCCTTGGATCTTTCTGGGTAATGAATAAAATATTCAAAAATTATTCTTGGATCCAATTTCTTTTCATGTGGATTGAATACTCTTATCTCTGTAGGACACCCCCAAATATGTAAATATCTCAAATTGGGTTTCTTACCAGTCCATCACTCAAATGGAGTTAATGGAACTGATTTACTAGGAACCCTGTTAAGGATATACATAGTTGTCCTACGAGCATCATCCCACATTGACTCAAGTACAGAGGAATAACTCATCATGCTCCTAACCATATTCATAAGAGGATGGTTTTGCCTTTCAGTAATACCATTCTACTGTGGCACACTTGGTAATGCATATTGAGCACAAATACCCCGCTGTTCTAGGAATCTAGCAAAAAGACCAATATTCTGACCGGATCCATCATATATGTCATAAAATTTACCACCCTTGTCAGATCTGACAATTTTAACTTTTCTATCTAATTGTCTCTCGACCTCATTTATGTACACTTCAAGAATGTCAATGACCTGAGACTTTTCATGTATTAGATAAACATAGCCATATCTGGACAGGTCATCTATAAATGTGATGAAATACATTTCTCCACTAAAGTAGGAAATATGGAGTGGTCCGCATATATCAGTATGAATAATTTCAAGAAGTTCTTTACTTCTTATGGTATTTTTCTTTGTATGCTTAGTTTGCTTTCCTTTAATGCAATCTATGCAAACATCAAAATCAGTGAAGTCTAAATTTTCTAAAATATTATCCTTCACTAATCTTTCAATTCTTTCCTTGGAGATATGCCCCAAACGTCTATGCCACAATATAGAAGATCTTTCATTATTGAAATTGTGTTTCATTCCAATACTTGATTGTAGGGTTAATAATGTATTTGTAAACTCAAGATTCAAATTAATTCTGTACAAACCATCATACAGAATTTCAGAACCAACTTTTATTGAATCATAAAATATATTGAGTTTACCATTACTAAAAGAAACATAGTATCCTAACTTATCAATTCTAGACATAGAAATTAAATTTCTAGAAATTATAGGAACAAAATATGTGTCTTTCAGATCCATCAGATGACCCGTCTCTAGGCGTAAGTGATAAGTCCCAACTGATATCACTTTGGCTTTGAGGTAATTTCCCATAATTATGAATATTTCATGTTCTTTTGGTTTCCGAATTGAAAGGAATCCCTGCATATTATTAGTAACATGAGTTGAAGCGCCAGAATCAATCCATCATGTATTAGAAGGAACTTCTGCAATGTTTGATTCAAAACATACAAAGGTTGAGTTTATACCTTTTTTTTCGAACCAAGTCCTAGTTTAATGCAGTCCTTCTTTACATGTCCTTTCTTACCACAAAAGAAGCATTTTACTGAAATAGCTTTCTTTTCAATAGTCTATCTAATGCTTCCATACCCGATAAATTTCTTTGAAGGATGATGCTTCAACTTTCTTTTCTTGTTACTAACTCCTTGAGTAGTAGTCAGTACCTTATATGAACTTTCCTGCTTTAATCTTAATTCTTCCTGAACACACATACTAGTTAACTCATTCAAGTCTCACTTATCCTTATTTGTATCGTAGTGAATCTTGAATGGGCCAAACTGTGAAGGAAGATAATTAAGAATGAACTACACAAGGAAAGATTCATCAACATTCATTCTCAACGCCTTAAGTTTTGCAGCTTTGTCAGCCATATTGAGGATGTGATCCTGAATTCCTCGAGGACCATCATACTGAGCTATAGTCAGTTCTTTCATTAATGTGCCAGCCAATGACTTATCAGCAGATTTAAATCTGTCTTTAATAACCTTTAAATATTCACGTGCACTAGATGCAACCGGTAATGAAGTCTTTATATTATTTGTAATTGTCATCCTTATGAACATTAAACTGAGCCTATCAAATCTTTCCCAAGCCTTCATTTCATTGATTTGTTCCACAGTACTTTTGTCATTTAATTCTGTGGGCTTTTCAATAAGAAATGCCAAATCAAGATCTAATACGCTCAATGTAAATTACACACGCTCTAATCATTCTGAATAATTTTATCCAGAGAGTACAGGAACGCTAGAAGCATGAGAATGTATGGACGGGAATACCATTGTAGAATATAAAATAATATTAATGCTTTGAGTTTTATCAAAATATGATGAACTATTGATATCATTGATATTTAACCTTTGGGTAAAAATACTGACATATCTAGTGTTCACTCAAGATCATTTATGGAGGACTGATATCATCCTTGTGGAATAGTTTTGCTACCTTTGGGTATACAATTCTAAACTGCAAGGATATCCAAAACAGTACCATCCTACCCCATCACATAATTATTTAAAATAGATTATCCTTTGGGATTATCTAAATCTCCTAATTATGCATGTAATTTTGAATATTATTCCCTTAATATCATTGAGGACTTGTTCCTTAATGTAATTTTATAAATTATTAATCTAGGCCACTTTGGTGACTACAAGACCAATACAGTAATATAAAATATAAATTAAATTATCCTATGAATGATAAAACTTTAATTGTATTTCATATCCTATAAGCCTACCATCCCAGACAACTTTGGTAGCTACTAGTCAGGTATAACTTAAGGAGATGAACTACAAATAATATTTATCAAGTTCATTTGAACTAATTTATGCTGAAACAGTTCAATAATAGAATAATAACCATAATAATTATTGAACACTTAATCAGCAGGAAAAAACTCATATGATAACTGTAATCATGATAATACATAAATCATTCATTCATGTAAAAAATAAATATTATTGCACAATTACTAACATTTGCATGTGAATAACTGAATAAATATAAAAAAACCAATAATTGGATTTAACACATGTAATTAATAATTCATATGAGAAAACTATAAAGAAACAACAATTTATAATTTTTTAAAATTTTAAATTGAAGTGATTAATTTTATTTAATTAGAGAAGCCCATAAGTCCAATTAAATAAATTGATCAAAATAAAATATAATCAATGAATAATCAAAATATAATCATGATTAAATTTTATTAGATTATATATTAATTAAATTTATAATTGAGAAAATAAACCATAATTTTTTAATTTTATAATGGCATAACTGTAATTCTAAAAGAATATAAAACAATTACCAAATTTTTTAAAGGGTAAAAATGTTATAGGATTAATAAAACATAAAAATGGTAAAACCGTAAATAATCCGATTCAAGGATAAAACTGTAATTTTGGTGAATGGTAAAACTGTAATTTAAGTCAAATGGCAAAACAATAATTTTTCACTTAATGGCAAAAATGTAATTTTTCATTTAATGGCAAAACTGTAATTTTTTTTAAGAAAAACCCTAATTCTTCCCTTCTGCCGCCGCCAACGCGCGGTTGTGACCTGCTCGGCCGCCAGCACGCGGCTGCGGCCTACACGACAGTCTGCTTGCCACCGACCGCTGGTACGCGACCGCTGGCATGCGGGGGCTGCCGACGCTGGCGTGCGAGGCCATCGCTTGCGCGGCCTCTACTGCACGCGGCTGCCTCCTCGTGTGGCCGCCGCTTGATGCAGATGCCTCCGTGTGCTGCCGCCGCTTGATGCGGCTGTCGTCTACGCTCGACCGACTGGGCCGTCAGGAGCGTCACCGATACTGCTGATCTGTACGCACACTCGGTGCTGCCGTAGGCAGATCCGACCAAAAATGCATATTGCTGCTTCTTTTACACACAACAACCATCAACATCATTCGCAAGCAAACATTTAAAATTAACATATAGGAAAACATATCAATAAGATATTCAGATCAACGCATCGTAAATAAAAATAATAGATCTGATATTTTTGATCTCAAAACCTAGGCTCGTATACTAATTGTTGGCATAAAAACTATAATTATGCAAACTAGTATCCGGAAAACTATTATGCCATGATTGAAATAAAAAATACGAGATCTGTTTACGATACGTACCTTTGGATGCCATCTGATCGAGATCCAATTAGATCTTCAAGAGCACCACCTGTCGGATCTGAATAACGTCGAATATCGATCTGCAAGGAGAACTAGAATGGATCTAGACCCCTTCTCCTCTCTTCCTATCCTTTCACAGGACCAATGTAATTGATGGTTTTGGGGAGATCGAGAGAATAACTGTAATCTCTCTAACTCTATTGTAGTTTTATGCATATCCATGCATTAGGTTTCTAGTAGGTCTTATCTATTTATAGGCGAGAGCAGAGGGTCTAGGGTAAGTTATTTGGAGAGTTCCTTCCATTAAGGGCATCCCCTAAAATATCCCAATATAACATGGACTTTATTTAATATTGGCTAATATATTTTATCAGAATCCAAATAATCCATAATATATCTTATTCAAATAATAAAGGGCCACATAATCTAACAATATAATGTTAAATTTAAATCTAATATTTGTATTATAAAAATACCAAATAAGAATATATCTATGATTGCTTGAAGAAATGATAATGTTTATACTATTGATCTTGATGATTTTCGTGATAAAACTTACTTTTCGATTTTAAATAATGATGCATGTGTTAGGATCAAAGCAGCACTAAGAGGTGGGGGGGGGGGGGGAGGGGGTGTGAATTAGTGCTTATAAAAATTTCACGTCGATTTAAATATTTACTCAATAAAAATCATATCGAAAATGCATTTAAGTGTAGAGATGTGTGTAAGAGTGCAAGCAATGGTAGTAGACAATTAAGCAATTAACATAAAGAGCAAAGAAGAGGAAGCAAACTGATTTTCTAGTGGTTAAGTCTTCTAACCTACGTCCACTCCAGATTCCTCCTCTATTGAGGTTACTAGCTTCCACTATAGATCTTTCTTCAATGGGTGAATATCAACCACCCTCTTACAACTCTATTCTCCTTTTATAGGTTTAGGAGATAACCTTTACAAGTCTCTAAGCACTCTCTTAAACAAAAAACTACACAAGACGAAATGAGGAGAAAGCTCACAATTACAACAGCGTTTTCACAAGGTTTTTGCTCTTGATTGCTTGCCTTGCTTCAGCAAGAATGAGTGGGATATTTATAGGCTCCAAATGGCTTCAAATGTGGAGCCAAAAGTCAATTTTTAAGTGTTCCAGAGATGCTAGTCTCGAACACTGTGTTCTGGGCGGTTCAGCTGCCTGACATAGTCTGGGAGACTGTGTTCTGGGTGGTTCGATCGCCTGACAATGGGAGACTGTGTCTGGGCGGTTCAACTACCTGAGAGTCTGAGAGACTGTGTCTGGGCGGTTCAACCACCCAGTCTAGGCGGTTCAACTACCTGATACACCTTCGAAGACTTTATCGTTTTGGAGATCATGTCTTCGAAGATCGTGTCTCATCTGACCTTGGGTTACTGAAATGACTTTTATAGTAAGTCCAAATCAGCCCTATGGCCTCTTAATCGAGTTAGTAAAACTAACTCTCATTACGATGCTAACTATGACACTCAACGTACAGTGTTCGTTGTTCGGTCGTCTCTTCGATGAACTCCTGGCATCTTTCCGATGAACCCCCGGCGAGCTCCCGATTTCTTTCGGCGAACTCCCAACGAACTTCCAGCATTCTTCCGGTGAACTTCCCGGCGAGTTTTCGACAACCTGTTGACGAACTCCCGACGAACTTCCAGGCAAACTTCTGGTGAGTTCTCGATGAGCTCCCGACAACATCTTCCGAACCTTGGCTAACCTCCAACACAACATCTAATTGTACTGTCCTTTACTATCGCAGTTAATCTTGCATCATTTTCTCTAACACACAAGTTAGATTATAAAACTCATCAATTGATTTCATCATCAAAATCTGAGATTCAACAATCTCCCCCTTTTTTATGATGACAACAAATTGATGACAGAGTTAACCTTAACTCCCCCTATATATATGTCATAGGATAAATATAACAAAATTGAATTCAAAGGAACCTAACACTTTTGAATCCAAGCATTTTGACAATTTTCACAATGTAACCATACATGATAAAGAAAAAGTTTAGAGATTCATTTTCTTGGTATCACATTAAAAATTTCAATCATTACATTCACAATATAACCATGTCATCAATTATGATATAGCATTCATTTCAACTAATTCAAAGATCTCAAAATATCTCTCATATGTCATCAATTATGTCATTTCTCCCCCTTTGTCATCAACAAAAAAGAGAAATGCTCAATTCATATTTGAACATTTATCACAAATATCTATCATTTAAATATTGATCATTTTTGAATATTTATCAAAAATATTCAAACATACCATTTATCATTTGTCATCAATAACTATCTCTTCCCCTTTTATCATCATAACTTTTCTAAACAAATGTTCATTATATGATAAAATTTTAAACACAATATTTATCATATGTCATCAATCATGTCATTTCTCCTTATTATCAAAAAGGAGAAATATTCACCACACATTTGAATACTAAGTGTTCAATACATATGTCAACTCATTTATCATAAATATTCATTTCACAAAGAAAGAAATCTAGTCCATTCTCCCCCTTAGTAAAGAAAATAGAGTTTAATCTATTTCGTATCAAATTATTTTCTTCCCCTTTTTAAATAAAATAAACGAAGGAGAAGAAGAAGGGGAGGGAGTGTCAAAGATCCAAAACCAAGTATCCCAAAACAAAATAAATTATTAAGAGGGGGGATACATATTCATGAATCCAAAAATCAAAATATTGAAAGATAGCTCAGAAGTCGAGGAAAGTCAAGAAGATTATAAGAGCTACTTATGTATTCAAAGATTATCTCATGTAAATTTTAAGCAAAAGCTCAAGAAGTCCGAAAAAATAGCAAATCATGCATTTGAATAGTTTAACATTCTCAACTCTCTTCTAAGAAAGTCAAATTGGTATTCATTTAATGGCTTGGTGAAGATATCAGCCAATTGATGCTCAGTATCAATAAATTCCAAAGATATATCATGATTATTTATATGATCTCTAATAAAATGATGCTTAATGTCAATATGTTTAGTTCTTGAGTGTTGAATGAGATTTTTAGTTAAACATATTGCACTAATATTATCGCATTTGATAGAAATATTTTTCAAGTGAAATCCATAATCTTCTAAGGTGTTTTTAATCCAAATGACTTGTGCACATCATGCACCAACTGCTATGTACTCAGCTTCGACTGTAAATAATGCAACCAAATTTTATTTCTTGGAAGACTAAGAAACAAAAGTATGTCCTAAGAATTGGCATATTCCGATTGTACTCTTCCTATCTATTCAACAACCTCCAAAATTGGCATCCGCATAGGCAAGCAAATCAAAATTTTTAGACTTAGGATACCATAATCCTAAATTAGAAGTTCCTTTTAAATATCTAAATATTCATTTAACTACCTTAAAATGAGAAGATTTAGGATTGGTTTGAAATCTTGCACATAATCTAACACTAAACATTATGTCCAGTCTAGTAGCAGTTATATGTAATAAACTGTCTATCATTCCTCTATATATTTTTTTATCAAAATTTTCACATTCATTATCCAAGTCTAATTTTATAGAGATGCTCATGGGTATGTTAATGGCCTTAGTATTATCCATACTAAAATATTTTAACAAATCTAATGTATACTTAGTTTGACTTATGAAGATACCATCATTTAATAATTTTATTTGTAAGCCTAAGAAAAATGTTAATTCACCCATTAGACTCATTTAAAATTCTTGGCTCATACTCTTGGCAAAAGATTCACATAAGGATTCATTTATTAAACCAAAAATAATATCATCAACATAAATTTGAATAACTAAAATTATTTTTAAAATACTTAAAAATAATGTGGTATCAACCTTGCCTTTCAAAAAATTATTTGAAATAAGGAAAGAGTTAAGTCTTTCATACCAAGTTATAGGGGCTTGTTTCAATCCATAAAGAGCTTTAGATAATTTGAAAACATGATTCAGAAAAATATCATTTTCAAAACCAGGGGGTTGTTCAACATAAACTTCTTCAAAAATGAAACCATTATGAAAAACACTTTTGACATCCATTTGAAATAATTTAAAATTCTTAAAAAAGACAAAGGCAAGGAGCATCCTTATGGCTTCAAGTCTAGCCACAGGAGCGAAGGTCTCTTCATAATCGATCATTTCTTCTTGGTTGAAACCCTTGGCCACTAATCTAGCCTTGTTTCTAACAAGGAAATTGTTTTCATCTTGCTTGTTTCTAAAAATCCATTTAGTACCTATCACTAAACGGTCATTAGGTCTAGAAACAAGCTCCCACACCTCATTTCTCTCAAATTGGTTTAACTCTTTATGCATTGAAATAACCCAAAGATAATATTTTAGGGCTTTCTCAATACATTTTGGTTCAATTTGAGATAAAAATGCGGTGTTAGCATACAAATTCTTAAATCATGAATGAGTTTGAACACCTTTTGATGTATCTCCAATTATTAACTCCTTAGGATGAGCATCTACATACTTCTATTCCTTGGGTAAGGATTCCTTAGAAGTAGATGTGTCCAAGTTATTTTGGAGAGGAGATTTATCATTCAAATTTAAATTATCAAAATCAAAATTATCATCAAAGTCAATTTTCTTCAAATTGAAAACCTCGTCAAAAACAATATGGATGGATTCCTCAATTACAAGAGTTCTTTTATTAAAGACACAATAAGCTTTTGAAATTGAGGAATAACCAAGAAATATGCCTTCATCGAATTTTGCATCGAACTTTTCTAAGGCATCTTTTTCATTCAAAATAAAATATTTACAGCCAAATACTTTGAAATATGAAATATTAGGTTTTTTTATTTTTCCACAATTCGTAAGGAGTTTTGGAGAGTAATGGTCTTACGAGAACCCTATTGATGACATAGCATGCCGTGTTAACGGCTTCGGCCCAAAAATAGCATGAGTGGCTATGAGATCAATCACCTCCATCATATAGATGGGTATACAATACACTGATATATCCAGTTCTCTCGAGTAACCTATGATTGAGATTATTTAGAGTCTGTGTTTAAAGGTGAATCGATCTCATTATCACGACCTCATCATAATCTAATTTCTATCGTACAGATTCAAGGACATCACAATATATACAACATTCCATATAAAGTGATAATATGCCTAATAATAATAAGCAAAAAGACCACGTAGCATATCGCACATGTAATCACTCACGTGATTGGCTTGTAGGACACCTATAACCAGCAATCTCCCACTTGACCTAAAGCCAATCACCTACATGTCTGATCTCCATTGGACCCTTATGACGCTAAAATACAATCTAAGACAATGACTTCATTAGTAGATCTGCAATGTTATCTTCGAATAGAACTCTTTTCATTACTACATCTCTCTAATCAATTTGAACCTCCTCAGAACACTTCTGATGGGACCTAAGTTCCCATGCTAGAGCTATCGCCCCGTTGATTTTGCAATATACAAGAATCAGCTCCTCGTTGCTAGGTATGACTCCAAAGTTCGCAATAAACATCTTCATCCAAACTCTCTCCTTTGTTACTTTTGCCACCACAATGTACTCCGCCTCTGTGGTCAAGTCAGCAATAGTATCTTGCTTGGAACTTTTTCACTTACTGCTCCTCCATTCAGGGTGAAGACATACCCTGAGTTTGATTGTCTATCATTGACATCATATTGTACACTCAAGTCTGTGTAGCCCTCAACAAGGAAGCTACCTCTTCCGTATTACCAGCAAAAGATCCTTAGCCCTTAGTCCTACTCAAGTCTGATACACTTTACTTCTATTTAGTGTTCCAAACCTGGATCCGCTTCATACCCGCTCATGACACTTAGATTATACGCTATATCAGTCATAGTGTATAACATAACATACATGACAAACTCTATCCTATGGCATAGTGGTATACTATCCATGTCTCCCCTTTCTTCAAGAGTCTTTAGGGATAGACTCCTAGAAAGTGATATTTCATATCTCATCTGTATGAGACTTCTCTTGGAATTCTCTATGCCAAACCTTTTGACAATGGAGTCTATGTACCTAGACTATGATAAGTCAAGTATCCTCTTAGATCTATCTCTATAGATCCAAATCCCCAAAATATAGAATGCTTCCCCTAAGTCCTTCATGGAGAAGTGTGTAGATAACCAAGCCTTAATTGTGGATAGTATTCCTACATCATTCCCAATGATTAGGATATCATCCTTGTATAGTACCAGGAAGGTTACAGCGCTCCCACTTACCTTCCTGTGTACACAAGGCTCATCTTCGTTCTTAACGAAATCGTAAGATCTTATCATCTCATAAAATTTTATATTCCAACTTCGTGTAGTTTTCTTCAGTCCATAGATGAACTTGAACAACTTGCACACCTTATCTAGATTCTTCTTGGATACGAATTCCTCTAGCTATATCATATACACCTCGTCCTCGAGGTTACCATTGAGAAATATGATTTTCATATCCATCTGTCAGATCTCATAGTTATAGTGTACTACAATAGCCAAAAGAATTCTGATAGATTTCAACATGACTATGAGTGAGAAGGTTTTTGTTACGATCAATTGGCACTAAGAGCGGCGGGGGGGGAGGGGCAGCAGGGGGGAAATTAGTGCAAGAGTGAAAGTGCTCGTTTCAAAAACTTGCTTACAAAAAATAAAGAAAGAAAATTGAAAGTGCATTTTTAGTATTTCGTTGGAAATGACTAAGAACCCGATTCAAGAGAAGTCGTGAGAATGATGTTCATATCTTTCAATAAACTAATTAAGAGCAATAGAAAACAAGTAAAGAACACTCACAAATTATAGTGGTTTGGCCTAAACCTAGCCTACGTCCACTCCCGAATTCTCTTCTCTAAGGTCCACCGACATTCACTATCAATCTTCTTTAGGTGAAGAGCAAACCCTTACACGTTTCTCTCTCCTATTCTTAGGCTCAGGAGAGGAACCTTACATATGGGAGACTTTACAAGAATTACAATTCTTTCCCTCACTCCCTTGCCCCTTTTCTTTTTCTTATAATTTTAGCATAATTTTCTTACAGAATTTCTAGCCCAATACCTTATTCGAAATGCAAGAAATCTTGGGGTATTTATAGAACCCAATTGGTTTAAAAAATGAAACCAAAATTTAAACCCTTTTACAAATTCTATGTACGGGCGGTACTACCACCGTCGTCGACGTTACAACCATCGAAAGTTGCCCGAAAAACTAGGTGATGGTGGTACAACCACCGACCTGCACGGTATAACCCTTACCTGGGCAGTACGACCGTCGCTCACCAGCAGTACAATTGTCGAGAATCTCGAAAAAGTGATTCCCTCTACTTTTTTCAAACCCGACTTGTACCTTCTGTTGACCAATTCTTAGGTCAACCAATTGAGCTGAACCTGAGCTCAATCCATCCCCAAAGTGGACTTGGTTTGCCTCACTTGAGTTAATTTGGATTCATTCCAAATCTATCTCAAGTAAGACTCAAACCTTAACTTATGCTAACTATGACTTAATTAATTGCAACCAACATGGTTATCAAGTCCAACAAGACCCTCGTAACTCCCAACAAGCTTTTCAACTACCCCCGATGATCTTCCGATGAGTCTCTTAGTCTTTTTCCAGTGAACTCCTTAACGCCATCCTAGCAAGCTCCTGTTCTCCTTCGGCAAGCTCCCAAAAAACTCCCGACAAGCTTTTGATACCCTCGATAAGCTTCCGACAAACTCCTGGCAAGCCTCTGATCTCTTCGACGAGCTCCCGGCGAACTCTCAGTAAGTTATGATACCTTCGGCAAGCTTCCAGCGAGTCTATCAGTGAGTTCCCACTACATCGTTCAGACCCCGGCCCGATGCCCCAGATTTGACTCTAGCCCACATCTGATTTTAAGTCTCTCTCTGTCGTAGTTAATCCTGCATCAATAATCTCTAACACACTTGTTAGATCAATAACCCATCAATTGATTTCATAATTAAAATCTAAGATTCAACAATCTCTCTCTTTTTGATGATGACTATCAATTGATGAGGGAAGTTAAACCTTACTCCCCCTAAATCCATGCCATGATTCAAATAAGAAACATAAATTCAAGAGAACCACATACCCTTGAATTCAAGTATCATAACATTTACTTATTAAATGATGAAGTGGTATAACATGAATATCGAATCATCATGATAATCATTAAATTTTCAAGGATATTGCAAGAATTTTAAAATCCATGAATTCATTATACATTTAAAAATATCCCCTTAAGTCATTTATCATTTTTCCCCTTTTTTTATCAACAAACAAAGAGAAATGCCCATGTTAAAATTTTTTTACATGTGTCAATAATATCCATTTCTCTACCTTTGTTATCAACAAAAAGGTGAAATGTAGAGCTAATGATTTCAAGGCATATGTGTCATTGCTCCCCCTTTATAAAATAGGATACGAGCCATAGTTTTCTCATGAAATATTTTCTTCCCCTTTGTGTATCATTTTTCATATATATGTCATCAATATACCATTTCTCCCCCTTTGTCATCAACAAAAAGAGGTTAAATAGTGAGCAAATAATTTCATGATACATAAACTCATCATTTGTCAAAATTTTTATATTTTTATAAAATATATATTGATTGAATATTTAATACTTCATTGCTCCCCCTTACTAAAACATAATTTTCTCATGAAATTTTTTCTTCCTCTTTTTGTTAATAAGAGAGAAAAAGAAATTAAGGGGAGGGGGTTATCAAAGATCCAAAAAAATTTAAAAAATGGTACATTCATAAAAAAATTAATATCATAAGCTCATATTAAGCAGCATAGAAGTTTATGTCATATATTTTTATAAACATTCATCAAGATTCATGAAACAATAATAATCTCTAAAAATATCTCATCCCAAAAATTTGAATCCCCTTCTTATATTTATTTTAACGAGAATCATTTCGAAAGTAAGCTAAAAAATCCAAGAAATTCAAGAAGAATTAAGAGCTACTCTTACATTTAAATTGCTCTCACGTAAATTCTAAGCAAAAGCAGCAAATAACAAATCATTCATTTTGAAGATCATCTCATTTAAATTTTGTAAGAAGCACAATTTGTAAAAATCATAAATTATAAATCATGTTTGTAAGTATTTAGAAAATTTAAAATTCTAAATTTTCTTCTTAGCAAATTATTCCTCATTCCATGTTATAAGATTCATCATATCTAATTTTTTTCTAATCATATTAATTATTTTATTTCCCCTTTGGTCTTTATCAAGAAAGAATATGATGGTATAATTTTTTTTTACATCCATATCCTAGTTATGACCATATGCATAAAAGGATCATGTCATTAAGGATGAAAAATTAAATTATAATTACCAAAAACATGATTTCTTTTAAGAAATCTCTCCCTTTTTTTTGTAAATAATGAAAATGAGTCTTAGGGGATTAAATAATCTTAATTCATTTAAGATAAATCTTAAGACATATAATTCATTTAGATAATTCATCTTAATAAAATGGAAGAACGATCTTGATAAAAAATTTCAACTTATAATTGTCAAGAACATAAATCACCTTTTTATTTCAAGAAGAAAACATAGAGATCAAGCGTGATTCCCATAAAGGATAAGTCAAGTCAAGAAATCAAGGGAATGTTCATGATAAAACAAATCTCACATAATTTACAACTTATCACAATTTTGAGACATATTAATTTGGTGATAAGGTGCATCATTCATGAATACAAGTTAAAGATAAATCATGACATAAAGGATATCAAATCGTGATTACCCAAGGTCATGATTCAATTTCACAAAATTCTTCTCAGATAAGATTCAAAGTTTTATAAATCTTTAGAAGATCAAACAAGAAGAGTGTTCTTTCATGAACATATCAAATTATAAATATTAAAATCATGAATAAATTACAAAGAAAAAAAGATAGAAGATCTTGATTTATATATAGTAAATTTCAAGTTATCAAGAATATGGTTCATAAGATGATTTTCAAGTTACCAAGAATATAGTTCATAAGATGATTTTTAAGTTATTGTTATGAAGAGATAAATTATGATGCATTTATATAATTTTCTTTGAACGAACTTAATTTATATAAGGATTTCAAGTTACAAATTTTCAACTTGTCAAGATCACGATAAAATCATCAAAATATCAATAAAGTTGGATAATTCATCAATCTCCTTTTAAAAATTCATTTGAAAACATATCCAATATCATAATCAAAAATCACTTTTTGAAAAATTTCAATGAAGGCAACATAGATTGTTTTTCAAAAGAAAATGGCTAAAGTTCTCTAATTCATTTTTGTAGTTTAAGAGATTCAACAATAATGGTATCATTTTATCTCTTGTTGAAAGATTGATATGATAAAAATATTTTCAAGAAGAATTATCCTCTTTTTTGGTTGTTTCTAGAATACCTTTATGCATTGTGGTTAAAAACTGAGTTTCATTTATAAGAGAAAACATCAAGATCATAATAAAATATTTTCAACCAAGTAATTTTTTTTAAAATATTTTAAACTAAAAAATCAAGTATGATTTCCAAAAGAAATCATCAAAATCATTACAATAAAATATTTTCAAACAAGAGCTTCGATTTTTTTAATTCTAATTATTTTTCTTTCTTAAGTGAGTCTAATTCTTTAGACTTAGTGAAATAAGTTATCATACTTATTTCATTTTCATTTCTAAAATATTTTTAATTTTTTAAAAATACTAAAAATGAAGTATGATTTTTCTCTCATTTTTCTATATTATTCTATGATCAAATTCTATTATTCAACAATAATCATTTAATCATACAACTCATACAACTATCATAGCATTTAAATCACGTAACATTTAAATCAATCATTCCATAAACTTAGTCAATAATAATATAATATTTAGACCATTTAACGATAGCTTTTACATTTAAACCAACATCCAAGCTAATAATTTTGAACCTATCATTCAATCATCAAAATCTTATTTTCGTAAATTTCAAAATAAATATTTTGTTATTAATAATAACTTAGGTTGTTTAGTTCTATTTTTAGTATGCTCTAGTTATGCATCATCATTCATAATCGAAACACAATTAAGATTAATGAACCATAATGAGATTTCTTATCAATAAACTTAATTCTAATAATTTTCTTATTATTGTTACTTAGGCTAGTGAGCTTGAAAGGCGTGTTAGATCTTAAGTCATGTGACTTGAGCATCCACTTTCAAGATACCATTTAGTGCTCCTAGCCTTATTATGAGGTAACTTTATAATATGGGAGGTTTTAATTTAAGTACCCATTTAAGTTTAGGTTCATCATGAAATATTTTTCTCATTTTCTTTAATCGCTTTAGGTTGTTTATGGTTCTTTTAGGAACCCAAATTAATTTATGTGGACTATATTTTCTAAATAAACATTTGCAGGCTTTATGTCCTACTTTTTTATAAAAATTATATTTAATTTTATATGGTAAGTTTAGAGTCGGTCCTTTAACAAAAATGGTTGATGTTTTTTTAGTGTTGCCAATAAAGTACTGGTTATAGGTGCCTTGCAAGCAAATCACGTGAGTGATGACACGTGTGACACGTTGTGTGATCTTTTTGCTTATGATTAATATTGGTATATTCTTATATTATATTATTTGTTATATATATATTGTGATGTCCTTGGTTCTATGCAATGGGAATCAGATCGTGATGAGATCACGATAATGAGATCGATTCACTTTAAACACAGATCCAAAATAATCCCGGTCATAGGTTAGTCAAGAGGGACATTGAGATAATCGGATAGATCGGTGTACTATATACCCGTCCATATGATGGAGGCGGCTGGTCTTATAGCCACTTGTGTGGAGACACTAAGGATATAGTACATGTGCTCTTTTTAGAGAATGAGTTCACTGATTGATCCGCTTATGAAATGATGTATGGTTAATGATACCTAATGTCAGACAGCAATTTCATAGTCTCAATTGTGTATCTATCCTTAGACTTGAGATACCAAGGATGTCATGTATGAGTACTCATTTCTTTGACGCCAGACTTATAGGTTTGAAAAGTTTCAGATCTGGTATAGCTGGTTATCAGGATTGGTAGCCAACCTTACGAAGGCAATTGAGTGTCAATAGAGGATCACCCACTCTCAGTATCATGAGAGGAATATCCCATATGTACTTGCTCAGGCAAATCCTTGGACAGGGTCATTCGAATTGAGAGAGGAGTTCTCCGGTAGAATCTGAATAGAGGAAGACAAATTGATTCCGTATATGACTTGACAGTATCATGTCCAATATACGGTCTCTGGGATATTATTTGGATGAGGGATTATAGATACATAGTAACTGTGGATAGATAGGTCTGATGGATTTGATCCCACCTGTATCATTTAGGGACTATGGCGTAGTGGCCTAGTACGTCCATAGTCGATGAGTCGAGTGAATTATTATGGAGATAATAATTCACTATATCAGAAGGAGTTCTGATGGGAGTGACTCACGGCCAGCTCGGTATCGGGCCTAGAGGGTCACACACATATGGTGGATGCTTCAGCGAATAGAGAATTGGATGAAGATCCAATTAACCCATATTCTCATTAGATGAGACCCTATGTTGATGGGCTCCTTGATTAAGGCCTAATTATAAGCCTAAGGAGATTATTGGATAGAGATCCAATAATGCAAAGTTAGTGGGTTATTGGATGGAGATCCAATACCCACTAAGGAAGGAGCCCTAGGGTTTTGGTGGCTCTCTATAAATAGGAGAGGAGACTCATGGTTGATAGGTTGCAGCTTTAGCCACCACCTCCTATTCTCCTCCTTCCCTTTGAGCAAGAGTTGCAAGATTAGATTGGAGGAGTTTCGCTGCAGAGATCCATCGTGTGGATACCGCTAGAGAGGAGGACACTTGACCTCCTTCATCTTCTCTATCCGGATCTAGAATACAGGGATATACGATCTCCCTAGGTAAAATCAATCTCTCACACATCGCGATTTTATTGGTTTTTGCATTTTTCTCGCGACGCCAATCTTTTGCATGACGATTTGATCTGCGTGGGAAACCGATTTTTGTTTTGATTTCTGCTGTGCATGTGATGCACCCGTTGTGGTTTCCCAACACAAAGCCTATCTCCTTTTTTCTGTTAACCTGACCCTTATTAGTAATGATCATGTTTAGGGATTTATTTCCTATTTAAAATTTCTCTAACGTTTGTTTTACAATTGTATTTTTCTTTTTAATATCTTCTAGCTTTTTACATTTAGAGTAAAGATTGTGTGATGGTAATGTATCATGCATTTGATCAAATCTACTACTAAAGAATTATGTTCTTTCTTAAGTAAGTTATTAGATTTACTAATTTTTTTAAATTCATCAAATAGTTCATGAAACATATTTAGTAATTCAGTAAAAGAAATGCTTGAAGATTCACTTACCTCATCTTGGATGGCCATGAGAGCAAAGTTGGCTACTTTTTTCTTTCTATGATCATCTTTATCTGATGAGTCTGTGTCATCCCATGTTGCTCAAAGAGCCTTCTTCTTTTGTGGCACTTTTTTCTTTAATTGAGGATATTCATATTTGAAATATCCTGATTTTTTACATTTAATGCATATAATGTTGTTATTTTTTTGTTCATTTTTATTTTTATAATTTTTGTTCTTTTTCATGAACTTTTTAAATTTTATAGATAACAGTGCAATGTCTTGGTCCTCGTTACTCGAGGTTTCACGTGAGGAGTCATCTGTAGTTTTTAGTGCTAAATCTTTCATGTTCTTTGGAAGGGGTTCATCAAACTTGTCATGAGCTTTATAGTTCAGTTCATACGTCATAAGAGATCCAATAAGTCCTTAAGAGCTAAGTTATTAAGATATTTGGCCTCTTGTATAACAATTACGTCAGGATCCTAATTTTTAGGAAGGGATCTTAAAATTTTACCAACATGTTCAAAATTTAAAAAATATTTTCTAAGTTATTTTAGACCATTGACGACATCCGTGAAACAAGTGTACATGTCTTCAATGGACTCACTTGGTTTCATTCTAAATAATTCATAACTATAAACTAAAATATTAATCTTAAATTCTTTAACTCTATTAGTGCCTTCGTGTGTGATGTCAAGTGTATGCCAAATATCATAAGCAGTTTCACAAACAGAAACTTGATTAAATTCATTTTTATCGAGAGCACAAAATAATGTATTAATAGCCTTTGCATTCAACAAAAAAACTTTCTTTATAAATTCATTCCATTCGTTAATGAGCTTAGAAGATTTTCCAAAATTATTTTCAATAATATGCCATAAATCAAAATCCATGAAATTCAATAAAATACACATTCTAGTTTTCCAATAAATATAATCCGTCTTATTAAACATGGGTGGACGTGCAATAGAATGTCCTTCGTTTATGCCAAACGAAGCTATTTACGCACTTGGGTTTTTAGTCCAATGAGTAACATGTGGCTCTGATTCCAATTGTTAGGATCAATTGGTACTAAGAGAGGGGAGAATTAATGCAAGAGTGAAAGTGCTCGTTTCAAAAATCTTGCTTACAAAAAGTAAAGAAAGAAAATCGAAAGTACCTTTTCTATATTTCGTTGAAAATGACTAAGAACCAGATTCAAGAGATGTTGTGAGAATAATGTTCATATCTTTCAATAAACTAATTAAGAGCAATAGAAAGCAAGTAAAGAACACTAACAAATTATAGTGGTTCGGCCTCAACCTGGCCTACGTCCACTCCCCAGTCCTTTTCTCCGAGGTCCACCAGCATCCACTATCAATCTTCTATGGGTGAAGATCAAATCCTTACACCTTTCACTCTCATTTTCTCAGGCTAAGGAGAGAAACCTTACAAACTCACAAGGGAGACTTTATAAGAATTACAATTCTTTCCCTCACTCCGTTGCCCCTTTTCTTTTTCTTATAATTTTAGCACAATTTTCTCATAGAACTTATAGCCCAATACCTTATGCTAAATGCAAGAAATCTTAGGGTATTTATAGACCCCAATTGATTTAAAAAATGGAGCCAAAATTAAAACCCTTCCGTAAATTCTATGTACGGGTGGTACTACCACCGTCGTTGATGGTACAACTGCCGAAATGTCACGGACAAAAATATAAACAATGTATTCGACGTAATGCTCATGTTTGTTCATGTCCTTCGGTTTTGGTACATTCTTTGTACAACAAGTAGTGGGCTTACAATAGGCTTAACAGTCCTAGTTTGGTTAGCTTCTGTGGCTAGTTTCAGCTTGTAAATAGAAGTTTTGTCATGTAGGCACTTATGGGTGTTAGGATCAATTGGCCCTAAAAGGGGGGGGGGGGGGTGAATTATTGCAAGTTAAAATTTTTCTTTCAAACTTTTCGAATAAGATATAATAGGAAATCTGAAGCTTTTCCTTTTTAATAAAACAAGTGAGTGATTAAAAGTAAGTTGTTAAGGAAGTCAGAAAGATAATCGCGTTTGAGGAAAAGAACTTATCATCTTGCTTTCAAGGAGTTTAGTTAAGTTAGAAGTATCAATTCAATAACATTCAAGCAATGCAAGTATGAAACACTTATAATTTTATAGTGGTTCGGCGCCAACGGCCTACGTCCACTTCCGAATCCTCCTTCTTGAGGCACACCGGCATCCACTACCAATCTTCTTTGGGTGAAGATCAAACCCTTACACTTGAGCTTACAAGGGAGACTAGATTTACAACTCTAAGCTCTCTCCCTTATCCCTTTTCTTTTTCTTACAATTCTCACACAATATTTTCTTAGAATATAATCCCCCAAAAGTGTTGTTCTGAATGTAAGAAAACTTGGGGTATTTATAGGCCCCAAATTGGCTTCAAAATCGGAGCCAAAATCCAACCGTATCTAGAAAATTCAGGTATGATCGGTTTACCCGTCGACCTGGGCGGTTTACCCACCGTCAGCAGCTGGCCATTGCCCAGATTCTGTGGTAAGGGCGATTTACCCGTCGAAAGCTGTTGCCCGCCGCCCGGATTCTGTGGTACCGGTGGTCCAACCGCCGCTCACCAACGATTTACCCGTCGAAATTTTCGCAAAAGTGGTTCCCTCCACTTTTCAAATTTTAGCTTGACTTTTACGTTGAGCAGCTCTTTGGTCAACTGATTGAGCTCAACTTGAGCTCAACCAAACCCAGTAGTGGATCCGGTTGTCTTATTGAGTTGATTTGGATTCCTTCCAAATCCAACTCAATTAGGACTCTAGCCCTAACTATGACTCAATGATTACAACACTTAATGACCAATTAAGCCTAATTAAGACAACTCCCGTATACTCCGGCAACCTCCGGTAATCTTGTGGTAAGTTGTCTGGTCTTCTTTATGGCAATCTCCCTTCGCGTTCCTAGCGAGCTTCCCGATTCCTTCGGCGAATCTCCTAGCGAACTTCCGGCGAGATCCCACTGCATCGTTCAAACTCGGCCCGATGCCTAGGCTTTATCTTGGCCCATCATCTGGTTATAACTTTATTGACCTAGACCTGCACGATGCTAATTATGACTTAATTAAATATAATCATAATTACCAAAATATCCATTACAAGACCATCCCGACTCCCAGCAAGCTTTTTGGCTACCCCTGACAATCTTTCGACAAGTCTCGGTCTTCTTTTGGTGAACTCTCTTGCGCCATCCTGGCAAACTCCCGATACTCTCGGGAGCTTCCGACACACTTCTGACGAGTTCTCAAACGCATCGACTCGATGCATGGACTTAACCTTGGCCAACCCTGATTGTAATAATCCTTCTGTCGTAATTAATCATGCATCAATCAACTCTAACAATCCTGTTAGATCAATAATCCATCAATTGATTTCATAATCAAAATCTAAGATTCAACAATCTCCCTCTTTTTATTGATGACAGGAGTTAATCTTATCTCCCCCTAAAATCATACCACTTAAATTTAAGAGACGCACTCACTCTTAAATTCAAGCAATCAATCATTCAATGCAAATTTCAATATAAATTTACATCAAGTCATCAAATCATGAATTGTAAAATATCTAAGTTATATCATCAAGTGTTATCAATGAATATTTTTTAATGTCATGTGTCATCAATATATATTTCTCCCCCTTTGTCATCAATAAAAAGGTGAAATATAGAGCTAATAATTTTAAAAATATATGATGACATTACTACTCCTTAGTATATGTATTAATATAGAAAACTTAAATTCAAGATAGTCACATCATCTTGAATTCAAGTAAATCAAAGCAATAAGCATTTCAAGCATATAACCTTTCAAATATAACAAAGATTTGCTTTTCAACTTATCAAGAATTTTCAAGGATTGTCATGAAGTTAAAAATATTTGAGAATTTTTCTTCAAATCATCAGTCATAGAAAATTTTTAAGTCATAGAAAATTTCAAGTCATAGTGCATAGAAGATTTTCAAGTCATTGAGCATAGAAAATTTTCAAGTCATTAATCATACCTTTCTCATTAAAATTAATATACTTGAAAATTAATCTCTAGTCATCAGTCATACCTTTTATAATTAATAAGGAGAGAAACAGGGGAGGTGTTGTTGAATTATTTCATCATGAGAAGAGCTCTTAATAGATTTTAAAAGCAATATTAAGATGAGCTCAAAAGTCCAAGAGATTTAAAGACTACTTATGTATTTCAAATATATCAAAAGTCATCTCTTGATATATAAAATCATCTCTTGTAAATTTCAAATGTGGCATATCTTCATGCATGTTTTGAAAACAATAAGATACCAAATCATGAAGAAAGTTTCAAAAATGTTATCACAAAAAGCTTAATCTCATGAAATTTAGATTAATAATTTATTTATTTTCAAGATTTAGCATTTCTAGGTCTCAACCTCAATCTTGTAGATATATAAAATTCGAATATGAGCTCAACACATTTTTCTCATGTAAATTTCAAGAAAATATAATAAATAAATCTAGTAAGTTCTTTATTCTCTTTTGGGAAGTACAAGCTACCAAATGTTTGCTTCCTTTGCATTGTTCAAGCTTACAATTTTACAAGCTAACAAATTTTGCTCGCCCTTTGTCATTGTCAAAAAAATGGGATGGTTGCAATAGTGCAAAACTTTTTTCATTTCACCATTTTTCAATATCATCACATGAAATATATCATGAAAGATTAATATAGTGATGAGATGCACAATTCATAAAGGTAAATTATGAATATCAAGAGACAAATTTGTAGGAGAAACAATTAAAATAAAATCTCTTGATTTATCCATAAGAAATCTTAAGTTGTCAAGTTCATGATTTGTATAAAAATTTCATTTTAAATAATACAAAAACATATAACAAAAGATTTTGATTCATAAAAGATTTCAAGTTATAATTCTAAGAAATCATGATGTCATTTAATTTCAAAATCACTTTCAAGAGATTCAAAATGTAATTAATAGACTTATTAGTCTCTTGAAATGATAGTGATTTCCTTTCTCTACTTTGTGTGAATAAGAATGTAGAATCAAGGTAGAGAAATGAAAAATATCATATCATAAAAATATTTAATTTAAAGATGTAAATTTTATAGATGTGAAATTCAAAATTAAGCCCAAAACTTCAAGATATTCAAGGAGATTCAAAAGTTTAAGAGCTACTCATGCATTTAAAATCATCTCATGTAGTTTGGATAAAAAACATCAAGAATTTCATAAGGCATGATGGTAGATCAAGCTCAAATTGTAAATCAAGTATTTTGTATGCATTTAGAAAGTTCTAATTTTCTTCTACGCACTTGTTCATCATTCAATGTTTACTTCTAATCATATTAAAAATTTTATCTCCTACTTTTTGTTTTTATCAAGAGAGAAATATGATTGCATAATTTCTTTTCATCTATGTTCAATTTATGTCAAAAAGTATAAGAGATATCATGTCATTAAAAATTCAAATCTAAAAGACATGATTTCGTTTAATAAGTTTTCTTTCCCCTCTTTTGTAAATATTACAAATGAGTCTTAGGAGATAATTTTAATTTATTCAAGATAAATCTTTTTAATAGAAAAGAAAAATAATATTGATAAAAAATTTAATTATTATTGTTAAGATCATAAATCTCCTTTTAAAGAAAATCATAGAGATCAATAATGTGATTCCCATAATATATAAGTCAAGTCAAGAAGTTAAGGGAATATTCATGATAATGCAAATCTCTTTTAATTTTCAACTTATCACAATGTTAAGAAATACTAATTTTGGTGATAAGTTATACTAAGAAGAAAGTCATAAGTAATCATGTCATAAAGAATATTATTATCAAATCATAAATGCCAAGTACATGATTTATTTTGACACATTTCTTCCTAGATGAAATTTCAAAACTTTTGAAATCTTAGGAGACAAAGTAAGAAGGATCTTGATTCTTATAAAAATATCAAGTTATAAATATTGAGAAGTCAAGATCATGTTTAGGATGAAAGGAATCTTAGTAAATAAAAAGATCTCAAATTATAATTTTTAAGATTTCAAGATCATGATTTAAGTTATCAAATAATCAAAAGCAACATATCAATGAAGTTGGATAGATTCAAACATATCCATTCTTTAAAACAAAATCATTTGAGAACATATCAAAAATCGCTTTTCGAAAAATTTCAATAAAGTCATCATAGATTGTTTTCCAAAAGAAAATACTTAAAAGTTTTCTAATTCATTTTTGTAGTTAAAGAGATTCAATAATAGTATCATTTTAGCTCTTGTTGAAGGATTCAAAGGATAGAAATATTCTTTCAAGAAGAATTATCCTTCTTTTGAAATTTATTTTAAGAATACAATGACATTTAAGATTAATTATTCTCCTTTTGGTTGTTTCATGTGATTTCTTTCTCTCCTTTTTCTATATTGTTCTATGCTAAAATTCTATCATTCAAATCAATCATAGCATTTCAATCAATGTAACATATAAATCAATCATTCCATAGACTTTATCAATATTTGAACAATTTAACAATAGTTTTTACATTTAAACCAATTTTTCAATCATCATCAAAATCTGATTTATGTAAATTTCAACATGAGTAATTTTTTATTAATAATAACTTGGGTTCTTTTAGTTCTAGTCTAAGCATACTCTAGCTATGCATTATCAAGATTAATTATATAATGATAAACTATTTTTAATAAAAAGATTTGTTATAATAGAAACAAGGATCATTAAGCATTAAACATCTTAATTCAAATAATTATTTTTGTTATTGTTACATAGGCTAGTGAGCTTTGAAAGAGTATTAGATCTCAAGTCTTGAGCATCTACTTTCAAAACATTACTTAATGCTCATAGTCTTATTAGAAAATAACTTTATATTATAGGAGGTTTTGATTTAGGTAACCATTTAACATTGGGTCCTTCATGACATGTTCTTCCCATTTTCTCTAATGGCTTAAGGTTGTTTATGGTTCATTTAGGAACCCAAATTAATTTATGTGGACTATAATTTCTAAATGAACATTTGTAGGTATTTTGTCCCAATTTTCCATAAGAATTATATTTAACTCTTGGTGACACATTTAATATAGGTCCTCTTACAAATATGGTTGGCTTTTGTTGAATATTTCCAACAAAGCCTATGTCATGTCTATTATTGATATGACCCTTATTGGCAAGGATCATATTTAGGGATTTATTCCCTATCTCAAATTTCTCTAATATAGTTTTAAGCATATAATTCTCTATTTTAACATTATCTAGCATATCGCATTTTAAACATGATTTAGGTGAAGCTAAGAAGTCATGCATTTCATCAAGTCTTTTAACTATTAAATCATGTTCAAATTTAAGCAGTTTAAAAGACTTGCTAAGTTTTCTAAACTCATTAAATAAATCATTAAACATGCTTGATAATTCTGAAAATGAAAAATCTAAAGACTCACTAACCTCATCTTCAATTGTCATTAAAGCAAGGTTCTCCACTTCTTGGTTGAGCATTTGATTTTTGGAGCTCCTCAGCTTCTTACGTTCATAGCAAGAGGTTGTGTCCATAATTTTTATAAGGTTCAAGTTCATTAATTTTTCCGGTTCATTTTTCAAAAGTTCATGTCCAAGGTTCTCATCACTCGAGATTTCACTCGAGGAGTCATATGTTATTCTTAGTTCACAATCCTTCCTATTCTTTGGAAGGTGTTCTTCAAGTTCATTTTTGTAAGGCATATCATTAATTGATTTATTTATATTAGTTATGGTTTCATGTGTGATTTTCAAAGTATGCCAAATATTGAAAGTCAAATCACAAGCGGAAACACGATTAAACTCATTCATATCGAGAGCACAAAGCAAGCCATTCATAGCCTTTACGTTTAAAGAGAAAGTCTTCTTCTCCGAATCATTCCAATTATTCATTGGAAGAGAAGATTTTTTAAATCTATTTTCAACTATATTCTATAAATCAAAGTCTAAAGAGATGAGAAAAATACACATCCGTGATTTCCAATATGTGTAATTCATCCCATTGAACATGGGTGGACGTGAAATGAAATGTCCCTCATTAATGCCAAAATAAGTTATTGACTCAAGTGGGTGTTAATCCAAAGAGTAATAACCTTGCTCTGATACCAATTATAAGGATCAATTGTTAGCACTAAGAGGGGGGGGGGGGGGGTGAATTAGTGCAAGCTAAAATTTTTCTTTCTAAAGCAAAAGCTTTTCAAATAAAATAGAATAGAAAATCTGAAGCTTTTCATTTTTAATAAAACAAGTGAGTGATTAAAAGTAAGTTGTTAATGAAGCTGGAAAGATAAACATGTTTGAGGAAAATAACTTATCGTCTTACTTTCAAGGAGTTTAGTTAAGTTAGAAGTATCAATTCAACAACATTCAAGCAATGCAAGTATGAAACACTTATAATTTTATAATGGTTCGGCGGCAACGGCCTACGTCCACTTCTGAGTCCTCCTTCTTGAGGCATACCGGCATCCACTACTAATCTTCTTTGGGTGAAGATCAAACCCTTACACTTGAGCTTACAATTGAGACTAGATTTACAACTCTAAGCTCTCTTCCTTACCCATTTTCTTGTTCTTACAATTCTCATACAATATTTTCTCAGAATATAATCCCCCAAAAGTGTTGTTATGAATGTAAGAAAACTTGGGGTATTTATAGGCCCAAAATTAGCTTCAAAACTGGAGCCAAAATCCAATCGTATCCAAAAAATCTGGATACGGATGGTATACCCGTCGACTTGGGCGGTTTACCCGTCGTCAGCAGCTGGTCGCCGCCCAGATTCTGTGGTACAAGCGGTTCACCCGCCACCTGGGCGGTTTACCCGTCGAAAGCTGCTGCCCATCGTTTGGATTCTATGGTACGAGTAGTCCAACTGTCGCTCACCGACGGTTTACCCGTCAGAATTTCCATAAAAGTGGTTCTCTCCACTTTTCGAATTCCAGCTTGACTTTTACATTGACAAGCTCTTTGGTCAACTGATTGAGCTCAACCAAACCTAGTAGTGGATCTGGTTGCTTCATTGAGTTGATTTGGACTCCTTCCAAATCTAACTCAATTAGGACTCTAACCCTAACTACGACTAAATGATTACAACACTTAATGACCAATTAAACCTAATTAAGACCTAACTCCCGCATACTTCGGCAACCTCCGATAATATTACGGCAAGTCCTATGGTCTTCTTTCCGGCAATCTCCCTTCGCGTTCCTAGCGAGCTCCCCGGTTCCTTCGGTGAATCTCCTAGCGAACTTCCGGCGAGATCCCACTACATCGTCCGAACTCGGCCCGATGCCTAGGCTTTATCTTGGCCCATCATCTAGTTGTAACTTCATTGATCCTGCCATAGTTAGACCTGCACGATACTAATTATGACTTAATTAAATTTAATTATAATTATCAAAATATCCATTACAAGACCATCCCGACTCCCGACAAGCTTTTCGGCTACCCCCGACAATCTTCCGGTGAGTCTCGATCTTCTTTTGGCGAACTCCCTTGCGGCATCCTGACAAACTCCCGATACCCTCGGCAAGCTTCCAACACACTCTTGACGAGTTCATAAACGCATTGACTCGATGCATGGACTTAACCTTGGCCAACCCTGATTGTAATAATCCTTCTATCGTAATTAATCCTACATTAATCAACTCTAACAATCCTGTTAGATCAATAATCCATTAATTGATTTCATCATCAAAATCCAAGATTCAACAATGGGGACTTCGATTTGTAATGGATCTTGAACCTTTGTGTGCAATTGTTCAGTACTTGTAAAGTCCATTGTAATTTATATTGGCTATATAAAGTATTCTCTATAGTGGTTGCTTATGGATCCTATAGGAAAAGCTTTCTCTAAGTTGTTTTCTCTTTTGTAGTTCCTAAGGGACCCTAGGAGGTTTCGGGGTGGTGCCTCACGACTTCGACAAAACCAGCTAAGTCTGTGACATTTTGGTATCAGAGTGAGACAAGCACATGCATAAACACTTGCCATGCAAACGTGGGGGACCTAGCTGGGTTGCATGGAGGACAGCCAGCACGCGCGATCGTTTAGGAGAAACGGACATGGAGATGTAGGGAAAAGGAGTCACTCAAAGGAGCGAGCCTCCTTGATTGGCAATTAGAGGAATGGCCAACCCTTTGCATGAGAGGCACCATGAGGACAAGCAAGCTAGAAAGAATATGTAACGCACAAAGTTATCCCTTCGACCTACGGCTCGACGTTGGCAACCAAATTTTACGGTGCTCAAGGCAAGCGGGGCACTTCGTAAAAAATGAGATCATGCAAAGTGGGATGTGTTGCTCAACGACCAAAAGAATTATGCAAAGCTAACAGATCTGAGGGAAATTGCTAACTCAAAGAATTTGATACTTAAGCAATGGCTTGTATGCGGACGATGGAGTGTTCGTGGCCATCCCAAGGTGACTAAAACTCGACTCCATGGAGCACTGAAACTTTCTCTTCGGCATGGAATGGATACGTCCGTAGGAGACTAAAGTGTGTAATAAGTTCAGCATATTGCTAGGCCTTGAAGGGTGTAGCGGGGGCTGTATTGGCGAAGAGTCACAATCTAGCAAATGCATTTGCAGGGGTAGAACAATGCATAGACTATTCAGTAAGATAGAGTAGTCCAAGGGGATAGTGGTCTCCGAAACTTCCAAAGGGAAGAATGCAAAGAGGAATGTTGCTCCAATAGGATAGATATCCAGGAGGGATAGGTCCTGGTTCTCCAGAGGGAGAATCATGCGCAGCAGATCGCACATGTTGAGGAAGAGTACCTCAAGACAATATCTCTATGTTAGAACCCTTGCGGATTCTAAGCTTGGGTTCTATAGGGGATTGACCTCCTTGGAACTCTATAGGGGTTCCTCCCTCCTTGGTTTTTCTGAATCATGTGCAGCGGATCACACATATTGAGGAAGAGTACCTCAAGATAATATCTCTATGTTAGAACCCTTGCGGATTCTAAGCTTGGGTTCTATAGGGGATCGGCCTCCTTGGAACTCTATAAGGGTTCCTCCCTCGGTTTTTCTGCACTATGGCTGAAACATAATTGATCTATTGATGATGAAAAGTGGCTGATTACAAGGCTATTTATAGGGCTACTAAACCCTAACTCCTAATAGGACTCCTACTCAAGACTCGTACTTCTAACAACTCCAACTCCAACTCTAAGAAGCAACTCCTACTCCAAGTAAACTAAGACTCTAACTCCTAATTTAACTCCTAATCAACCCTAAAGAGAATCCTAACTGAATGGAGCTCTTCCCCTAATTAAAGTGGATAGCCAATTGGGTTGGTTACAAACTTGACTTAACTCCAACCTGTATCTAACTTCGACTTCTAGCTAGATGCTAGTTTAGTTGAATCCTAATCCTACTAGGATTTGGGCTGATTTATTATAATGGACTCAAATCTCCTCCTAGTCGACCTAGTGTTAAGTATAGGTTGGCCAATAAGGCCCAATCTAAGGACTCGACTCAATTGACTAGGACCCGACTCAGCTAGGGTTCTAACAGACCCACCCTCTTCAAATCAGCCTTGTCCTCAAGGTTGAGGCTCCATGAACTTTGGATCTTGATATGCAATTATTCTTGAAGCTTCCTTGTGGTATCTATGGTAGGCGCACTATGGTTCGACGATCTAGCATTGTCTTGTATCTCTCCATCAGGGGTAGTAGTATCTGGACAGTGGTGCATCATGATCCTGTGATCCCATGCGATCATCAGCTGAACTTGAACCTCCTCATCAGTTGGGATGTTAGGTGGATGGATCAGGGGAGTAGTATCTGGACAGTGGTGCATCACGATCCTGTGATCCCATGCGATCATCAGCTGAACTTGAACCTCCTCATCAATTGGGATGTTAGGTGGATGGATCTGGGCTGAATCGTCCTTTCTAAACTTCCATTTGGAGTGAGAAACTTGGAGGATCAATTGTATTTTTAAATTGATGTACTGATTTGATCCATAAGTCAAGGCTCCAGTGTGATCCCCAAGTTTGTAAGGGCCAAAGTAGTAGTTGGACCACTTCCTTGAGGCTCGAATTTTCTGCTGGTAGGGCTGGAGATGAAGGAAAACTTGATATTCAATATCAAACTTTCTTCTACTCTAGTATTTGTCAGGGGGCTGTTTCTTTCTTACATGGGCTGCCACTTGGTTATTTTTTAATAGTAACCAAGCCTTCTTTTAGAATAATTGCTCCCCTTTGACAAGGTCCCTTGATAGATCCCCTAAAGGAGCTCTATAGATTTTGACCATTGAGGGGGATCAACCCTTGGAACACTGTAGGGGTTCCTCCCTCCTAGATTCGGCATAAGGTTGAAATAAAATTGATAATTACTTGATAAAAAGAGGTGGAGGCTTCATGCTTATTTAGGGCTCCAAACACTAGCCCCAGGGGGTGCTTGCGTAACTAAAATTATCCTTTTGCCCTTTTTATAGCTTAACTACCTTAGAGGGAACATGTGGCGACTAGGTTGGCTCTATAGCCGACCTAAGCAGGGGGAAACCCTGGTCGACCAGCCCAGTAAAGGGGGTGATAGCTACTAAACCCTAAGGCCCCAATCTAAACCCTAACCACACTTCTTTATAGGATAGAAGTGGCTAGGTAGGGTTTTATTATAATCTCATAGGATTTTATTGACTACTTCTAGGGAGATTAGGACTCAAACCTACTGGAGTCCTATCAAACTCGGCTTCTTAAAATCATCCTTGTCCTCAAGGCTGAGGGTCCATGAACTCTGGGACCGGGTTTTCAGCTCCTCATCAGCTTGGGTGTTAGTTGAAAAAATTGAGCTGGGTCGTTATCTTTAAATTTTCATTTGAGGTGGAATACCTAGAAGATCAACTGTAATTTTGATCTGGTGCACGGATTTGACCTCCATGTTAGGACCCCAATGTGATCTCCAATTTTGCAAGGCCCAAAGAAGTAGGGAGACCACTTTCTTGAGGCTTGAATTTCATATTGATGGAGCTGGAAATGAAAGGGGACTTGATCTTTCTCAAGAAACTTTCTTCTGCTCTGGCGTTTGTCAGGGGAAAGTTTCTTCCTTGTATGGGCTGTCACGTGGTTGCTCTGTAATAGTAGTCATGCCTTCTTTTGGAGTCAGGGATGTCCTCTGATAAAATTTCTAGTGGTGTGAGTCTGAGGTGGGTAGGAGTGGTGATTTTTTAGGACCCATTTTCACTTCTTTGTGTTGTTGACCATCTTGCATGAGGATAGTGCTGACCCCCACTCTGGATGTGTCTGCTCTAATAACAAACATCTGGCCACGATTTGGTATGGACAATATCGTGGTTGTGAGGGCTATAGTTCCACTCAGCCAAGGTGGTGCATCTTTCTTTATAATGAGAGGGATGATATTCATGCTTCGTTGAGTCCTGTGAATGATCCTTCTCCTTTTCTAATTTCGCCACTAGAGGGGCTCAATTTTCTCGCGGTCTTGAGCCATAGATCGGAGGTCATTATCAAGGAAGTCTTTAAGCATCATGGTCCGATACTGGAAAAAGTCATGAAAGTCACCTGAGATCAGTAACCATGGTGAGTTCAGCGGGATATAATACTTTAGGAGTACTTTATCTCTGGGGAAAAGGATGTAGGGATGTGTCGTAGCGGAAAATAAGCATGGCCGAACAATCTATGTCTCTATCATCTCTTGGATGACCCTTTTATCTTCGACCTTCTGAGGTTGTATGAAGCAATCTGGCTGAGCAATAGTTGGTAGAAGTTTCGATTAGTTCAACATAGGGGGGTTGGACAACTTCAGAGGAGGTAATTAGCTCGGTTTGGTGGAGACGCCCAAAATTTCAACAAGCTATGGGAGAGGGTTCTTATCTTCAAACTCATAAAACTCTTGAATTTGAATTGGGAAACCACTAGATTCTTCTTTTGGTTCTCCCTCCAAGTGTTGTGTTGTGGTTGTAGTTGCTGGGCTCTCTCGTAGAATCACCTATTTTTCTTTTCTGAAAAATTTCATGGTTAGCTTCAAAAAATTCTAGAAAACATCTTTAATTGTGGACAACTAATCAATACTGAACACTATATCAACACCATCGAGAGGGAGGAGGAAAAAATCAGCAACTACATCTTGCTCCTATAGGATCAGTTTTACCCACGGGCACTTTTGGTTGCACTTTAAAATTTGACTGTTAACTACCTTAACTTCGAACCCACTATAATATTATTTTTGGAGCATTAAGTGGGCAACAACCTTACTGCTCATGAAGTTGTGTGTGCTTCCAGCGTCAATAAGGATGATGACGGACTACTGCTCGAGAAACCCTTCGATCTTCAATTTTTGCAGGTTAGTGTAGCCTGTTAAGGTAGGGACCGTACGGGTGGCTGGTTGTGGTTTATCCTTCTCCTTGGGCTCAAGAGTCATATCTTCAAGTTTGGGTTCTTCAGTGGGCGCAATCATCAGCGGTGTCTCCTTTTTACATTTGTGTTCTAGGCTCCACAGTTTATCACAACACCCACATAGGCCCTTTGTCGATTCATCATGAAGGTCTTCTCTTGTTAATTTCTATGGATGAGGGGGTCGGCTGACAATAGGAGGAGGTGAAAGCTTTGGTGTCGCTGGTCGGAGAGCAACTTTAGTCTTCCGAACTTTATAGTTCAATCGCTCTTCTTGATATTATGCAAAGGAGATGACTGCCTTAAGTGTGTACGATTGTCGCGCTTTAAGTTCTTTTTGAATCTCAGGCTTCAAACCCTCAATAAAATCCTCAATATCTATTTTTCAGACCAATCATAAGTTTGATTAGATAAGCTTTCAAACCTGGTTTGGTACTCTTGGATGGTGAAGGTTTGACGGATCATCGCTAAAGTTCTTTTTACAATCCAAATTTGCACCACATTGTGATCTTATTGGGCTCGATGATCGGCCTAATCTAAACTCCTCAAAGAGAGCGCATAATTTAACATCAATACATGTCTCAAGAGCCTCCAATTTGGCTTCGAATAAGCCCACCGATGTCATGACGTAAGGATCTCTAACCTGTCAAATCAAACCGATTAAAGAGTGTAGTTGCAATATTCAAGTTGAAGGCAACAATGGCAGCGATGTCGAGGCTCCCATGGTGAAGTCTCCAAGTGGAGGATGGCAGCCAAGGGTAGCATCAACGGTGGAGGAAGACAATGACAGTAGTAACGTCGGCTGCGGTCCTTCAGTGATGCTGCAATGTCGTTGAGGCTGTAATTTTTTAGGTGGTCGATATTTATTGAAAGATGGCAGCTAAGAGATCTGAGTTAGAAGGCAACAGTGATGGCAGAGGAAGAAGAGGGCAACAACAACATCAGCTGTGGCTGCGGTGCGACTTCATGGCTGCAGGTGGCGTCGATTGTAGTAAGGGTACGACTACAATAGGAGGAAGATGGGGCAGCGATGTACATGGCTGTTGCGGAGGAGGGTAGCAGTGGTATGGAGTGAGAGATGGCTTTTGTTGTGTTCAATTTGTTGCTGGCCACGATCAAGATAGTTTGCAGCAAATGATTATTGCGGGCTACAATGTAAACAGATTGCAGCGAAAGATGGAAGCAAGAGGATGGAAGCAAGAGGTCACTGTTGGCAGCGTTGGGTAGTGAAAGATGCATGCTATAGATAAAGGGATAAGGGAGATTGGGCGGCTGAAAGGTTGGTGGACCGAAGTCTGCGGTTTTTTGGTGGGGTTTGTGGCTGTTTTGGGTGCGATTTGGGGCTATGGTTTTGTGGAGTTTAAGCTATGAATTGGTGTGGTTTTAGGGCTATGATAGTAGTAGATGAAGGTTAGGGAAATAGATTTTAGATCTGGGATAGATAACAGTAAAGGTCGGTGTATCGGTAAGGAAAGTTGGCTGAAAAGGTAAGTGGATCGATAAGGAAGTAGGCTGCGATTAGGGCTGATTGGGATGGCTGTTTGGCTATAGTTTTGTTAGGGTTTTTTGGGGAGTAATAGTAGGAATTGAAGATGAGAGGGGGAGTCTCAAATCTGGAAAAGATGGCAGCGAGATCCGATAAATTTCAATGAAAGATCGCTGCGGTATACGCTGTACTGCCGAACAGAATTCCCGTCGAAGAAGTAGCAGTTTCTCGACGTTAATTCTAGCAAAAATCTAAGAAATTATGGAGATTTTAATATCAGAATCTCAGTTCATATGGTGACAGTACTAGTAATGTGGATCAAGAAAATTTTGGTAGCGTAATAGTAGAAAAATTGTTGCAAACAAGATCATAGAATTCTCATCGTAAAATTTCAGCACTACGCGATGAAGAATTGCAGCACTATAATACCAGTTTCAGAAAGAATTTTTCTCAGAGACCAATCTTAGATGAAATTTAAGATGATCTATGAAATTTTGTAAAAGTTTTGACCAAAAAGGATGAACAAAAGTTTAGTTTCAAAAGGCCAAAAGGTGGAAGGCAGATTCTTCATCGTAAAATTTTAGCACTACGTGATGATGAAAGAAGGAACAATTTCTATAAAAGCTGAGTTGATCTATGGAATTGTGTGAACAATTTTGTAAAACCAGTTCCAGAAGAAATTTTTTCCAAAAATCAATCTCATATAAAAGCTGAGTTGATCTATGGAATTGTGTGAAAATTTCGGCCAAAAAGGAGAAGAAATAACCCGGTTTCAAAAGGCAAATAGGCGGTTGAAAATTTCTATAGCATTTCGCCTTCGCAACAATGATGACGTTTGCGACGAACAAAATTTGCAATGGATAAAATTTGGAGAAATTCTTCAACATGTAAGGTAAAGGATCTTGTAATATTGAAGAGGCGTGGGTGAGAAAAATATACCAGATCTCCAGATCTATGATGTTGATGCAGAGGACGACAGTAGATTGACAGATCTGCGGCTTCGTGGGCGACGGTGGATAAAAGCGACGTCAAAAGCAATTGTGAGAATTGCTTGGAAGATGGAGGTGATATAGATGGCTACAGGGCAATAGGAATGTCGCTCTGATACCAGATGATAAAACCCTAGAAGGAGCTTTATAGATTTTGACCCTTGAGGAGGATCAACCCTTGGAACGCGGTAGGGGTTCCTCCCTCCTAGATTCGACACAAGGCTGAAATAAAATTGATAATTACTTGATAAAAAGAGGTGGAGGCTACATGCTTATATAGGGCTCCAAACCCTAGGCCTAGTGGGTGCTTACCTAACTAAAATTATCCTTTTTCCCCTTCTATAGCCTACATGCCTTAGAGGGAACAAGTGGCGGCTAGGTTGGCTCTATAGCCGACCTAGGCAGGGGGAAACCCTGGCCGACCAGCCCAGTAAAGGGGGCGGTGGCTATTAAACCCTAAGGTCCTAATCTAAACCATAACCACACTTCTTTATAGGATAGAAGTGGCTAGGTGGGGTTTTATTATAATTTCACAGGATTTTATTGACTACTTCTAGGGAGATTAGGACTCAACCCTGCTAGAGTCTATCATCCCTAGTGGTATGAGCCCATTCTATATCTGAGGAGGGTACGAGCTATAATTTTATTAAGCTTATTTTCATTTCTCCTTTGTGTTGTTGACCTGTATAATGTCAAACATCAAATTCAGTAGCAATTAGTATCCTTTTACATATTAAAAGTATCTTGTGAAATGTAAGGACAGCCACGGTGCATATTAGGAGTCAGCCATCTTGCATGACGGTGGTGCCAATCTCAATTCCTTATATGTCTGCTCCAATTGCGAACACATTGCCACAATCGAGTAATGCTAGCGCTGGTGTAGATGGCATCATGACTGTGACGATCCTGTAGATGGTGGACATGTGGATACCTTCCTCCTATTCCTTCAGAATTTTGATCTCCATCGAGTAAGGTTTGGTGTCACAGATTCCATGCTAGTACTATCACTCGAGGGACTCAATCTTCTTATGGTCATGGGCCATGGATTGGTGGTCATCATCAGGGAAGACTTTGAGCATTATGGTCCGCTCCTTAGAGAATTCATGGAAGTAGCTCGAGATCTGGGAGTGCTACTTCAAAAGCCATTGTTGGTTCGATTGGATGTGACACTTCAGGAAGAGTTTATACATGCAGACAAAGAGACAAAACTTTTGGAGATAAAAGTGTCATTGCAAGGGAAAGACGTGGCCAAATGATCTGTGTCTCCTGCGTCTCCTGAATGATCCTTTTAGCTTTGGCCCTCTGAGGATGTGGATAGTAATATGGCCAAATATGTGCTAGTGGTTCCTCCTGCAAGATCAGCATATGAAGATCGTATAGCCTGGTAGGAAGTAGTCAGCTCGATTCGACGGAGGTGCCTGAAATTTCAGCAAGCTTCTACAAGCGCTGTTTCGAGATCGTCATCACTTATTTCCCATGTTTCTCACATTAGGTCACTTGTTTTGCCTTGCCATTCATAAGATTGTTGGTGAGGACGGTGACAGGTTGCTGCTTAAAGGATTCTTCAACTTTTACTACTTGCGGATTCACATGGCCAACTAAAGCGTGAGTCGTGCAATCGGTTGGCTGCGGGTCCTCCTTCGTGTTCTCCTCAGGTTCCTAGACCTCTTCTTTAGATTCTTCAATAGATTTTATCATGGAAAGCTCCCCTTTTTTGCAACGATGGTTCCGGCTCCAAAGTTCGTTACAATGCCAACAAAGGCCCTTCACCGATCTGTCGTGTAGCTCTTATTTAGTCAATTTTTTTTGGCAGCGAAGAATGGCTGGAAGTAGACAGAGGTTTATATGTTGTTGGTCTAGGAGTGGTTCTCATCCTCCGAGCATCTTGGTTCAGCCATTCCTCTTGGACTCGGGTGAAAGAGATTACGGTTCAACAACGCGTTCTTGAATTGTATCCACATCGGAGCCCCATGGGTGTATTCAAGCCGATTGTACCGATGAATTGCATCTCCTTCAAGGTGGATGACAGTGGTGTCCACCATGGAATCCTTCGGTGTTCGGTAATAGCGGAAGTAATGTTTAACGCGCAAAATCCATCTCGTCGGGTTTCCTTCTTCCCATCAAGGTAAGTCCATGCTCATGCGTGAATGCATCATATCAGTGGCTCATACTTCCTTTTTGGGAGGCCTCTCTAAACTTGCACTTTGCTGAAATGTTGTTAGGCTCAGAGATCGGCCTAATCCAAATTCGGCGAATAAGGTGCACAATCTATCCTATATGCGTGATTCAAACGCCTCCAACTTGGCATCGATTGAACCTTGAGATGCCATCGTGTGTGCTTCTATATCAGATATGTCAATATTCTTCTCCTGCTATTGGGTCAGTGGTATGAAATGGTTGGATGGGTTGGTGTCCGAAAAGGGTAGATGGCTCAAGGTGAAAGGCTGCGGTAGGCTGTTGTTTGCTGTAGCCGCTGCTACTATTTGGGATGGCTACGGATTCTAGAAATAGGTTATGATGGCTATGTCTTAAGGCTAGAGGGATGGCTTAGGGTTGCTGTTGATGACAACAACCAGTTTGGTAGGGATTGGTGGCCAAAAGGGTGATGGATCAAGGTTATAGTTTTTTGGGGGCTGTTAGGGTTGGCTGTGAATTATGAAAATGGGCTATGACAGCTACATCTTAAGGCTAGAGGAGTGCCCAAAAGATGATGTGGGTGGCAACAACAATTTTGGTAAGGATCAGATATGGGTGCAGCAAAAAACACCGAAAGGTAGTGTTGCAAAATTCTGTGTCGATAGGCAATAATAGGTCACTATATTGGGTTACGGTTTTGGGTGTTGTTTGGGTTCTAGAAATAGGTTATGATGGCAGCATCATAAGGCTAGAGGGGTGCCCTAAAGACATTGTGGTTGGTGGCAACAAGATGATTAGGGTTTGGTGGCTTTAGAGAAGAAGAAAGACAAAGACAGCAGATTTTTTTGACAAAAAAATTTCAGCACTATAGATGCAATTTTTCCCAGTAATTTGAAACAAGGATTCAAGTAAAACTCAAGGAAAATCCACTGGTAAAGGAGAGATAATACTTACAACAAATTCATGGAAAATTATGGTAATAAAAGATTTGGCAAGATTAAAGATTATGAGAAGGTGCTACGGCAGAATTTTTTCGTCAAAAGATTTCAGTAGTATAGACAAGATTATTTTTCAGTAGTTTGAAATAAGGATTTGAGTAAAACTCAAGGAGAATCTGCTGGTAAGGGAAAGGTAAGGCTGATATAAAATTCATGGAAGAAAAAGGCAGCAAAAGGTTTGGCAAAATCAAAGATCATTGGTATGAACTACGGCAGAATTTTTGGTCTAAAGTGCAGTAGTTTGGACGTAAAAGATCAATGGTCTATATTGATAATTTTTTGACAAAACCAAAAGAAAATATGCTGTTAGGAATGCCAAAGCTATCATAAAAATTTTGTAGAGATTTGGACAGAAAAAATGTAGCAGCAAGATCAGATAAGCAGTGCTATGCGGTTGAAATTCTACAGTGCAACTTTCGTCATAGAGATGAAAACTTTGCGATGAAATGTTTGTGCAACAAGATAGGAATAATTTTTTTGGGTTTTTGGAATAAGGATAACTAAATTGCAGTAGTAGTAAGGTAGAAAACCATAACTTGTTATAATTCATGGGGAGATCAAAGGATGATCCGTGGTGGTGGAGATGACGATAAAATTCGATGACGATCTTTAAACAATTATGTGAATTGCTTTGGGCGGCTATGGAAGGATGATGGATGGCTGTGGAAGGGCAGCGAGATACCAAGAATGCTGCTCTGATACTAAGTGTTAGAACCCTTACGGATTCTAAGCTTCGGTTGATCTCTATAGGGGATCAGCCTCCATGGAACTCTATAGGGGTTCCTCCCTCCTTGGTTTTTTTGCACTATGGCTAAATTATAATTGATCTATTGATAATGAAAAGTAGCTGATTATAAGGCTATTTCTAGAACTTCTAAATCCTAACTCCTAATAGGTCTCCTAGTCAAGACTCCTACTTCTAACAACTCCAACTCTAACTTTAAGAAGTAACTCCTACTCCAAGTAAACTAAGACTCCAACTCCTAATTTAACTCCTAGTCAACCCTTAAGAGAGGCCTAACTGAATGGAGCTCTTCCCCTCATCAAAGTAGGTAGCAAATTGGGTTGGTTACAAGCTTGACTTACTTAACTCCAACCCGTATCCAACTCCGACTTCTAACCAGACTCCAGTTTAGTTAAATCTTAATCCTATTAGGATTTGGGTTGATTTATTACAATGGACTCAAATCTCCTCCTAGCCGACCTAATGTCATGTCTAGGTTCACCAACAAGGCCCGATCTAAGGACTCGACTCAATTGACCAGGACCCGACTCAGCTAGGGTCCTAACACTCTACTAAGCTCAACGGATCGAGCAAGTAGTGAAGAGTCGTTGCATGATTTCAAATGAAGTAATGCATTGGTGGATGCATTGCAAGATCAAGTGGGGGAGTGATAATAGCAACATCATACGAAAGCACACTTAGAGTCGATGTGGAAATCAAACTCAATGAAGGGCTAACCCGTGGAATGGTGGGCGCAAGGGCCATCATCAACTCAATGCAAATCGAGAGGCAGAGCAACTTGAGTGGAACTTAGTAAAGTATCCAAGCCGCATGAAGGGAGTCGACGTAGAAGAGGGAACATGGAACAGAGGCATAGAGCTTTCCTTGGACAGAGGTCAGGACATGAACTCTTGTAGAGACAAGAGCGGGATCATGTCGTTCCATGGGTTCTTCATTCTGATGGGGCGGACTCATTTTGTATGGTGCCAAAGATGAAGGGAGCTTCGAGGCACATGCACCTTATTTCAGAGAAGCATTTGTCAAAGGAACTAAGGTGATTCAACTTGTAGAGGCGAAGTTAGGATCAAAAGGCCTTAGTATAGGGCAAGAGAATGCAGAGGTGAGTACTCTTAAAGAATATGCCACAGTGCTGCCATTCGAGTTGTCATGAAGAAAGTGGTACATAGCGGAGATTGTGTTGGTGGGGGATAGAGGCCCAGGATCCAGACAATGGTGCACTTTAGCAAAGTTTGAGGACTTTAAGAGCTACTAGGCGACGGACTATCCTAGAGCGATGCTTCGTCTAGGGGTGACTTGAGAATGGGTGGGGGAAGGTGAATTACCAAAAGAGCGAACGTAATTAGAGGTGGTGGAGGCCCTATGATATGCTGGCAGAGGCCATATATGTAGAGATCATAGTCCGAGTTCATCACAAAAGAATCTGAATTAATGGAGATATCACCAGGAGACGATATGATGCAGCGGATCATGGTGGAATAGTTCACGGTAGTACAACACATGCGAAGATGTCCCGTAAGGGACACGATCATGCAGAGGTATGATCAGGAGCTACTGGGAGCTCCACATCGGTGAACAACACAATGACAAGAAGGACTATGGATTCAAAGAGTGAATGCCATGGTACTATAGAGGCGGGTCTTCTATGTATGTGTATCAAATCTTACATCGAATGAAAGCCTTGGTCATCAGCATATGGGGGCTATGTACCACCGAGGGAGAATTCTAAGTGCAAGTACCAACGAGTCCCATGGGGGGGACTTGATCATACAGAGGTATGATCGGAGTGGTTGGAGAGTTGGACTGCTTCAGTGATCACATTCGCTAAAGGGAGCTCGACAATTCTGAGGACAAGGTCGAGTAAGCGAACGTTGCTACTAAGGAAGCTAAGGAGAACAGAATCAGCGCGAGCCCTGCAACAAGATAGCAGAGGCCATGCATGAGAGTTACAGTTTATCTTTCCATCAACCAAGGAAAACTGCTCAGAGACACAGGGGTGTTGAAGTAGGCGATCAAAAGGAGCGAGGAAGCGATGACGAGTCCAGAGGGGCTCAGCTACCCAAAAAGCAAAGCATCAGTCAAAAAGGAGGTGGACTCGGAGGAGTACCATAGTACCGCAGAGGCAGATCTACCGATCACGGAAAAAGGGACGCAAATGCAAGACAACGGATAGTAGGCATGGGCTTGGCAGCGCCATGGTACTATAGAGGCGGGACTTCCGTTGAGTCATCAATCCCTTGCTCTCATGGAGGGCGAGCGTTGGTCGTAAAATGGGTCTTGGAGGTGGAGAATGTAGAGGCAAACTCCAAGTACCATGACAAGATGGAAGGACAGAGGCCAAGGAACTTCATAAGACCGGTGTCGATGGGCTTCTCATCAAGATAGCCGAAAGTGAGGGATTTGGGATTGATGCAGGAGTGCTCTGCCAAGAAATGAAATAGGCAATACGTGTTGATGTACCTTTTCTACTCAGAGGAGTAGATGACAAAGATGATGAAGAAGATGGTATAATCCCAAAGGCGACCAGAACTATCAAAGACTTACTCCAAGTTGGGGTAAACATTTTTTTTGCTCTTTACGGGCAAAACTTCTTGCATTCCGGAAGTTCAATGGCAGCGGGAAGGTGAATCACAGTAGCTAACTCAATGCAAGGAGTGCAAATAGTTCAAGTGCTTCGGAAGTGTGAGCAAAGAGTAGGCAAAATACTGTTAGGATCAAAGCGACACTAAGAAAGGGAGGGGTGGGGGGCTGCGGTTTGAATTAGTGTTTATGAAAAAATTTATGTCGATTTAAATATTTGCTCAATAAAAACTGTATTGAAAATACGTTTGAGCGTAGAGATGTTTGTAATAGTACAAGCAAAGATAGTAGACAGTTAAATAACAAAGCAATAAAGATAAAGAGCAAAGAAGAGTAAGTAAACTGATTTTATAGTGGTTCGGTCTCGTGACCTACGTCCGTTGAGATCACCGGCTTCCACTATTGATCTTCCTTCAATGGGTGAATATCAACTACCCTCTTACAACTCTATTCTCCTTTTATAGGATTAGGAGATAACCTTTACAAGTCTCTAAGCTCTCCCTTAAACAAAAACTACACAAAGTGAAATGAGGAGAAGCTCTCAATTACAACATCGTATTCACAGGGTTTTTGCTCTTAATTGCTTGCATCCTCCAGCAAAAATGAGTGGGGTATTTATAGTCCCCAAATAGCTTCAAAAGTGGAGCCAAAATTTAAATTCTCAGTGATCCCGAGGTGCTAGTCTCGAATACTACATTCTGGGCAGTTCAGCCACCTAACATAGTCTGGCAGACTGTGTCTGGGCGGTTCAATCGCTTGACACATCTTCGAAGACTGTGTCATCGTGGAGATCGTGTCTTCGAAGATCGTATCTTATCTGACCTTGGGTTACTGAAATGACCTTTATAATAATTTCAAATCAGCCCCTATTAAGGCCTAATAGACTCTTAATTGAGTTAGTAAAACTAACACTCATTATAATGCTAACTACGACACTCAATATACAATCTTGGTTGTTGGATCGTCTCTTCGACAAACTCTCGACATCTTTCCGATGAACCCCTAGCAAGCTCCTGATTTCCTTCGGTGAACTCCTAATGAACTTTCGGCATTCTTCTGATGAACTCCTGGTTAGCTCACAACAACCTGTCGGTGAACTCCCGATGAACTTCCCGTCAAACTTCTGGTGAGTTCTCAACAAGCTCCCCACAACATCTTCCGATCCTTGGCCGACCTCCGGCGAACTCTCGATGAGCTCCCATTGCATCGTCCAAACCTCGGCCCGATGCTCGAACTTGACTCCGACCCAACATCTGATTGTACTGCCCTTTAGTTAATCATGCATTATTTTCTTTAACACACAAGTTAGATCATAAAACCCATCAAATGATTTCATCTTCAAAATTGAAGATTCAACAATCTCACCCTTTTTGATGATGATAACCAATTGATAACGGGAGTTAACCGTAACTCCCCTTATGTATATGTTATAGGATAAATACAACAAACTTGAATTTAGAAGAACCCATCACTTTGAATTCAAGTATAATATTTTCATAATTTAACCATTAATGACACTATACATAATAAAATTTTCAAGGCATTCATTTTCTTGGTATCACATGATAAATAATTTCAATTGATATGTTTCATATAATAAACATGTTAAACATTCACTTTATGTCATTAATCATGATACCATACATGATAAAATTTATAAAATAATCATCTTCTTGGTATCACATGAACATTTCAAAGATTTCACATTTCTCTTACATCATCAATTATGTCATTTCTCCCCCTTTCTCATCAACAAAAAGGAGAAATGTATAATTCATATTTGAACATTTATCACAAATATCCATCATTTGAATATTTATTATTTTTGAATATTTATCAAAAATATTCAGACATACCATTTATCATTTGTCATCAATATACTATTTCTCCCCCTTTTGTCATCAAAAAGGAGAAATATTTAACATACATTTCCTAAACAATTGTTAAAAATAAATGTTCATTATATGATAAAATTTCAAACACAACATTTATCATATATAATCAATCATATCATTTCTCCCCCTTTGTTATAAAAAAGGAGAAATATTCACCACATATTTGAATACTAAGTGTTCAATACATATGTCAACATATTTATCATAAATATTTATTACATAAAGAAAGAAATCTAGTCTATTTCTCCCCCTTAGTAAAATAAGAAGAAAAATTAGAATAGAGTTTAATCCATTTCGTATCAAATTGATTTCTTTCCCTTTGTAAATAAAATAAAAGAAGAAGAAGGGGAGGGGGGTGTTAAAGATCCAAAAATAAAATATCCAAAAATAAAATAAATTATTAAGAGGGGGATACATATTCATAAATCCAAGAATCAAACTATTGAAAGTGAGCTCAGAAGTCGAGAAAAGTCCAAGAAAAATACAAGAGCTACTCATTGCAGGTAAAATATCATCTCATATAAATATAAGTTCAAGAAATCCGAAAAGTAACATGATAACCAATCATGTATTTAGAAGATTTAAAATCATCTCATGTAGATTTTAATAAAAAGCTCAAATTACAAAAATCAAGGAATCCAAAAAATATGATAGCAAATCACACCCAATTTAGAAATCATGCATTTACCGTGTATTTAGAAAATTTAAAATTCTTAATTTTCTTCTAAGCAAATTGTTACTCATTTAACAATTTTGTTGCAAGATAGCAATCTTATCATATCCAATTCTTTTCTTTATTTATCATATCTAATTTAATTGTTCCTCATTCAATGTTGGAAGATTTATCATATCCAATTCTCTTCGTTGTTGCAATCTAGTAATTTTATCTCCTCCTTGGTCAGTGTCAAAAAGAAGAAAAGAATGCAATAATACATAATTAATTTTCCAGACATTGACAAATAAATATAAAGGGGTTATAATGAACATCGTATGAAAGATCAATTCACAAGTACCAAAAGACATGATTTATTTTAATAAATCTTTCCCTTTTTATAAATAACGAAATGAGTCTTAGGAGAGTAAATAATCTTGATTCATCCAAGATAAATCTTAAGACTTATAATCATTTAGATAAATTTTTTAATAAAATTGAAGAACGATCTTAATTAAAAATCTTAAATTATTATTGTTAAGATCCTAAAATCTCATTTTTATTAAAAAGAAGAAATCATAAAGGTTAAAAATAATTCAGATAAGTCAAGTTAAGAAGTCAAGGAAAAGTTTATAAAAAAATTTATTTAATTTTTGACTCATCACAAATTTAAGAAATATTAATTTGGTGATAAGGTATACCATTCATGAATAAATAAATCATGTAATGAAAGATACTAGTATCAAGTTATGAATATCAAAAGACATGATTTAATTTGACAAATTTCTTTTTAGTTATAAAAATTTATATGATCAAATAATAAGGAGGATCTTGTTTCATATAGATAATTTTCTTTAATAGAATGAAAGAATCCTAGTGAACGATCTTGATTTATATAAAAATCTCAAATTATTATTTTAAGATGTCAAGATCATGATAAGACCTTTTCTATGGTAAGTTACATAGGAGAAAAGATAAAAGATCTTGATTCATATATAGAAAATTTTAAGTTATCAAGATCATAGTTCTTAATGAAAATCTCAAGTTATAAAATCATAAGTCTCCTCTTAGTAAAAAGAAATTATAGAAGAAAAAAGTTGATTCCCATAAAAGATGCCTCAAGTAAAAAAAAATCATGGGAAAGTTCATGATTTTGTTAGGGAAAAAATCTCATTCAAATTTTAATTATCAAAATCATTTTTGTAGTCTAAGAGATTCAACAATAATAGTATCACTTTATCTCTTATTGAAAGCTTGATTGAGAAATTTTCAAAGAAATTTTTTTCCTCTTTTTAGTTGTTTCATGTGATTTGTTTCGTACAAAAATTTCTTCACCTTTTATGCCAAATCCATGCATTGATTGTCATTTAAATCCTAGTTTCATCTAAAAAAGAAATCATCAAGATCATTAGAATAAAATATTTTTAAATAAGTAAAACATTTTTAACTTTTTAAAACTGAAAATCAAGTATCATTTCCAAAAGAAATCATAAAATATTTTCAAACAACATCTTTGATTTATTTTAATTCTAATGATTTTTCTTTCTTAAGTGAGTCTAACTTTTTAGACTAAGTGAAATAAGTTATAATACAATTTTTCTTCTCATTTCAAAAGTATTTTTAATTTTTCAAAAATACTAAAAAATAAAGTATGATTTTTCTCCCTTTTTTATTTTATTTTAAACTCAAATTCAAGAATAATCTAATATTCAAAAGCAACAAACCTATTTCAACATACAACTATCATAACATTAAAATCAATCATCATTCAACCTTTACAAGTCAATCATTCAACATTAGCATTTACATTTAAATTAACCAATATAATATCATCAAAATCCCTTTCTCAAAAATTTTTAACGTAGATAATTTTTCATTAATAATAAATAAAGTTCTTTAATTCTAGTTTATTTTTATACTAGTATTATTAAAAAATAATCAAGATTAATTGCATAACAATGAACCATCAAAAGATTTGTTGCCAAATAATTTTAATTCCAATAATTTTTTTGTTGTTGTTGTTTAGGCTAGTGAACTTGAAAAGTGTTTTACGTCTCAAGTCATATGCCTTGAGCAACTACTTTCATGATATCATTTAGTTCTCCTAGCCTTTGTTAGGAGGTAAATCTATAATATAGGGGGATTTGATTTTAGGTACCCATTTGACTTTGGATCTCTCATGAAAAGCTCCACTTAATTTTATTAATGGCATCGAGTTATTTATGTTTCCTTTAGGAACCCAAATTAATTTATGTGGACTATGTCTTTTAAATGAATATTTATAAGCATAGTATCCAATTCCCTACAAAAATTGCATTTATTCATAGGTGAAACATATAATATAGGTACTTTAACGAAGATGGTTGGCTTTTGTTGAGTGTTACTCATAAAGTCAATTCATTCTTTCTATGAATATGACCCTTATTAGCAATGATCATGTTTAAGGATTTGTTACCTATTTAAATTTTTTCTAATGTTTCTTGTAATGAAATATTTTCTTTCTTAAGTATATATAATTCTTCAAACTTAGTGCAAGGAGCTATCCTATGTTCATCATACTCCCTTTTTAAATTTTGAACCTCACAAGTAAGTGAAGCATGATCTTTCTTTAACAATTTATAGTTTTTACTAACTAAGTTAAGATCATCAAATAAGTCATTAAATATATTAAATAATTCATCATAAGATAAAGAAGACTCATTTAGATTACTTACATCGTTGCCAAATGACATTACAATGTAATTTTTGAAACTTCTTCCTTGTTGTTGGCTCCTCATCTTCGGATGAACTTGAGTCATCCCAACTAGCTTTGAGTGTCTTCTTCTTCTTTAGTTGCTTCTTCTTTACTCGAGGACATTCATATTTGAAGTGTCCTAGCCTCTTATATTCGTAACATATTATTGAGTCATTTTTTTAGTTCACTTTTGTTCTTAGCATCTTATTTTGTTTTAGTCATTTTTAAGAATTTCTTAAATTTTCTTGTACGAAGTATGAAGTCCTCATCATCATCATCGTCACTTGTGTTTTCTCCCAAGTGGTCTTCTTGGGTTCTAAGTGCTATGTCCTTTCTGTTCTTTGGAAGGTTGTTCTCGACTTCATCATGTACTATACATGTCATTTCGTAAGTCATCAAAGACCGGATTAGTTCTTCAAGCGAAAAATTATTTAGGTCCTTTGCTTCTTGTATTGGCATTACTTTGGGATCCCAACTTTTAGGGATGTATCTTAATATTTTGTTAACAAGTTTAAAATTAAAAAAACTTTTCCCAAGTGCTTTTTGACCATTAACAACATCCGTAAAACAGGTGTATATGTCTCCTATGGTCTCACTTGGTTTCATCTGAAACAACTCATAGTTATGCACCAAAAGATTAATTTATGACTCTTTAACTTGACTAGTGCCTTCGTGTGTGACTTCGAGTGTGTGCCAAATCTCATGCGTAGTTTCGCATATTAAAATTCGATTAAATTTATTTTTATCAATAGCACAAAATAAAGTGTTCATCGCTTTAAGAGAAAGTCTTCTTTTCTGAATCATTCCATTCGTTCCTCGGTTTGGAAGACTTTTCAAAACCACTTTCAATAATATGCCATAATTCAAAATCCATAGAAAGTAGAAAAATTCTCATTCGAGTTTTTCAATATGTATAATCCGTCCTATTAAATATGAGAAGATGAGTGATAGAAAATCCCTCTTGATTGCTAATAAAAGCCATCTCTCTTGGATTTTAAGCCAAATAGAGAGAAGCATGGCTCTGATATCAATTGTTAGGATCAAAGCCACACTAAAAGGGGGGGGGCGGGGGGATGAATTAGTGCTTATGAAAAAATTTACGTTAATTTAAATATTCGCTCAATAAAAATCATATCAAAAATGCGTTTAAGCATAGAGATATTTGTAATAGTGCAAGTAAAGATAGTAGATAGTTAAATAACAAAGCAATGAAGATAAAGATCAAAGAAGAGGAAGCAAACCGATTTTATAGTGGTTTGGTCTCGTGACCTACGTCCACTCTCAATTTCTCCTCCGTTGAGGTCACCGGCTTCCACTATTGATCTTCCTTCAAGAGTGAAGATCAACTACCCTCTTACAACTCTATTCTCCTTTTACATGTTTAGGAGATAACCTTTACAAGTCTCTAAGCTCTCCCTTAAACAAAAATTATACAAAGCAAAATGAGGAGTAGCTCTCAATTACAACAACATATTCACGAGGTTTTTGCTCTTAATTGCTTGCATCCTCCAGCAAGAATGAGTGGGGTATTTATAGGCCCCAAATGGCTTCAGCCAAAATTCAAATTCTTAGTGATCCCGAGGTGCTATTCTCAAAGACTGCGTTTTGGGCGGTTCAATCGCCTGACATAGTCTGGAAGACTATGTTTGGGTGGGTCAACCGCCTGACACATCTTCGAATACTGTGTCATCTTGGAGACTGTGTCTTTGAAGATCGTGTCTTATCTGACCTTGGGTTACTGAAATGACTTTTTATAATTAATCCAAATCAGCCCCAATTAAGGCCTAATGGCCTCTTAATTGAGTTAGTAAAACTAAGTCTCATTATGATGCTAACTACGACACTCAACATACAATCTTCATTGTCTGATCGTCTCTTCGGCGAACTCCCTACATCTTTCCGATGAACTCCAAGCAAGCTCCTGATTTCCTTCGATGAACTTCTAACGAACTTCGAGCATTCTTTTGGCGAACTCCAAGCGAGCTCCCAATAACCTGTCAGCGAACTCCCGACAAACTTCCTAGCAAACTTCTGGTGAGTTCTCGGTGAGCTCTCGATAACATCATCCGAACCTCAGCCGACCTCCGGCGAACTCTCGGCGAGCTCCCATTGCGTTGTCCGAACCTCGACCCGATGCTCGAACTTGACTCCAACCCAACATCTGATTGTATTGCCCTTTAGTCAATCCTGCATCATTTTCTTTAACACATAAGTTAGATCATAAAACCCATCAATTGATTTCATCATCAAAATATGAGATTCAACAAATGCTGGTAACCAGCTCGATGCATGAAGTACAACCTCGGGGAGGCAGGCGAAATCAAATAACCTTTGCCTTCTCAACTCAAAAGAGTGGGCAAAATCGAGTACCCTAGTTCTCATACCTCGAGGAGGCGGTCGAAATCAATTAACCTTTGCCTTCTCAACTCAAAGAGAATGGGCGAAACTTAGTACCCCGATTATCTTATTTATCCAACAAAGGAGCTTTGCACAAGTTCAGTGACCCTTCGAGGAAAGCTTATGGTGATCAGTACTACTAAGAGTAGATTGTCTGCTTCATTTTCTAATAAAATGCTAATCGACAGCGAGAGTGATGTGAACCTACTTGGAAGTGACAACTAAAGTTGAAGAAGGATCAATGAGCGAATCTTGTGGAGGAAGGACCTCAAAAACTTTAAAGTCTGTGAAGCGATGCTCGTTAAAGCTCCAATAAGCATTCATCAAGTTTAAGCGAACATGAGACTACTGCAATATTGGCGCATAGTAAGGAAGATCTTTTTCTTCACCAGAAGGATCTGCAAAAAACTACAAAGATCAACACAGGTCAGCCAACCCCACACAAGAGTTAGTCATTGGTGAGTTAAAGCAGCATGGCATATCAAAGTTTGACTACTCAACAACAGCAATAGAGAGCAGTTGGGAGCCAAGGGACATATTGCAGCCAAAGTAGAAGATTGAAGATTCAGAAAAAAGCGAGGAGATATAGCGTCTACAGCGACTTCGACGAGGACGTCGAAGAAATAAGTGGGGGAGAATGTAATGGACAAAAATATAAATAAGGTGTTTGACGTAATGCTCATATTTGTCTGTGTTTTTCAGTTTTTTCATATTCTTTGTACAGCAAGTAGCGGATTTGCAGTAGGCTTGGTAGCCCTAGTTTGGTTAGCTTTTGTGGCCATTTTCGGCTTGTAAATGAAAGTTGTGTCATGTAGGCACTTATGGGGACTTCGGCCTATAATGGACCTTGAACCTTTGTGTGCAACCGTTCAAACTTATAAAGTCTATGGTTGTAATTTGTATTGGCTATATAAAGTGTTTTCTAAAATGGTTGCTTGTGGATCCCGTGGCAAATACTTCCTCTAACCCATTTTCTCTTTTGTAGGTCCTAAGGGACCATAGGAGGTTTCGGGGAGGCTGACCTTTATGGACGAACATGCAAGGGTGCTACACGACTTAGGCAAAACCAGCTAAGTTCGTGATAGAAAGTTGCCCAAAAAATTAGGCGATGGCGGTATAATCCGACATAGGCGGTATGACCATCGCTCACCAACGGTACAACCGTCGGGAATCCCGGAAAAGTGAGTCCCTCCACTTTTCCAATCTCGACTTGTACCTTCAGTTGACCAATACTCAAGTCAACCAATTAAGCTCAACTTAAGCTTAATCCATCCCCAAAGTAGACCCGATTTACCTCACTTGAGTTAATTTGAGTTCCTTCCAAATCTAACTCAAGTAGGACTCAAACCTTAACCGATGCTAACTACAACTGAATTAATGACAACCAACGTGGCCATCAAGTCCAACATGACCCTCCTAACTCCCAACAAGCTTTTCGGCTACCCCCGACGATCTTCCGGTGAATCTCTTGGTCTTCTTTCGGTAAACTCCCTGATGCCATCCTGGTAAGCGTCGGTTCTCCTTCGGCAAGCTCCGGTGAACTCCCGGCAAGCTTCTGATACCCTCAGCAAGCTTCCGACGAACTCCTAGCAAGCCTCTGATCCCTTCGGCGAGCTCTTGGCGAACTCCAAATAAGCATCTGATACCTTCGACCTTCTAATACCTTCGGCAAGCTTCGGACAAGTCTCTCAGTGAGTTCCCATTGCATCATCCGAACCCCGACCCGATGCCCCGGACTTGACTCTGGCGCATATCTGATTGTAATTCTCTCTCTGTCGTAGTTAATCCTGCATCAATCATCTCTAACATACTTGTTAGATTAATAACCCATCAATTGATTTCATCATCAAAATCTGAGATTCAATAATTTTGTCATAATCAACTACTTGCCTTTGACGATACCCCTTGGCCTTTAGCCATGCCTTATAGGTCTCCACCTTTCCATCTACTCTGATATTCTTCTTGAATATCTATTTACAACCAATAGGTATAATACTCTCAAGTGCATCAACAAGATTTTAAACCTTATTGGAGTATCTAGAATCCATCTTAGGCTTTATGGATGATGAGATACTCTTTGCTAGATCTACGTAAAGTTGAAACTTGTGTGTTAGGTACCTGAACAGACTCGACCTCTAAAGTGGTGCTTGAGCTAGGTTCTCGAATCTCGTTCAACTTTATCATACTCTCACTATTTCCTACAAGAATGTGTTCTTTCTCAAGGAACATTATCCTCTTGGCAACCAAGACCTTCTGGTCCTTGAATGATAGAAATAGTACACCCAATTTTTCTTGGGGCATTCCATGAACTTGCATCACTCCGTTCTTAATTCTAACTTGTTGGGGTTGTATCTTCTAATGTGGACAGGGCAGCCCCAAATCTTAACAACCTTAAGATCAAGCTTCTTCTCTTTCCATATCTCATATGGTGAAGACACTACCGACCTAGATAAAACTATGTTTAGAAGGTAAGCAATGGTCTTCAATGCATATCCCTATAAAGAGAGTACTCAAGTACTCTCCTTGTTCACCTCATCTCATTTCCTCTTAGATGTACTTTTATTTATGATTTGTGGAGCTATATCTAGCACAAATAAACCATTATGCCACATTCCTCTAGTAATGATCTTATCATAGAAAATTAATAAACAACTATTATTCTTAAAAATTAATTTATATCTCATAATTGTCAAACATCAAATGGAGATAATATTTTTTATGATAGAAGGAACATAATAACATGCATCTAAGCAATAGTAGCTCCATCAGGCAAATATAGGGTGACCTCACAAATTGTAACTATAACAACTCTTACTCCATTGCCCATCTTGAGGTCTATCTCGCCTCTCGCTAATCTCCTAGACCCTGCTAGAATCTGCAATGAATTACAGATATAATAAGTACTCCTGGTATCCTATACCCATGTGTTATCATAAAAATCTAACAAATGGAGACTGATCATGAATGTACCTAAAGCTTCATAAAGGTTCTATTTTGCCTTCTCTACAGGGTACTCTTTGCAATTCTTCTTTCAATGCACATCTTTCCCGTAGTGGAAGCATTGGCCTTTGTCCTTTGCCTAGTCTTTCTTAGCAATCTTTGCCTTTCATAGTCTGCCCTTGCTCTTGCCCTTATTAAGAGACTTATCAATCTTCTTTTTCTTCTTGGTCTCACCAATATAGAGAATTGACTTCTCTTTCATGATGGTGCTCTCAACTTTTCTCAACATATTGAGGAGCTCAGGGAGAGTCACCTCAAACTTATTCATATTAAAATTCATAATGAACTAGAAAAAGAATCTAGTAGAGACTGAAATATAAGATCAATACATAAGTTATCCTCTAGATCATTCCAAGACCTGTGAGTTTCTTAGTCCACTATATCATCCTCAGGACATGGTTCTGAACTAATGTTTCCTTTGTCATCCTAGCTCGGAAGAGACTATTCGATATCTCATAACTCTGAGTTCTTCCCTGTTCCTCAAACAGTTGGTGAAGATGAAGAAGGATAAAATTGACATCCATGCTCTCATGTTGCCTTTATAGCTCAGGAGTCATAGAGGCCAAGATATAGCACTTAGCTAAAGTGGAATCATCTATATACTTTACGTAGCGAGCGATCACATCCTCGCTTACCCCTTTCTCTGGCATGGGCAAAATCGTGTCAAGAACATATGTGATTTTCTCTGTCATGGGAATAATTCTCAAATTATGGAGTTAATTCGTATAATTTTGACAAGTGAGGTGGTTGACATTAAGTATGCCATGTAGAGGGTTTACAAGCAACATGTTTCTGACAAGAAGATGTAGCATAAGTGAATAACATACAGATTTTGTAAAAAAATTAATAATTAAAATATAGACTTCTATCTTAATCTACACCCACTATTTTCTGACGAATCACGTGACACCCTCAGCACGTGAAATGAAAGTTTTCGACAAACTTCTAGTGGGGATCAAGATCCAATCAATGTCTTATGTAACTTCGATGGGCTCGACCAATCACACTAAGCCCAAAAAGGTAGGCAACTCTTGCCAATGAAAACTCCTTATGATTCTCATCATGTTCAACCTCCGGACCATCATAGCCTTGGGGGCTCGCCCAACTATGATGTTTGGTTAAGCCGTCACCATCATTACAAAATGAGTTTGAATTGATGATATGCCCTCGAGGGATAGGTCACTTGGAACATCTCTATGTTGTAGGCAAGATTTTGAACCATAAAGATAGGAGAGCCTCGAGGGACTCGACCAACCCAATTTATATCAGAATTCAATTTCTTCCTATAATAATGGAGGGCCACATGGGTCAATCTAATTGTTTTATGCTTACCGACTTAATATTATCGTAGGAGGAGATTTTGTTTTGATCTCCTAATATGTTGTGTCACACACATATATATTTACATCATATGCAAATATATATATATATATATATATATATATATATATATATATATATATATATATATATATATATATATATATATATATATACATATCTAGTTGGTGTATAAGCAATCACATATCACATATGCATGATCACACCGGATGATCATGAACCATCACCTAATGTGATAAGGCTTGAGCCAGTAGGCCCAATCACTCACAATAAGATCTACGTGTGTATTAGCGCATCCCTATGTCCTGTAATCATCCATCTCATTATCATTAGTTCTGTCGGCTCCTCGGTGCAACACCATGCGTCACGATCGCTTGTCTCAATAGAGTGGGTCCCGCTGGCACCCTCTTGCTACCGTCTTACCTCTTTATGTAATTATATCATAATCGCAAGCACGTAGGCCCGACAATATATATGAAAAAACTAAGGCTCACAAGCCCCAATAATAATAATAATCATATATACACGCATCACATCACATGATCCATGATCATTCGTCCACATCATACATCATCATGTAGGACTACTAGATAAATAATAATTAATTAAACTATTTAATTAATTATTTTTTAAAAATTTTGGATATACTAGGAAGTTTTAGATTTGAGTATTTTCGGAATTTAGGGTAGAAGGTTAAATCTAGAAAATTTTCAAATTCCAAGGGGCAAAATCATCCTTTTATCAAAACCCTAATTCCCCTTCCTGTAGGCAATCGCCAATGCGACGCCGCCTCTACTGCATGTACAGGTGGCTGCCCACGCCATAAGTAGTCGCTGCGTTTACGAGCAGCGCCACCTCACACGTCCACCTGTCCCGCAGGTGACCTGCCCACGGGCGCCATCACTGCAGGCGACATGCTTGCAGGTGTCATGCTAGAGGTGGCCTACCCATAGCCTTATGCACCCATCGCCTCTCCGCAGGCGACCACATGTGCAACAAGATTTTGTAGAATAATTCTACGTGATTCAGCAAAACACACGTAGTTTATAAACCAATTGTTGTATAATCAACTTGGCTCTGATACCATTGTTGGGAAACTATGAGAGCATCATATGCGCAATGGAAAAATAAAATAATAAGTTTTTCATGTTTATCATGTTATTGTGTAATGATTGGTGCACGAAAAAAATCACAAAATTGAAAACTATGAATCATGTGAATATGTTACCTAGGGAGATCGTATATCCCTAAAACTTCCATATCCAATAAGAGAGCATGAATGAGGTCAGATGTCCTCCTCTCTACTGGAAGCTACATGATAGATCGATGCTTCTCAAATCGCAACAAAAAACTCATAACTTTTCTGCACCTCCTTCGCAGTTTTTGCGCACCACCTTACAACAAAGGTTAAAGAAGAACTCTTTTCTTCTTCACTATCCTTATGCAGCAAGGAGAAGGGTGCTTGACTGAGAAGAGATGGGAGGGAGGAGAATAGGAAGGGATAGCCAAAGATATAGCCTATTACCCTTATTGGCCGCCCCTCCCTCCTATTTATAAAGAGCCCCTAAAACCCTAATGGATCCTACCTTAGTGGGTATCGGATCTCTATCCAATTACCCTCACCTCTTGGATTATTGTATCTCTATCCAATAATCATAATTTACCTCTAATTAGACCTCATGCGAGGAGTCCATTAATGTTGTGTCTCATTCAGTGACAACAGGGGCTTATTGGATAGCTCATATCCAATCCTCTACTCACTACAATCATTCACCATATGTGTGTGCCCCTCAAGGCCCAATATTAAGCTAGTTGTGAGTTCAACTCATTAGAAATATTTTTGACTCAGTGAATTATGATCTCATAACAATTCACTTAATTTATCGATTATTGACGTACTAGGTCACTATGTCATAGTCTCCAAACGGTATAGAGGGATTTAATCCATTGGACCTATCTATCCACATGTACTGTATATTTATAGTCCCTCATCTATCTAATATCCCAAAGATCGTATATTGGGCATGGTATTATCATGCCTCATATGGAAACCATTCGAGTCTTGCTCTAATCAGATTATCTTAGAGAACTCCTCTCTTAATCCAAATGACCCTGGCCAGGGATTTTTCTGAGCAAGAACACACAAGATATTCTTCTCATGATATCAAGAGTAGATGATCCTCAATTGACACTTAATTAAGGTTAACTATCAATCCCGATAATCGGTTTTATCAAATCTGAAACTTTCAGACCTATAAGTTCGGTGTCAAAGAAAGGAGTACTCAAACAAGGCATCCTTGGTGTCTCAAATCTAAAGACCCGACATACAATTGAGACTACGAAATCGTTGTCTGACATCATGTATTGTTAACCATCCAACATTCTATAAGCGGATCAATCAGTGAACTCATTCTCCAAGATTGTGTAGCATGGCATCTATAACCAGCAATCTCCCACTTGACTTAAAGTGAATCACCTATGTGTCTGATCCTCATTAGACCCCTGTGATGCTCAAAGATAATTTAAGACCATGACTTCGGTAGTCGATCTGTTATGTTATCTTCAGATGAAACTATTTCATTGTTAAACTCTTTCTAATCAGTTGGAAGCTCTTCAAAACACTTTAGATAAGAACTGGGTTCCCTTACTAGAGCTCTCACATAATTGATGTCGCAATATATGGGAATCATCTCCTCACTGGTCAGTACGACTCCAAAATCTATAAACAACTTCTTCATCTAGACACCCTCGTTTGTTGCTTCTACTGCAATAATGTATTTCACCTCTGTGATTAAGTTAGCAGTAATATCTTCCTTGGAACTCTTCTAGTTTACTGCTCCTTCATTCAGGGTGAAGACATACCTTGAGTTCGACTTGCTATCATTAACATTATATAGGAAACTTTAGTCTGTGTAACCCTTAACCTAGAGGCTACCTCCTCCATACTAGTAAAAGATCTTTAGTCTATCTCAAGTACTTAAGGATGCACTTTACTGCCTTCCAGTGTTCCAAACATGGATCTGTCTGATACCTGCTCATACACTTAGAGCATGCTTTATATCAAGCCTGGTATATAGCACAGCATACATGATAGATCATATCGTAAAGACATAGAAATAGGACCCTCACTGAGTTGGATCCTAAATTTATTAAGTCACAGGAGTCATGAGTCATGTAACCCTAAACTAGCCACCACTCCCTTTAATTGAAGAGGTTGGCTAGGGTTAGGGAGGCGTTTAAGTTGCGTAGGAGTCTTCTATAACCGTCGACCACACCTTTGGTATAAGTTGGCTAGAAGTTAGGAGTTGGTTAGGAGATGGAGTCTATCAGAAGTAGGAGTTCTATAAGAAGTTAATATTTTGAGACCTTATAGAAACACTTATAGTCATAACCTTTTCATCATGAATAGATCAATCTTTCTTCAGCCTTGTGCTGAATACCTTGGAGGAGGGAACCCCCTATAGTGTTCCAGGAGGTCGATTCCCTACATAGATCAACCCCTAAGCTTCGAATCCATAAGGGTTCTAACACTTCGTATCAAAGCAACGTTCCTTGGTGCTTCACTGTGTTAGGATCAAAGCGGAACTTGGGGGGGGTTTGAATTAGTGCTGATGAGAAATCTTCGTCGATTTGAAAATTTTGCTCAATGAAAAGCATATTAGAAATGTGTTTAGTGTAGAGATGTTTGTAATAGTGCAAACAAAGATAATAGATAGTTAAATAATGGAGCAATGAAGTTAAAGAGCAAAGAAGAGGAAGCAAACTGATTTTATAGTGGTTTGATCTCGTGACATACGTCCACTTCCCGATTCCTCCTCCGTTGAGGCCACCGGCTTCCACTATTGATCTTCCTTCAATGGGTGAAGATCAACTATCCTCTTACAACTCTATTATCCTTTTACAGGTTTAGGAAATAACCTTTACAAGACTCAAAGCTCTCCCTTAAACAAAAAACTACACAAGATGAAATGAGGAGAAGCTCTCAATTACAACAGTGTTTTCATAATATTTTTGCTCTTAATTGCTTGCATACCTCAGGCAAGAAAGGGTGGGGTATTTATAGGCCCCAAATGGCATCAAAAGTGGAGCCAAAAATTAATTTTTAAGTGATCCCGAGGTGCTAGTCTCGAAGACTACGTTCTAGGCGGTTCCGCCGCCTGACAGTCTGGGAGATTGTGTTCAAGGCGTTCCAGCTGCTTGACAATGGGAGACTGTGTCTGGGCAGTTCAACCGCTCAATCTAGGCGGTGCAACCGCCTGACACACCTTCGAAGACTCTATCATATTAGAGACCATGTCTTCGAAGATCGTGCCTTATCTGACATTGGTTACTGAAATGACTTTTGTAATAAGCTTAAATCAGCCCCAATTAAGGCCTAATGGCCTCTTAATTGAGTTAGTAAAACTAAATCTCATTATGATGCTAACTACGACACTCAATGTATAATCTTTGTTGTCTAATCGTCTCTTCGGCAAACTACTGGCATCTTTCTGATGAACCCCCCACGAGCTCCCAATTTCCTTCGATGAACTTCCAATGAACTTCCAGCATTCTTTTGGGAAACTCTCAGTGAGCTCCCGACAACCTATCGGTGAACTCCCGACGAACTTCCCAGCAAACTTCTAGTGAGTTCTCAGTGAGCTCTCGACAACATCGTCCGAACCTCGGCCGACCTCCTGTCACGGACTTAGCTAAATTTGCCTAAATCGTGCAGCACCCTAGCGGTACTCTTGAAGACTTAGCTAAAAATTACCTAAGTCGTGAAGCAACTTGCACACTGTTCCGGACTTAGCTGGGATTGCCTAAGTCATGAAACACCAAAAATGTTATTTACTCGCAAAGGGTCAGCTCACTTGCAACCTCATACGGGTCCCGTAGGACCTACAATGAAGAAGTTGATTAGCTTAGAAACGAGCGACGAACAAGTCTCGGTATCTCACAAAGAGGGAAGCTGTACAAGCAATTCGTTGAACACCTTGAGTGCAGTAGAGAAAAGAGAGAAAGAGAGCGAAACAGGACTTTAGAGGGTTGTAAGAACGATCGCAAGTCCATAAACGATGATTCCTAAGGTATCGGACGCAAGACAAGTTCAATTGTTGATGAAAGCCTATACCCGACATATACTCGAAGCCCCATCCAGCCTGGTGCCACCCGGGGGGTTCCAAGGTGCTTAAATGACTGATATTTCACACCACTCAGAGTGGTCACCGTAGAACACAAAAAGACCAAAAAACGAGGCTGTTTTGGCTCCGGGCAACGAGCGATCGTTCTGCAGCCTTCTACACTACTTTTGCTCATATTTCTTAGGTAAAAACACATAAACTCAAAGCAAAATAAGCTACCAAATATCTGTACAACAAGAAAAAGTGATGAACGGTTCACTGAGTGAAGATGTTACGGTTGAGCGACAACCGTTTGTGATATTCTCCCCCACTTAAACTGTCGACGCCCTCATTGATGCTTGTTGGTAGGCTTTGACGCGGGCTTCTTCATGTCATAGGGCGTCTTCGGGCTCCCAACTGGCTTCTGTTTAAGGAAGCTTTTGTCACTTCACCAAGTACTCGATTTGCTCTACTCCATTGGGTAGCTTTGTCTTGCGATCCGCCAGAATAGTTTCAACTCGCTTCTCATAGGAGGCTCTAGTGGGGGGTAGTCAAGTTGGAACATTTCATGAATCATCTTGCGGATCTGAGTGTAGGCTTTCAAGTTGCTCGCATGGAAGACGTTATGAATTCTGAGTCATGTCAGTAGTTGCAACTTGTATGAGACATTGCCTACCCTATGAATGATTGGGAAAGACCCTTCATACTTGCGTACCAACCCTTTGTGCACTTTGTGCCTAAAGAACTGGAGTGATGTTGGTTGGAGCTTCACCAACACCAAGTCACCAACCCAAAGGGAATCGTGACACTCTTTCAAGAGTTCACGCCTCAAATTATCCGCTCGTGGAACATAAACTCTTTTCCCTTTAGTGTAGATGAGTCCCTCTTGGACCAAAAATCATCGTGTCTTGCCCTCTTTGACGAGTTGCATTAGAGTTACTACTTGAGGATTGCGATACAGTCCATCCTTGATCCTAGAAAGGAAGTTGGAGTGCAATTGACTTGCTTGGCCTCCGCCCTCCAACTCCATAGCATTCACTAGTTCTACTTTTCGGCTCAATGCATCGGCCATGACATTTGCCTTTCCGGGTTTGTACTCCATTACCATGTTGAACTCGGCCAAGAAGTCCTGCCATCGTGCTTGTTTTAGAGAGAGTTTCCATTGAGTTTGAAAGTAACTCAATGCGATATTGTCCATCCTTAGAACGAATGGTGCTCCCAAAAGATAGTGTCGCCAGACTCATAGACAGTGGACCACCACTGTCATCTCCTTCTCATGCACTGGATATCGCCGCTCGGTCTCGTTGAGCTTACGACTCTCGTAGGCCATAAGATGACCCTCTTGCATAAGTACTCCCCTAATAGTGAAGTCAGAAGCATCTGTATGGACTTCAAAAGACTTCTCATAGTCCAGTAATCTGAGTACTGGTTCCTCCAACACAGTAGTCTTTAGGTCTTGAAAAGCCGCTTCACACTTGTTCGACCATCTCGAAGACTATTCCTTCTTTAGCAACTCCATCAGTGGATTCGTGCGCTTCGAATATCCCTCTATGAAGCGCCGATAATAGTTAACGAATCTAAGGAAGGATCTCAATTCTATCACCTTCTTTGGTGTTTGCCATTCTACCACAGCTTGCACCTTTGACTTGTCAATTCGAATGGAACCCTTGTCGATTCGATGACACAATAATAAAATTCATGTCTGAGCAAAGTAGCACTTCTCCCTCTTCACGAACAATGTGTTCTCCCTGAGAACTTTAAAAAATGTTCGGAGGTGAGCTATAGACAACGATATCGTATAAGTAGATGACCATAAACTTGTCCAGATACTCCTTGAACAGTTGGTTCATTAGAGTGTAAAATGTGGTCGGAGCATTGGTTAAGTTGAAAGGCATCACCAAGAACTCAAATGCTTTATATCTGGTCAAACAAGTAGTCTGCGCCTCATCACCATCTGCAATGCGCACCTACCAATACCCCGACCGAAGGTCAAGTTTGGATAAGTACTTCGCCTTGCCCAATTGATCGAGCAAGTCCGCGATGAGCGAGATGGGATAAGTACTTCGCCCAATTGTTGAGGTCTCAATAATCAACGCATAATCGGAGGCTCCCATCTTGTTTCTTCTATAAGAGGACTGGAGCTCTGAAAGGTGCTTTTGAACTGTGGATGAGACCACCGCTTAGTAGTTCATCTAACTGCTTCCCCAGTTCTGCCAACTCTGGAAGGGCCATGCAGTATGACAATCTCGCTGGAGGCTTAACTCTCGGCTCCAACTCAATATTATGATCCATGCCTCTGCGTGGTGGTAGAGTCTTTGGCAACTCAGGTGGCATGACATCTATGAACTCCTTCAAACCATTTGCCACCACAGCAGGTTCGTGAATGGCCTCCCCGTCAAGTGGCTCTAGCTTCACAGCAGCTATAAATGTTGATTCACCTTTTCACACCCCTTTCTTTAATTGTAATGTCGATATTTGTTATGGGTCCTTGGTTCCTCCTTGAGAAACTAGAACCACACAGGGATCGTCTCCTCCCATTAGACATAGGGAGTTCAAGAACAGTATTGGCACCAACTTTGTTGTGCGTATGAACTCCATTCCGAGGATTACTTGGAAGTCATCCAATGACACTAGCATCAAGTTTGTGCTCCCGCTCCATGTCCTGATCTTGATGGGGACTCCCTTTGCTCGTCCGAAGATCCATTTGGCCTCCAAGTTCACAGCCTTCATACGACTTGGGCTCTTCTCCAACATCAGTCCTAGTCACTTAGCTTCTCGATCGACAATAAAATTGTGGGTCGCGCCCGTGTCCACCATTGCCTGGGTTATTCGGCCATTTAACTTGATGTCCACATACATCAGCTCGTTGCTCACTGCCTTTGATGGCTTTTCCTTTGCGTTCTCCCCTACTTGACCTCGCAACGCATTCAACAGACGCATTGCTCCTATTCAGGGTCCTTGTGACTCCTCATTATCGCTGTTGGATTCAGAACTGCTCAAACTAAAGGTGACAACTTTGCCCTTGTCTGACTTATGGGGTTGTATTGATGTAGTTAAAGCATTGATTACCTGCTTTTGTGGGCACTCCCTCGTCATGTGCGATCCTCCGCACAGGAAGCATCCGTCAGATTTTGGGGCTTTGCCTTTCGAGCTTGGTCCCTTATGGAAGCTCTTCTTCTTTTGTTCACCCCTAGACTCCTTTGCACAAGAGTATTTTGCATGGTGATTTCCCGAGGATTGTTTCTTCTTTCCCAAGTCCTCCGAAGAAATTAAATCAGTTAGCCTTTTTGCGGCTGCAATTGCCCCAGCCATATTGGTGACATTCCTCCGATGCAGTTCATGTTGTGCCCATGGCTTCAAACCATTGAGGAAGCTGAATAGATTATCTTTCTCGGATATGTCCTGTATATCCAACATCAATGCCAAAAATTGCTTCACATAGTCTCGAATGGATGTGCTCTGGCGGAGTTGTCTCAGTTTCCTTCTTGCGACAAACTTTGTGTTCTCGGGCAAAAATCAAGTTCTCAACTCTCACTTCAATATGAGATTCAGCTTCTTCTTGTGAGCTTTCTACCCCAAGCAGCCTTCATTGGCCTTGGTAGAGTTCCTCCAAGCTCGCTTCAAGAACATCAAGGCGGGTTTCCGCCATTGTAAGTCTCTCCATGTGGCTCTTTTTCCCGGTTGGTGCTCCAGATGGTGCCTCCTCCACTCATGGAGAATACCCAACTTCATGCTCATCTTGTTCACTATCACACTCCTCATGAGCGGCTCCAACAATTTACGAGCAAGTTTGCACTTGCAGCCCACCTGCGGCTATTGGGAGCAAGAGTCTAGCTTGCCCCATCTTGCTCGATTCACCATAGAGTTTCACCATAGTGAGATTGCGAATCCTCTTTGCTTGCTTGTTCAAATTGCTTGCCTGCTCTGATATCACACTGTCACAGACTTAGCTGAATTTGCCTAAGTCATGCGGCACCCTAGTGGCACTCTTGAAGACTTAGCTGAAAATTGCCTAAGTCGTGAAGCAACCTTGCCCATTGTTCTGAACTTAGTTGGGATTGCCTAAGTTATGAAATGCCCAAAAAGTTATTTGCCCACAAAGGGTCAGCCCACTTGCAACCTCGTGTAGGTCAAATAGGACCTACAAAGAAGAAGTTGATTAGCTTAGAAACGAGCGACGGATAAGTCCCGACGTCTCGTAAAGAGGGAAGTTGTACAAGCAATTCATCGAACACCTTGAGTGCAGTAGAGAAAAGAAAGAAAGAGAGTGAAACAGGACTTTAGAGGGTTGTAAGAACGATCGCAAGTCCTCAAACAACAGTTCCCAAGGTATCAGACGCAATACAAGTTCAATTGTTAATGAAAGCCTACGCCCGATATATACCCGAAGCCCCATCTAGCCCGGTGCCACACGGGGGTTCTAAAGTGCTGAATTGGCTGACATTTCACACTACTCAGAGTGGTCACTGCAGCACACGAAAAAGACCCAAAAATGAGGTTGTTTTGGCTTCGCGCATCGAGCGATCATTCTACAGCCATCTGCACTACTTGTACTCACATTTCTTAGGTAAAAACACATAAACTCAAGGCAAAACAAGTTGCCAAACATCTGTACAAACAAGAAAAAGCGATGAATGGTTCACTGAGTGAAGATGTTGTGGTTGAGCGACGACCGTTCGTGACACTCCGGTGAACTCTCAGCGATCTCCCATTGCGTCGTCCGAACCTTGGCCCGATACTAGAACTTGACTCCGACCCAACATCTGATTGTAATGCTTTTTACCATCGTAGCTAATCCTACATCATTTTCTTTAACACACAAGTTAGACCATAAAAACTATTAATTGATTTCATTATCAAAATTTGAGATTCAACAATCTCCCCCTTTTTGATGATGACAACTAATTGATGACGAGAGTTAACCTTAACTCCCCCTATGTATATGCCATAAGATCAATACAACAAACTTGAATTCAAAAGAATCCATCACTTTGAATTCATGTATAGTATTTTCATAATTTAACCATTTATGGTACCATAATAAAATTTAAAAGCATTCTTTTTCTTAGTATCATATAATAAATAATTTTAATTGATATGTCTCACATAATAAATATTTTAAACATTCACTTTATATCTTGGTATCATATAAACATTTCAAAGATTTCAAAATACACATTTCTCTTACGTCATCAATTATATCATTTCTCCCTCTTTGTCATCAATAAAAAGGAGAAATATCCAATTCATATATGAGTATTTATCATAAATATCCATCATTTGAATATTTATCATTTTTTAATATTTATTAATAAGGAGAAATGTTCAACATACCTTTTCGAAACAATTGTTCAACACAAATGTTCATTATATGATAAAATTTCAAACACAACATTTATCATATGTCATCAATCATGTCATTTCTCCCACTTTGTTATCAATAAGGAGAAATATTCATGACATATTTGATTACTAAGTATTCAATATATATGTCAACATATTTATTATAAATATTCATTACACAAAGAAATAAATCTAGTCCATTTCTCTCCCTTAGTAAAAAAATAAGAAAAATTAGAATATAGTTAATTTCATATCAAATTACTTTCTTCCCCTTTGTAACTAAATAGAAGAAAAGTGGAGGGGGGGTGTCAAAGATTAAAAATAATAATTTATTAAGAGGGAGGATACATATTCATGAATCCAATAATTATTTTGAAGGATATCTCAAAAAGCCAAGAAGTCCAAGAAGACTATAAGAGTTACTCAAGTACTCAAAATCATCTTATGTAAAACTCAAGAAATCTATCAAATCATACATTTGAATAGTTTAACATTCCTAACTCTCTTCTAGTAAAGTCAAATTGTTCTTCATTTAATGGCTTGGTGAAGATATCAGCCAATTGATGGTTAGTATCAATAAATTTCAAAGATATATCATGATTATTTACATGATCTCTAATAAAGTGATGCCTAATGTCAATATGTTTAGTTCTTGAGTGTTGAATGAGATTTTTAGTTAAACATATTGCACTAGCGTTATCACATTTGATAGGAATATTTTTAAAATGAATTTCATAATCTTGTAATGTGCTTTTCATCCAAATGACTTGTGCACCACATGCACCAACTGCTATGTACTCAGCTTAAGTTATAGATAATGCAACCGAATTCTATTTCTTAGAAGATCAAGAAATAAGAGCATGTCCTAAGAATTGGCATGTTTTGATTGTACTTTTCTATATATTCTACAACCTCCAAATCGAGATCTGCATAGGCAAGTAAATCAAAGTTTTTAGACTTAGGATACCATAAACCTAAATTAAAAGTTCCTTTTAAATATCTAACTATTTGCTTAACTGCCTTAAAATAAAATATTTAGGATTGGATTGAAATCTTGCATACAATCCAACACTAAACATTATGTCCGGTCTAGTAGCAGTTAAATACAATAAACTACTTATCATTTATCTATATATTTTTTTATCAATATTTTCACCTTTATTATCCAAGTCTAATTTTGTAGAAGTACTCATGGGTATGTTTATGGCCTTAGCATTGTCCATACTAAATTGTTTTAACAAATCTAAGGTATACTTAGTTTGACTTATAAAGATACCATCATTTAATTATTTTATTTATAATCCTAAGAAAAATATTAATTCACCCATTAGGCTCATTTCAAATTCTTGGATCACACTCTTAGCAAAAGTTTCACATAAGGATTTATTTGTTGAACCAAAAATAATATCATCGACATAAATTTGAATAACTAGAAAATTATTTTCAAAATACTTAAAAAATAATGTGGTATCAACCTTGTCTTTCAAAAAATTATTTGAAATAAGAAAAGAGATAAGTCTTTCATACCAAGCCCTAGGGGCTTGTTTTAATCCATAAAGAGCTTTAGATAGTTTAAAAATATGATTAAAAAAATCATTTTTAAAACCGGGGGTTGTTCAAAATAAACTACTTCAGAAATAGAATCATTAAGAAAAGCACTTTTGACATCTATTTGAAATAACTTAAAATTCTTAAAAGAGGCAAAGGCAAGGAGCATCCTTATGGCTTCAAGTCTAGCCACAGGAGCGAAGGTCTCTTCATAATCGATCCCTTCTTCTTGGTTGAAACTCTTGGCCCCTAATCTAGCCTTGTTTCTAACCACGATACCATTTTCATCTTGCTTATTTCTAAAGATTCATTTAGTACCAATCACTAAACGGTCACGAGGTCTAGGAACAAACTCTCACACCTCATTTCTCTCAAATTGGTTTAACTCTTCATGCATTGAAATAACCAAAGAATCATCTTTTAGGGCTTCCTCAATGTATTTTGGTTCAATTTGAGATAAAAATGTGGCGTTAGCATAAAAATTCTTAAATGATAAACAAGTTTGAACACCTTTTGATGTATCTCCTATTATTAACTCCTTAGAATGACCATCTATATACTTCCATTCCTTAGGTAAGGATTCCTTAGAAGTAGATGCATCCAAGTTATTTTGGAGAGGAGATTTATCATTCAAATTTAAAGTATCAAAATCAAAATCATCATCAAAATCAATTTTCTTCAATTTGGGAACCTCATTAAAAATAATATGGATGGATTCCTCAATTACTAGAGTTTTTTTTATCAAAAACATGATAAGCTTTTAAAATTGAGGAATAACCAAGAAATATGCCTTCATCAGATTTTGTATCAAACTTTCCTAAGGTATCTTTTTCATTCAAAATAAAATATTTATAACCAAATACTTTAAAATATGAAATACTTTAAAAGAATCACTTTTAAGTGCTAAGAAATAGGTCCAAGTATATCTACTATAATCATCTACAATAACAAAAGCATATTTGCTACCTCCTAAGCTTGTAGTATCAATTGGTCCAAATAAATCTATATGGATCTATTGTAGTGGTCTAGAGGTGCTTATTTGATTTTTTGATTTGAAACTACTTTTTATTTGTTTTCCTAGTTGACATGCATAACAAACTTTATCTTTTACGAACTTGATGCTAGGTATTTCTCTTACTAGATTTTTAATTGAGATTTGGTTTAATAGCTTCATACTAGCATGTCCTAGTCTCCTATGCTAAATCCATGCATCATCATTTAAAGCCGAAAAACATATTTCATCATAAAAATTATCAATGTCGATAGTATACACATTATTGCTTCTTAAGGCAATCAGAGAACTATTTTTTTTTGGTATTTCAATTATATAAGCATTAGATTCAAATTTAATAATGCATCATTTATCACATAATTGGCTAATTATTAGTAGATTATATTTCAAACCATCAACTAATAATACATCTTCTATCAAGAGGTTTGATTTGTTATCTATAGTTCATTTCCTAATGATTTTTCCCTTGTTGTTGTCTCCGAAGGTGACAAATCCTTTATTTAGGCTAGTAAGCTTAGAGAAATGAGTTGGATCTCTGATCATGTGCCTTGAGCATCCACTATCAATGTACCATTTTTTGCTTCTAGCCTTTGTTTAGAGATGTTCCTACAAGAAAGGGGGTTTTAGTTTAGGTATCTATTTACCTATGGGTTCCTCATGAAAAATTCTACCTAATTTTACTAATGACATCGAGTTGTTTATGGTTCCTTTAGGAACCCAAATTAATTTGTGTGTACTATACATTTTAAATGAACATTTATAAGCATAGTGTCCAATTCTTCCACAAAAATTACATTTATTTCTAGGTGAAACATATAATATAGATCCTTTAACGAAGATGGTTAGCTTTTGTTAAGTGTTACTCACAAAATCAATTCCTTCCTTTCTATGAACATGACCCTTATTAACAAAGATCATATTTAAGGATTTGTTACCTATTTTTAATTTTTCTAATGTTTCTTGTAATGAAGTATTTTCTTTCTTAAGTATATCTAATTCTTCATACTTAGTGCAACGTGCTATCCTATGTTCATCATACTCCTTTCAAGTGAAGCATGCTCTTTCTATAATAATTTATACCTTTTACTAACTAATTTAAAATCATCAAATAAATCATTGAATATATTAAATAATTCATCATAAGATAAAGAAGACTCGTTTAGGTTACTTACCTCGTCGCCAAATATCATTAAAGCGTAATTTGTAACTTCTTCCTTATTGGTTGGCTCCTCGTCTTCGGATGAACTTGAGTTGTCCCAAGTGGCTTTGAGCGCCTTCTTCTTCATTGGTTGCTTCTTCTTCACTCAGGGACATTCATTTTTGAAGTGACCCAGCTTCTTATATTCGTAACATATTATTGAGTCCTTTTTTAGTTCACTTTTGTTCTTAGTATCTTGTTTTGTTTTAGTCATTTTTAAGAATTTCTTAAATTTTCTTGTAAGAAGTGCAAAGTCATCATCATCATCATCATCATCGTCACTTGAGTTTTCTCTCAAGTGGTATTCCTTGATTCTAAGTGCTATGTCCTTCATGTTCTTTGGAAGGTTGTTCTTAAGTTCATCATGTCCTATACATGTCATTTCGTAAGTCATCAAAGACCCGATTAATTCTTCAAGCGGAAAATTATTTAGGTCTTTTGCTTCTTGTATTGTCGTTACTTTAGGATCCCAACTTTTTGGAAGGGATCTTAATATTTTGTAATAAGTTCAAAATTGGAAAAACTTTTACCATGCGCTTTTAGACTATTGACGACATCCGTAAAACGAGTGTACATGTCTCCAATGGTCTCACTTGGTTTCATGCGAAACAACTCATAGCTATGCACCAAAAGATTAATTTTTGACTCTTTGACTCGACTAGTGCCTTCGTGTGTGACTTCATGTGTATGCCAAATCTAGTGTGCAGTTTAGCATATAGAAACCCGATTAAATTTATTTTTATCAAGAGCACAAAATAAATCATTCATCGCTTTAGCATTCAAAGAGAAAATCTTCTTTTCTGAATCATTTAATTCGTTCATCTGTTGGAAGACTTTTCAAAATTGCTTTCAACAATATGTCATAATTCAAAATCCATAGAAAGTAGGAAAATTCTCATTCGAGTTTTTTAATATGTGTAATCTGTCCCATTGAACATGGGAGGATGAGAGATAGAAAGTCCCTCTTGATTGCCAATAAAAGTCATCTCTCTTAGATTTTGAGCCAAATAGAGAGAAAACATGACTCTGATATCAATTGTTAGCATCAAAGCAGCAGGAGGGGGGGGGGGGGGGGGGGGGGGGGTGAATTGGTGTTGATGAGAAATCTTCGTCGATTTAGAAAATTTTCTCAATGAAAATCATATCGGAAATGCATTTAAGTGTAGAGATGTTTGTAATAGTGCAAGCAAAGATAATATATAGTTAAATAACAGAGCAATGAAGTTAAAGAGCAAAAAAGAGGAAGCAAACTGATTTTATAGTGGTTTGGTCTCATGACCTACGTCCACTTCCCAATTCCTCCTCTGTTGAGGCCACCGGCTTCTACTATTGATCTTCCTTTAATGGGTGAAAATTAACTACCCTCTTACAACTCTATTCTCTTTTTACAGGTTTAGGAGATAACCTTTACAAGACTAAAAACTCTCCCTTAAACAAAAAACTACATAAGATGAAATGAGGAGAAACTCTCAATTATAACAATGTTTTCACAAGATTTTTGCTCTTAATTGCTTGCATACCTCAGGCAAGAAATGGTGGGGTATTTATAGGCCCCGAATGGCATCAAAAGTGGAGCCAAAAATCAATTTTTAAATGATCCAGAGGTGCTAGTCTCGAAGACTGTGTTCTAGGTAGTTTCGCCGCCTGACGTAGTCTGGGAGACTGTGTTCTGGGTGGTTCAGCCGCTTGACAGTATGAGAGACTATGTCTAGGTGGTTCAACCGCCTAACACATCTTCGAAGACTGTGTCATCTTGGAGACTATCTTCGAAGATCGTGCCTTATCTGACCTTGGGTTACTGAAATGATTTTTATAATAAGTCCAAATTAGACCAAATTAAAGCATAATGGCCTCTTAATTGTGTTAGTAAAACTAAGTCCCATTATGACGCTAACTACGATACTCAACGTACAATCTTCGTTGTCCAATCGCCTATTTGACAAACTCCCGGCATCTTTCCGATGAACCCCTAGTGAGCTCCCAATTTCTTTCAGTGAACTCCCAATGAACTTCAAGCATTCTTCCGGTGAACTCTTGGCGAGCTCCCAACAACCTGTCGGTGAACTTCGAATGGACTTCCTAGTAAACTTCTGGTGAGTTTTCAGCGAGCTCCCGACAACATCGTCCGAACCTCAGTTGACCTCCAGCAAACTCTCAGCGATCTCCCATTGCATCGTCCGAACCTTGGCCCGATGCTAGAACTTGACTCCGGCCTAACATCTGATTGTAACGCCCTTTACTATCGTAGCTAATCCTGCATCTTTTTCTTTAACACAACAAGTTAGATCATAAAAATTATCAATTGATTTCATCATCAAAATTTGAGATTCAACACACTGCCCTTCCATAGTCGCCCATCATCTTCATCCAATTGCCTAAGCAATTCTCACAATTGCTAATATCGTCGCTAACTTCACCGTCATCACCACTACCGCAAATGACCCTGTAGTCCCCACAAGAATTGTATCAGGTTCTGGTAATCTACCTTACTGCTACTGCAATTTAGTTATCCTAAATCCAAAACCCAAAAAAAGTGTTACCTTATTATGCTGCATAAACTTGTCTCGCAAAGTTACCATCTTTACGATGAAAGTTACGCTGCAAATTTCAGCCACATACTATTGCCCTATCTTTGATCTTGCTGCCACTATTTTACTGCCCAATCTTCTACCTATTTTTATCATGGCTTTGGCATTTCTCATCAGTGGATTTCCTTTGTGTTATGTAAAAATTCTTAATACAAACCATTGAAACTTTTATGTCTAAACTACTGAACTTTATATGTAAAAATCTGCCATAGCACCTTCTTGTACTCCTTGATTTGCTAAATTTATTACTGCCATATTCTCCTATGAATTTTATGATGTCATTAGCTTTTCTTACAAGCAGATCTCCATTGAATTCTACTTTAAAATCCTGATACAAACCATTGAGAACTTTACGTCCAAATTGCTAAAAAAAATTTCAACGTAAAATTTTGTCGCTTACCTTTCGTCGTTCTTTTCCACGTAACCCACCAGATCCTACTGAATTTGCTACTACCAACCACATCGTCTTTAAGACAGCCCTCTAGGTTATGTTGTATAAAACTTTCTCCATTCGTTGGGTCGAAACAATGGTTACGTTGCTTCTGTGCTTCCCACGTAGGGTGACATGTTTGACTTTGCAGTAGAATTTCATAATCAATTTGGAATAGTTCCAGGTGACATCACCAAGCATCATCAATCATTCTATGCCAAGCATGGCCTCATAATCATCAATTGGTAGGAGGAATAAGTTGGCGATAATTTCTTGGTCTTGTAGTAATAGTTTCACCTACGAGCATCTTTGGTCGCACAAAAGGATTCGACCATCAGCGACCTTTATGTCAAACTTCCTGCAACCTTCAATGTGGAGTGCCATCCGAGCAGCAACCTTATTGTTTAGGAAGTTATTAGTGATCAACAAGAGGGGAAGAAAATAGAAATTAGAGATCAAAATCTCGACCAATTGTTTGCTGAATTTGCCGATGTTTTTGCTGAACCATGTGGTCTTCCTCCTACTCGGCAACATGACCACTGGATTCTAATTCTTCTAGGCAAACCATCAGCAAACACTCGGTCATACCGCTATCCTCACCTCTAGAAGGATAAATTTGAAAAGATTGTAAAGGAGATGCTTGAAACAGGGGTGATTCGGTCAAGCTGCAACCCCTATTCCTCACTGATGCTACTTGTACACAAGAAGGATGAAACTTGGTGAATGCGTATCGACTACCGAGCTTTAAATGGCATCACCCGTCAAGGACAAGTACCCAGTACCAGTGGTGGATGAACTTCTTGATGAGTTAAAAGGAGATTGAGTCTTCACGAAGTTAGACCTCTGATCCGGTTACCACCAAATTCAGGTATGTGAAGATGACATTCCAAAAACTGTATTCCGCACATATAATGGCCATTATGAATTCTTGGTAATGCATTTTGGACTCAATAATGCTCCTTCAACCTTCCAAAGCCTTATGAATAATATTTTTTGGAGCTCTCTTTGCAAATTTGTGTTGGTATTTTTCGATGATATTCTCAGTTACAGCCCTTCTCTTGAGACTCACTTTTGACACTTGCGATTTATTTTGATGATCCTTTGGGAGAATACTCTTTTTTTTATGCAATCAAAGTGCAGCTTTCTCTAGTAAAAAGTAGAGTACCTTGGGCACATAATATCAGAAGGAGTAGCGATAGACCCAATAAAAATTGAGGCAATGCAGGGCTGGCCGAAACTTACAAATGTGAAATCGCTGCGTGGTTTCCTTGGACTAACGGGCTACTACTGAAAATTTATGAAGGACTATGGGAAGATCAGTGCACCCCTCACTTCTCTACTAAAAAAAGATGTCTTCCAATGGTCGGACAAAGCCTCAGCTGCCTTCGACAAACTTAAGGCAGCCATGATGACGACGCAGGTGCTAGCGCTATGAGATTTCAACTGACCGTTCATCATTGAGGTCGACAAATTTGGAGTTTGAATTGGAATCATTCTTATGCAAGATGGTTGACCACTCACATACACCAGCAAGATGTTGTCTCCCTCCCATAAAAAATATCAATATATGATAAGGAGATGCTCGCCATTGTGCACGTAGTAACAAAGTGGAGACCCTACCTGATCGGTCGACAATTTTAAATTAAAACTGACCATAGAAGCCTCAAGTGCTTTTTGGAGCAGAAGATATCATCCCCTGAGCAGCAAAAATGGGTAACCAAACTTCTTGGATTTGATTATGAAATTATTTATAAAAAGGGGAAAAAAAACATTGTTGTAGATACACTTTCACGGCTACCTGAGCAAGCTGAATTTTTAGCCATCTCCCTTCATACCACTAACTTCCTCAAGGACATTAGGGAGGAATGGAAGAAGGATCCAGAGACCAACAACATCATAAAAAACTTGGAGGAGGATCCAAGCGCAATAGCCCACTACCCTTGGGATTCGAGGGACCTACGTTACAAAGGTCGCATTGTGCTTATCCATGACTCCCCTTGCATCAAAATCATCCTGCATGAAATGCTTGTTGAATCTCAGATTTTGATAATGAAATCAATTAATAAGATTTATGATCTAACTTGTGTATTAGAGAAAGTGATGCAAGATTAACTACAATGGTAAAAAGGCATTACAATCAGATGTTGGGCCGAAGTCAAGTTCGGGCATCGGGCCAAGTTTTGGACGACGTAGTGGGAGCTCAACGAGAGTTTGTCAGAGGTCGATCGAGGTTCAGATGATGTTGTCTAGAGCTCGCCGAGAGCTCGCCGAGAGCTCACCAGAGGTTTGCCGGGAAGTTCGTCGGGAGTTCGCCTACAGGTTGTTGGGAGCTCGCCGGAAGGATACTGGGAGTTCGTCGGGAGTTCACCGAAGGGAATCAGGAGCTCACTAAAGGTTTACTAAAAGGATGCCGGGAGTTTACCGGGAGTTCGCTGAGAGATCAATTGATAGTCGGACAATGAAAATTATGTGTCAAGTATCGTATTAGCATCATAATGAGAGTTAGTTTTACTAACTCAATTAAGAGATCAGTAGGCCTTAATTGTGGCTAATTTAGACTTACTAGAAAAGTCATTTCAGTAACCCAATGTTATGTAAGGCATGGAATTCGAAGACATGATCTCCGAGAAGACACAATCTCCGAGACAACACAATCTCCTAAAAGACACAGCCTCCGAGAAGACACAATCTCCTAGAAGACATAGTCTTAGAGAAAACACAGTCTCCTAGAAGACACAGTCTTCAAGAAGACATAGGCTCCTAGAAGACATAATCTTCAAGAATTTTGGCTCTATTCTTGAAGTCATTTGGGGCCTATAAATACCCCACCCATTCTTGCTTGAGGATGTAAGAATGAAGAGTGAAAAACTTGTGAAAACGCTATTGTAATTCCTTGAGAGCTCCCCCTCATTTCTTCTTGTGTAATTTTTGTTTAAGGGAGAGCTGAGAGAATTGTAAAAGTTATCTCCTGAACCTGTAAAAAAATAATAGAGTTGTAAGAGGGTTGTTTTATCTTCGCCCATTGAAAAATATCTGGAGTGGAAGCCGGTGACCTTAAGTGAAGAGGAATCGGGAGTGGACATAAGTCAAGGGGACCGAACCACTATAAAAATGTTGTATACATCTCTTTCTTGCCTTTCATTACTATTGCTCTTGGATTTCATTGCTTATTAACTAGTTCTAAGTTAAAGCACTTTTAATATCGGTTTTCTTCGAATGAAAAGTGTTTCAAACTAAAGTTTTCAACATAGTACTAATTCACCCCCCTTCTTAGTGCCAACTCGATCCTAACAGTTGGTATCAGAGCAAGTTTTACTCAATTGGATTAACACCCAAGTGAGTAAATGACTTCTTTTGGCATAAATTAGGGATACTCTATCACACATCCTCCCATGTTTGATGGGACGGATTACACATATTGGAAAACTCGAATGAGAATTTTCCTACTTTCTATGGATTTCGATTTATGGCATATTGTTAAAATTGGTTTTCATAAGTCATCCAATCCGATAAATGATTGGAATGATCATGAAAAATAAATATTTTCCTTAAATACTAAAGCTATGAATGCTTTATTTTACGCTTTAGATAAAACTAAATTTAATCGGGTTTCTACTTGTGTTTCGGCTTTTGATATATGACACACATTAGAAATCACACACGAAAGCATAAGTAAAATAAAGGAATAAAAAATAATTAAAATAATTTATAAAGATGAATAAGAAGAACACCTTCCAAATAATAGGAATGATACTGAACTGAGAACACAAGAACAATACCTTCCAAAGAACAGGAAGGAAATTGAACTAAAAATAATAGATGACTCCTTAAGTGAAACATCGAGTGACCAGAACTATAAATTTGAACCTATGACAAAAGAACCAAATAAATTAATGAAAATAAATAAAAATATAAAAATAAACTTAAATTAGGCAAGACCTCTTGCTATGAACGCAAGAAGCCGAGGCACTCTAAAGATGAAGAGCACAACAAAGAAGAAATAGAGAATCTCGTGCTCATGGCCATCCACGATAAGGTAAGTAACTCACCTGAAGCTTCCCTTACTTTTGATGAGTTATTAAATACCTTTCATGAAATTTTTATATGATTTCATAGATCATCTTAGCCCTCATCTAAGATTGATCTATGAAAAGAATTCTCTCTAAAACAAATTCTATTGTGTTCTAATTCTTCGTCACGTATTGCTAGAATTTTTACGACGAAAAATTAGCCTTCCATCTTTTCCACTATTTCCCTACTGTTACTTTGCTGAAATTTTGTTGAACTTTTTACTGATATTAACCACATCTGAACCACAGAGTTTTGCATATTTTCCTTGAGTTTTCCTCTGAGATTTACGTTTGGAATTCATTGTTTCTCCGATGTAAAATCTGTTCGGTAGGACAGCACATCGCATCACCTTTCTTTGTCGAATTCCATCAAATTTGAGTGTTGTCTTTTACGGGTTTTTGGACTCTCTTTCTCTCATCTGCAAACCCTACCATCCTCACTAAGAAACCCTCCAAACCGTACCCTAAATTGATCCCAAACAGCCACCCAAATCAGCCCTAAACCGTAACGTACTTCCATCAAACCGATCCACCTACCTAATCGGCCACCTCTTCCTCAAAACCTCTCATGCCCCTAACACGACAATAAAAAAAGGACCTCAAAATTATAGATCTAGAGGCCTACACCATTGCATTGGAGGAGGCCATTAACGCCAAATTTGAAGCCTTTGAAAGTCGCATGGAGAAGAAGATGTGATCCCTTCACGCCGAATTCAGCATGGGCCGACCACCTAGCCCAAAAAAATCACAATAAGGAGAAACTTTAGATCGGCGAGATGATCCTAAAGAGCTTGGTCACAACATCACCGATCCAAATAATCCACACATGAAGGTTGACTTCCCTAGATGGGAAGAAGGAGACCCGACCGGATGGATCTCGCATGTGAAGTGCTATTTTCGGTTCTATCGAATCGCTGATGCTACAAGGGTAGAGATTGCTGTCATCCACCTTGAGGGAGATGCTATTCAGTTGTTCAATTGGTTTGAGCACACCCATGGAGGTCTCTCTTGGTAGCGATTCAAGGAAGGACTACTAAATCACTTTGGACCAACCGATTTTGACAACATCGACGGATAATTGGCGAAGATTCGGCAAATCTCTACAATACAAAAATACCAAACAAGGTTTAACATTTATCTAACCAAACTATAGATTGGTCTAAAAAGCAACTCTTAAGGACTTTTATCGAGGGCCTAAAGCCGTCGATTCAATGAGAAGTAAAGGCGCGACAAGCCGAAGTTTCAGCCATCTTTGTTCCCTCCATCGACTTCCGCAAAGACATAGAGAGGAGTGGAAGAGCAACCCAGAAACCCAAGGCATCATAGAAAAATTGAAGAAGAATCTGGGTTCCATGGGCCACTACACTTGGGATTCGAAGGACCTGCACTACAAAGATCGAATTGTGATTGTTCCTTTTTCCCCTAGCATCAAAATTATTTTGCATGAGTTGTACTCTTCACCTTTAGCAAGGCACTCTAGATTTCTGACAATATATAAGAGGGTGAAGCAAAACTTCTTTTGGAGAGGCATGAAAAGATCGATTTATGATTATGTATCTAAATGTGATGTATGCCAACAGCAAAAAGGTGAACGGTGGCAAGTCCGAGAAAACTACAACCACTACCTATACCGGACTTAGCATTGATTGACATCTGCATGGACTTCATCGAAGAGCTGCCACCATCTCAAGGTAAAGGCACGATCATTGTGGTGGTAGATCATTTAACCAAATATGCTCATTTTAATGTTGTGAGACATCCTTATACCGCTGCTAGTATTGCTCAACTTTTTATGAAAAATACTATAAAACTGCATGGGATACTTGTTGGAAAACCTCAGTGGGAGCATCACATGTGCAGTGGAAATCAAAACAAAAAATTGGTTTCCCATGTAGATCAAATCATCATGCAAAAGATTGGGGTCACGAGAAAGCCGCAAAAAATTAATAAAATTATGTCATGTGATAGATTGATTACCTAGGGAGATCGTATATCCCTGTATTTCTAAATCCGGATAGAGAGGATGAAGGAGGTTAAGCATCCTCCTCTCTAGCGGTATCCACACAATGGATCTCTACAGCAAAACTCCTCCAATCTGATCTCGCAACTCTTGTGCAAAGGGAGGGAGGAGAACAGGAGGGGGATGCTAAGGCTACAGCCTATCAATCATGAGTCTCCTCTCCTATTTATAGAAAGCCACCAAAACCCTAGGGCTCCTGCCTTAGTGGGTATTGGATCTTCATCCAATTACCCACTAATCTTGCATTATTGGATCTCTATCCAATAATCTTCTTAGGCCTCCAATTGAGCATTAAGCAAGGAGCCCATTAGCATAGGGTCTCATCTAATGAGAATAGGGGCTAATTGGATCTCCACCTAATCCTCTATTCGTTGAAGTATCCATCATATATGTGTGACCCTTTGGGCCCGATACCGAGCTGATCGTAAGTCGCTCCCATTAGAACTCCTTCTGATATAGTGAATTATTATCTCCATAATAACTTACTCGACTTATCGACTATGGACGTACTAGGTCATTACGCCATAGTCCCCAAATGGTACAGGGGGAATAAATCCATCAGACATGTCTATCCATAATTACCGTGTATCTATAATCCCTCATCCAACTAATATCTCAAAGACCGTATATTGGACATGGTACTATCAGGTCACATACGGAATCCGTTATAGTCTCTCTAATTAGATTCTCGCGAAGAACTTCTCTCTCAATCTGAATGACTTTGGCTAGGGATTTGTTTGAGCAAGCATATATGGGATATTTCTCTCGTGATACCGAGAGTGGATGATCCTCTATTGACACTCAATTTTATATTTTAAAGTTTTTTATTGAAAATATTTTATTTTAAATGAAAAGGATGCCTTAGGAAAGTTTGATGCAAAATCTGATGAAGGCATATTTCTTAGTTGTTCTTCAAGTTTAAAAGCTTATCGTGTCTTTAATAAAAGAACTTTAGTTATTGAGGAATCCATCATATTATTTTTAATAAGGTTTCCAAATTGAAAAAAATTGATTTTGATGATGATTTCGATTTAAGTATTTTAAATTTGAATGAAAATTCTCCTCTCTATAATAACTTGGATGCATCTACTTCCAAAGAATCCTTACCCGAGGAATGAAAGTATGTAGATGCTCATCCTAAGGAGCTAATAATTGGAGATACATCAAAAGGTATTCAAACTCGTTAATCATTTAAAAAATTTTATGTAATGCCGACTTTCTATCTCAAATGAACCAAAATGAATTGACAATGTCCTAAAAGATGATTCTTGGGTTTTTGTAATGAATGAGGAGCTAAATCAATTTGAGAGAAATAAGATATGAATAATTGTTCCTAGACCTAGTAACCATCTTGTAATTGGCACTAAATGAGTCTTCAGAAATAAGTAAGATGAATATAGTATCGTGGTTCACAATAAGGCTAGATTAGTAGCCAAAGGTTTCAACCAAGATGAAGGTATTGATTATGAAGAAACCTTCATTCCTGTGGCAAGACTTGAAGCCATAAGGACACTCCTTGCCTAAACTTATTTTAAAATTTTAAAATTATTTCAAATGTATGTTGAAAGTGTATTTCTTAATGGTTTTATTTTCGAAGAAGTTTATGTTAAATAACCACCCAGATTTGAGAATATTCTTTTTTTGAATCATATTTTTTAAGTTATCTAAGGCTCTCTATAGATTGAAGCAAGCCCCTAGGGCTTGGTATGAGAACCTTAGTTCTTTCTTTTTTCAAAATAATTTTTCAAAAGACAAGGTCGATACCATATTATTTATTAAAAAATTTAAAAATAATTTTTTTATTGTTCAAATTTATGTTGATAATATTATTTTTGGTTCTATAAACGAATCTTTATGTGAGTCATTTGCCAAAAGTATGAGCCAAGAATTTAAAATGAGTTTAATAAGATAATTAAATTCTTCTTATGATTACAAATTAAGCAACTTAATGATGGAACTTTTATTAGTCAAACTAAGTATGTTTTAGATCTATTAAAATGATTTAAGATGGATAGTGCTAAGGCTATTAACATAGCAATGAACACTTCCACAAAATCAGATATGAACCAAGATGGAGAATGTTTTGATAAAAAGACTTATAGAGGAATGATAGGTAGTTTGTTATATCTTACTACAACTAGACCATATATTGTGTTTAGTGTAGGCTTGTGTGCAAGATTTTAATCCAATCATAAACAATCTCATTATAAGACATTAAAATAATATTTAGATATTTAAAAAACTCTAAATCTAGGATTATGGTATCCAAATTCTAAAATTTTTGATTTAATTGCTTATGCTGAAGCCTACTTTAGATGATGTAGAATATATAGAAAAAGTACCTCTGGAACCTGTCAGTTCCTAAGTCATACACTTGTTTTTTGGTCTTCTAAGAAATAAAATTCTATTGCATTATCTACAACCTTGGCTGAATATATAGCAACAGGTGCACATTATGTAGAAGTTATTTGGATGAAAAACACTATAAAAGAAAATAAACTTTACTTGAAAAACATCCCTATAAAATGCGAAAATACTAGTGCTGTTTATTTAACAAATAATCTCATTCAACATCCAGAATTAAACACATTGATATTAAATATCATTTTATTAAAGATCATGTTAATATCATAATATATCTTTGGAATTTGTTAATACAAAACATAAGCTAGTAGATATATTCACTAAACAATTAAGTGAGGAACAATTTAAATTCATTAGAAAAGAGATAGACATGTTAAATCTACCAAATACATGAACTCTTTTCATATATATTTTTTGGATCATTATCTTGATTTCTCTGTTTTCATGACTTGAGTTTTTCATTTGAATCAAGGTCGTTTCATATAATTCCTTCTTCTTGCTATTTACAAAAGAAGAGTTTTGTTAAAATGATTCATGGTTTTTCAGTACTCATGACTTGATTTTTTATTTTTCATATTATATAAATTTCTGCACCATTGAATCCTTTCCTTTTCTTTTTTATTTTGATAATTACAAAGGGGAGAGAAAGAAGTGTGATCTTGCTCATTTCAAGAAAATAAAAAGTGTTAGTTTGCACATCTTAAAAGAGAAGCAAAAGTCGCTAGCTTGCATGTTTCAAAACTTTGCTAGTTGCACTCTTCTCCTTTTTGTTGATGACAAAGGGGGAGAAGTAATGTTGATGTGAAATTAATATGATTTGAAATTATGATGTACAATTTGATGTTTTGATGATTTGGGATTATGCATGCTATAACAAACTTGATGATTTGATATTATGCATATAATACTCATGATTTTATTATAATGATGTTTATGTTGTATGTATATAAAGTGTGAAAGTTACCTTTATTAAAATTGTTATAACTTAAATACAAAGATATTATGATTAGAAGGTTATTATTCTATGAATTCAAGTTTATTTCAATATGGCATATAAATAGGGGGAGTTTAAAACTCCATCATCAATTGGTTGTCACCATCAAAAAGGGGAAGATTGTTAAATCTCAAATTTTGATGATGAAATTATGATCTAATCTGTGTTCAAGAAAAGTGATGCAGAACTATCTTCGATCATGAAAAGGCAAATCGATTGAAGCAGTAAAATCATATGTTGCGTCGGAGTTAGAGATCGGGCCGAAAAAATTGAACATTGCATCAAGATTGGATGTTGTGGGTGTTAGGATCAAAGCGTCACTAAGAGAGGAGGAGGAGGAGGAGGAGGGAAGGGGGGGGGTGGGGGGTGGAGGTTTGGGCGAGGTGGGTGGGGTGTGAATTAGTGCTTATGAAATTTTTACGTTGATTTAAATATTCACTCAATAAAAACCATATTGAAAATACGTTTAAGCGTAGAGATGTTTGTAAGAGTGCAAGCAAAGTAGTAGACAGTTAAATAAGAAAGCAATGAAGCTAAAGAGCAAAGAAGAGGAAGCAAACCGATTTTATATTGGTTCGGTCTCGTGACTTACGTCTACTTCCGATTCCTCCTCTATTGAGGTCACCAACTTCCACTATTGATCTTCCTTCAATGGGTGAAGATCAACTACCCTCTTACAACTCTATTCTCCTTTCATAGGTTCAGGAGATAACCTTTACAAGTCTCTAAGCTCTCCCTTAAACAAAAAATTACATAAGTCGCAATGAGAGGAGCTATCAAAGAATTACAATAGCGTTTTCACAAGGTTTTTGCTCTTAATTCTTGCATTCTCAAGCAAGAATGGGTGGGGTATTTATAGGCCCCAAATGACTTCAGAAGTGGAGCCAAAATTTAATTTTTTTGAGATTTTTTGAGGTGTCGACAACCTCTACCCTTGGAGACTATGTTCCGTAGTAGTACTGCTAGCCTGGGCGGTACCATCGCCTGACATAGTCTAGAAAACTATGTCTAGGCAGTTCCACCACCCAGTTGGGCAGTGCCACCACCTGACATACATTCGAAAACTGTGTCATCTTAGAGACCGTATCTTAGAGACCGTGTCTGCAAAGACCGTATCTTATCTAACCCTGGTTTATTGAAATAACTTTTATAATAAGTCCAAATCGGCCCCAATTAAGGCCCCTTTTAATTGAGTTAATAAAATTAACTCTCATTATGATGCTAACTACGATACTTAACACATAATCTTCATTGTCCGACCGTCAACTAATCTCTCGATGAACTCCCGATGACCTCCCGACATCCTTTTGATGAACCCTTGGGGAGCTCCCGATTTCTTCATGTCACACCCCCCCCCCCCCCCCCCCCCCTAATTATATCACATTCAAGAGGTGTGACTCTGATCTTAAAAGATCGATAATATTATCAATAACATAATCTATCCAGGATCCAAATAATCATTTGAGGATACTAAGAATAACATGTAGAGTCATTCAATCACTTTCACAGAAACCTATGCAGATTATAATCTCTTCACATTCTCCTAATGAATCACAAAATCAATCCAAACCAGTGCAGCTAAATATAATCTACATTTATAAAGTCCACTAATGCGATAAAATCTATATGACTTTGAAAACAACCATATGCTACCACTTCATATGTTTTATATATTGGGTTTTTATTATTCCACAATTCATAGGGAATTTTATAAAGTAGTGGTCTTACGAGAACCCTATTTATGATAGATTCCTCATTAACTAAAGTTCTTTTATTAAATATATGATAAGCTTTTGAACTTGAGGAATAATCAAGAAATATGTCTTCATCAGATTTTGCATCAAACTTTCCTAAGACATTCTTTTCATTTAAAATAAAATATTTTTAACAAAAAAAATTTGAAATATAAAATATTGGGTTTTTATTATTCTATAATTCATAGGGAATTTTATAAAGTAGTGGTCTTACGAGAACTCTGTTTATGACCTAATATGTTATATTTAATGGTTTCATCCCAAAAATATTAGGGTGAGTTATGTTCATTTAACATAGTTCTTGTCATCTCTTATAAACTCATATTTTTTCTTTAACCACTCCATTTTGTTGTAGATTTTTTGGAGTGGAGAAATTATGGTTATACCCATTTAACTCATAAAAATCTTAAAAATCATAGTTTTTAAACTCACTACCATGATCACTTCGAATTGACGAAATCACAAAACCCTTTTCATTTTGAACTAGTTTACAAAATTTTAGAAAATATTTAAAGTAATCATTTTTGTATGCCAAAAAATATGTCCAAGTAAATCGACTATAGTCATCTACAATTACAAATGCATATTTACTACCTCCTAGACTTATGATATCTATTAGTCCAAATAAATCCATATGTATTAATTGTAGTGGTCTAGAGGTGCTTACTTGACTCTTAGATTTAAAACTGCTTTTCGTTTGTTTACCTAGTTGGAATGCGTCATAAACTTTATCTTTTACTAACTTAATTCTAGGCATGCCTCTTACAAGTTCTTTCATTATTATTTGTATAATTAGGTTTATGCTTGCATGACCTAATCTTCTATATCAAAGCCATGCATTATTGTTTAAAGTCAAAAAATAAGTTTAACCATAAAAGTCATTAAGATATGTACATGTTCTTAGTTCTTAAGGCAATCATTGATTTATTTTTGTGAGGTATCTCTATAATATAAGCATTATATTCAATTTTTTTGCTATAACCCTTATCATATAATTAACTAATGCTTAGTATGTTGTGTTTTAAGCCGTCTACTAGTCAGACATCTCCAATTGTTACCTATATTTTCTTTGCCAATAATTTTTTCTTTATTGTTATCTCCGAATGTGACATACCCTTCATCTTGGCTAGTGAGCTTTAAAAATTATGATGGGTCTCCGGCCATGTGCCTTGAGCATTCACTATAAAGATGCCATTTTTTGCTCCTAGCTTTTGTTTGGGGACATACCTACACAAAAAAGATTTTATTTTAAGTACCCATTTAACTTTGGGTCTTTCATGGTTTGATCTATCTCTTTTAACCTTTGGCATTAAGTCATTGATTGTTCCTTTAGGAATCCAAACAAATTTATGAGAGCTATAATTTTTGCAAGAAGATGTATAGGCATAATGACCAAATTTTTCATAAAAATTACATATATCTTTGTTAGGAATATGTAGTGTGAAACTTTTAACAAATTTTGTTGACCTTAGTTGAGTATTATGTTAGAACCCTTGCGGATTTTAAGCTTGGGGTGATCTATATAAGGGATCGACCTTCTTGGAACTAACTCTATAGAGGTTCCACCCTCCAAGTTGTTGCTCAAAGGCTACTTAAAAGATTCATCTATTTATGAAGAAAAGTAATTCATTATAAGACTATTTATAGGCCTTCTAAACCCTAATTCCTAATATAACTCATACTCCAAGACTCCTACTTCTAACAACTCATATTTCTTCTCTAAGTAGCAACTACCAATCGGCCTATCTAGGGGTGGCCGACTGCTCTCCAATTCCTAATCTAATTCTAACTCAACCATTCCTTAACCAATCCCCTTTAACCAAAGTAAGGGGTGGCTACCTAGGGTTACACATGCCCCAATGCCTCATCTAAATATCATAACCTAGTCATCCTCTTCATCAACTAATTGGGGTCGGCTAGATAGGATTTACATGTATGCTCTCTCAATAAATTTAAACTAGGATCTTATTAGCTAGAGTCCTAACATATTACTGCCTACAAAACCAATTCTTTCCTTTTTATAGACACAACCTTGGTTCGTAAGAATCATGTTTAATGTTTTATTTTCAATTTTAAACTTTTCTAAGGCTTGTTATAATAATATATTTTCCATTTTTAGTGCATCTTACTCTTCATATTTAAAGCAAGGAGTACATGATGTTGGTGTTTCATGTAAAGTTTTAACTTTACTAGTAACTAATACATGATCCTTTTTTAGTGATTTATATTTCTTACTAACCTTTTTGGATTCATCATATAAATAATAAAAAGCATTAAACAGTTCATCATAAGAAAAAGAAGCTTCGGGTAATTCATGCGGCCATTAGCACGTAATTTGCCACTTCGTTTTTGTTGTGCTCTTCATCTTCTGATACACTCAAATCATCCCAAGTTGCCTTGAATGTTTTCTTCTTCTTTTAAGTCGATAACTTTTTCTTCAATTGTGGACACTTATTTTTGAAGTACCCTAGCTTCTTACATTCTTAACAAATTGTAACGTCCACTTTTTATTCATTCTAATAATTTTGGTCCTTTTCAAGAATTTTTTAAGTCTTCTTGTTAGAAGTGCAATGTCATTGTCCTTATCACTCGAGCTTTCACACAATGAGTCTCCTTTTGTTTTCAGTGCAATATCCTTTTATATTCTTTGGAAGGTTTTCCTCTTGTTCATCGTATGCATTATAAGTCATTTCGTAGGTCATCAATGACCCTATACATTCTTTGAGAGGAAAATTATTCAAATCCTTTGCCTCTTTTATGGCAGTTACTTTTGGGTCTCAGCATTTAGGAAGAGATCTTAAAATTTTATTTGCTAGTTCAAGGTTAGTACAACATTTACCAAGAGATTTTAAACCATTGACAACATCCCTAAATTGGGTGTACATGTCACTAATGGTTTCGTTTGATTTCATTTTAAACAATTCATGACTATGTACTAAGAGATTAATTTTTTACTCTTTTATTCTACTTGTACCTTCATGTATGACTTCTAGTGTGTGCCATATATCATAAGCAGTGTCATACGTAGAAACACAATTAAATTTATTTTTATCCAAGGCACAAACAAAGTATTCATAGCTTTAGAATTCAAAGAAAATATTTTCTTTTCAAAATCATTCCAATCATTCGTTGGATTGGAAGATTTTTAAAAGTAGTTTTCAATAATGTTCCACAGCTAGAAATATATAGAAATCAAAAAAATTCTCATTTGTATTTTTTAGTAAGTGTAGTCTGTCCTATTGAACATAGAAGGATGAGTGATAGAGTGACCCTCATTAATGTTATAAAAAACATTAAAAACTCACTTAGGTGTTAGTCCAACTGAGTGAATGTGGCTCTGATACCAACTGTTAGGATCATATTGGCACTAGGAGGTAGGGTGAATTAGTGCTTTCGAAAAAAATCACGCCAATTGAAAAAAAATCATTCAATCAAAACTCGTACCGAATATATGTTAGACATAGAATGCGAGTGAGAGTAGTGAGCTATTAAGCAAGCAATAAGAATAAAGCACAAGGAAAAGAACACACCAGATTTATAGTGGTTCGATCGTGGTGACCTACATCCACTCATAATTCCTCCTCCGTTGAGGCCACCGATGTTTACTAATGATCTTCCTTCAATGGGTGAAGATCAACTACCCTTTTCCAACCCTTTCTCCTTTTCATAGGTTTAGGAGATAACCTTTACAAATCTCACACCTCTCTTAGAATGAACTCTAGACTTTTAAAAGGAGGGGAACTCTTAAGAGATTACAATGTTTGTACACTTAGAATCACAAGTTTTTTTATCTTAGTTCTCGCTTCCTCAAGCAAGAATTAGTGGAGTATTTATATGCCCAAAATGACTTCAAAAGTTGGAGCCAAGATTCAAAATTTTAGGATTTTCAAGATGCTGGAGACTGTGTTCTAGTAGTAGTATCGCTAGTTGGGCGGTACCACCGCTTGACACAGTCTGGAAAACTATGTATGGGCGGTACCATCGCTTGATATAATCTCGAAGACTATGTTTTGGGTGGTACCACTGCCTGGTCTAGGTGGTGCCACCGCCAGACCTAACTTCAGGTCACTAAAATAGGCCTTTCAATAGGTCCAAATCAACCCCAATTAAGGTCCAATGATCCCTTAATTGAGTTATGAGAGAACCCCAAAGGAATTCTATACAGATTGATCTTTGAGGGGGATCAACCGTTGGAATGCTATAGGGGTTCCTCCTCCTAATACTCGGCCACAAGACTGAATTGAAGATTGATCTTTGCTTATTCAATAGTAGTGGAGGTTACATGCTTATATAGGGCTCCAAAACCCTAAACCAAGGGAGGTTGCTCCCAAGTCAAATGACATCCTTGCACTCCTAAGGGGCGGTGGCTTAGGGGGCTGCAACTAGCTAGCTACCCACTACTAAAACCCTAGCCGACTTTCTCAATAAAGGGGGCGGCGGCTAGGAAGGCCTAAGGCCCCAAATATAAACTCTAGCCAACCTTCTTTATAGGATAGAGGCAGCTAGGTGGGGTTTATTATAATCTCATAGTGTTTATATTAGTAACTACTTGGTTGAGTAGGACCTAACCCTGCTAGGGTCCTATCAAGTTAGCATTGTTACATCCAATACTAACTCAATTAAGACTTAAACTATGATGATCATGACATATACGATTACAAAGTATAAATCTTATGTTGTCCGGCATGTCATTGGTTTATTCGAACCCTCGGTGCATTATGCTCTCCTTCGATATATTGCTCGATCCATCGACATGTTGACTCCCACAACATCTGATCTTGATACAATGTTCGATTTTTTCGGCGCGATGCTCGATCTCTTACTCCAGCCCAACGTATGATTTTACTACTTCAATTGTTTGCCTTTTCCGATCAAAGATAGTCCTACATCACTTTTCTTGAACACAAATTAGATCATAACTTCATCAATTGATTTTATCATCAAAATCCAAGATTCAACACCTGTCAGAACTCTTTCTAACTTAGAACTCTTTTTAACTTAGGAAATTATTATGGGATAACAATTCACTCAACTCATCGACTATAGACGTACTAGAGCTCTACGCATAGTCCCCAAAAGGTACATGAGATCTAATCCATTAGACTTGTCTGTCCATAATTACTGTGTATCTATAGTCTCTCATCCTTATAATGTCCTAAAGATTGTATATTGGGCATGGTACTATCATGCTTCATACGGAATCCATACGAGTCTTGCTATAATCAGATTCTCCCGAGGAATTCCTCCCTTAATCTGAATGACCCTGGCCAGGAATTTGCTTAAGCAAGAACACACGAGATATTCCTCTCGTGATACTGAGATTGGACGATCTTTTATTGACAATCAATTTTCTTCATAAGGTTGGCTATCAATCCTGATATCCAATTACATCAAATCTAAAACCTACAAACCTATAAATTTGAAGTCAAAGAAATGAATACTCAAATAAGGCATCCTTGGTGTTTCAAATCTAAGGACTAAACAAACAATTGGGACTACAAAATCGCTGTCTAACATCAGGTATCATTAACTATCTAGCATTTCATAAGCGAATCAATCAGTTGTCACGCCCCCTGAATTATGTCACATTCGAGAGGTGTGACCCTGTCTTAAAATCGATATTATTGTAATTCATCACAATTCAATCCAGGATCCAAACTAACATTTGAGGATACTAAGAAAAACATGTAGAGTCATTCAATCACTTTCATAAAAACCTGTGTAGATTTTAATTACTCTTCATATTCTCCTAACAAATCACATAACCAATCCAAAACTAACTTAACTAAATATAATTCACATTCATAAAGTCCATTAATACGATAAAATCTATATGACTTTAGAAACAACCTATACCACCACTTCATATATTATGCCGCAAGTTTAACATCCGAGATCCCAAAACAAGGGGGTACTTTTAAAACCTTTACATAGTTACCTCACTTCAAAATTATCTACAACTTTACATTAGACTCAAGGTATACTACATACAACGATAACATTTTACCTAATAAAGATTTAGCCCAAGAACTTCTTGTTTTCCACTGCTTTAGCCTCGTATCGAGTATTTCAATAAATGCCAAGCTAACCTGAAGAAGATTATATAGCAACAGAGTGAGCTAAGAAGCCCAGCAAATATCAAATAGGTTCAAGGCAAGGAAAGGTGTTTACGAATTGAACCTAATATCAGAATGCAAGGTAGGGAATACAAAAGTTTTCACATATAGCATCAAAAAAACCACAAGGTTCTTCTTGTTCGAAGCATACTTAACTCTGTAATAATTTGGGAAAGGTAATTAGAGCATATATGGCAATCAGAAGCATAAAGTTTTAGGAGCATATCGATAACACATGAAACATTTCTGAACATGTCAAGAGAACAAATAATAAAATTAAACTCGTATGTCACATTTGAAGTTAGATGCATATCATTCATATCTAAAACATAATAGGAAACACATGAGCAATACTTTAGGTAACATATCAAATAAAACATAGAGGGTGAAGTGGGATCACAAACATAATATGGGTCAAATATTACTGAATGACCATCATACATAAGTCTCCCACGTCTAGGAGCTCCATCAACCCATGTTTGAGCGAAGTTATAGGAGGCTGGTAGAGCATCGCGGGCTCTAAACATAACTCCCTTTATCATTTCTGGCAAAGGTTCACATTATCCCATAAACACCATAGTGCAAAAGGACATGAGCAATGAATTTGGCATATATCATAAGCACATGCGGAATAATAAATCATGCATGCGCCTAAAGAAAATAATATGATGTAACATTGGTTAATACATAATACATTTAGATATGTAAGGAAATCAAAGACAAGAGCATCAGAGATTTTAGTTTTGAAATGGATGAAGCAAGTATAGGCAGAATTGATACGATTCCCTATTCTGGCAGAATTCAGAAGGTAAATTGTAGAGTTATTTGGATGATCAAATATACTCTAAATTACTCAAAAAAAGTGTTATTAAAAATTTAAATTAATCTAGTTTCAAATGTAATAAGTTTCATATAAATTAGAAGTCTCTATAAAATGTTATACATGATTTGGTAGCCAAAGGTCAGGAATTATGATCCCTGTTTTACAGAAACTATAAGGTCTAACAAAATAGAAATTTCAATAGTCATTTCCAAATCATTCAATCCTAGTAATAAATGAAATATCTATAAGCCTATTTTCTAATGAATCAAGTTTTACATGAATCAGAGACTCCAACAATGAGATATAAGTAATCTAATGATGAAAGGTCAGAAGCTACAGATTTTGTTTTACATATTACATATGCTCATTAGAAATAAACATTTGGGCTAGCAAATGAACTTCAAATTCTTCAAACTTGGTTTCAAAAGAAATATCTATGAATCTATTTTTGAAGAAACTAGGTTTTATCCGAAACCAAGGTTTGTAGTTTCAAGGTTTGTACTAAAAGTTACAACTTGAACAAGGTAGACAGGTCATAGTCTCTAAAATATTATAGACTCACACTTTAGCTGCCAAGTAAAAGAGATTTTGGATTTATTCCAAAATTTTGTTATAATCAAAGTAAAAATAATGATAAATTTCAGTAGAAGGAATATAGAATACTTGCCTTTGAAAATTTTGATCCTAAATATTTGGATTTGATCAAAATCTCAAAACCCCCAAATCTTTTCTTCTCCTCTTCCTTCTCTTCTTCTTCTTCTTCTTCTTCTTCTTCTTCTTCTTCTTCTTCTTCTCAAGTTAATGTTTTAGTCAAATCTCTTTTCTTCTCTAATTGCTAATTGTTTTAGCTATCATATGGGTGCTAGGTGGCAAGTATGCATGTAAGGTGCTTATGTGTCACATATGCACACGCATAAGTGGCACCACTTTAAATTAGGTAGTGACACATGCCCTCCCTATTTTTCTTTTTTTAACCTAATATGAATCTTCTATAATTCATTTCATATTTTTAAGATTCACATTTAGGTCTCTAGTAATAAACTTTTAATATAAAATTATTTAATCAAAAAAATTATTAAATAAGTCCTCAGATTTATAATTAGGTCCTCATAAATAATTTAAAATATATTATTAAAAATATTTTAAAAATAAGAGATATTATTACACTCTCTCCCCCTTAAAATAAAATTTTAGTCTTCTAAATTTATCATACCTCCATCGACGAAAAGAAGAGGATATATTTTCTTCATTTCTTCCTCTAGCTCCCAAGTTGTTTCATCCATAGAATAATGCCTCCATATCACTTTAACTAAAGGAATGACCCAATTCTTTAGGATTTTCTCTTTCTTATCAATAATTTGTATAGGTTCTTCCACATAAGATAAGTTATCATCGATTACAATCGGCTCATACTGAATGATATGAGAAGGATCGTGAATATACTTTCTAAGTGAAATATGAAATATATCATAGATACAACCCAAGGATGGTGGCAAAGCAATCCTGTAACGACAGAACCAATCCTCTCAAGGACCTCAAATGGTCCAATAAATCCAAGTCTTAGCTTTCCTTTCTTCCCAAATCTTACCACGCCCTTGGAAGGAGAGACCTTCATGAATATAAAATCCCCTACTTGAAACTCACTTTTTTGTCTTCTATTATCAGTATAGCTCTTTTGACGACTTTGAGTAGTATTTAGTCTTTCTCTTATAATTTGAATCTTTTCGGTAGTCTCCTACACTTTATCGGGTGCTAACAATTTCCTATCACCAACTTGCTCCCAACAAATAGGTGTTTTGCACTTTCGCCCATACAAAGCTTCATAAGGAGTCATTTGAATACTAGACTGGTAACTATTATTGTAGGTAAACTCAACAAGAGAAATATCTTTATCTCACTCACCTTTCCAATCCATGATATATACTCTAAGTAAATTCTCAAGTGTTTGAATTGTCTTTTTGATTTTCCATCTGTTTGAGGGTGATAAGCAGTGCTAAACTTGACTTTAGTGCTCATAGATTCCTGTAATCTTCTCCATTATCTAGAAAGGAATATGGAGTCCCTATAAAAAATGGTCTCTTTTGGAACACCATGAAATCTTACTATTTCACCAATATATAAATTAACAAGCCTATCTATAGAGTATGTCATATTGATCGGTAGGAAATATGATGATTTGGTTAACCTATCAATAATCACTCATATAGCATCATGCTTTTTGGAGGTTCTAGGTAGATCTGAAACAAAATCAATGGTGATACTTTCTCATTTCCATTTAGGAATATCTAAAGGTTGTAACAACCCTCCAGGTCTTTGGTGTTCAATTTTGATTTGCTGGCAAGTTAAACATTTTGAAACATATATTGTAATATTATTTTTCATGCCTTGCCACCAGTAATGACTTTTAAGATATTTATACATTTTTATGCTACTCGGGTGCAAGGTGAATTTTGAACTATGACCTTCCTTTAGGATTCGATCCTTGATATCTGGGTCATCTAGGATATATACTCTATTCCCCATTCTCAATAGGCCATCCTCTGAAATACAAAAACCATGCTTTGATCCTTTTTCTACTTCTTTCCGCAAGTAGATTAAACGTGGATCTCATAGTTGTCCTTCTTTAATTTGTTGAATGAGATCAAATTGAACCTGGATAGAGGCCATTAATATCATTGAGTCTTGCTCATTCCTGATAGCATTCACATCACCATTTTCTACTAATAATCCCCATTGCTTCACAACTAAACTAGCCATAAAGTTTACAAATTTTCTACTAAATGCATCGACTACAACATTGGCTTTACCCGAATGATATCAGATGGTACAATCGTAATCCTTTAAAAGTTCCATCCATCTTCACTGCCTCATATTTAACTCCCTTTGACTAAATATATACTTTAAACTCTTGTGATCGGTAAATATTTCAAATGTCTGCCTATATAAATAATGTCTTCAAATCTTTAGTGTAAAAATAATTGCTGCTAACTCCAAATCATGGGTTGGATAATTTAGTTCATAACTTTTCAGTTGTCTAGAAGCATAAGCAATTACTTTTCTTTCTTGCATCAGAATACATCCAAGGCCCTTTCTTGAAGCATCGGTGTAAACTACCAATCCTTCATTACCACTAGGAATTGTGAGAATAGGAGTACTAGTCAATCTTCTTTTTAACTCCTAAAAACTTTGTTCACATTCATCACCCCATTTAAATCTCACATTCTTGGTTATCTTGGTGAGGGGGTTAGTAATTCGAGAAAACCCCTCCATAAATCTCCTATAATAACCTACCATGCCCAAGAAACTTCTAACTTCTATTACATTTGTTGGTACTTCTCATTTAACTACTACTTCAACTTTCTTTGGATCAACAGAGATGCCCTTTCCTGAAATCACATAGCCTAAGAAAGCAACTTCATTTAACTAAACTCATATTTACTGAACTTTACATATAACTTCTTTTCTCTTAGTATGGACAATACATTTCTATAGTGCTCCTCATGCTCTGGATTATTCCTTGAATACACCAATATATCATCAATGAATACGATAACATAATATCCAAGTGTGGATGAAATATCCTATTCATTAATTCCATGAAAGTTGCAGGGGCATTAGTCAAACCAAAAGGCATTACTACGAATTCATAGTGACCATACCAAGTTCTGAAAGCTGTTTTAGGGATATCTTCTTTTTTTATATTCAATTGATAATAACCTGACCTCAAATCAATCTTGGAGAGTACTCGTGCACCCTGCAATTGATCAAACAAATCATCAATTCTGGGTAGAGGATACTTATTTTTTATCGTCACCTGGTTCAAATGTTTATAATCAATACAAAGCCTCCATGTTCCATCCTTCTTCTTAACTAACAGTACTGGAGCACCCCATGATGAAACACTGGATCGAATAAAACCTTTATCTAATAGTTCTTGTAGTTGCTTCTTCAATTCTTCTAGCTCGAGTGGTGCCATTCTATAGGGAGGCTTGGATATTGGTGTTGTTCTAGGGACCAAATCAATAGCAAATTCACTCTCTCTATCTGGAGGTAACCAGGCAAGTCATCTGGGAATACATCAGGGAACTCTCTGACTACCGAAATTTTATTTAGATAAGCTACTTGATTTAAATTCTTCTTTACGCATATAATATAGCAAGAACAACCCTTTTGCATAAATCGTTGAGCTTGTAATGTCGATATTAGGCAAGGAAGTGAGTCATGCCTAATACCCTCAAAATAAAAGATAGATTGATCTGGTATGCAAAAAGTAATTATTTTTGTATAGCAATCCATACTAGCATGATAGGAAGATAATCAATCCATACCAAGTATAATATTAAAGCCCTGAATCTCAAGGAGAACTAAATCAGCAAGGAGTTCATGTTCTCCGATAAAAATCCAACAAGACGGATAAAGCAAGTTTGTTGTCAAAGTATCCCCAACTGTATAGGTACATACAACTCATAATCCAATGGTTTAGGTTGAATGCCTAAGTGACAAGCAAAAGTTCGTGAAACAAAAGATAGATTGGACCCGGGATCAAACAAAACCTTTGATTCTTATTAAAAATAGGAATGTCGATTAATGATTTGGAAGCTCAAGAATCATGTTCAGTGATGGCAGAAACTCTAGTATGGGCTGTCATTCTAGGTGGCAATGGCTCCTTCTTATTATTCAATGGGCAATCTTTTATGATCTAGTTTCCCACAAGCAAAACAGGCTCTAGTCACCCGAAAACACTTACATATTTCATGATTATATCCACATTCTGCATATGGCTGAGTTATCTGAGGTGGCTTTCCTTTCCCTAATCCAGACATCTTGACCCTCTTATTACGATTTTCATATTTATTTCCTCTCTTACTTTTGCTTGTAAACTTGTCCTTGTAGTTCTTACCCATAATTTCTTGTATCTCCTCCTCTTTCAATTATTAAGGCCTTTTCTATCACATCAGCATATAAATGAAGTTTTAAGGTTGATAACCGACTCCCTATCATCGGTCTTAGACCTCTCTCAAATCTTTTTGCCTTCCTAATTTCATCATCGGTCATGTGAGTGACAAATCTGGAGAGTTCAGTGAATTTAACTTCATATTTTGCTACTGTCAAGTTTCCCTATATGAGATTTAAGAACTCCAATTCCTTATGTTCCCTGATACAATCTGAAAAATATTTATCATTAAACTTTTCTATGAATACTTTCCAAGTAATGAGCTCATACCTGATTTCACTTATTCTCTTCATTGTTTTCCACCAATGTTTAGCTTCCCCTTCCAACATGAAAGTGGTAAAAGGAACCTTCTGATCTTCAGGACAATTTAATACGTCAAATATCTTTTCTATTTGTATCATCCATTGTTTAGCCATCATTGGATCAGGTTCATCGCTAAAACTTGAAGGACTAAGCTTTTTGAACTGTTATATTCCCAATCCAGCCTAAGTTGATGTCGTAACTTTATTATTTCCTCCTTGTTGGACTTGTTGTTGCATCACATGTGTCATAGCCTCAAGTGTTCTCATGATCCCGCTCAACTGATCAGAAATTGATGCAATAAGAGAACTCAATGACCTCGTTATCCTTACTTCCTAAAAATCATCAAAAGAGAAATTTTTGTCAATCACTCTATAATAGTCACTAAACCTTAGATATATTACACATCTAGCTTATCAACAAAAATATCTTAATGAACCTCAAATTATGCTCTGATACCATCTCTATCATGCCTCTCGAATCATGTCATATTCAAGAGGTGTGACCTTGTCTTAAAATCGATATTATTATAATTCATCACAATTCAATCCAAGATCCAAACTAATATTTGAGGATACGAAGAAAAACATACAGAGCCATTCAATCACTTTTATAAAAAAATAGTGCAGATTATAATTACTCTTCACATTCTCCTAATAAGTCACACAACTAATCCAAAACCAACGTAACTAAATATAATCACATTCATAAAGTCCACCAATACAATAAAATCTATATGACTTTGAAAATAACCATATACCACCACTTCATATATTATACAGCAAGTTTAACATTCTAAGATCTCAAAACAAGAGGGTAATTTTAAGACCTTTATAAAGTTACCCTACTTCAAAATATGTCTATAACTTTACATTAGACATAAGGTATACCACATACAATGATAACATATTATCTAATAAAGATTTAGCCCAAGAACTTTAGCCTCGTATCGAGTATTTCAATAAATACCAAGCTAACCTGAAGAAGATTAGATAGTAACAGAGTGAGCTAAGAAGCCCAACAAATATCAAACAGGTTCAAGGCAACGAAAGGTGTTTACGAATTGAATCTGATATCAAAATGCAAGGCAGGGAATACAAAAGTTTTCACATTTAACATCAAATTAGATTCAAAACCATAAGGTTCATCTCGTTCGAAGCATACTTAAATCTATAACAATTTGGAAAAGGCAATTGGAGCATATATGACAATCAGAAGCATTTTGGTATGTATCAATGTCATACGAAGTTTTAAGTGCATAACGATAACACATGAAACACTTCTGAACATGTTAAGAAAAAAAATAACAAACTTAAGATCGTATGTCACATTTGAAGTTAGATGCATATCATTCCTATCCAAAGCATAATAGGAAATACATAAGAAATACTTTGGAGAACATATCAAATAAAACATAGAGGGTGAAGTGGGATTACAAACATAATGTGGTTCATCCATTACTGAATGACTACCATACATAAGTCTCCCACGTCTGGGAGCTCCATCCACCCACATCTGAGTGAAGTTATAAGGGGCTGGCAGAGCATCGCGGGCTCTAAGTATAACTCTCTTTACAATTTCTGACAAAGGTTCACATTATCCCATAAACACCCGAGTACAAAAGGACATGAGCAATGAATTTGGCATATATCAGAAGTACATACAGAACAATAAATCATACATATGCCTAAATAAAATAATATGCTGTAATATTAATTAATACATAACATATTCAGATATGTAAGGAAATCAAAGACATGAGCATCAGAGATTTTAGTTTTGAAATGGATGAAGCAAGTATAGGGAGAATTGATATGATTCCGTATTATGGCAGAATTCAAAAGGTAAATTGAAAAGTTATTTAGATAATCAAACATGCCCGAAATTACTCAAAATATGAGCCTATTTTCTAATGAATTAAGTTTTACATGAATCAGAGACTCTAACAGGGAGATATAAATAATCCAATGATGAAAGGTCAGAAGCTACATATTCTGTTTTATAGATTACATATGCTTAATAGAAGTAAACATTTGGGCTACCAAATGAACTCCAAATTCTTCAAATTTGGTTTCAAAAGAAAGATCTATGAATCTATTTTTGAAGGATTTATATGAAACCAAGGTTTGCACTAAAAGTTACAACTTGAACAAGGCAGACAGGTCATAGTCTCTAAAATATTACATATTCACACTTTCGCAGCCAAGCAAAAGAGATTTCGGATTTGTTCTAAATTTTTCTCATAATTAAAGTAAGAATAAGGATAAATTTCAGTAGAAGGAAGATAGAATATTTGCCTTTGAAAATTTTGATCCTAAATGTTGGATCTAATTAAAATCTCAAAATCCCAAAATCTTTTTTTATCCTCTTCCTTCTCTTCTTCTTCTTCTTCTTCTTCTTCTTCTTCTTCTTCTTCTTCTTCTTCTTCTTCTTCTTCTTCTTATTCTTCTCAAAGTTTACGTTGCAGCCAAATCCCTTTTCTTCTCTAATTGCTAATTGTTTTAGCTAACATATGAGTTGTTAGGTGGCAAGTATGTATGTAAGGTGGTTATGTATCACCTATGCACATAAATAAGTGGCACCACTTTAAACTTACTAGAGACACATGTCCTCCCCAATTTTATTTTTTTTTAACTTAGTGTGAATCTTTCATAATTCATTTCATATTTTTACGATTCACATTTAGGTCCCTAGTAATAAACTTTTAATATAAAATTATTTAATCAAAAGAATTATTAAACAAATCCTCCAATTTATAATTAGGTCCTCATAAATAATTTAAAATATATCATTACAAATATTTTAGAAATGAGGGATTTTGCATCAGTGAACTCATTCTCCAATGAGCACCTATACTGTACCCTTAGTGAGCCACACGAGCGACTATGAGACTAGTCACCTCCATCATATAGAAAAATATATAGTACACTAATCTGTCTAGTTATCTCGATATATCTCTCGAGTAATCTATGATCGGGATTATTTAGGATTTGTGTTTAAATATGAATTAGTCTTATTATCATGATTTCATCATGATCCAATTGCCACTACATAAATCCAAGGACATTAAAATATATGCAACAGGCAACATAAATTGAGAATGTGTCAATAATAATTCATATCAATCCTCTACTCGTTGCAATCATCCAATATATATTTGTGAGTTCCACCTATCAAAACTCATTTTGGCTCAGTGAATTATTATCTCATAACAATTCACTTAACTCATTGACTATGGATGTACTAGGCTACTACACCATAGTGCCAAACGGTATAAGAGATTTAATCCATTAGACCTATCTATCCTCAGTTACTATATATATATAGTCCCTCATCCATCTAATATCCCAGAGACCATATATCGAGCATGGTACTATCAAGCCATATATGAAATTTGTCTGAGTCTCGCTATAGTCGGATTCTCCCTGAGAACTCCTCTCTCAATCTGAACAACCCTGGCTAGGGATTTGTCCTAGCGATAACACACAAGATATTTCTCTCATGATACTAAAAGTGGATGATCCTCTTTTGATACTCAATTACCTTCATATAGTTGGCTACCAATCTCGATAACCGATTATATCAGAACTAGAATTTTTCAGACTTATAAGTCCGAGTCAAAGAAAGGAGTACTCAAACAAAGCATCCTTGGTGTCTAAGTCTAAAGAATAGACACACAACTAGGACTACAGAATTACTATCTGATGATAGATATCATTAACCATCCAGTATTCCATAAGCAGATTAATTAGTGAACTTATTCTCAATGAGCACCTGTATTGTACCCTTAGTGTCCCCACACGAGTAGCTATGAGACCAGTCGCCTCCATCATATGAATGGGTATGCAATACACTAGTATGTTCGATTATCTAGATATCCCTCTCAAGTTACCTATGACTAGGATTATTTAGGGTGTGTTTAAAGGTGACTCAGTTTCATTATCATAATCTTATCACAATCCAATTCTCATTGCACAGATCCAAGGATATTACAGTATATGCAACATGCAACATACAATGAGAATATATCAATAATAATAATAAGCAAAAAGATCACGCAACGTGTCACACGTGCCATCACTCATATGATTGGCTTGTAATTTTTCAAAAGACAAGGTCGACACTATACTTTTTATTAAATATTTTAAAAATAATTTTCTTATTATTCAAATTTATGTCGATAATATTATTTTTGGTTCTACAAATGAATCCTTTTGTGAATCATTTGCTGAGAGTATGACCAAGAATTTGAAATGAGTTTAATATGTAAATTGATATTTTTCTTAGGATCATAAATTAAGTAAACGATCGAATTTTTATTATTAAACTAATTATACTGTGGATCTATTAAAATAGTTTCATATGGATAGTGCTAAGGCTATTAAGAGCATCTCTACCAAATTAGATATGAACAATTGTTAGAACCCTAGTTGAGTCGGGTCCTAGTCGATTGAGTCGAGTCCTTAAATTAGGCCTTATTGGCCAACCTAGACTTGACATTAGGTCGGCTAGGAGAAGATTTGAGTCCATTATAATAAATCAGCCCAAATCCTAGCAGGGTTAGGATTTGAGTGAATTGGAGTTAGGTTAAGAGTCAGAGTTAGATACGGGTTAAAGTCAATTATGTCATGAATGTAATAAACCATAATCTAGCTGCCACCCCCTAGTAAATAAGTGGTTGGCTAGGGTTAGGGAGGAGTCCTTATGGGATGAGAGTCTCCTAGCCCCTCCTCTTAAGAGAGCCTGATTAGGGGTTGCTTCTTAGAGAAAGGATTAGAGTTGTTGGAAGTAGGAGTTGCTTCTTAGAGTTGGAGTTGGAGTTGTTGGAAGTAGGAGTTGCTTCTTAGAGTTGGAGTTGTTAGGAGTAGGAGTCTTGAGTAGGAATCATATTATGAGTTAGGGTTTAGAAGCCCTATAAATAGCCTTGTAATCAACCATTTTTCAACATCAGGAGATCAATATCCTTTCAGCCATTGTGCAAAAAACTGAGGGAGGAACCCCTATAGAGTTCCAAGGAGGTCGATCACCTATAGAGATCACCCCAAGCTTAGAATCCGCAAGGGTTCTAACACTTGGTATTAGAGTAGCATTCTTGGCATATCATTGCCCTTCCACAACTGTCCATCATCCCTCCATAGCCGCCCAAGCAATTCCCATAATTGCTTAAAGATCGTTGCCAAATTCTATCATCATCTCCACTACCACAGATTATCATTTAATCTCCCCGTGAATTGTAATAGGTTCTGGTTTCCTACCTTACTGTTACTATAATATAGTTATCCTTATTCCAAAAATATCAAAAAATTATCCCTATCTTGCTGCATAAACTTTTCATCATAAAGTTTCGATCTCTACGACGAAAGTTGCCTGTAGAATTTCAACTGCATAGCACTGCCTATTTGATCTTGCTATTGCGATTTTTCTATCCAATCTTCCATGAGTTTTTTATAACAGCTTTGGCACTCTTTAACGGCATATTTTTACGTTGATCTTTTACGTCCAAACTACTACACTTTAGACGTAAAAATATGTCGTAGTACCTTCCTGTGATCTTTGATCTTGCCAAATTTTTTGTTGCCATTTTCTTCCATAAAATTTTTGACAGTATTATCTCTCCCTTATCTGTGGATTCCCCTTAAGCTTTACTTAAATCCTTATTTTGGATTGCTGGGAAAAATTGGATCTATACTATTGAAATTTTTTCGATGAAAAATTTTGCTACTGTACCTTTGCCTTTCTTCTTCTCTCGACCCACCAAACCCTAACCATCTTGCTGCCACCAACCAATTGGTAAAGTTATGATCTAATGTGCATATGAGTAATGCAGGACTAGCTTCGATCAAGGAGAAGCAAATTGATTAAAGCAAGAAGAATCTTATTGGGCCAGAGTGAAACATGTCAGAAGATTGGTCGATGTATCGGCAGGAGGTTTCGTGTCATGAGTTTGGGCATCGGGATAGAAGGATCAAATATTACACCAAGGAGATCAGATGTTATGGAGGTCAACATGCTGATTAGGTAATACATCGTATGAGAGGACGATGCGCTGAAGGGTCGGACGAAGCATCGGATGAACCAATGACAAGTCGGACAACATGTGATTCATTCTTTGCAATAATTTATGTAGATCAAAATAGTTTAGAGTTCTAATTGAGTTGGTTTTGAATGTAATTAGGCTAACTTAATTAAAGTCTCATTGGGTCATAATTAAGCCTTAATTAAAATTGATTTGTGTACATTAGGAGGATCATTTCGTTGACTTGGGAGAAGGTACTACTAGGTCAAGAGATGGTATAACCCAAAGTATGAAAAGTATTATACTTTTTCGGGGTTCTTGGATGGTGGTACCATCGACTCTCGATGGTAGTACCACCAGGCGATGGTAGGTACACCTATTTCGGGCAGTGGTACCACCAGAGCCTAGATTCTCGGGCTTTGTTTGGTGATGGTACTATTTGGTGCCAATGATGGTACCGTCACTTAGGGATTTGAATTTTGGTTTCAAGATTTGAAATCATTTGGGGTCTACAAATATTCAAGGTATTCTTCGTGGAGTAGCAAGAACTGAGATCATAAACTTGAGGTTTATAATTAGAAAACCTTGTTAAAAAGTTGAGTTCCCTTCTACAAAAGCCTAGAGATTGTTCTAAGGGAGAGTATGAGTGAATACTTGTAAAGGGTTACAAAGGTTCTCTCCTGAGCTTGAGAAAAGGAGAAAGAGTTATAAGGGCTAGTTGATCTTCACCCATTAGAAAAAGATCAATAGTAGAAGTTGGTGTCCTCAAGTGAAGAGGAATCGAGAATGGAGTAGATCACGTGGACCTACTCGGTTTCAAAGCTAAGTTTTACTTATTTGGTTTAACACCCAAAAGTGATTAAATAGCTTTTGCTAACAATCAAGAGGATTTATCTATCACTTGTCCTCTTGTGTTCAATGGGACAGACTACACGTATTAGAAAACTCGAATGAGAATTTTTTTGCTTTCTATGGATTTTACTTTATAGAATATCATTGAAAATGATTTTCAAAAGTCTTCTAAACCAATGAACGAATGAAATGATTTGAAGAAGTCTTTCTCTTTAAATGTTAAAGCGATGAACCCTTTATTTTGTGCTCTAGATAAAAATAAATTTAATTATATTTCGTCTTGTGAAATTGTACATGAGATTTGGCATACTCTTGAAATCACACACGAAAGCACAAGTAGAGTTAAAGATTCTAAAATTAATCTTTTGATACATAGTTTTGAATTATTTTGAATGAAACTAACTGAAACCATTGGAGATATATATACTCATTTTGCGAATGTTGTCAATGGTTTTAAATCACTTGGCAAAAGTTTTCTAACCTCGAACTTATTAATAAAATTCTAAGATCCCTTCCTTAAAATTGGGATCCAAAAGTCATTGTCATACAAGAAGCAAAAGACTTAAACTGTTTTCCTCTTAAAGAACTTATTGGGTCATTAATGACCTATGAAATTACATGTATGGCATATGATGGATATGTTGAATCTCATATTTTGATGATGAAATCAATTGATGGGTTTTATTATCTAACATGTGTGTTAGATATGAGTGATGCATGATTAACTACGATAAGGCAATACAATCAAATGTTGGGCCAGAGTCAAGTTTGGGCATCGGGCCAGGGTTCGGACGATACAATGGGAACTCATCGGGAGATCATCGGAAGCTTGCCGAAGGTATCGGGGACTTGCCGGGAGTTCACTGGAAGCTCACTGAATGTATCAAGGGCCTTGCTAGGAGTTCGCTGGATGCTCGATGAGGGTGATCGGGGGCTTATTGGAAGTTCGCTGGGAGCTCACGAAGGTGATTGGGAGTACGTCGGGAGCTTGCCGAAGGTGATCGAAAACTTGCCAGGAATGCACTGGGGGTTCGCTAGAAGATGATCGAAACTTGTCGGAAGTTTGCCAGAGGTTGTCGGGAAGATCATCGGGAGTTAGGAAAGTCACTTGACACATTGGTCAAATTGATTGTATTTGTATGCCTTAGTATGTTATAGTTAGCATCAGTTTGGTTTAGAGTCTAAGTTGAGTTAGAATTAGAAGAAATTTAAATTAACTCAATATGAGGCAATCAGGTCCACTTTGGGTTGGATTTGAGTTTAGGTTGAGCTCATTTTGTTGACCTAAGAAGGGGTCAACATGAGGTACGAGTCGGGTATGTAAGAGTATGAAAAAAGTGGCTTTTGTGAGATTCCTGGTGGTAGTACCACTGGTGGGCGGTGGTAGTACACCCAGGTGGTGGTAGTACCACTCAAGCGATGGTAGTACCACTATCGCCCCTGTTTTAGTGGTGCTTTCGATGGTAGTACCATTGGTGCTAGCAGTAGTACTGCCAGTACCTGGATTTTTCGGGATTGGTTGGGTTTTGGCTCGATTTTTGAAGTCAATTGAGGTCTATAAATACCCATGTTTTCTTACTTGGAGAAGTAAAGAGTGGTGAATGAAAAAGGAAGAAAATGAAAAGGAAAGTGAGAAGTGTAAAGGTGTGATCTTCACCCGAAAAAGGTCATTAGTGGACACCGACGGGCCTCAAGGAGGACTCCGAAAAGTGAACGTAGGCAAGTTTTGGCCAAACCACTATAAACTGTGAGCCTTCCTTAACTTTCCTTTTTGAATTTACCTGTTCTTGCTCGAGCTTTCTTTAAGCAAGATCGTAATTTAGCATTGATTGCCCATGTATTCAACTTAAATAAAATGCTTTCGATTTTTAATTTTATTTCGAGCAAGTATTTCTAAAAATAAGGTTTTCAACACTCAAACTAAGGTCCTAACAGTTGGTACCACGTTGTACTCATTGGATTAACACCAAGTGAGTAAATGATTTATTATGGCATTGACGAGGGTCAATACATCACAAGTCCTCCTCCTATATTCAATAGGACAGACTACACCTCTTGAAAAATTTGAATACGTATTTTCTTGATTTCATTATATTTCGATTTATGATGTATTATCAAAAATAATTTTCAGAAGTCATACAATCAAATAATTGATTGGAATGATCATGAAAAGCATATGTTTTCTTTAAATGTCAAAGCTATGAATGCTTTGTTTTCTACTTAAAAAAAAAAAATGAGTTTGATCGACTTTTTATATGTGATTCGGCTTTTAAGATTTGGCATAAATTGGAAATGACAAATAAAAGCACGATTACACTAAATGAATCATTAAATAAAAATACTTGTAAAAATGAATTTGAAGAACACCTTCTAAAAAACAGGAAGGAAATTACTTTGAGAACACAAGAACAAGACCTTTCAAAGAACAAAAAGGATATTAAACTAAGAACAGAAGTACATCACCTTCCAAATGACTGAAAAGAACTAGAACTTATAACAACATATGACTCGTCGAGTAAAACCTCGAGTGACAAGAACTTTAAACTTTTAACAAATAAATCAAAAAAATTATAAATAAAAACCATAAAAATAAACTTAATTGAGACAAAACCTCTTGCTGTAAATGCAAGAAGCCAAGATACTTTAAAGATGAGGAGTATAACCAATAAGTGAAAAATCTTACGCTCGTGGCCAACCATGATGAGGTAAGTAAGCCACATGAAAGTTCTTTTACTTTTAATGAGTTATTAAGTTCTTTTGATGAGCTTTATAATGATTTTAGAAAGATTAGCAAATCCTATAAACTACTTAAAGAAGAGCATGCATCACTAGTTAGTAAACTTGAAGAAATGCATAAAGTAGCACCATCACACAATTTATGCACTAAATATAAAACTTTAGAGAAACTTAGAAAGGAAAATATTGTATTGCAACAAAAGTTAAAAAAATTTAAAATAGAGAATAAATCTCTAAACATAATCCTTATAAATGAGGATCATATTCATCAACTACCATTGTTAGAAGACCCACATTATATTCTTCACCGAAAAAAATGTATTATTTTTGTGATATATGTGGACACTTTAATTATAAGTATTCATTTAGTAAATATAGTTCACATAAATTAATTTAGGCTCCTAAGGGAACGATAAATGACCTAAAGTCATTAGAGAAAAATGAGAAGAAGATTTCTTGAGGGACCAAACTTAAATATATACCTAAATCAAAACCTCTCATATTATAAAGTTACCTCCTATAAAAATTAGGAGTACTAAATAATATTTTAAAAGTATATGCTCAACGTATCACTTATCAAAGTTCGAAAGTTCATTATTTGGTTTAACTCATGTTTACTATAGCATTGACAGAGTGAGTTTGAAACTTTATCTAATTTTTTTTAAGACATTAATTAGCTGACACCAAAAACTTTATTTAAACTTTATCATGTGGTCTTTAACGTTTGCGACATAAACTCCATGCACCAAAAAAAGATGAAGGGGAGTGTGAAGCGCGCAACACGTGGTCCCACTCTCAATCAAATCGGGATAGAACTCGCTGGTGTGAGGTGGTGGAGATGTGACGCGTTGCCTTACGACTTTTGGAAGCGCAGTGGCTGTTACATTGAAAGCGAGAGAGAGAGAGAGAGAGAGAGAGAGAGAGAGAGAGGAGAAGGATTTGCCTGTTTTCACGATAGTACACACCAAAACTGGGGTTTCTTCTCTTCTTCGATTTTGTCATGTGGTTAAACAAATCTGACAAGGTGAAGATTTTGTCTGTCCTCTCTCAAGAGAGAGAAGAATCATTTTTTTTTTCTTTTTTATTACCTTCCATTCTTCATTTGAAAGCACCTTCTTATTTTATATGTTTCTCTTATCATAATAAATTAGCGTTAAGTTCATGATCGCAAAATCACATCATATTAGATCCACCCGTCGAGATTAAAAAGTTCAAAACCTCAACTTAAATAATCTCATCCAATAAATTTTTACTACCTCAATATTGATCCGATAATATATCAATATCATGTTAGCATAAAAACTATAATTATGTAAACTATTATGTGAAAAAATATTATGTCGGGATTGAAATAAAAAAATACGAGATCTATTTGCCATGAAGAGCACCGCATGTCAGATCTGAATAACGTCGAATATCGATCTGGAAGGAAAACTAAACTAGATATAGACCCCTTCTCCTCTCTTCCTATCCTTTCACAGGACCACTGTAATTGATGATTTTAAGGAGATTGAGAGAATAACTGTAATCTCTCTAACTTTATTGTCGTTCTGTACATATCCGTGCATTAGGTTTATAGTAGGTCCTGTCCATTTATAGGCGAGAGCAGAGGGTCTAGGATAAGTTATTAGGAGAGTTCCTTCCATCAAGGGCATCCCCTAAAATATCTCAATATAATATGGACTTTATTTAATATTGACTAATATCTTTTATCAGAATCCAAATAATCCATAATATATCTTATTCAATTAATAAAAGGCCACATAAACTTACATTCTCCCACTTGGCCCATTAATTGATAAAATATAAAAGATATCCAAAATCAAAATAAATAAAATAAAATTTATTTAAAAATAATTTTATATAATTGGATTCTGAAAATTTTGAAAAGTATTTTATACATGGCCATGATTTTAAAAATAAGCCAATAAGTCCAATAAGCACAATAATACTATATTCAGTCTAACTATTAATGTGAGTCATAGTGGTTGTATATCATCAATGCCACACTTCCTTCTATGTACTACAACACTGTTAGTCTTTCCTTATATAGTCTATAATGAGCCCTGTAATTTATCTTGTCAAGACAATCCTATTTCTTATATTCAACCATAATATGCATAATAACAAACACAAATAGGATAACATAAATAAATAACTTTAATTATGCAAAAAATATCAATAATAGCATCCACTTAAATATGCATCACCATATCCTTTATGGCTTGCTCACAAGCCTCATTCTAAGAACATATTCTTTAAATGTTTTACACTGTAAAACTTTAGTAAATGGATTAGCAATCATCATAGTGGTGCTCAAAATTTCAATTGACACTTGTTGTTTTTGGACTATTTCCCTAACCAACAAGTACTTTATCTTAATATGCTTGGAACCACTAGAGTACTTGCCATTTTTTGAGAAGAAAACTGCTACAGTATTATCACAAAATATCTTCAGCGGCTTGGCAATTGAGTCGACTACACCAAGTCCTGAGATAGAATTCAGCAGCCATAAAGCTTGATTTGTGGCCTCAAAGCATGCCACAAATTTAGCTTTCATCGTAGATGATATAATAGGTAATTGTTTTATACTTTTCCAAGAAATTACCCCACCAGCCAGCATGAACACAAATCCTGAAGTGGATTTTTTGCTATCGAGGTAATTTGTAAAATCAGCATATGAATATCCCGTTACTTCAAGCTGATCTGATTTCCTATATGTGAGCATATAATCTTTTGTCCCTTGCAGATATCTCATTACTTTCTTTGCAGCTTTCCAATGTTCCATTCCTGGGTTACTCTGGTATCTACCGAGCATTGCCTCTGTAAGGGACAAAAGATTATATGCCTCTGTAAAACTGATATCTGGCCTTGTACAGGTTTGAGCATATAATAGACTTCCAATTCTGCACCCATAAGGAATATTCTTCATTTGAACCCTTTCTAAGTCATTTTTTGGGCACTGATTTTGGCTGAATTTTTCACCTCTAGTAATAAGTGTATCATTGGCTTTACAAATCTGCATATTAAACCTCTCCAAGATACGATTAATATAACATTTCTAAGATAATCCTAACAAACCTTGAGATCTGTCCCTGAATATCTCAATGCCAATAACATAGGATGCCTCATTCATATCAACAATCTTAAAATTCTTGTTGAGAAATATCTTAGTTTCATGCAACAAACCAAGATCACTACTGGCAAGCAATATATCATCCACATATAAGACCAATATAATAAACTTACTCCCACTAACCTTCAGATATATGCACTGATCAATAGTGTTTTCCTTAAATCCAAAGGAAGTAATAGTATCATGAAACTTTATATACCATTATCTGAAAGCTTGTTTAAGGCCATAAATGGATTTATTATGTTTGAAAGCACAACTTTCCTTTCCCTTTTCTATGAATCCTTCAGGTTGTTCCATATAGATTTTCTCATCTAGATCCCCATTCAGAAATATTATTTTCACATCCATCTGATGTAACTCAAGATCATAATGAGCTACTAATGTCATGATGATTCTTAATGAGTCCTTTCGAGAGACTGGAGAAAAGGTCTCATGGTAGTCAATGCCCTCTTTCTGAGAAAAACCTTTGGCCACAAGTTTGGCTTTATATCGTTCGATATTGCCCACCGAGTCGTGTTTAGTCTTAAAGACCCATTTACAATCGACTCTTTTATAATTATTAGGCAATTCAACGAGTTCCCAGACACCATTTTGGTCCATTGATTTTAACTCATCTTTCATTGCATCATACCATTTTTTAGAATCATTACTTTCTATGGCTTGTGAAAATGATAAGGGGTCTCTTTTCATTCCTATATCAAAATCTAATTCTTGCAGATATACTACATAATCATCAGAAATGACATGTTTCCTTTTTCTTTGAGATCTTCTCAAATCTGTCAATTGTGATTGTTCTACAAGACTTTCAGCGGCGACATCAACATAATGTGAGAATTTATCAATGTTATTTTATTGTTCACCCTCATCAATTTTCTCATTGATTTGAGGAATGATAATTTCTTGAATATGGGATAATATAGGAGAAGAAGCCTAAATCTCCTCAATATCAAAATTAATCCTTTGAGACTTTTGACTCCCACTGATTTCACCATTTTCTAAAAATTTTACATTACCAAATTCTACTATCCTCATATTATGATTAGGGCAATACTACTTCTGGGTAACCAATAAAATATTCAAAAATTATTCTTGGATCCAATTTCTTTTCATGTGGATTGAATACTCTTATCTTTGCAAGACACCCCCAAATATGTAAATGTCTCAAACTGGATTTTCTACCAGTCCATAACTCAAATGGAGTTGATGGAACTGACTTACTAGGAACCATGTTCAGGATATACATAGCTGTCATAAGAGCATCACCCCCACATTGACTCAGGTACAGAGGAATAACTCATCATGTTCCTAACTATATCCATAAGAGTATGATTTTGCCTTTCAACAACACCGTTCTGCTGTGACACACCTCGTAATGCATACTGAGCACAAATACCCCGCTGTTCTAGGAATCTAGCTAAAGGACCAATATTCTGACCGGATTCATCATACCTGCCATAAAATTCACCACCCATATCAGATTTGATAATTTTAACTTTTTTATCTAATTGTCTCTCGACCTCACTTATGTACACTTCAAGAATGTCAACGGCCTGAGACTTTTCATGTATTAGATAAACATAGCCATATCTGGACATGTCATCTATAAATGTGAGGAAATATCTTTCTCCACTAAAATAAGAAATATGGAGTGGTCCGCAGATATCAGTATGAATAATTTCAAGAAGTTCTTTACTTCTTGTGGTATTTTTTTTTGTATACTTAGTTTGCTTTTCTTTAATGCAGTTTATGCAAACATCAAAATCAGTAAAGTCTAAATTTTTTAAAATATTATCATTCACTAATCTTTCAATTTTTCTCTGGAGATATGCCCCAAACGTCTATGTCAAAATATAGAAGATCTTTCATTATTGGAATTGTGTTTCATTCCAATACTTGATTGCAGGGTCAATAATATATTTACAAACTCAAGATTCAAATTAATTTTGTATAAACCATCACATATAATTCTAAAATTAACTTTTATTGAATCATAAAATATATTGAGTTTACCATTACCAAAAGAAACACAATATCCTAACTCATCAATTCTAGACAGTGAAATTAAATTTCTAAAAATTGTAGGAACAAAACATGTGTCTTTCAGATCCATTAGAAGACCCGTCTCTAGGCGTAAGCGATAAGTCCCTACTGATACCACTATTGCTTTGAGACGATTTCCCATAATTATGAATCTTTCATGTTCTTTTGGTTTTCGGATTGAAAGGAATCCCTGCATATTATTAGTAACATGAGTTGAAGTGCCAGAATCAATCCATCATATATTAGAAGGAACTTCTGCAATGTTTGATTCAAAATATCCAAAGGTTGAGTTTATACCTTTCTTTTCGAACCAAGTCCTACGTTTAATACAGTCCTTCTTTACATGTCCTTTCTTACCACAAAAGAAGCACTTTACTGTAATAGCTTTCTTTTTAATAGTCTGTCTAACACTTCCAGACCCGGTAAATTTCTTTGATGGATGATGCTTCGATTTTCTTTTCTTGTTACTAATTCCTTGAGTAGTTGTCAGTACATTATATGAATTTTCCTGCCTTAATCCTAATTCTTCCTGAACACACATACTAGTTAACTCATTCAAGTCTCACTTATCCTTATTTGTATTGTAATGAATCTTGAATGGGCCAAACTGAGAAGGAAGAGAATTAATAATGAACTGCATAAGGAAAGATTCATCAACATTCATTCCCAATGCCTTAAGTTTTGTAGCTTTGTCAACCATATTGAGGATGTGATCCTGAATTCCTCGAGTACCATCATACTTAACTATAGTCAGTTCTTTCATTAATGCCAATGACTTATCAACAGATTTAAATCTATCTTCAATATCCTTTAAATATTCACGTGCGCTAGATGCAACCGGTAATGAAGTCTTTATATTATTTGCAATTGTCATTCTTATGAACATTAAACTGAGCCTCTCAGATCTTTCCCAAGCCTTCATTTCATTGACTTATTCAACAGTACTTTTGTCAGTTAATTCTACGGGCTTTTCAACAATCAATGTCAAATCAAGATCTGATACGCCCAATGTAAATTGCATATGCTCTAACCATTCTGAATAATTTGATCCAGAGAGTAGAGAGACACTAGAAGCATGAGAATGTATGGACGAGATTACCACTGCAGAATATAAAATAATATTAATGCTTTGAGTTTTACCAAAATATGATGAACTATTGATATCATCAATATTTAATCTTTGGGTAAAAATATTGACATATCTAGTGTTCACTCAAGATCATTTATGGAGGACCGATACCATCCTTGTGGAATAGTTTTGCTACATTTGGGTATACAATTCTAAACTACAATGATATCCAAAATAGTATCATCTTACCCCATCACATAATTATTTGAAATAGATTATCCTTTGGGATTATCTAAATTTCCTAATTATGCATGTAATTTTGAATATTATTTCCTTAATATCATTGAGGACTTGTTCCTTAATGTAATTTTATAAATCATTGATCTATGCTACTTTGGTGACTACAAGACCAATGCAGTAATATAAAATATAAATTAAATTATCCTATAAATGATAAGACTTTAATTATATTTCATATCCTATAAGCCTACCATCTCAAGCTACTTTGACAGCTACCGATCAGGTATAACTTAAGGAGATGAACTACAAATAATATTCATCAAGTTCATTTGAACTAATTTATGCTGAGACAGTCCAATAATAGGATAACAACCATAATAATTATTGAATACTTAATCAGCGAAAAAAACTTGCATGAAAAATAAATATTATTTCATAATTCCCAACATATTCATGTAAATAACTAAATAAATATCCAAAAACCAATAATTGGATTCGACACATGCAATTAATAATTCATATGAGAAAACTATAAAGAAATAATAATTTATAATTTTTTAATTAAACTAATTACTTTTATTTAATTGGAGAAGTCCATAAGTCCAATTAAATAAATTGATCAAAATAAAATATAATCAATGATTAATCAAAATATAATCATGATTAACTTTTATTAGATTATATATTGATCAATTTTATAATTAAGAAAATAAATCATACTTTCTCAATTTTAAAATGGCAGAACTATAATTTTAAAAGAACATAAAAAAATTACAGAAATTTTTTTTAAGGGTAAAAATATTATAGGATTAATAAAACATAGAAAGGGTAAAACTGTAAATAATCTTATTCAATCGGAGGATAAAACTGTAATTTCGGTGAATGACAAAACTGTAATTTAAGCCTAATGGTAAAATTGTAATTTTTTACTTAATGGTAAAATTGTAATTTTTCCTTCAAGGCAAAACTATAATTTTTTTAAGAAAAACCCTAATTTTTCCCCTTCTGCCGGCCGCCGACCGCTAGGACTCAACCGCTGACATGCGGTTGAAGCCGGTGGCGTGCGAGGCTGCCGCTTGCGCGGCCTCTACTGCACGCGGTGGCCGCTTGCCTGCGCGGCTATTGCCACCGCGGCTGCAGTCAACCGATTGTGGCAAACCCGCGTGTGGCCCTTGCTGCGCGCGGCTGCCTCGGCGTGCAGCCGTCGCTTGATGTGATCGCCGCCATCTCTGCCCTGTGCGTATACGCTGCTAAGTGTAGCATTGCCATAGGCAGATTCGACAAAAAAACACAGCAAGATTGCTGCATCTTTTCCACGATGCACAACCATCAAGAATCATTCACAAGCAAACAATTGAATTTAACAGATCGGAACATACATCAATAAAATATTTAGATCAATGCATCGTACATAAAAATAATAGATCTAATATTTTTGATCTCAAAACCTAGGCTCTGATACCAATTGTTAGCATAAAAACTATAATTATGTAAATTATTATGCGAAAAACTATTATGCCAGGATTGAAATAAAAAATACGAGATCTGTTTACGATACGTACCTTTAGATGTCATCTGACTAAGATCCGATTAGATCTTCAAGAGCACCGCTTGTCAAATCTAAATAACCCGAATATCGATCTGCAAGGAGAACTAGAATGGATCTAGACCCCTTCTCCTCTTTTCCTATCCTTTCACAGGACCACTGTAATTGATGGTCTTGGGGAGATCGAGAGAATAACCGTAATATAATATGAGCTTTATTTAATATTGACTAATATCTTTTATCATAATCTAAAATTTAAATTTATTCTTTATTCAAGTTTATCATGTTCAACAAATCTGACAATGTCAAGATTTTGTCTGTCCTCTCTCAAGAGAGAGGAGAATCATCTTTTTTTTTTTTTTTAATTCTTTTTTTCTTTCCTTCCATTCTTCATTCTAAAGCACCTTAGTATTTTATATGTTTCTCTTATCGTAATAAATCAGCGTTACGTTCATGATCGCAAAATCACATCATGTTAGATCCACTCGTGGAGATTAAAAAGTTCAAAACCTCAACTTAAATAATCTCATCTGATAAATTTTTACTGCCTCAATATTGATCCGATAATATATCAATATCACTTATTAGAAGTTTGAGATAGCTTTTATGAAAATGTCAAACTTAGCTACTAAAGATGCCTGCGTTCCGTTCTCGTCTTTATCATTAAAATAATCAATAGATTGGTCGACTTGAAATGACACCATTAATGTTGTGCCCACGACTACCAGTTTGCAAACTAAAGAATCACACTTGAATGCCATCACCAAATGGTCAGACTCATCTAAATATTTAAATGCTTACGAAGAGAGTCACCCGATCCCAAATAGGGCAAAGTGTGCCATTTACTGCAGGAAACCCCATATGAAGCATGACTTTTGTCTAGGGTTTTGTTCGGTAGTTGGCCTCCTCCATACAAATTCCAATAATACATCTCAATTTATCAGATGCACGAGATCACCCACCCAATCCAATTCAATGAAAACCAATCCAATCCCCCACCCTTCAAATCTAGTCTCGTTTTACCAAAAACGTGAATCGTTTCATCAATCGGTCACTTTGTATTTTTCGTGTTCTTGAATTCGAATCTCAAATTTCATTCTATATATTTATCAAACATGGGAGGAGATCTAACTTGATCGATTGTTCATTTATGTTTAAGTATCTTGAGTCGCACAGTTTCGAGTCCTCAAATTAATATGTCAATTTTTCTATCGGGTCAAGTGATGACAATATGCGGAAGAAGTCACATCATTATAAAAAAAAATAGAAAAAAAGTTGAAGAGACAATTTCGTCTTTGACACGTGTGAATCAAGTACTATATATATATATATAATTTAGAAAAATGAATTAAAATCAGGCCATTAAACTTGGGAGACTGAGGTTGAGGTTTGCGGTGCTTAATCCTTTGTGTTGATCGAATTGTCATAATCCTATGAGTAGGAGTACAATTGGGATCGCAACTGAATTGTCTAGAATTGAAATCGAATCAAATCAATGTTTTGAGAGTTTTGAATCGAACAAAACCCAAGTGTTCTGAGGCCGTATGGTTCGATTTTGTGATCTTAGGAATTTGAATTGGAACTTGACGGTTCCAAAACGGATAAATAAATAAAAAAAGTAAGAATAAAATATTAATAGATTTATAAAGCCTAATGATGTAGATTTGAATTTTGATGAGACGATTTATTAATTTTTATCAATTAAAACCGATCGCTATAAGCAAAATCGAAACTAAACTAGCAGTAATCAGAATCAAGAGGTTCCCGAATCGGAACCATATGGAACTAATTTGATTTCGATTTCCAATTTAACAAAATTGAAATCAGAGATTTCGAAACCACAATGACCCCTACTTATGAGAATAAATCATAAGGTTTTTCACGCCCTCTCTAGATTTATTAGTGCACTTCTTTATGTGAAATTTAAATTGAACCAAACTTGGAGGCTCCAAAGTTATACAGCTCTGTTTCAGTTCTTAGAAATTGGAATCGGAATCGGAACTGACGGCTCTAAATCGGATGAATAAAATATCATTAAGTTGCACAGTGTAATGATTAATACCTTAATTTAAAGCCTAATGATGTGAATTTGAATTTTAATGGGGTAATTTATTATTTTCTTTATCAATTGAAACTGATGGATAGAATTAAAATCGAAAACTAAAGTAGCAGTAATTAAAACTAAGAGGTTCCCGAATCGGAACCATATGAAACCAGTTTGATTTCGATTTCCAATTTTAAATAACTGAAATCAGTGGTTTTCTCGAAACAATAGTGACCCCTACTTATCAGAATAAATCATAAGGTTTTTCTCGTCCTCTTTAGAGTTATTAAGTGTATATTTTTTCTCTATAAAATCTTATTAAAGAATACTTTAAATTTGCTTAAAAATGATCTGATAAGCCGGAAAACTAGAAAAAAAAACTCAGATCCGTCGTCATCCCTATTTCACGGCAGGATTGAGAACGATACCCAAAGCCGAACTCAAACGCAGCGAAGTGTGTAAACTGATACTTCTCTGTTCTAACTTGTCCCTCGCGAAAAAATCGACCACCTTCCTTCTCCTCTGTCAACACAGCACAGCACAGCTCACGTTCTCGTGTTCCACGTTCAGCTGTTCCATTGCAGCAGGAAGGCGACAGCTCCTCTCTCTCTCTCTCTCTCTGTTCTCCCAATCCCTCCCCACCCATCAAACCGTCCTCAGCATGAGCGGAGAAAAGTTGGACGAGCCGCTACGCAAAACCTCATGCTTTCCACGTTTATATGCCGACCCACACGTCATGCACAAAAGTGGTGAGACCGGTGAGCTTACACCCCACGCTTTCAGACCTCACTGTGGCGCAGCACATTCAAACAAGATTCACTCAATAGTGTGTGCTACATGAGGTCAACGCACCGAGTGCTGATGCAAGCCCAACCACGCTCTTATAAGTCCGACCTCAGTCTGCTTGTCTTGTCACCTACGATCGTTGAGCTTCTTCTTCGCCGAGCTCACAACACATCACCATGAACGTAGTACAGGAGTGGCCCGAGCCAGTCGTCCGTGTCCAGACCTTGGCCGATGCCCAGGTGATCCCCGAGAGATACATCAAGCCACCATCCGAGAGACCACACCCTTCTTCAGCGCCAGGCGGCGCAGGAAGCGTTCCCATCGTCGACCTCGGCGGCCTCAAGCGTGGCGCAGCGGAGAGGCAGGCGACCATGCTCGCCGTGTCGGATGCATGCATAGACTGGGGTTTCTTCCAGGTGGTGAACCACGGGGTGAGCTTGGAGCTGATGGCTAGGATGAGGGAGGTTTGGAAGGGGTTCTTCGATCTCCCCATGGAGGTGAAGCAAGCTTACGCCAACTCCCCCGCCACCTTCGAGGGCTACGGCAGCCGCTTGGGCGTCAAGAAGGGCGCCATTCTGGACTGGGGCGACTACTACTTCCTTCAGTTGTCCCCTCAGTCGATCAAGAACTACGACAAGTGGCCTTCCCTTCCTGCTTCCTTGAGGTATATATCCACGTAGATTCACAGAGATCCATGCATGCATGTTCCTCTACACTTTTCTGGTCTTCATCATCATCTGATGAACAGGGAAACGACTGACGACTACGGTGAGGAACTGGTGAAGCTGTGCGGTGTGATACAGAATGTGCTCTCGTTAACTCTAGGATTGGACGAAGGGTTCCTTCACAGGGAATTCGGAGAAGCTGGAGCAGGACTGAGAGTTAACTACTATCCCAGGTGTCCGCAGCCGGACCTCACCCTCGGCCTCTCCCCCCACTCCGACCCAGGAGGTCTGACCATTCTCCTCACCGATGACCATGTCAAAGGCTTGCAGGTGCGCAAGGGCGGCTCATGGATCACGGTGGAGCCGATTCCTGATGCTCTCGTCGTCAATGTTGGCGACCAAATCCAGGTTTGCTTCCTCCTATGTGGTTCATGTTTTTGCCTTTTATCTTTTCTCATCCGCATGCACGTCGATGTTTGTTTGATATATGAGGAAATGTTCTTAGAGATCCGATCGAAACAGTGCTCTTCCGAGTTGTAGTGTCCATCCACTGCATGCAGAAGCTGTGCGTGCATCGACACGATAGAATTCAAGCTCTAAGCTGTGCTTCCAAAATATGCCAAAACTGAGACAAAAAAGAAGGTTGTGCAAAATACTCGAAAATTTTGATACTAAATGCGACAAGTTTTCTCTCTTCCAATTAATACACTAAATGTAATCATAATATAATGCCATATATTAGTACACAAAATAAAATCACGAAGAACTTTGAAATATTTCAGATAGCCATATGTTTCATATGCGCGGGAGAAGCTTAAATATAATACCATTGTCTAAGTGTTTGTACACTTCATCCAAATAATATTAACATGCATGTCAAAATCCTTCTAAAAGAATCATCAAATAAAGAACAGGAGTGGATAGATAAGATTTGGATGGTAAATAAACATCAGGAAAGAAACTGGTGATTTGGATCGACAAGTCTATCTTCTACCTATTGTAAGGTAAGTGTCTAGAGAATGCAGCCACGTGCTCATCTCTCCTTCATCATGCCCTCCTTTCCATCTCTACCATGTTCTTCCTTGGTGATTTGACTGTTAACCTAAAGTGCTGTCAAAGCTTGATAGTTTTGTGCCATCATCTCTTTCTCTCTCTCTCTCTCTCTCCTTCTCCTTATCTTTCCAATCACAGAAACGAAACCATATGCTTTTTAATGCACCTCAAAAGTTGCTCTCATTGAGTTCATGTGTTCTAGCTGTCTGTGTGTGAGATGGAGAGGAAGAGAGAGAGAGAGAGAGAGAGAGAGAGAGAGAGAGAGGCTTTGATTACTTGGGAATTGCATGCTCTTCTTGGCCACGCAGGTGCTGACGAATGGGACGTATAAGAGCGTGGAGCACCGGGTGGTGGTGAATGCAGTAACGGAGAGGCTCTCCATGGCTTTCTTCTACAACCCCCAAGATGACTTGCTTATCCACCCTGCCAAAGAGCTTGTGGCAGATGACACATACCCCATGTACAAGCCGAAGACCTTCAAGGAGTACAAGCTGTGCATGAGGATGTTGGGTCCTCGTGGGAAGACGCTGGCCGACGCTATGAAAGCTACTTAATTAATAAGCATCAGAATAGAGGATACTAAAGATATGCCTTAGTCATTGCTATTATTTGGTGATAGAAGTAAATGATTTTATCATTATTGGAATTTATGGTTTTATTGTTATTGTCGTGGTCGTCGAATAATTTTATTGTCAGCGATGTTGTGATTGAATTATTAGTGGACGCTAATTTTGCATGTGCAAAGCTAGGTTTATGAGGAAGCTCAATAGTTGAATGTCTTGGGCTCTAGTGGCATATGTATACGTTCTCTCTCTCTCTCTCTCTCTCTCTCTATATATATATATATATATATATATATATATATATATATTTGAAAGATTGGAAAGAATGTCTAAGCTTTATCTGTTGGATAATGTTAGAAAATTAAACTTAATTTATCATGATCATAAAAATTTATGAAGTTATCTAGATAACTATAAGTTCTCTTAGATAATTGTGACATGATAATAATTATGACCTGATAAAATATAGAACGAATGATGATATTTCGAGGAGAGAGAGAAAGATTTGACAGTATCCTCCATATATATATATATATATATATATATATATAAAGGATTTTTTTTGAAACCTGATTTTAGTGGATCTGATAAACCGGAAAAGAAAAAGACTATTGATATATGATGATAAGCCCGTTTAGTCTTAATTGTGTAGTAGAAAATTAAAATTCAGAGTCGAAACATTGCCTCTACTCTATAAACACATTATGGATTCTCCTTAATAAGTCAAAACAGTACAGGTATCATTTTAGAGTCGATAATTTCTCATGAGCAGACAAGATAAAATCGAATGAGAACTATCCCAAACTGAATAATTCCTTACACTTATGCTTGTATGATATATTTGTCATGAGCCAAACAAGTTTTCCCTTAATTATCAACGTGTTTTGTGTCCATTGAGTTCAACGAAGAAAGAAAATGTAGTTTAACTTAAACCCACTAGTCCTACAGTCTTCAATTTATGTTCGAAGATTAGTAAAGATAAGATAAATTATTGAATTTTATAGCTCCGTAGTCAAAATAGCAAACGCTATAAAATTATTGAATTTTATAGCTCCGTAGTCAAAATAGCAATTCAACGTGAGATAGGACCGAAGTATCATCATCTTTAGATTCACAACGGAAGCTTGATGGGACGGAAAGCAACTGATATGAAGAGCATGAATTGGAAGAGAGTGGATGTCAAAAGCATGAGAAGAGTGATGGGGGCTGCAACAGTGGCGGTTGCTCCCCACGTCCCTACTGCGTTGCTTCTACTTGTGGTCTTCTGTGCATGTGAGTTGGAGGAGATAGAAGACGACAGTCAGTTTGCGATATGGTGGTCTAATAGCTTAAAAGCCGTTCTTGGGAGGGATAGTGAGACGACGACAGTCCAGTTTGTATTTGGAGGCATCTCATGCAAAAGAAACAATGATCGTTCAATGATCAGGAGCTGCAGATGATGTTGAAGAGTTGCTGTTGTCGTTGAGGCCCTATGGACCTGTGATCTTAGGCTTATGCTTTAAACCGTGGAAGAGATATAGAAGGCATTCCAAGTATCATTAAGTTTAGATATTAGCTAGCCTAGTTAGTAAAGTTTTAAACTCAGATCACACATTTGTTATTTACTAATTTTTAGAAAGAAATACAAGAGTTCAAAGAAGTTATATATCTCAAGGCGTGATAGGACCCTAATAGGATTTGATCCTCATCTATTGAGTCATATTTTTTATTGAGTTTTAGTTAGTCCAATCGAGTTAATTAGGAGTCATAGTAGAAGTTGGAGTCTATTTGATTACGAGTCATAGTGGGAGTTGGAGTCTATTTGATTAAGAGTCCAAGTAGAAGTCTGTTTCAGGAGTCCAAGTTCAATTAAAAGTTGGTTAAGAGTCTATAAATAGAGCTATAATTATTTTTTTTTTGGACAATCAATGAAGAAAATATGTTTTAGTCAATAGGCCAAAACTAGTATTTCTTTCTCCTCCCTCATGTTGAGTTTTTCAAAAAATTTCGATAAATGGTTAGCTATAGAAGGGTTTTTTTTTAGTGAACGTGTCATGTCACAGTGTATCACTCCTTTAATTTTTTTATTTTTTATTTTCAATTTTAAGATTGGCGTTCTATGTCCAATATCTCGATCTAAGTTAAGTATGTAGGTAAGAATAAATACAATAATGATGAATGGAAAAAAGAGAAAATTCTTTAGCTAGAAAAAGAAAATCCTTTAGCTAGAAAAGGGGGCGGATGATCCCCTATAGAGATCAAGGAGGGCTGATCCCCTATAGAGATCAAGGAGGCTCGATCCCTTTAAAGTGCTCGTTTATTCCTCTTTTTTCTCTTCGTCTTTGATATAAACCTAAGGGTTCCTATGTTGTAGCCGCAACTGCCACCTCTATCCCACTACCCTCTACCTCTCCTTCGACCTTCTACTATCGTTCTCCGACTGCTGCCACCATTGCTTCTTTTTCTCCATCGATATCGACAATAGTCACACAGCCTTGTCCTTGATAGCCTTGTGCCATTGCAGCTTCAACCGCTCCCCACGTCGATGCTACTGCTTTCTAGCCCCTACCGTGCCTCCTCTTCATCGACTCCTATTACTGCTTCTATCATCAACACTACTGCCACCTTCACCATCGCTATTGCCCCTATATCGATGTTGTTGCTTCCAGTTATAGTAGCCTCAGCCGTTCCCTATGTCGATATGCTGCTTTCAAGCCTTAGGCAACAACCTTGCCTCCTCGCAGCGACCTAAATAGGGCAACTTCCAGTCCTTAGTCATTGCCATCTTCCTCCTTCTCCATCTACACCAGCACCGCCCCTTTTTTTTTGTCCGTCGCAAGATTGACGACCTCATCCTTGCAGCACTACACACCGCCCTTCTAATCACCAGTGTCATAACATTAAACACCAAGTAGGATGGTGTTGATATCCTTAACCCAATATCAGAAATAGGAATTAAACATTATTGATATACAATCTTATGTGATAGCTACCGATGGTTCAATGGAAGTAAGATTTGAAGCCTTCAAAGCTCGAATAGAAGAAAGATTGAAAGAACTCTTTATCGAATTCAGAAGAAGTCTATTGGATAGCCCCAACAAATCTCAACATGGTAAAAGTTCCAACCTCAAAGGGAGTCGATATGAAAATATGATCAAGGGCAAGACATAGGATACCCATGCATGCGGGTGGAGTTCCCCAGATTTGAAGATGGAGATCCGACCAATTGGGTCTCATGGGTTGAAAAGTTCTCACTTCCACGAAACTCCAAAAGAGTCCAAGGTGGAAGTAGCTTCAAATCAATTTGATGTGATGTGATTTTGTAGTATACTTTATATGAGACCTATCACGGAGTCCCTTCGTGGGGACAGTTCAAGAGAGAGCTCATGATTCGCTTCGGACTATCGAAGTACGAGAACATTAATAGACAACTCGTCAAAATTCGCTAGACTTCCATAATATAGGAGTACCAGAGCAGATTTGTGCACTTGTCGAACCAAACCCGAGATTGGTTCGAGGAATAATTAGTGAAAATATTTATCGAGAGACTTAATCCTGAGATTCATTACGAAGTTAAAGCTCACCACCCCCCGTACCATGATGGCTGCCATATTATTCACCCGCGTGCATGAAGAAAAAATCAATATGGACACTCGTCAAAATAGAAGCTTTAATAGACAGGTAATCAGCAAGCCGCCCACCCCATCTATTCCCAACCAAAACTCGGACATCCAAAAGCTGACCTGAGAAGAACGCAAAGAAAGATCAACAAAGGATTTGTGCTCACGTTATGATGAAAATTGATGCACACAAGGGAAATTTTATGCTCACGTTCTAAAATTATTTTTTTCTAAAACACAAAATAAAACATCCATAGCTTTCACATTTAAAGAAAATAATTATTTCTCTTGACCTTTTCATTTATTCATTAGTCTAGAGGATTTTTAAAAATCATATTCGATAATATTTCATAAATCAAAGTCCATAGAAATCAGAAAAATCCTCATTCATGTTTTTCAATACGTATAGTCAGCCTCATTGAACATAGGCGGATGAGTGATAGAATGACTCTCTTGATTATCGAAAAAAGTCAATTAGTCTCTCTTAGATGTTAAATCAATTGAGAAAAACTTAGCTCTAATACCAACTGTTAGGATCATATCAGCACTAGGGGAGTGGGGGTGAATTAGAGCTTTCAAAAAGTTATGATTTGAAAATTCATTTGATGAAAATCAATATAAAAAATGTGCTTGACTAAGAGTATGCATAAGTGTAATAAGCAGCAAAATAAAAAGCAATAGTAATAAAGAGCATAAAAGAAAATGCACACCGAATTTATAGTGGTTCGATCATCGTGATCTGCGTGGACTCTCGATTCCTCCTCCGTCGAGACCACCTGCTTTCACTAACAATCTTCTTTCATTGGATGAAGATCAACTACCCTTACAACTCTTTTCTCCTTTTCATAGGTTTAGGAGAGAAGCTTTACAAGCCTTACACCTCCCTTAGAATGAAACCTAAACTTTAATATGAGGGGAACTCTCAACACTTATAGCATTACAACACTTACAGTCAACACTTTTAAGCAAGAATGAGGGGTATTTATAGGCCCCAAATGACTTTTAAAAATAGAGCCTAAATTTAAATTTTTGGGTATTCAGGGTATTGGCGATACCACTGCCTGCATTGGGCGGTACTACCGCTTGCTAGAGCCTAGGAGACCGAGCTCTAGTGGTACTACCATGCAACATTAATGATAGCTTCACCAGGCAGAAGAAGAGTGACCTTGCCAATGACAACTATAGCAACTCTTACTCCATTGCCCATCTTGAGGTCTATCTTACCTTTGGCCAGTCTCCTAGGCCTTGCCAGAACCTATAACGAATTACAGATATGATAATTACTCTCGATATCCAATACCGATGTGTTATCATGAAAATCTAACAAATGATGACTGATCATGAATATACCTAAAGCTTCTCTAAGCTTATGCTTCACCTTTTCTATAAGGTAATCCTTGTAGTTCCTCTTCCAGTGCTCGTCTTTGCCATAGTGGAAGCACAAGCCTTTATCCTTGGTCGAGTCTTTCTTAACAACTTTTGCCTTACCCGGTCTGCCCTTGCTTTTGCCCTTCTTAAATGACTTATCAGCCTCTCTTTTCATATTGGTCTTACCAACATAAAGAATTGGCTTCTCTTTCGTGATAGTGCTCTTAGCTTCCCTCAATATATTAAGGAGTTCAAGTAGAGTCACCTCAAACTTGCTCATATTGAAGTTCATGATGAACTATCAAAAGAAATATGAAAGGAGCTGAAGTATAAGAGCAACACACAGGTTATCCTCTCGGACTATTCCTAGACATGGTTTTAAACTGATGCCCCTTTTGTCATCCTAGCATATAAGAGACTCTTAGATATCTTATATTTTTGAGTTCTTCCCTATTCTTCAACAACTGGCGAAGATAAAGAAGGATGGAATTGGCATCCATGCTCTCATATTGCTTTTGTAACTCGTGAGTCATGGAGGCTAACATATAGTACTTTGTCAAGGTAGAATCGTCTATATACTTCACAAAACGAGCCATCTAATCCTCGTTTGCCCCTTCTTTCGAAGTGGGCACAATCATATCAAGGACATATACTATTTTCTCCATCATGAGAATAATTCTCAAATTACAGAGCCAATTTGTGTAGTTTGGACCAGGTAGTTGACATCAAGCATGTCATGTAGGGGTTTTGTAAGCGACATATTTCTGACAAACAAGATGTAGCATGATTTAATAACATATATATTTTACTAATAATTAATTAAGAAATAGACTTCTATCTTAATGTATTCTCATTATTTTTTCGTTGAATAATACGACACCCTCGACACGTGAAACAAAAGTCTCCAATAAACTTTTAGTGGGGATCGAGATCCAATCGATGTCTTACTGTAAGCTTGAGGGACTCGACCAATCACACTAAGCATAAAAAGGTAGGCAACTCTTGCCAATCACAACTCCTTGTGATTCCCATCATGTTCGACCTCCAAATCATCATGATCTTGACCTCTCGACTAATTATGATGTTTAGTTAAGTCATCACCATCGTTACAAGATAAGTCTAATTTGATAATATGCTCTCGAGGGACTCGACCAATTATACCACGTTCTCAGGTCACCGGTGACATCTCTATGTCATAGGCAAGATCTCAATCACGTAAATAGGTGAGCCTCGAGGGACTCGACCAACTCAACATATGTCGTGATTTAATTTCTTCTTATAACGATGGAAGGCAACGTGGGGCAATCATATTGCCTCACGCTCACTGACTTAATGCTATCGTAGGAGGGGTTTTTGTTTTATATCAGTCTCCTAATATGTTGTGTCACACATATACATATTTAATATATATCTACATCGCATGTAAATAGGTGTATATCACATATCATATATGCCACACTGGATGATCATGAATTGTCACCTAATGTGATTATGCCCTAGCCAATGGGCCCAATCACTCACAATAGGATCTATATGTGTATCAGCGCATCTCCATATCTTATGATCGTCCTTCTCATCATCATCAATTTCGTGGATCCTCGGTGCATCACCATGCATCGTAATCGCCTGCCTCAGCATCGTGGGTCCGGTTGACACCTCCACGCTCCCATCGTACCTCTTTGTATAATTATAACGTAATCATAGATACATAGGCACAACAATAAACAAAAAAAATGGAGGTTCACGGGCCCCAATAATAATAATAATAATAATAATAATAATAATAATAATAATCATATTTACACACATCATAATACATGGCTCATGATCACCTGTCCACATCATACATCATATATACACATCATCATGTAGGACTACTAGATAATTAATAATTAATTAAATTATTTAATTAATTATTTTTTAGAAATCAGGATATATTAAGAATTTTGAGAATTATTAAGGGTATTTTGGGAATTTTGGACAAAATGGCAGATCCAATAATTTCTTAAATTTCAAGGGGCAGTATTATCTTTTTGCCACAGAAAAAACCCTAACCCTTATTACCCTATTCTTACGACTGTTGCCTCTATGCAAGCGGCCTTGACCACGGGCACCGCTGCTACCCTATGGCGGCCACCCCTACAAGTAGCTTTGACTATGGCCTGGCTTCCCCTACAAACAACTAACCCACAGGTGGCTGCCCCTTGCTTGCAGGCAACTTTCCTATGGGCACTGCCTTCGCTGCCAATCGCTGTAAGAACATGTAGAATAGTTCTACGCGATTTAATCTCATCACATATGGTTAAAAAGCTAATCTTTTGCATGATCAACCTTGCTCTGATACCATTGTCGGGAAACCCAACGGGAGCATCACATTTGCAGCGAAAGAAAGAAAACAAAATAGGTTTTCCACGTATATCAAATCATCATGCAAAGATTAATGCACGAAAAACCTACATAAACGAAAAACTGTAATATGTGAGAGATTGATCACCTAGGGAGAGAGAAGAATAGGAGGGGGCGGCTAAAGGTGCAGCCTATCACTAATGTGCTGTCCTGCCTCCTATTTATAGAGAGCCACAAAAAACCCTAGTGGATCCTGTCTTAGTAGGTAATGGATCTCCATCCAATTATCCTCACTCCTAGGATTATTGGATCTCTTTCCAATAATCTAAATTGGCTTTTAATTAGGCCTTATGTAGTGATTCATCAATGTTGGGTCTCATATAATGAGAATAGGGGCTAAGTGAATAACTCATATCCAATCCTCTACTCGTTGAAATATCCACTATATGTGTGTGACCCTCTAGGCCCAACACTGAGCTGGCCGTAAGTCTTCCCTATTAGAACTCCTTCTGACTCAGTAAATTGTTATCTTATAATAATTCACTCGACTCATCGACTATAGATGTACTATGCCAATATGTGATAGTCCCTAGATGTTATAGGGGATCTTATCCATTGGACCTGTCTATCCTTAGTTACCATGTATTTATAGTCTCACATCCAACTAATATCCCAGAGACCGTATATTAAGCATGGTATTGTTAAGTCTCATACAAAATCTTTCAGAGTCTCGCTCTAATCGAATTCTCCCGGAGACTCAATTCTCTCTCAATCCAAATAATCCCGGTCGAGTTGTTCGAGTGATAACACACGGGATATTCCTCTCATGATACCGATAATGAATGATCATCTATTGATACCCAATTACCTTCATAAGGTTGGCAACCAGTCCTAATAATTGGTTGTACCATATTTGAAAATTTCTAGACTTATAAGTTTAGCGTCAAAGAAAGAAGTATTCAAACAAGGCATCCTTAGTGTCTTACGTCTAAGGACCAGACACACAACTGGGACTATAGAATTGTTATATGATGATAGGTATTATTAACTATCCAACATTCCATAAGTGGATCAATCAGTGAACTCATTCTCCAATGAACACATGTACTATACCCTTAATGTCCCCATACAAGTGGCTACGAGACCAACCACCTCCATCATATAGACAAGTATACAGTACACCGGTCTGTCCGGTTATCTCGATGTCCCTCTCGAGTAACCTATGATTAGGATTATTTAGGATCTATGTTTAAAGGCAAATCGGTCTCATTATCGTAATCTCACCATGATCCAATTTTCATTACATATAACCAATGACATCACAATATATATATTCAACAAATAATATAATGTGAGAATATGTCAATAATAATAATGTAAAAAAGACTATGCAGGGTGTCACATGTGTCATCACTCACGTGATTGGCTTACAGGGCACTTGTAACTAATATATTCATCAATAGTACCCACCTCCACATCCTCTTGCCTAATGCTAAGGCCTTTTGATCCTAACTTTGCCTCCATAAGTTGAATCACCTTAGTTCCTTTGTCAAATGTTTCTTTGAGATAAGATGCATGTGCCTTAAAGCTCCTTTCGTCTTTGGCACCATGCATGATGAGTCTACTCTATCAGAATGAAAAACCATGGAATGACATGATCCCGCTCTTGCCTCTATAAGAGTTCATGTCCTTGACCTCTATCTAAGGAAAACTTCGTGCCTCCGCTCCATGTTTCATCTTCTACGTCAACTCCCTTTAAGTGACTTTGTCACTTCACCAAGTTCCACCCAAGTTGCTCCACCCCTCGATTTGTATTGAATTTGATCATCCCGACCTATGTCCACTCTCAATTCATCTTCCCTCGAGACCACCAACTTTCACTACTGATCATCTTTTTAATTGACAAAGATTAACTATCCTTGTTACAATCCTTCTCCTTTTACTAGGCTCAAGAGAGAACCTTTACAATAACTCTTCTTCTTTTAACAGGCTCAGAAGAGAATCTTTATACTCCTCTTTTACAAGAGACATCAATCCTCCTACAACTTAGGAATACTTCTAAACTCAAGGAGGAAAAGACTCAACCAATGCTCAAAGAGAGTTTACAATACTTTTAACCTCAAGAATTCTTGCTTGTTCACTCTTACATCAAGCAAGCATGAGCGGGGTATTTATAGACCCCAAAGGCTTTAGAAATGAAGCCAAAAAATTCAAATCCTGAGTTTTTCGTTGATGTCGACTGGTACTATCATCAAATAAAGCTCGGATTCTGAGCTCTAATGGTACCACTGTCGGCCTAGTGGTACCATCGACGAACATGGGCAATACTACCATCAGAAGTTCTAAAAAAGCACAAATAGTGCTTTCTAGCTCTCTGGGGCCTAGTGGTACCACCACCCAAGCCTACTCAAAATCAATGAATTGGTCTTCCAACAAGCCTACTTTAATCGTGATTTAGCTAATTAAGTCGAGATGGTTTCGGCCCAATACCCCACTTATTCTTGCTTAAGGAAGCTATATAAAAAGTATAATTTTTGGGATTCCTAACGGTAGTACCGTCGTTGGGTGACGGTTTACCTAGGCAGTGGTAGTACCGCCCAAGCGGCGATAGTATCACCGTTGCCCTTGTTTTCGGGGTACTTTTTTTATCACTTTCTTATACAAGAAAGTGTAAGAAAGAGTAAGAAAGTGTAAGAAAAGTAGTCATAATCTTGGTTAAAATTTTGTAAAATTTGAGAGCTTCCCTTAAGTGCTTCAAAGTGTAAAGTGAGTCTAAGAGAAGAGAGAAAAAAAAATTGTAAAGGTTCCTCTCCTGACTTGTGAAAAGGAGAAAAGTGTAAGGAGTTTTGATCTTCACTTGTGGAAGAAGATCATTAGTGGACATCGACGGGCCTCGATGAAGGAGGACTCGGAAAGTGGACGTAGGTTAAGCTTTCGGCAGACCCACTATAAATTTGTGAGCCTTCCTTTACTTGTTCTTTTTAAACTTATTTTCTCATTTTAGTAGTTCTTAACTAAATCTAAATTCTTCTCGAATTTGGTTTAAATCACTCTCTTACTTGCTTTCAACAAATTCCAAGAAACACTTCTGATATCTTTTTTACTTCAAGCAAAATTTCTGAAATGAGTTCTTTTTGCAATTGCACTAATTCCCTCAACCCCCCCCCCCCCCCCCCCCGCCTTCTTAGTGCCAACTTGATCCTAACAATTGGTATCAGGGTGGCTTATAGTCAACTGGATTAATACCCAAGCGAGTAAATGACTTCATTTGGCATTAATGAGACGTCCTCTCATGTTTAATGAGACGAATTACACATATTGGAAAACTAGAATGTGTATCTTTTTTATTTCGAGGGATTTTGAACTATTGAATATTATCAAAAATGGTTTTCAAAAGTCATCCAATCTGATAAATGATTGGAATGATCATGAAAAGAAGATGTTTTCATTAAATACCAAAGCTATGAATGCTTTATTTTACGTTTTAGATAAAAACGAGTTTAATCAGGTTTCTACTTGTGATTTAGCTTATGATATTTGGCGCACTTTAGAAGTCACACACGAAGGCACAAGTAGGGTAAAGGAATTGAAAATAAATCTTCTTGTATATAACTATGAATTGTTTAAAATAAAATCAAGTGAGACTATTGGTAACATGTATACTTGTTTTACGGATGTCATCAATAATTTAAAATCTCTTGGTAAAGTTTATTCTAATCTTGAACTTGTTAACAAAATTTTGAAATCTTTACCTAAAAGTTGAGACCCGAAAGTAATTACTATACAAGAGGCCAAAGACTTGAATAACTTACCTCTTGAAGAACTAATTGGGTCTCTAATGACTTATGAAATGAGTTGCAAAGCTCATGATAAACTTGAAGAACACATTCCAAAGAACAGGAAGGACATTGTCTTAAGAACCAAATATTAACACCTTCCTAAGAATAGGAAGGACTTGGCACTGGGAATAGCAGATGACTCATCGAGTGAAACATCGAGTGATGAGGATAATGATTCTACACTACTAACAAGAAAACTAAAAAAATTTATGAAAAAGAACAAAGATCATAAAAATAAAAATGAACTAAAAAAGGATAATATAATATATTTTGATGCAAGAAACTATGGTATTTCAAAAGTGAATCCCCGCGATTGAAGAAAAAGGTGCCAAATAAGAAGAAGACCTTCTTAACAACATGGGATGATTCAAGCTCATCAGATGAAGAAGACAACAACAATGGAGAAGTAGCTAACTATGAGCTCATGGCCATCCATGACGAGGTAAGTTAATCTTTCGAAGACTCTACTTTTGATGAATTGTTAAATGCATTTCATGAACAATTTGATGAATTTAAGAAGTTTAGCAAAACTTATAAATTACTTAAGAAGGAACATACATTACTCATTAGTAAATTTGAAAACATACATGAAGCATCAACATCATACAATTATTGCACTAAATGTGAAACATAGAGGACATTAGAAAGGAAAATGTTATACTCAACAAACTTTAGAAAAATTTAAAATATGGAATAAATCTCTAAACATGATCCTTGTTAATAAAGGTCATGTCCATAGGAAAGAAGGTATTAACTTTGTGGGTAACACAATAAAAGCCAACTATCTTTATCAAAGGACCTATATTACACTCTTCACCCATATTCAAATGTAATTTTTGTGATAGATTATGATATTTTACCTATAAGTGTTTATTTAGAAAGTATTTTTTTAGTCTACATAAATTGATTTGGGTTCCTAAATGGACCATAAACAACACAATGCCCTTAGTTAAATTAAGTAGAGCCTTTTATGAGGGACCCAAAGTCAAATGAGTACCTAAATCAAAACCACTTTTCTTGTAAGTTTATCTCCAAATAAAGGCTAGAAGCGTATAATGGTACCTTGATAGTGGATGCTCAAAACATATGACTGAAAATCTAACTTATTTTTCTAAGCTCACTAGCCTAAATGAAGGAGTTGTCATATTCAGAGACAACAACAAGAGAAAAATCATTAGGAAAGAAACCAGCGGTAACAAATCAAACTTTTTGATTTAAGGTGTGCTATTTGTTGATGGTTTGAAACATAATCGACTAAGCATTAGCCAATTATATGATAAAGAATACATTGTTAAATTTGAATCTAATGCTTGTATAATTGAAATACCACACAAAAATAAATATATTATTACCTTAAGAAATAAAAATGTATATATTATTGATATTAAATTTTTTTGTGATGAAATGTGCTTTTCGGCTTTGAATGATAATGCTTGGGTTTGGCATAGGAGACTATGTCATGCTAGTACGAAACTACTAAATCAAATCTCAACTAAAGATTTAGTAAGAAGATTACCTAGCATTAAGTTCATCAAAGACAAAGTTTGTGATACTTGCCAAATAGGAAAGCAAATGAAAAATAGTTTTAAGTCAAAAACTCAAATAAGCACCTCTAGGCCACTATAATTGATCCATATTGATTTATTTGGACCAATTGATACTACAAGCTTAGGTGGTAGCAAATACACATTTGTTATTGTAGACAATTATAGTAGATACACTTGGACTTACTTCTTGGCACACAAAAGTGATTCTTTTAAAGTTTTTTAAAATTTTACAAACTTGTTCAAAATAAAAAAAATTAATATTTCATCTATACGTAGTGATCATGGTGGTGAGTTTCAAAATCATGATTTTCAAACTTTTTTATAAGTCAAATGGTTACAATATTAATTTCTCTACTCCTAGAAATTCACAACAAAATGGAATATGATTCTTGTTAAATGGCTAGAATCATGTTAAATGAACATGACCTACCCAAATACTTTTGGGCCGAAACTGTTAATATGTCATACTATGTTATGAATAGGATTCTTGTAAAACCATTACTCTCTAAAACTCCTTATGAATTATGGGATGGTAGAAAAATCTAATATTTTATATTTTAAGATTTTTGGTTGTAAATGCTTCATTTTAAATGAAAAATATGCCTTAGGAAAATTTCATATAAAATCCGATGAAGGCATTTTTCTTAGTTATTCTTCTACTTCAAAAACTTATTGTATTTTTAATAAAAGAACATTAGTTATTAAAGAACCTATTTATGTCATTTTTAATGAATTTTTGAATTAAAAAAATAATTTTGATGATGATTTTGATTTTTGCACTTTAAATGAATGAAAATCCTCCTAAAAGAAAATTGGATGAATCTACTTCCAAATCCTTACCTAAGGAATGGAAGTATGTAAAGGCTCATCCTAAGAAGCTTATAATAAGAGATACATCAAAAGGTGTTTAAACTCATTTTTTTTTTAAAAAAAAATCATGCTAATGGTGCATTTCTATCTCTAATCGAATCAAAATACATTGATGAAGTCCTAAGAGATGATTCTTGGGTTATTGCAATACATGAAGAGTTGAACCAATTTGAGAGAAATGAGGTATAAGAGCTTATTGCTAGACCTAGTGATTGTTTAGTGATTGGTACTAAATGGATCTTTAGAAATAAGCAAGATGAAAATGGTATCGTGATTAGAAATAAGGCTAGATTAGTGGCCAAGGATTTCAACCAAGAAGAAGGGATCGAGTATAAAGAAACCTTTATTCCTATGGCTAGACTTGAAGTCATAAGGATGCTCATTGCCTTTGCTTTTTTTAAAAATTTTAAATAATTTCAAATAGATGTCAAAAGTGATTTTCTTAATGGTTTCATTTATGAAGAAGTTTATAAGAAGTTTATGTTGAACAACCTCCGATTTTAAAAATAACTTTTTCATAATCATGTTTTCAAATTATCCCACGCTCTTTATGGTTTTAAATAAGCCCCTAGAGCTTGGTATAAAAGATTTAGCTCTTTCCTTATTTCAAACATTTTTTTAAAAGACAATGTTGATACCATATTATTTATTAAATATTTTAAAAATAATTTTTTTATTATTCAAATTTATGTGGATGATATTATTTTTGGTTCTACCAATGAATCCTTATTTGAATCCTTTGCTAAGAATATGAGTCAAGAGTTTGAAATGAGCCTAAGTTGTGAACTAACTTTTTTTTTGTTACAAATAAAATAATTAAATGATAATATTTTTATAAGTCAAACTAAGTATATCTTACATTTGTTAAAAACGTTTTGGTATAGACAATGCTAAGGCTATAAACACACCAATGAGTACTTCTACGAAGTTAGACTTGGATAGTAAATGTGAAAATTTTGATCAAAAATCATATAGAGGAATGATAGGTAGTTTGATATATTTAATTGCTACTAAGACCGGATATAATATTTAGTGTTGGATTATGTACAAGGTTTCAATCCAATCCTAAACATTCTCATTTAAGGCAGTTAAATGAATATTTAGATATTTAAAAGAAACTTCTAATTTAGAATTATGGGATCATAAGTCCAAAAACTTTGATTTATTAGCATATGCAGATGCTGATTTGGAGGTTGTAGAATAGATAGAAAACGTACAATCAGGACATGCCAATTACTAGGACATGCTCTTATTTCTTACTCTTCCAAGAAACAAAATTTGGTTGCATTATCTTCAGACGAAGCTGAGTACATAGCAGTTGGTGCATGTTGTGCATAAGTCATTTGAATGAAAAACACCCTAGAAGATTACGGAATTCACTTGAAAAATGTTCCTATTAAATATGATAATACTAGTGCAATATGTTTAACACGTCATAATCAACTCCTTGCCTTTGACGATATCCTTTGGCCACCAGCCTGGCCTTATAGGTCTCCACATTTTCATCTACTCTAATCTTCTTCTTGAAGATCCACTTGCAATCGATGGGTATGATACCCTCAGGTACATCCACAAGATTCTAAATCTTGTTTGAGTATTTGGAATCCATCTCAGAATTTATGGCTTCTTGCCACTTCCTGTAGTCTACACTCATAATTACTTTCTCATAGTCTGAGGATCAAAATCCTGAATGTCCTCTCCATTGATATGTCTCATATATCTTTCAGGAGGGTGAGATACTCTACTAGACCTATGTAAAGTTGAAACTTGTGTGTTAGGTTCCTAAATAGACTTGGACTCTAGTATAGTGCATGAGCTAAGTTCTCTAACCTCCCTCAACTCTATCATACTTCAACTGTTTCTACCAAGAACATATTTCTTCTCAAGGAACACAACCCTCTTGGTAACAAAAACCTTCTGGTCCTCGGGATGATAGAAGTAATACTCCCAAGTTTCCTTGGGGTATCCCATGAAATTGCACTGTTCCGTTCTTGATTCCAACTTGTCAAGGTTGTGTCTCCTAACGTAGGCAGGACAACCCCAAATCTTAACAACCTTAAGATTGACTTTCTTCCCTTTTTCATATCTCATATGGTATAGACACTACCGGCCTAGATGAAATTATGTTGAGAAGGTAAGCTACGGTCTCCAGGGCGTATCCCTAGAATAAGATGGGTAGGTCACTGAAACTTATCATGGACCGCACCATATCTAACAGTGTGTGATTTCTCCTTTCTGATACACCATTGAGCTACGGTGTATAAGGAGGTGTCCATTGGGATAGAATCCCATGGTCCCTAACGAAATGGGTGAACTCTGTACTCAACTACTCTCCTCCTCGATATGATTGAAGAGTCTTAATAGTCATTCTAATATAGTTCTCCGCTTCATTCTTATATTCCCTGAATTTTTCGAAGACCTCGGACTTGTACTTTATCAAGTACATGTGTATATACCTAGAGAAATCGTTAGTGAATGTAATAAAATATAAGTAACCACCTATACCCTGAATCGACATGAGATCGCATATATATGAGTTCCAATAACTCAATGGCTTTCTCTTTAGTTCCACTAAGAGGAGATTTGATGTTAGAACTCTCGCAGATTCTAAGCTTGGGGTTGATCTCTATAGGGGATCAGCCCTCCTGGAACACTATAGGTGTTCCCTCCTCCAAGGTATTCAGCTACAAGAGCTGAAGAAAGATTGATCTATTCATGATAAAAAAAGGTGGTGGCTACAAGTGTAGGGTCTCAAAACTCTAATCCTAATAGGACTCCTATTTCAACTAAACTAAGGCTCAAACTCCTAATGTAACTCCTAATTAGCCCTAGAGAGAATCCTAACTAAATGGAACTCGCCCTCTCTAACCCTAGTCGGCCTCCCTAATAGGTGGCGGCAGCTAGGAGACCCCCACTCTATGAGAACTTCTTCCTATCCCTAGCCAACCTCTTTAGACAAGGTTGGTGGCGGTTGATTAAGGGTTTATTACATGCCTCAGGATTTTATTGACATCATGACTCAATGAACCTAGGACCCGACCTTGCTATGGTCCTAACAGCCTTGTCCTCAAGGCTGAGGCTGCATGATCTCTGGGTCTGAGTCTGCAGCTTGTCATGAGGCTTCCTTGTTACATTTGAGGTAGGCACATCACGATCCCATGGTTTAGCTTTGTCTTGTATCTCTTCCTTGGTGATAGTATCTGGATGGTGATATATCGTGATCCTGCGATGCCAATCTCCAGTTGGAACTGGGCCTCCTCATCAACTTTAGTGTCATATGGAAGGATTTGGGCTAAGTCATCATCTCTAAACTTCCATTGCAGTGAGATTCCTACAGGATTAGTTGTAATTTTGAATTAGCGCGTAGATCCGATCTATAGATCACGGCACCAATGTGATCTCCAATTTTGTAAGGTCTAAAGTAATGGGGAGACCACTTCCTTGAGGTTTGAATTTCCTGCTGGTAGGGTTGGAAGTGTAGGAAAACTCGATCTTCAAATTTTCTTTCACTCTAAAATTTGTCAGGAGGCTGTTTCTTCTTTACATGTGCTGCCATGTGGTTGATCTTTAGTAGTAGTCAATCTTTCTTTTGAAATGGTGGCTGCCCTCTGGTATAGTCCATGATGATAAGAACTCGATCTAGCGTAAGTAGGGACTATAATTTTTTCGGGCTTACTTCTCTTTTGTGTCATAGACCTGTATCGAGCCAAACTTTAAATTCAATAGCAACTAGTATCCCCTTGCAGATTAGAAACCTCGTGTGAAGTGTGGGGAAAGCCTTAGTGCGGAACATGAGTTAGTCATCTTGCATGAGGATGACGCTGATCCCAACCCTTGATGTGTCTGCTCCAATCACAAACATATGGCCATGATCTAGAAATGCTAGTGTTGGTGTAGATGGCATCATGGTCATGAGGACTATAGTTCCACTCGACCAAGGGGGGCATCTTTCTTCACAGTGAGAGGGGCGATGTTCATGTTTCATTGAGTCTTGCAAATGATCACTCTCTTACTCCAATTCTGCCACTAGAGGGACTCAATCTCATTGCGATCACTGGTCATGGATCAGAGGTCATCATCAGGGAAGGCTTCAAGTATCATGATATGTTTCAGAGAAAATCATGGAAGTTGCCTGAGATCTAGAAGTGCCACGTTAGAAACCATGACGGGTTCGACGGATGTAGCACTTAAGAAAAGCTTATTCCTGGAGACAAAGACGTAGGGATGAAGTATCGTAACGGGGAAAAAGTATGGTCAAATAATATGTCTCTATCTTGCCCTAGGTGATCCTCTTAGCTTCGATCTTCTTAGGGTACAGGCAGTAATTTAGCTGAGCATCAACTGGTGGTTCCTTCGGCCAGTTTAGCGTAGGGGGGTTGGGCAGCCTGATAGGAGGTAGTCGGCTTGGTTTGGTGGGGGCGTCGAATTATCAAGCTATGGGAAAGGGTTCATGTCTTTAATCTCCTTTGGCTTCATCTCTTGAAATTCTTAAATTTGAAATTGAGAAGCCATTGGACTCTTTTTGTGGTACCTTCTCCAAGCACTGTGTTGCAATCATAGTAGCTTTACTCCCTTGTTTCCTGCATAGAATCGCCTGTTTTCTTTGTTAAAAAATTTGATGGTTAGCTTTGAAAAGTTATAGGAAACATCACCTATCATGGATAACCATTCAATGCCAAGCACTGCTTCATAATCGTCGAGTGGAAAGAGGAAAAAATCAGCAATGATCTTTTGGTCTTGTAGAAATAATTTCACTCGTGAGCATTTTTTGTTGCACATCAGGATTCGACCATCAGCTACCTTGACATCGAACCTACTGCAATCTTTACTTTGGAGCATCAATCGGGCAGCAATCTTATTGTTCAAAAAGTTGTTGGTGCTCCTGGTCTCGATGAGGATGGTGATGGGCTGCTATTTAAGGAATCCTTCAACTTTCATTATCTGCAGGTTCGCATAGCCGGCTAGAGCATGAGTTGTGCAATCGACCGACTACGGATCCTCCTTCATGTTCTCCTCCTTAGGTTTGAGGTCCTCCTCTTCACGTTCAAATTCTTCAATAGGTTCTATCATGAGAAGCTTCCCCTTTTTGTAGCGATGGTTGCAGCTCCAAGATTCGTTCCAATGGCAACATAAGTCCTTTGTCGATCAGTTGTGAAATTCTTCTCTTGACAATTTCTTCAATTGAGAGGGATGGCTGGAAGCAGACAGTGTTGGAGGTTTGTACAACATTGTTGGTCATGGTGTGGTTCCCATCCTTTGAACATCTTGAGTCACTCTTCTTAGATTCAGGTGAAGGAGATTGCAACCATCAAGGTGTAGGGCTGTCGCGCTTTTACTTCTCTTATCTCCGGCTTTAGTCCTTCGATGAATGTCCCTAATAATTAATTCTCAGACTAATCTCATTCTTGGTTAGATAATCTTTCCAACCCAGTCTAGTATTCTTGGATTGTGGAGGTTTGTTAGATCTTCGTGATTTGACCGTCGATTTGCTCGTATTCGGACGATCCAAAGCGGATCAACAGCCCACTCTTGAATTGTCTCCATGTTGGAACTCCTTGGGCTCAAGTCAATTATACCATTGTATTGCATCTCCCTCAAGGTGGATGGCAGCGTTGTCTACCATGGAAGCCTCCGGTGTCCGGTGATATCAGAAGTAGTGTTCCGCGCGCAAAAGTCATTCCGTCGGGTCTCCATCTTCCCATTGGGGAAAATCCACCCGCATGCATGTAGATGCTAGTTCCATTGTGCATTCTTCTTTTTCCAAAGGGTTCTCATTTCGATCTAAACTCTCACCTTACTACGATCTCATTGGGCTCGGTGATCATCCCAATCTGAATTTTGCGAAGAGATCGTGTAGTCTATCCTCCATATGCGTCGCGAAGGCCTCCAACTTGGCACCGATTAGATTTACCGATGACATGGCCTAAGACCCTAGATTTGTAGTGTCAAGATCCTTCTCTTGTTGTTGGGTCAATGGTATGAACCGGTTGGGTGGATTGGGGGCCGAAAGAGGTGGTGGATCAAGCGTAGATGGCTACGGTTTGGGGCTGATAGGTTGTTATTTTTGTTTGTTGTTGGGGCTATGGTTTAGAGCTGTTGTAGGGGCTATAAGAGGGGTTTAGTGACAGAGGCTTAGGGTTAGAGGGGTGACTTAGGGTTGCTGTTGATGGCAACAACCGGTTTGGTAGGGATTGGTGGTCCAAAGGGTGATGGATCAAGGTTGCGGTTTAGGGTTGATAGCTTACAGTTTAGGTTGCTGTTGGTGCTGCAGTTTGAGGGTGTTATGGAGTCTAGAAAGGATTTTGATGGCAGTGGTCTAAGGCTGGGAAGGAAGGTTTAGGGTTGTTGTTGGGGGCAACAACCAGTTTGGCAAGGTTCGGTTGTTGGTGCAGCAAGATGAAGGGTAATGCTATAGGATTCACTGTCAAGGAACAACAGTTTTATGATGAAAGAATTCTAGCAGTTTGCTAAGGGTTTTAAGATAGTTTTGATAGCAAGAAATATATGAGGATGATAGCAAGTTGATGGTTGTAAAGTCGTCAAAGATGGGTTAGATATGCAGCAAGAAACACTGACAACTTCGGCAACAGAATTCTCATTGAAAAGTCAATGATTTTGTGACAAAAAGTTTTCAGCGGTTACGTCAAAAATTTAAAGGAGAACTCAATGAGAAACCACTGGTAAACAAAGCCAAGCTGATGTAAGATACTGAGAGAATTTGGCAGCAAAATATTAGCAAAAAGATCAGTGGTGGAGGATTGCAACTGTAGTAGACCGTTGTTTGGGCTACAGTTTACGCTACTGTTTGGGTTGGATGTAAATTTTAGAAATAGGCTACGACACCTATGTCTTAAGGCTAGAGAGGTGCCTTAAAGATGATGTGGTTGGTAGTAGCAAATTTAGTAGGATCTAGTGGGTTACTTGGAAAAGAACGACAAAAGGTATAGCGACAGAATCTTATGTCAAAAATTTCAACAGTTTAGACGTAAAGTTTTCGATGGTTCATATCAAGGATTTAAAGTAGAACTCAATGGAGATCCACTAGTAAGAAAAAGCTAATACTATTGTAAAATTTATAGGAGAATATGGCATCAATAAATTCGGTAAGATCAAGGAGTACAAGAAGATGCTACGATAGATTTTTACATCTAAAGTTCTACAGTTTGGACGTAAAAGTTTCAATAGTTTGTATCACAATTTTTTACACAAAACCCAAAGGAAATCCACTAATGAGAAATGCCAAAGCCATCATAAAAATACGTAGAATATATGGCAGTAAAATAGTGGTAGCAAGATCAAAGATAGGGCAGTAGTATGCGGTTGAAATTTGCAGCATAACTTTCGTCACAATGATGGTAACTTTACGATGACAAGTTTGTGCAGCGTAATAGGGTAACACTTTTTTGGGTTTTGGATTTAGGATAACTAAATTGTAGCAGCAGTAAGGTAGATTACCAGAACCTGATGTAATTCTTGTGCGGATTGTAGGGGTGATCTACAGTAGTGGTGATGATGGTGGAGTTGGCGACGATCTTAGCAAATGTGGAAATTGCTTAGGCAAGTAGATGAAGATGATGGACAGCTATGGAAGGGTAGAGAAGTACTAAGGAACGCTTCTCTGATAGCAAGTGTTAGAACCATCGTAGATTCTAAGCTTGGGATTGATCTCTATAGGGGATCGGCCCTCCTAGAACACTATAGGGCTTTCCTCCTCGAAGGTATTTGGTTATAAGAGCTAAAGAAAGATTGACCTATTTATGATAAAAAAAGGTGGTGGCTACAAGTGTTTATATAGGGTCTCAAAACCCTAATTATAATAGGACTCCTACTTTCAACTAAAATAAGACACCAACTCCTAATTAGCCCTAGAGAAAGTCCTAACTAAATGGAACTCTCCTTCTCTAACCCTAGCTGGCATACCTAATAGGTGGGGGCGGTGGCTAGGAGACCCCCACTTCATAAGGACTCCTCCCTAACCCTAGTCGACCTCTTCAAAGAAGGTGGGTGACAACTGATTTAGGGTTTATTACATGCCTCAGGGTTTTATTAACATCATAACTCAATGAATCTAGGACCTGACCCAACTAGGGTCCTAACGGTTGGTCAACTTTCCATGAAGGCAAGGTTCACAAGTTGCATATGACTCATAGTCGAATGGATCCAAGTATCCATCTTTTAGCAACTTTTGAATCCTTTTCTCGTGGATATAACCTAGGCTACAATGTCATACGAGTTGAGTTTGAAAGGAAGCAGCAAGCGACAAGTATGGTATTGGGTTGCCTCGTTCACCTCATCTCGTTTCCTCTTGGACATATTTAAATTTATGATGTGTGGAGAAGTGTCTAACACATATAAGCCATTAATCAAGGTCCCTCTTGTGATGATCTCATCATCCAAAATTATTAAACAACTATTATTCTCAAAAACTAGTTTATATCTACTAAATGTCAAACAAGAAATGAAAATAATATTTTTGATAATTGAGGGAACATAATAACATGCATCTAATGCAATAGTAGCTCCACCTGGCATATGTAGGGTGACCTCCTCAATTTGCCCATCTTGAGGTCCATCTTGCCTCTGGCCAGTCTCCTAGGCCTTGCCAGAATACAACAAATTGCATATATGATAAGCACTCCCATATCCAATACACATGTGTTATCATGAAAAGTTGACAAATGGAGACTGATCATGAATGTACCTTAAGCTTCTCCAAGCTTTCGTTTTGCTTTTCTGCAACGTAATCCTTGCAATTCCTCTTCCAGTGTCTGTCTTTATCGTAGTGGATGCACTAGCCTTTGTTCTTAAACGGGTCTTTCTTGGTAACCTTTGTCTTACCCGGTTTGCCTTTGCCCATGCCCTTCTTAAGGGTCTTATTAGCCTTCCTTTTCTTACTAGTTTCACTAACATAGAGAACTAGCTTCTCTTTCTTGATAGTTTTCTCAGCTTCCCTCAACATATTGAGAAGCTCAGGTAGAGTCACCTCAAACTTACTCATATTGAAGTTCATGATGAATTGTAAACAGGAATCTGGTAGGGGCTGAAGTATAAGATCAATGCACAGGTTATCCTCTAGGACTATTCCTAGACCTATGAGTTTCTCTATCCACTCTATCATCTTTAGGAAATGGTTCTGAACCGATGTCTCTTTTATCATTCTGGCTCGACAGAGACTCTTGGATATCTTATATCTTTGAGTTCTTCCATGTTCCTTAAACAATTGGCAAAGATGAAGAAGAATAGAATTGGCATCGATGCTCTCATGTTACCTTTGTAACTCGGGAGTCATAGAGGCCAACATATAGCACTTTGCCAAGTTAGTATCATCTATATACTTCATATAGTAAGCGATCTCATCCTCGCTCGTCCCTTCTTCCGACGTGGGCACAATCATATCAAGGACATATATGATTTTCTCCATCATGAGAATAATTCTCAAATTACCGAGCCAATCCGTGTAGTTTGGACCAGTGAGGCAGTTGGCATCAATTATGCCATGTAGGGGTTTTGCAAGCGATATGTTTCTAACAAGCAAGAGGTAGCATGATTTAATAACATGCAGATTTTACAAAATAATTAATTAAGATATAGACTTATATCTTAATATGCTCCACTATTTTTCTAGCGAATTATACGACACCCTTGGCACGTGAAACGAAAGTCTCCGATAGACTTCTAGTGGGGATCGGGATCCAATCGGCATCTTAGTGTAACCTCGAGGGACTCGACCAATCATAATATGCCCAAAAAAGTAAGCAACTCTTGCAATGATAACTCCTTGTGATTCCCGTCATGTTCGGCCTTTGAATCATCATGGTCTTGACCTCTCAACTAACTATGATGTTTAGTTAAGTCATCACCATCGTTACAAGATGAGTCTGATTTGATGATATACCCTCAAGGGACTTGACCAAGCATACCACGTCTTCAGATCACTAGTGACATTTCTATGTCATTGGCAAGATCTCGATCATGTAGATAGATGAGCCTCAAGGGACTCGACCAACTCAACCTATGTCATGATTCAATTTCTTCCAATAATGATTGAAGGCCACATGGGTCAATCTTATTGCCCCATGCTCACCGACTTAAAATTATCGTATGAGAGGTTTTTGTTTTTTATCAATCTCCTAATATATCGTATCACACATATACATATTTAATACATATCTATATCGCATGTATATATATATATATAGTAGGTGTATAATCATATATCACATATGCATGCCACACCGAATGATCATAGACCGTCACCTAATGTGATTAGGCCTGAGCTAGTGGGCCCAATCACTCACAATATGATCTATGTGTATCGGCATATCTTTATGCCCTCTTATCGTCTTTCACATCATCGTCGGTTCCGTCGGATCCTTGATGCATCACCATGCATCATAATCGCCCGCCACGGTATTGTGGGTCCCTCTAACACCTTCACGCTCCCGCTGTGCCTCTTCATGTAATTACAACATAATCACAGGCACACAGGCCCAACAATAAATGAGAAAATTAAAGGCTCGTAAGCTCCAATAATAATAATATTAATGATGATCACATTTACACACATTACAACACATGGCTCATGATTATCCGTCCATATCATACATCACATGTATAGATCATCATGTAGGATTACTAGTTAATTAAATTATTTAATTAATTATTTTATGGAAAATTGAGACATGCTAGAAATTTCAAGAATTATTAAGGGCATTTTAGAAATTCTGGACAAAAGGATAGATCTAGGAATTTATCAAATTTCGAGGGGCAATATTATTTTTTGCCACAAAAAAATCCTTACCCTTACTAAGCTATTCTCACGGCCATCGTCGCCGCCCCTGAGCAAGTGGCCCAAGCCACGAGCACCGCCATTGTAGGCTGCATGCGACTTTATTTACGGGCAGTCGGCTCTAGCTGCGGACGACCGACCCCACAGGGGGCTTGGCCATAGGCGACCACCCCTACCGGCAGCCCACAAAATGTTCTCTTTCCATGGTGATCTTGGGTATATTCTCCTTCTTGATTTTTAGTTGATAATACCCTATAAGTTAATTTTGGAATATATTGATGCACCTTATAATTGATCAAATAAGTCATCAATTCTGAGAAGTGGATATTTATTCTTAATAGATACCTTATTTAACTCCCTATATTCTATACATAATTATATTATTCCATATTTTTTCTTTATAAATAAATAGGTACATTCTCCCACTTGGTCCATACATTTCACTTAATGACTTGAATTAATCTTACCGAACAGTATTCTTAAGAAACAAATACATGAATCATAGCGATAAGTCCTCTTAAAACGAGTATTATCTTCTATGTATCACAATATATTTGGTTTCTGAAGAATTAATCTTAATATGGTAACATCACTTAATGAATAAACCCTATGTTTATTCTTCGTCCATCCGAATATATTTTCTCAAATTAATGTGCACATGAATATGAGAAAATATCATAATATATAAGAGTTTCAATACAATTACAAAGTAGAACTAAGTCCTATTTTCTCTACATGATCCTTGAATTTCAGAGGTAGCATGCCTTTAGTCAAAGGATCAGTAATCATCAATCATCAATTCAGTGCTAATATGCTCAATGACCACTTTCTCTTCCTTTACACGTTCTCTTATGGCTAAATACTTAATGTTGATATGTTTACTTCGACTTCCACTTTTATTGTTCTTAGCCATAAAGACAGTAGTTGAATTATCGAAGAAAATTTTTAATGGCCAAGAAATATAATCCATTATTCTAAGCCCAGAAATGAAATTCTTAAGCCATACACCATGTGAAGTAGCCTCAAAACATGAGACAAACTCAACTTCTATGATCGAAGTAGCAGTCAAAGTCTACTTGGCACTTCTCCAAGAAATGGCTCCACCAACCAATATGAAAATGTATCTTGATGTTGATTTACGAGAATCAATATAGCGGGCAAAGTCCGAATCTGAATAGCCAATCACATCGAGTTTGTCTGTCTATTTATACATAAGCATGTAATCTTTGTTTCCTTGAAGATGCCTCATCACTTTCTTTGCAGCTCTCCAATGGTCCATACTTAGATTACTCTGATATCGTCCGAGCATCCCAACATCAAATGCTATATCAAATCTAGTGCAGACCTGAGCATACATAAGGCTTCCTACGATAGAAGCATATGGGATATTTTTTATTGATTCCCTCTCAAGATCATTCTTCGGGCATTGGTTCAAATTGAACTTATCACCTTTCATAATGGGAGCAACACTTAGTGAACAATCTTTCATCCGAAATCATTCTAAAAGCTTATTAATATAGGTTTATTGTGATAGACCTAAAATACCTCGAGGTCTATCTCTATGAATCTTTATGCCAATGACATAAGATGTTTCATCCATATCCATCATATCAAAATTTCTAGAAAGGAATTGTTTCACCTCATGTAGCAAACCCTTATCATTGGTTGCAAGCAAAATATCATCTACGTATAAAACAAGAAAATATATTTTACTCTCACTGATCTTCTGGTATATACATTGATCCATGAGATTTTCAACAAATCTGAATGAAGAAATCACTTCATGAAATTTAAAATATCATTGACGGGAGACTTGTTTTAAACCATATATAGATTTCTTAAGCTTGCAAACCAAGTCCTCATCAACACTAGAGGGGAAACCTTCGTTATTATGGTGCTTGCTAGTGCCTTATCCGAAGTGACGAACTGCTCGTCAATGGCCTTTAGCAGGTCTCGGACATTATTATGATGGTCAACAGAACCACGTATACCAGCAGTTATTTTAGTCTTAATAAACATCACACTGAGCTGATTGGATCGTTCTCATCGCTCATATAGCGCGATATCAATTGAAGTACTAGTATTAGAGACTGCAGGTGGTTCATCCTTCCTAATAGCATAATCAATATCCATCCACCCTAAATGGAAAAATATTATCTCCTTCCATATCTTATAGTTATCACCCTTGAGTTCGGGAATATCACATCGGATATCAGAGAAATTAATAGTCTGAGAAACTGCATAAAACCCAAAATGCTTATGTCAAAATTTGAGGGTTAAAAGTCTAAATTACATGTTTTACCAATGTAAAACATACTAAAAATGAATCTCATGACATAAAAATTACCTATGGGCTTTTAATTCAAATAGATTCAAATGATCTTTATGATAAAACTATCAAATTATATACTAATTCATAATCTCTGTGGGTAAATTATGAAAGTAATTTTGATATTTTATCTTGATTAATTATATAAACATAATAAAAGATCCTATGGGATAATAATTATTATGTTAAATATAATTAATCATAATATTATGTCTAATTCCTTATGTGATCCTAATTTATATATAATTTTAATTAACTAAGAATGTTGTGGCTAGTCCCTAATTAATTAAGATTATATGGATCACTAGACATTCTGAATATAAAATCTTGACTCATAAACATGAATTATAATAACAAAACATTCATATAGCATACGAGTTTTGTCAATAACGAATATTTTCATTTGGAAAAATATTGAAAATCTAATATCTTCATGATTTCCAACACCAAATGCATCAAAAGATTCGAAGGAGAAATCGAAATCATATTTTAATATCTTAAAAATAAAATTTTCTCCATAGCAAGGCAGAGGTTAATCTCTGCTCTGATACCAAATGTAAGAAATCTGAAGAAGAAATGAAACCAAAAGGTGTGTTTCTAAACCATTTTGATAGAAACACAAATGAATGCAGAAACTTAAATTACGTACCTCCAACCATTGTTGTTGAAGATTTCAGCAACAATTTCTCAATATTTTGGCACTTCTCGGTTCTAAATTCTCACTTTAGATGGTGTAGAAAATCCTTCAAGTTGAGATTAAACCAAGGGACCAAAACACACATATATATAGTCGTTCTCCCATCAAGAACATTTATTACCATAATATTCATGATTTAATTCAAGAAACGAAACGTTTTGACCATAATTGAGAATTTTAATTATCATGAATGGAGAAATTTAATAGTAACCATTATGAATTTAATTGTCATGAATGAAGAAATTTAATAATAGTCATTATATTCATAATAAATAAAAACTAAAATATTTAAACCATAATTAATAAAAATATTAATGATAATAAATAAAATTCAATTAAAAATAAATACATGGTGTTCATGCGCTTGCGTAGGAAACGAAGGTACTTCATCTTCTGGTAGACAACCACGACCCGCTGCCCGTTGAGCAGCTCCTTCGCCAAGATTGAAGCCAACCGCCCCAGCAGGTGGTGGTGCGCATCCACCACCACCACCCACCGCGCGCAGACCATCGACCGACCCCGAGACCATGGCAACTACGACCAGCCACCAGCGACCTCTCCCCTCTTCGCCTTCTTCCTCGGTCGTCGATGACTCCTCGCACTCATGGCACGCGGACGGGTTCGCTTTTATATGGTCGGCGGGTAGTGTTTCCTTTGGACAAAGTGGCGCTTGTTGGGCCATCACGTGAATTGGGTTCGGCCAGGGATTTCTGAGGCCCGTTTGGTACGAAATATGTTCACACGGTATGTGGAGGGGTGAATACGGATCGGATATTATCCACTTTAGAAAGCGAATGCGGATGCGGATGCGGATGTTGAAGATAAAATTTGACTATGGAATACTTCCATCCCAGGCAATACAAGGTTAACTTCTTGCCCATTTTTTTTTATGTTATTATTATTATTATTATTATTATTATATTTATCAGTATTGTTCGACGAGATAAAAATAAAAAAGTAAAAGAACCATCCATACATTACGATCTTAAAGATCGACATGGCCTTGGTGGCGGCCGCAGACATCGACGTCATCTGCGGTGTCAAACTGCGTCCGCGACCGCATATTTACTCTTGCGCGCCCGCTTGCACGGGACGGTCTTCTTCCACGCAATCCCGTTCGGCTCCCGAGTCCCGTCGCCCCTCTCCTCGCGGCACTTCTCGCCGGATCGCCCTACCCGGCGGAGCCAGCGCCGCGGCCTCCGGATCGGCGGCGATTCGATTCGCGCGTGCCTCGTCCTTCGTCTTCGGCTTCTTCAGCTGTTGCCACCGCCATGACCGGGCTGGCCCAGACGGAGTTGTGCTCTCCCGGGTCCGCCGCTACGACCAAGACGACGAAGAGCGTCCAGTTGTGGCGGACGCTGGTGAGTTGGGTAGTGGTCTTGTTCCATGTCCTGCTCCAGATCCCGCGGAGGCCCCCCTCGTGGGCGCAGCTCGTCTCCTTTGTCGGCCTCCGCCAAAACCTCCTTTTTTCCCCTTCCTCCGCCTCTCCGGACTACAAGCCTCTAGCCGTTGATCCCCCCACCCACGCCTCGCCGCCTAATCAGTTCGCTGGGCCGGAGCCCCTGAAGAAGCTCACGGTATGTCTCTCTTCCCCATTTGGTAACTGGGCTATGAACAATTCGTTTAAAGATTTGTTCTTTCTATTTTTTGTTGAGATCCCTGTCGATTTAAATTTGTTCTGAGATTGCATAGCATATAAGGTTGCATTCTTCCTGTTTGGCCTGTCCTTGCTTGGGCATCCCTTGGTGGTTTGGACAAACCAAGGTCCTGACTTCCTCATTTAGATAGAACTTACTGCCCAGAAGCTATAGTTGATTGACGGTGGTGGATCGATGTGCTTAATGATTTCCATGTTTATGTATTGTATTCTTGTCTTGCAAAGCATATGTATTTGTTGATGTATTGTATGCTTGTCTTGCAAAGCAAATAATCTTGCATAGAAATAAATAGTTGAATGAGAACTTGAAAGCAAAGAAGTGCAGCATACTACTTGATGAGGAATTTCCTGGATAAAGTTATAAACAAGGCTGCTATCAACATGTGGCCTAATTAACTCTAGACATAATACCTAACTCCTGTAAGACCTGATATGTTTTGATGTCTGCATTGGTATTTTACGTTGTCCCTGCTTTCAATTTGTGAATTGCTGATCCTCAACCTGCATGAGGATTTTCCATTCATCATTTTTTATGCACTTGGCTTCCCAACAGCAGAGTTTTTTACTTCTCCATTCATGGAAATTGATTATATTTGTACACTGATTTTTTTTTTTCCTTTCTTGTAGAAGGAACATTGAGATAAGTAATGCAGATCAACTACATAAAGTCTTATTCTTCCTGTTCATTGTTATTTTGCATTGAAAATTATGTATATGTAATCAAACCTGCAAAATCTTCCAAAATTCAAGTCCATGAATTGGTTCACATACACTGACACATGCAGTTGGCAATACCAAAGTAAATTCTCTAAATAGGTTTGTGATGTAGTATAGCATATTTGTAATCATGAGTAAGGTATGACCACTCTGGTGTGTAGCTCATGGCATATCTCAACACAAGGTTGAGCAACCTTCAACCAGATTCAAATTCTGATCAACAAGGTTGAACGACAGATTCTCATTCCGTGGACTTTTTCTTTGCTAGGATTCTGCATTAACTTTAAAATGTCCACAGGATCTTTCTTGTGTAACTGTTTATATGTGCTTTCTTGTTATTTTATTACATAACGATCTTATGACTGTGGACTCCCCTGTATTTTTAGAACTGCTTTAGAAAATAATTTGAACTTGTAAATTAAGCACTGCAGATCTGTTTTCTTCCTGTGGTTCTTCTTTCTTTCATTTTTGTCACTGCAGAAATGGAAAAAATTTTACATGTAGAAAATGTGGTGGGAACTTGTCCAGGTACCTCTTAGTTGAAAAGACTTTTAACAAAGGAATAAGTGTGGTGCTTCATCTTTGATCCAAAATAGATTAGTGCTTATACAACAAGAAAGTTGTCTAATTTGATTCTCTAACTTCACTAGTACACATTAAAATCATTGTTGGAATATTCCAAATCTCCATTAAACTTTGTATATTAACTTTTTTAAATGGGATTTTTGATAAACAATATGTGATGAACTTGTCAATATGGACCGAAATTGGATTTTTGTTGGTGGGCTCAAGTGTCTATGTAAGACTGACTAGTAGATGTCTTGGTTTAGTTTCTCAATAATATCCCCACAAAAATGCCAATAACTACCATAATCTTTATTTTTATACTTAAATAATAGTCATTGCTTAAGGAGAATTTGTTTGTTGTCTTATTGTGACTGTCTCATTTAAGACCAGGTTTGCAAAAATTTGCAGATTGTTCTCGACTTGGATGAAACTTTAGTTTGTGCATATGAGACATCTAGCCTTCCGTCTACAGTGCGTACCCAAGCAATTGAAGCAGGTCTAAAGTGCTTTGACCTTGAATGTATATCTTCAGAAAAGGTTGGTCACTTATGATTAGGTAATTTTGCCTGATCTTAAGCTGCAGGAGTATTTATCCTGAACTACACTTTTGAAGGATGCTGATGGAAGGCAAAAGGTGAACCATGTCACAGTTTTTGAGCGCCCTGGTTTGCAGGAGTTTTTAAAACACAGCAGTGAATTTGCAGATCTTGTTCTTTTCACTGCTGGTCTTGAAGGTTGTAGTTATTTACCTATAATATACTTTTTGGCACTAGCTCTTATTCATATACTGCTTATGTTTTTTTCCCCTTCTATATCAGGTTATGCAAGTCCAGTTATTGATAGAATAGATGTTGACAATAAATTAACTCATCGCCTATATCGGCCTGCAACTGTGATCACGTAAGTGAAAATCATATTTATTAAAACTTCAGTCAACTTTGGTTTTTATTATTTTTTCAATGAACCAGAAGAATAATCACTGGAAATTCTTTATGCCTTCAATATCTCAAATTTTTTTAACATTTAAGTTGCATTCCATGTCGTTCTGCTAAATTCTGTAGTGTCAAGTACTCATAAGTCAACTTTGAATCGATTTTAAGATTTTTCTGAAATATAGTTTTGTATGGCAGCAACAATTATTATACTTTATCCTGATAGGCAATTTAATATTTTATTTTCGTAATATCCCATGATAATATGTTTTGCCAAAGTCTCCTTGTTGTTGAGGTTTTTGATTTGCTACAAAGAAGTAATGTCTCTATCTAACCCTAAACTTTGAACCAGTGTTCACTTTTGTCCTTAGAAACTGTTTAGCATCCATGTACTTGTGAGCACCATTAGTTCTTTGGCCATTAAATTAGCTCATGTACATAATTTTGTCAGCAGTCTAACGACCTAATGACCACTGATGCCAAACTGATATTGAGGCTCTGTTATTAACTCAAAAAAAGATTACGGGGTTAAGTTGACCTTTGGCATATATTACAGAGACTACTTTTACCATTATGGCGACTCTGAAAGGCTAACTAATCTAAAAGCAAGCAATTTCTGATGATTATGTTGAAAGTTCTGTTGTAACAAATATTATGGGCAAATATAGCATTTAAACTTCAATGCTGCTTCATACTTTCTTTTCAGACTACTGCTTGTTTTGTTAGCATTGCAGATGATGAAAATCAATGTGGTTAGTCAAATACCATGTGTCATTTGCTGTTTCAAATCTTTTTTAAATCAAGCTAAATGATATAATACAAAAAGAAGTAAGATATTGTGCTTTATTTGGAAATTGTAGCTGTTTGCAGTGATTAAACCCCATAACCAAAATGAAAATTTCTGATTTCTTGCAAAATAAACTAAATGTTGTTTTTGATCGCTTGACTTTTGTCTGTCATTAAATTATTCTACTGTTGATTTGGAACTACTCGACTTTTTTATAAAATGCTTTTATCTTCCTACTACCGGTTGACATTTCAAGAAGTTGCCTATTGGTTGCAATGCTTATGTTGTGTATGTACATTACACTAGTACATGTGTATAAAACCATATACAAAATTGATGTTGCCAAACCTTTGATGGTAAACTGTACCTTATAAAGAACTGAGGATACATAAAATATATGTGAATTTTGTGGATCAGGGAACACCGAGAACATGTCAAAGATCTGTCTTGTGTATCGAAAGATCTCTCCCGCGTAGTCATTGTTGACAACAATCCATTCAGTTTCTTGCTGCAACCATTAAATGGAATACCTTGTGTTCCATTTTCCGCTGCACAGCCATGCGATGACCAGGTAACAAGATATATCATGCTCTTTTTTTTGTTTTTTGGCTAATTACAGACTATTACAACTGGTGGTTATTCTCGGTGAGTTGGCTGAAGTTTTTTTTTTTTTTTTTCTTGTTTCCAGCTTATGGGAGTCATTCTTCCTCTTTTAAAGCACCTTTCTCTCCAGAAGGATGTAAGGAGCGTGCTATATGATAAATTCCACATGCCTGAGTGGTTTAAACAGCAAGGAATTCCCACCATAAGCTCAACTTCTTGAGATATGCTGATGTTTTTACCAAGCTCTTGCCATTAGAGTGCTATAAATCTGCCCAAACATGGCATCAACTTTGTATGATCTACCTAATTTTTCTGGAGTGACTCCCTCAGGTTAAATGATGCAAAGGATCCGCGGAGCATAAAAAATGTTGTACCTAATGAAGGGAGAAATTTTGAGGTTTAACCAAGCATCATCTCTCTCTTTCCACACAAAACCATCCTGCTTGCCCTAATTTATTGTAATAAATCTTTCAGCATTATATGGTTAGAAATACTAGTTGTGGTTCGTGCTGTAATTAATATTATATTATGGGATTCATGGCATTGGTTGATTGAAAATGTACAGAAACTGAAATAATATGGAATGGTTAATTATTATTATTGTTATTATTATTATTATTGTTGTTGTTGTTGTTGTTGTTGTTGATGTTTTTGACATCTGACATCCAACTAATTTTGACCCCTATGGGTCTTTGAGCTGCAAGCAGGTAGGTAGGTATACGGGGAGGAGGTGACGCCAAATCCTTCCAAGTGGCTATCTATCATATTAATTTGAAGGACGCATAGCAATGATGGTGGGGATTAATAACCCAACCTTCACATGGCTAATAAGACATCTGCCCTACTGATTTGATTGCGGCAGATGGGACCCACCAAACTTTGCCCCAATAACATAAAGAATAGGGATCCCCTCTTGTCACACTAATCATGTAGTTATCGCCTGCCGTGCTCTGAGAGCAGAAGAGAAAGCTGGCTGTGGTTTATAGAAGCCGCCGGGCCGAAAGTAGCATCAGCTAATGAGATGGGAGCTTTACCTACCTACCTACCTACCTATATTTTGATATTTTTGGACAAAGCTCATGCATGGTTCGTGGGTTGAAGAGGAACCTTGTGTTCCCACTTTCCCCCAATTATTCTTCTCTTCCATAGCTTTACCATCCAATACGTCAAATCTTAACTGCCTCAACCGATCACAGTTCCAACGATTCATGTATGTAAATATGGAATCGAAATCTCAGAACTGTCTGGAATCGGTTCGGTTCCGATTCCAAATTTGACGGAATCGGAACCGGGAGTTCTACAACCGAGTAATTAATTGTACCTATCATTCCAAGTTAAATCATTTGAGTTGAAGAGCTTTAATTAATTTCACCGTCCAACACCAGAGATGATCCAAAGTCGCTGTTTATCACTTAGCAAATAGCTTGTGATATGAACTTAGCTATCCCACTTCACTTTGTGTTATTGAACTTAGCATGTTTGTGGAAGACACACACACACACAACCCTGAATCCTATCCCACTTCACTTTGGTATCGACCGACCTCAGGATGATGGATTTTCCATATCAACTGCAATCAAAATCTATGCCAATTTCCTGTGTCTTGCAATCTAAATCCCAGTCTCCATCACAAGTCTTAACATATATAACACAGCAAGTCTGCTTGTAGGATTTCACAGAATCACCTCGCTGTACTAATTTAAACCTGGTCTTCTTCATCTCCCTTCTGATGATGGCTTCAACGTATAAATCACATCAACCTGACCAGAAAGTTCAGCAGAACAAAGCTGCATCATTTAAAGTCAACCAGAAAACACCACCCCACACAATGCATGGTCAAGCTTGGAACACCTACCATCAAGATGAACTTTTTTTTTTTTTACCGCATCTGGTGGTATAAGAGAATTTAGTCCTCTTCTTTGAAGGAGGTGCTCACAAGCATTCATAAGAAAGGTTGCATCGTAGAGGTTGACAAAGAGTCAACATTTCTTCACACCCACCTTCCTTCTCAGCTCCCTTTTCCGCAGTCCACAACAGAGTATAAACATAGAAGAACTAACTCATCACAGTCCTTGGAATTCTCTGAACCTTTTTTTTTTTTTTTTTGTGTGTGTGTGTTTTTTTTCAATTTTCAAGGTTAATCTGAATCGCTCTGCACAGCAAACCAACCAAATACTTCCACATATCTCAATTCCAACTTCAGATGTTGAAGAATTCATGTAACAAACATCAGCAGGATTATCTCAATCTGCTGAAGCACTGGAGATGCTCCCATGGCTTCCCTCGCAGAGAGCAAGGGCGCTCTCGAGGTTGGCAACGATGTCGGTCATGTTCGGTCGATTCTTGCCCTCAAGATGAACGCAGTGCACGGCGGTGTACGCAACGAGCTCCACCGCCTCAGCTTCTTGCGGTCCCGGCTGCCCCACTCTTGCATCGAGCACCTTGCCGACGTCCCCTGCCACGATGCAGGGCACAGCATAGTCCACGACACTGGTCGGGTTCCCACCCTCCTCGTCCTTGAAGATGGCTCTCCTCCCGGTGAGCACCTCGAGCATCACCACTCCCAGGCCATAAACATCGCTCTTGACGGTCAAATGGTGCAACCCGTAGTACTCGGGGTCCATATACCCAACTGTGCCCGCTGCCTTCATCGACAAATGCCCGCTGCCGGATTCTGGTCCCATGAGCGACAGCCCGAAGTCTGACACCCGGGCAATCCAGTTGCCGTCGAGCAGTATGTTGGAGGACTTGATGTCGCGGTGGATGATCGGAGGCACGGCGTAGCTGTGGAGATACTCGATCCCTCTCCCCGCGTCCAGCAGCACCTTGATTCTCATCTTCCAAGAATTCAATACACTGGCCTGATCGCCATTCTTTGGGTGGAGATGGTCATACAGAGCTCCATTCTTCATGTACTCGTAGACTAAGAGCCTCTCCTCCCTCTCCTCGCAGTAGCCCACCAAGCCCACCAAGTGTTTGTGGTGGAGCCGAGAGAGGAACGCGAGTTCCGACTGGAAAGCGCTCTCCTTTTCCTGGAACTTCTTCGTCCTCGGCCCCGATTCACTTCTCTTGATCGCCACCTCCCGTCCGTCGGGCAGTTTCCCCTTGTACACCGTCCCGAAGCTGCCGGCCCCAATTTTGGTCTCCAAGGAGAAGTTTTTGGTGGCAGTGGCGAGCTCGGAGAAGCTGAACTCCTCCGCCCGGTCCTTGAACGAAGACGGGCCGCTCCTCTGCCGCCTCATGACCCGTGAGCCCTGGCGCCAGAAAGTTCGGGACCGCGACCCAGAAGGGGAAGTGGTTGGGCTCGGGACGATCGATCCGGCACCGGTTGCGGACGAATGCGCCGCATGGGATGCTCCATTTCCAGCAGCGGTAATGGTCGGCTGAACTGAATTGTGGATCTTCTTGTGCCTGCAAATCCCAAACCATGCGCAGTAGACGATGGAGCAGACACCGGCAAATACGCCGACTGACCCAACGATCGCGAATGCTAACCATCCCTTGTTAGCCCTCTTCGACGAAACGGTAGACGGCGGCGGCGGCGGCGGAGGTGGGCTTGTTCGCTCGAATCGATCGTCACATCGCCTGCATATGACTCCAGAACCCGAACATAGAGTCTCCGAGTCGGGGAAAGGTCCACAATCACAAGAGCTTTCATTGGAAGTGCAGATTCCGGGAAGCACTCTCGGCAACGGAAGCGCAGGTACTGCCGCGTCGCTCCTGTTCGTCCCCCAGCAAAGCACAGTAAAGTTGACCACCGTTAGGCCGCAGGTGAGATTGCCGCCGGCGACGATGAACACGAAGGCGGTGGTGTTCGCCGGCGTGTATTCGCCGCCGGCGCCGGCGCCCCAGCAGACAACCGTGCCGTTGTATCGCCTGACGGCGCAAGTATGGCTTGAACCCAGCGCCAGGTTACCAAACTCGAAAGCTGGGTCCGAGGGCGGGGTCGATTGGCCTGCGTCGTTGTTGCCGCCGCAGATGACCCGGCCGGCGGTGCTGACGCCGCAGGCGTGGGAGTCTCCCGCGACGATGGTCGACATGTTGGAGTTGACGAAGGCGACGGGGATCTCACCGCTGCGCGGCCCCCAGCAACTGACGGAACCATTAGTGCTGATGGCGCAGGTAAAGCCCCGACCGGAGGTGAGGGAACGGTAGGAGCCGGTGATTTTGTCGGGGAAGGCGCTGTCAGCGCGCCACCAATGAACGAACGTCCGGTTGCGGTCGACGCCGGCGATTTGGACATCGCCGACCGCGAGCTCCTCGAGAGCGGTGGAGTCGTTGTAGACGCGCTTCTGGGTGAGTGTGGCGGCGTCCCAGCAGAAGAAAGCGGTGCCGTCGGCCCTCAGGCCGCAGAGGGAGCCGTGGCCACCAGAGACGGAGGCAAAGGAGACGTTGGGGAAGAGGGGGAAGGACAGGGCACCTGTGGCGTCGGCGCGGGCGCACTGGATGCTACGAGGGGAGACGCCGGCGAGGACACCGCAGACGGTAGAAGAGGAGCCGTGGGCGATGGCGAGGGTGGAGGTGGAGCCGGTGCCGTCAGCAGGTAGGAGAAAGACAGACAGGGTCGCGGCCACCGCCAACGCGACGGCGAGGGAAGGCCTCATCAGGTGGCGATGGTCGGCTGGGGAGTTCCACGTTTATCCTACATAGGGGAAGCAAAGCGAAGAGAGGGAAGAAAGCAAAAGACTAAGAGAATCTGTTTTAGGGAGAGAGAGAGAGAGAGAGAGAAAAGGAGGGCGAAGAAGAAAGAATACTAATTGAAAACAAAAACTATTCAAAAGAAAACGGCTGAGAGTCATTTGGGACAAGAAAACGATTATATATATAGATATATATGTCAAGAGATATCTAAGAGAATACTAATTTTAAATATACTTTTGATTTAATGGTCAATCATCTATTTTTTTTTATAAGTACGGATTTATTGAAATATATCCAAAGAATTGGAGTAACAAAATTATTTTATTACGTCATAGTATTTTTTTATTATGAAAAATAAATACTATAACTCAATATAAAAACATTATAGATGAATTTTGTAGATTAGTTCATATAAAAGATGTATAAAAATCATAAATATTTTAAAAAAATACAAAAAAACATTAATTTAGTGCATCTTTTTAGTTGGTTTGGCCGCTGAAATTGACACCCCAAGCGAACTAATCTACAAATAATTATTTGGGGGCGAAATGAATCGACGCCTCATAGCTAGCTAGCTAGCTAGCTACAGTAGTTCTATTCTTTTTTTTTCTATTTCTTTTTGTCTTTTTTTTTTTTTGGTTGGAGCCGCCATAGATCGCATAGGTTAATGGAGGGTATTTATTGTAACTGACCGACGACTGCTCAATCAACTTCAGTTCCTCACGTGATCCGAAATAGTTGACCAGTCAACGGTCAGACCAACATGCCGCCATTTCTCGTGGGTCAAAGTCCGAGATGTGTGCACGACCAACCAACCGAGCCTTGATCGGCTCCGTACCTTCCTGGCAGGATAAATACCCGCGAGGAAGAATAAGATATTTTATTTGGATTCTTCTCGTCATGTAGCGAGTGAGATTGTCACAAGTGTTGGGTTTTTTTTTTCCTTTTCTTTTCTTTCTTTTGTCTTTAACCCTTTTTGTCACTGTCTCTTCGCCTATTGCTGCGATTACTCGATTTGCGTTCCACAATTTACTCGTGCACCCGTTGGTTGATTATTATTATTATTTTTTGTTTCCCTATAATTTGACAACAATTGTAGCTTGGAATGCATGGCGATCGTCTAGACGATAGATATCATGCTGATAAAATAAGAAAGCTAATATTTTTAATTTTAAATAATTTTTTTTTTTTAAATCTTGGACAAGACACAGTATACATATCAAAACTATCTATCAATGTTGGATGTTGAAATAACACATGTTATAATGAATATCAGTATCAATCCAATTCATTTTAGATTCTTATGTATGAGAAATCTGACATAATCAAAGAGATGTTTCAACCAAGTGTCATCGGTAAATAGTAGCTAAGCTCAATAGTAACGATTTATGAGATTTTTATGATAGATTTGATCCAAGAAAATATTTTTGCAATATGAAGGACGTTAATTTTTTTTATTGTAAGCCTCCACTTATGTGGCAGCTTGGTAGAGCAGAAAGATGGAAATGAGTGGATGGGATCCAAAGAGCAAATTGGTAAAGATGGCCAACATTAATTCAGTAAGATGGATAATATTTTAAATTTTGAACAAAATTATTTTTTTTATATTCTTAGACTTGTTTGAGATAACAAATCCTATGAAAGTTGTTGATGTTTTTTGTTTCCCAAAAAAAAAAAAAAAAAAGATTACGATCCTATATATATGTAATTCTGAATTAGATTTATCAAGAAGAAAAGAGAAGTTTAAGACAAGAAAGATTGTAACGCTGCGCCTGGCGGTAGGAACTGCCACCATTGCCCGGTGGGGCCGCGGGCGTCTCTCTCCGCATTCGGTGCCACCGCTACACTCGCGATAAATGGAGAGAGAGAGCCCCAGAGGAAACAACGCGCATATTTATCTACTTCACACGAGCACCTTGTTTACGCAAGATATATATATATATATATCCGACGTATGGAGTCGTTTTTAAAGCTTTCGGGTATCGTCTCTTCTGGTCTTGAACGCCGCTCACCAATGGATCAAGCTTTCTGGAGTCGATCTGACCCTAGCATAGTTGTGGATCAAACCATATATATATTATGTATGCTATATATCTCGGGACCGTTGAGGACCCAAAGGGCTTGTCGATGGAAAGTGGATCGAGGACTAAGACAGCAAAAGACCCCTCCTTAAGGGTATGGACGAAGAATTGGTTGAAGTTGTGAATCTTTAGGTAGTTTAATTGAGTGTGTCTTCTAATTATATGGACGAAGAATTTGGTCGGGTCCATGTGGTAGTTCAATTGAAATAAAACAATTAGGGAGTTGACCATTACTATAAAATAAAAAATAAAAACAAAAACAAAAAGAAAATGTCACGATCAAACTCGTTTATTCTTGGTGCTGTTGTTTTCTTAGAGTTGATCTTTAGTTGTATGGACGTGTCAAGGAATAATAAAACGAGCCTTAAGAAACAAAGACTAAGAATATTCTTTTTTTTTTTTTTTTTTTGGCATGTACAGAACGTCATTAACTAGAGCTTGTTGATAAGGAAATCATTGCTCCTTCGAAGTGTTACTACAGGCAGAAGAATCCTTGCAAATTGGACAAACATTCTTCATTTGCAACCACTGGGAGATGCAGCCAACGTGGAAATCATGCCCACAGTTCAGTGTTCCCAGTTTCTCCTTGTCTTTGTACTCTTCCTGTAAACACACAAGTCGTGCACTTAGAACAAAAAAAATTATATCAGCTTAGCAAAGTTGTTTTTTTTATGATCTAAAATCTTTTGAAAATATTTTTATTAATATTATTAAATTTTTAATACTATACATAAAATCCTATAATAATTATGGAACACATTAACATAAAAACGTATATGATCAATTTATTGAAGTATTTTGAATTGATTGATATATTGATCTTCTAATTACATAGTTTTCTTTTGGAATCTTTAGATTTCTATTTGACTGGTGAAGAAAATGTTCATTCCTTATTCTACAATCGGGGACTATAACCTCTTTTTATAATCATAACTGTAAATTAAAACTTATGATATCTCATAATGTTTCATAATGACTCATGATGTTTCATACTTCGAACTTATCATGCCACCAAGTTAGAAATATGACCGATAGTATCCACACAATTAATTTTCATAATAATTGTTCCCTTTAGCCAAATAAATTTTCATTAATTAGATCACTTTTAATTTTAGCTAACCAAATAATGGCACACATATAATTATACATGTGTTACCCTTAAAATTCTAATAATCTCCCACTCGGTCACATATGTACTCTATATTCTGATAAATATGTTATTCTTTATGAGCTCGAAACTGTTGTCATTATTAAACAGGATATACAACATAATCTCGTCCATTGGCCATATTAGTATAGGACCAAAGCGATTTTCGCTATATCAATCATAGCTAAACCCATCAATGATCACTAATATTAACATAACCAAATGGCATAGATCAATCATGAAATATGTGGCATGAAAATTAAATGAATGTGATCTTTACATATATACAAAGTGTAATAAACTGAGCTTTATTTCTGATCAGAAAATTTATAGAATCTGGCATAGAACATATAACAAACATATGTCAAACTCCCACTAAACTGAAGTTTCTTCAAATTTTAATACACCCATATGAGCAGTATGCTCATGAAAGACCATGGGTGGTACACCTTTTGTGAGAGGATCTGTCAATATAAAGTTTGTCCCTAAGTGTTCTATGAAAATTTGTCCACTTTGTATATTTTCTTTCACGACTAGGAACTTGATGTCAATATGCTTTTGACTTAGTCGAACTCCTATTGTTGTTAGAGTACAAAACAGCTGATTTATTATCACAGTGTATCTTTAGTCGTCTTTCAACTCCTTGTACTATTTGTAGTCATGTGACAAAATTCCTCAGCCAAATTCCATGATTGGATGCCTCAAAACATGCTACAAATTCTATTGTCATGGTGGAAGAAGTAATAAGAGTTGCTTGACACTGCGCCAAAAAATAACCCCACCAACCAACATATAAACGTAGCCCGAAGTGGATTTCCTACTATATTGGCATCCAGCAAAATTAGAATCAGAATATCAAATGATCTCCAAATGGTCTGATCTTCGATATGTGAGCATATGATTTTTTGTTCTATTTAAATATCTCATAACTCTTTTGGCTACCTTCCAATGATCCATTCCAAGATTGCTTAAATTATCTACCTAGCACCCCAATAATGTAAGCTATACCGGACGTGTACAAACTTGTGCATACATTAGACTCTCTATTGTCGATGCATAGGGGATCTTCTGCATTTCTTGAGTTTCCATATTTCCTTTAGGGCATTGATTGAGACTGAACTTATCTCCCTTTCCGATAGGGGTATTTCTTGGTTTGCAATTCTGCATATTAAACCTTTTAAGTACCTTATCGATATAGTTCTTTTATGATAATCCTAAAATACTCCAAGATCTATCTCGATGTATATAGATTCCTAATACAAAAGAGGCATTACCAATATCTTTCATCTCAAAATTTTCTGATAGAAATATCTTGATTTCGTGCAATATGCTTATATCATTTGTGGTAAGCAAAATGTTATCAACATACATTATCAGGAAAATGAATTTGCTCTCACTGAACTTGTGATATATACAATCATCAACAATATTCACCTCAAAACCAAATGAGAGAATTACTTGATGAAAGTTGTGATACCACTGACGGGATGCCTGTTTTAGTCTATAGATGGATTTTATCAATTTACAAACCATTTTCTTTGTGTCTCCTAACACAAAGTTTTCTTATTGTACCATATAAATTGTTTCATCAATGTTTCCATTAAGAAACGTAGTTTTGACATCCATTTAATGAAGCTCCAAATTAAAATGTACAACTAGAGTCATAATTGTCCTAAAAGAGTCATTCATTGAAACCGAAGAGAATGTCTCTTTAAAGTCAATCCCTTCTTTTTTAGTATAACCTTTTGTCAGAAGGTGTGTCTTATACCTCTCCACGTTACCATTAGAATCCTTTTTTGTTTTAAAAATCTATTTACAACCAATGGGTTTTACGCCTTCTGGTAATGGGACAAGTTCCCAAACTTTGTTATCTTGCATGGACTTATACTCTTAATTCATTACTTCAATCCGATTATCTAAATTGGAAGTCTCTATGGCTTGACAAAAGTTGATTAGATCATCTTTCATCATACCACTACTTTCTTCATGTTCCTAGGAAATACTTTTTCTAGTGGATCATCGCAAAGGTGTTGGCTCTTGTGGTACGGGTTCTTGAGGATGTTGAGTTTGTTCCTCATGAATAATTTTCTCAAACTATATGGGAGTTGTAGTGACTATATCCTATTGAGGTATTGAATTTGATACATCAGTAACAACTATATGAATTGAATTGGATTGAACCAATTCTTCCTCAAAGGTAAAGTCTTAAATATTGCAATACCCATCTCAAAAATACTTCTTGATTTGGGATCATAAAATTTATACCTCTTAGAATGCTCAGAATAACTAATAAAGTAACTGCTTACTGTTCGTGGTTCAATTTCTTTTCATTAGGCCTATAAGGCTTTGTCTCAACTAGACAACCTCATACACGAAAATACCTTAAACTAGGCTTTCTCTTAGTCCAAAGCTCATAAGGTATTTTTACAATTGCTTTAGTTTGTACTCTATTAAGAATGTAAGCTGCAGTATTTATTGCTTCTCCCTAGAGTGACTATGGTAAATTAGATTGAGAAATCATACTTCTTACTATATCCTTAAGTGTGCGGTTTCGTCTTTCAGCTACACCATTCATATTAGGTGAGTCTGGCATTATATACTGAGGGACAATTCCACACTCCTCTAGGTATAAAGCAAATGGTCCTAGACATTTTTCACCTGAGGCGTTATTTCTGTAGTAATATTTTCCTCTACGATCAGATCTAATGCTTTTTATCCTTTTGTTGAGTTGATTTTCAACTTCAGCATTAAATAATTTGAACACATCCAAAGATTGGGACTTTTCATGTATTAGATACAAATATCCATATTTAGAGTAATCATCTATGAATGATATAAAATATTATTAACTATTCCACGAAGCTATAGTAAATAGCCCACAAATATCCGTATGTATCAATTCTAAGACGTTCGTAGCTTTATATGCACATAATCTCTTAGGTTTGGTTTGTTTACCTTTAATGCATTCAACATAAACATCTAAACTTGAGAAGTCAATGAGATCAAGAATCTCTTCTGACATAAGTCTTTCAACTCTATTTCTAGAGATGTGCCCCAAACGTTTGTACCATCATATGCCTAAATTTTTAATTTTTCATTTAGTACCTCGTAATTCTACATTCAGGGATTCATGATAGGAGGCTATAGTATTAAGCAAATATAGATTGTCATTAGCCATAAGTAAACTAGTTCTAATCATATTTGAATTTAAAGACAAAGTAAACTGATTATTTCCAAATGAACAAATATACCCAGATTTGTCCAAATAAGAAACAAAAATTAAATTTCGTCTAAATTACGGTATGACATAAGTGTCTTTCAAATCCAAATAGTATCCAGCACGGGATAACAATCTAAATGTGCCTATAGCTTCCACATCTACTGATTTTCGTCACCCACATAAATGTTTCTTTCAATATCATTGGGCTTTCGATAGTTCAGGCAACTCTGCATTGAAACACTGATGTTAGTAGTTGCACCGGAATCTAACCACCAAGTGTTTCTAGGTACTGAAGTTAAATTGACTTTAGAACAAATCAAAGTATAAAATGTACCCTTTTTAGCACGCCAAGCATGATATTTGGTACAATCATTCTTCAAATGCCCAGTTTTCTTACAGAAGAAACAAATATCAACCTTATTTTGTTTCTTCTGTGTTTGACCCTTATCAACCTCATTCTTTTCATATTTGTATTTTCTTTTCTTGCTCTTGTCCTTGGAGGTGTGGGCCAAATTGACACTTTCAGTCTTTTCTTGCTTCAATCTTTCTTTTTCTTGCACATAATATGAAATGAGCTCATTAAGAGATCATTTGTTCTTTTGGCAATTATAACTAACCTTAAATTGACTGAATTATACAGGAAGAGATATCAGAACCAAATGGACAAGTAAGTCCTCTGATAAGTCAAGCTTTAATGTTTTAAGTTTTGAAACAAGATTAGACATATCCATGATGTACTCCCTTATATTTCTTTTACCGATATATCTCATGGAAATCAAGTTATGAAGCAGAACGTTTGTTTCCGCCTTATCATTTTTAAGAAAATATTTTTTTATTTTAGTAAGAAAATATTTAGCCTTGATAATCCCTTCGGACACTGCACCCCTAAAGATCTCCATAATGTTGCGCTTAATGATCATAAGACTCATGCGATTAGACATATCTCATTTCTCAAATAGTCTCCTTTCATCATGAGAGCTAGATTTTGTAAGAGAAGCGGGTTGGTCTTCCCTTAGTGCAAGATCCATATCCATGTAGCCCAAAACAACCAAAATGTTTTTCTTCCAATCATTAAAGTTAATTCCATTTAGAATCGGTACTAAACTGGGGTTAGCAAATATTGTAGCAAGAGAACCTAAATAAGAAAATAATAGATAACAACAAATTATGCTCATATTTATAATACCATATACTTAAGAAAATTCAAATAATGATATAACACATCTCAAGATACCAAGTGCAACATTAATATCTTATTTTTGGACTTCAATATTAATTGCTAGTGGGGTCTTATTGTAATGATCAAACACCAATAATAAAGTATGTCAAATGATAAATCCATCTTTAGATTGATTTATCATTCACATATAAAACTTATAATTATTATGCGTTTACCATTCCAAGTGTGTATAAAATCCTGTCAATCAATAACCTTCCTTTGGGCCGATAATTACTGCATGAATGTAAATATACAATACATTTAATATTTTCATGAGAAATGTCATAAGAGATCACTTTGACAACTTCATGTATTAAATTACTCAATATAATATTAAACATCCTTATAATCACTAATTAAATTTGAGCCATATTAGTCAAATTGGCTTGACCTTAATTTATTAGTTCAAACATTTAACTCATGTAAACTTAATCAGTTTATATTAGCAAATAACTTTATAGAATCAATATTGTGGTTAAGCCAATTAGACAAAATTATTAGACAAAATTAAAGACACCGCAGCAAATAGTTGTTCCATATAAGAATCATTTTTAACAAATAATATAGGAGACCATGCTGTAACGAAAAGTTCTGTAAAATACTATCGACGGTTCATAAAATATTATCAATGAAAAATTCATAAAGTCCACGGTTCATAAAACTATTATCTTTCTCGATGATGATAGAATCAAATCAAAATAAAATACTATCAAAATACCATTAAGATATATGAAAAATATGGCTTAATGTTCAATAATCATTGTAGAATAGCTCTCATACTATTTGTTGATAAAATTTAACAAAACTAACATTGATCATACATACCTTATAGATTCAAAATCTTTTGAGAATATTTTCATTAGCATTATTAAATTCTTAATACTATACATGAAGTCCTACAATAATTATAAAATATATTAATATAAAAGCATACCTGATGAATCCATTGAAGTATTTTAGATTGATTAGTATATTGATCTTCCAATTACAAAGTTTTCTTTTAGAATCCTTAGATTTCTCTTTGACGAGTGAAGAGAATGTTCATAATCCTTAGATTTCTCGTGAAGAGAATGTTCATTCCTTATTCTTGTACCATAACTCTTTTTTATAGTCATAACCGTAAGTTATGACTCATGATGTTTCATACTTAGAACTTGTCACGTCACCAAGTTAGATATCCACACAATTATTTTCATGATAATTATCCTCCTTAGTCAAATAAATTTTTATTAATTAGAGTACTTTTAATTTTAACTAATCAAATAATGACATATGTATATTTAATTATATGTGTGTTATCCTTAAAATTCTAACACTTTTACGGACAGGACTTTACAGTGGTGTTTTCCAGGAATTTATTAGCAGGGGCACTGGAGTAAAACGTTTGTCAAGGATATGGTCTTTACCAGGCATATTGCACACAGTCCTTCCTCCTGGATATAATTAGAATGGTAAACCATCTCCCCCATGCATCTTAAAATGGTCTCTTCTGACAAGCCGGTGCAGACATTCCCTATCCTTTCTTCCAAAGCAAGCAATTCCTGCAGAAAATAACCAGATATCATGGAGAGAAGAACATTTAGGGCTGATGACGAAACATTGGGGAACAAAAAAAAAACAAAGCAACTTTAAAGTTACCTCATAGCTCATGTTGTCAATATCCAGTCTCATGTCCCTGTTCTGATCAAGTAAACTTACCGAGTCATAGAGGGCTGACCAATCAGTCATCAAAATACCCTGCAAGCATGTCGCATGGAACATTAGAATGATGCGCAAACAAATTGGAGCCAGTGGAGGAGTAATGTCTTCTTCCATTAAAAAGAAAAGCAACCTCGCGTGCCAATCTACTATACGCAGTATGTTGATTGAATATTAAATGAGATCTCCGATGTGCATGTCTTGCACTGTGTCTTTCCCCATGGCTAGTGTGCCCCATGATAGACAGTGGACTCATATATCTTGAAGGTGCAGCTGCGTCCATGCCCATCGGAACTTCGATATCAGATGCAATTGACATCCCGGTGCCTGAATAGCTTGAGATGGTGCTGCTATAAGGGATAACCATGTGGTCGTGACCACTTTGAGCTGGCACCATTCCTTGGATGGAAGGGTGTCGAAGAGCTGGCAGAGGAACACTTCTGTTTATATTATGATTGGGATGAGAAAGATACGCATAATTCCTGGCAGTGCGGCTGTTCACCTCGTGATTAAAAGCATCTGCAATTTCCATAAATAAAAGGATGGAAAATGAAGCGCACACAACCCAAGTACAAAGCTACTGTAGCCAAATTCGTTATTGTGACAAACCTGGGGTTGGAAGCTGCCGTTGGGGAACCATGAGTGCAGACAAATGGTTCCATTGCTGTGTCATTCTTGGATCAGAAGCATTACAGGATGAATAAAATGGGTAAGCCATAAATCTTGAGGCATAGAACCAAGCTGTGTTTAACTGAAAGTCTTCAGTTTGCCGGCTTCTTACATTCCTCTCCAGTCTTTCCCCAGTGATATTATTATCATTTCTGCATCCGGCTGGCATGTTTGGGGTGTCCAAAGGCCAGCATTGAGGACTTGGAGAAACCCTTGGTTCTAAACTAGCAGGGTAAGAGGGACAGTTGGAAGAACTTGCAGCTTGATAGTGTCCACTAGTATTAGCTCTGTCAGCAATTGCAGGCATAACTGGGCTTTTTCTTTTATATGCAATCCTTCTATAGTCCGTCTGAGGATAAGTTGGGTTGTACCCATCGCCTCTTATGGGTTGTTCATAACAAGAAGGTTCGTTTAGGGCTTGATTTGGTGGAAAGTTTCTAAAACTTTCATGACACTCAGAATCCATGTGAGAACTATTTGATGTTCCAGGATTAGCAGCAGAAGAAACTGGAAATCCTGAACTGGAACTGGATGATGGATGGTCACCAGCTCTTGTTGGAATGTCTGCAAAAGCCATGGGGCTAATCAGACTGGTGCAGCATCATCAATGTATGAAACAATAAAAATCACTTAACTCAAAAATCAAATACAAACTTCTAAGTTTCTAGTTTAACAACTGTAATATACCCCATTCCATGGAAATAAAAGCACAAAATTTGTCCAAACACCTGAGCTTAATTGAGGGTCATGTTGTGGATGATTCCGGATTCCATTATGATCCATCTCAGTATCTAAGATCTTCGTTGTGCCACTGCAGATGAAGTGTGATTTCCTATTTCATTTGAAGGTTAGTAAAGCACTATCTGGAAACACAGAAAGACAGAACGAAATGTGCACAGACAAACAAAATAAAACACCTTAACTAAATAGAACAACAGTTCTTACTGCTAACAAAGATAAACATGTACAATTTTCATGTATTAGAATCAGTACTACATATCACTCATGTGATCATTGGGTAGTGATTTAAAGATTTGAAACATTTCACTGCAAATTCAACAATCATGCAATTTATCATCCAAAGATTATAATGTGAAAAAACATAGTTATAATGTAATAAGCAAATGACCTTGGAGACCCAAAATTAACAAAGAAAACTCCTTAAAGGAGAGTAATGGTTCTGTTAAAATCTGAGTTACAATGTAATAAGCAAATCACAACTCCATCTACCACCTAAGGTTCAAATGGTAGGATTGCCCAAAATCCAGATATTCACTAGCATAAATATCAACAAAATTTCCAGTAACAGATTCTCCACCATCACTGGAGGTGGATATTTAGTGCCTGCAGCATTTTTTCACTGCTCAAAAAGCTCTTACATACAACAATACCAGTCAAGAAAAAAAGAATTGGACCACATAATCTCTAGAAATCAACATAGTTGGCTGAATTTTAAGAATAGCATTCTTAACAGAACAGTAATGCAAGAAAATGGAACAAAAAGTTGAGTAAATACAATCATGATGCCAAAGACAATGATTTCAGAATTTCTGATCTTACTTCTGAAGAAGAAGTTAACAGAAAAGCAAACCCCACGAGGGAGAGTCATCCAAAGAACAGTCACATGGAAAGAAACATATCCTGCATATTGCTCACAATCACCTCAGCCTTCAAGAAAACTAAGAACAACAAAACAATCAGGTTCGCCATATCTGTGACACCATATATAAACTTTAAGCCTTTTCCCCTGTTTACTTATATGTAAGAGAAAACTAAAATACTCCGTAAGTGGAGGATATCGACCATATACACATAGCGTATCACAAAACATGTTCTGCAAATGACTTGTTGGAAATTACTTTAACACGCGAATATGTTTCTTGCTCCAACAAAGAATGACGTTTAGAAAAAACATAAGCTACCTAATTGATGGATCAAAACGGTAAATGCTCGATAGTCCAAAACACAAGATGCAGCAAAGGATATCTGAGAAAAAAAAAGAGCAAACAATATCTTGCATTTCATTAAATTAAACTGGGAGAGCCACTAGTTACATGAGAAATTCTATATAATTTATGTTAGTATAGCTTTCCAATCTTACAACAATAACCCATTTGATCATATAGTACGGATCTCCAAGAGATGGACTAGCGTTCTAATGTAATCTCACTTACAAGAACAAATTTTGAGGGAAATATCGATAATGAGAGATGCAGCCATTTAAAAAGATCCACATGGATCTCAAACCATAAAGGGGGGTAACAAGGAATCAACTTAATATTAACTGATCTACAGCTAAGGTTATCAGGCGATCGAGTTGGAAATATTCCAATTGCTTTGAACCTACTGTTGTTTTTAAGGGCAAGCCTTGATTTCCTTTTCTTTTTCGATGGGGATCTCGAGTACATCAGCGATACAGCGGCGCGAACTGAATCGTTGTTCGCAGAAGATTTAGCTCGGCCAATCAATAACATAAACAATCAAGAATCCAAGAACTGAACCGTTTTCCATCAAACATTGACAGATGGAGAATATTTGGTACAAGTCAAAAACGTTCGTCTTCCAAGAAATTGAAACCCAAGGAGAGGACCCTGAGTGAAATGATCATTGCAAAACAGAACAAATAGGCAGTGGAAATACGTGAATTGATGATTGAATCGAGGGTGAAGGAAAGCAACGGAAGATACCTCGACGAACTCCCGCTGCGATTTAGGTCTCGGGGGAGGAGACGGATTGGCGGCCACGGAAGGCAAAGAACGCAGACACGGAACCGCTATAATGTTCGCTTCTCCCGCAGCGTTTCGGATTATATAGGGAGGGGAGAGAGGCGACGGGATTCGAATTCGGCAGCGAAATGACTTATTGCCCTTTTTAAAATTATTTTCTGTATTTTCCTTTTCTAATCTACCGTTCGGTACCACGTGTCGGGAAAGTACGACGTCGCCGCGTGATCCGTGCGACCCCGTCGGCCCCGATGGCCCAATAGCTTGCGATCACGGGGGAAAGAGAAACGACACCCCAGCTATTTTACTCCCTCTCGCTTCCTTGGGTCCCACACTAGTTGCTCTGTGAAAAGCTTATGCATAAGCGCGGGTCGGACCCACACCATCGAAAACACACGTTTTGTTTTACGAGGTCCGCTAAAATCCCACTTGACCGGGGGAAGAAGCGACAGATTGACTCGGATCAAATCAGATCAAGTGAAATGTTTGTGTATTAGATAATTTTAGGTTAACAGATTAAAAAAATAAATAAATATATATATATATATATATATATATATATATATATATATATATATATTATAGTCACCATTATTATTATTAAACACAGATGGATTATTTTTTACACTAGAAACAAATAAGTTTTAGGATTTGACCCCTGATCAATTTATAACAAATGATTTGCTAGGGTAAGAAAGAGAGCAGCAAAACAAGTATTCGTGGTTAGACAAAAAAACACACACACACAAAGCCTAAAGCACAAGGAGAAGGAAAAGGGCAAAGACGAACGTAAACGCAACAGTTATCATAATCAATCCATCTCATGTATCTCCACATGAGGGAGGAATCCGATTAGAATGACTTGAGAAGACGGTCTTCGAGGCGTGAGACAGCGCACCGAACCTCTCAGAAGACACATTGAGCGGTGGAGGAATGAGGAAAACGTGCCGTATCAGATTCAGGCACGCGGTGTTTGACTTGCGATGTACGAGTTCGAAGGTGTACGTCATGGCAATGAGCGGGCAACGTTGACCGCCAACTGCAACGGAACTCGTTGAGCTGAAGTCAAAGGTTTGTAGAGGTTCATGCAAGACAAACACCTGCGGATAAACGAGCTTGGGAGTTGTTTGGATGGATGTCGTCGAATGCTTAGTGTTTGCACTGCAATCTCACACGCCTTGGAGCTTACCAATCCAAACTCAATAACATACTTTTCGTTTCGGATTCATCTCAAGATACATCAATCAACCAATATATATATATATATATATATATATATATATATATATATATATATATATATATATATATATATATATTAACATTTGACCATTAGATGGGTTTACCTTGAAATCATTTTTTGTTTGGGTTAGTTTGGAATCAATGATCAGAGACAATTCAACTTGATGAGCATTTTAAAATTTATCATACTTGGGGAATCAATCTGATAGCAATAACCTTGAAAAGGCATAATTGATGGAATGATGTTTCCAAGAAGTTTAGGTTCATGTGATTTTGTGTTGCTAGATTTTGTATCGTGGACAAGGAGTTGGCACGACACGGTTCAACCCGTATGCGCAGAATCGATTTGGCAGGACCCAGAGACTCGGGGAAGCTCGACAATGCAGCTAAGCTTTGTGAAGTAGCGGTTCCTCGGGTCGGGGAGCCGGCAGGGGCGATCCGAGAGGTGTTTGGGACCTGCAAGAAGGCCTTGGTCAGGGGGGGTGTATGCCCGATGAGGCCCCTCTAATGGCTAAGTTAGTGTTTCGAGATGGAGATTTCGATCAGGACTCTGGAGGTCCCAAGCGGTTTGAGAAGAAGAGGTCGAGAGTCCAAAAAGAGGGATCCCCTCTTAAGCTACAGTAGGGGGTATTTATACCTGTCGAGTAGAGGGAGGTCGTACCGTAGTGTTTAATGGGTGTGACGCCTTCGACCGGACCGTGGGTACGACCTTACATAGGGCAATGCCTTCGTCAGTTTCCAGGGTCTTGATCAGCAAGGTCGACGATCGTAAGTACGATGCCTAGAATAACCGGTGTGGTCTTCAACCTAGCGTGTTTGGTGTCAGATTGCTGAGGTGGTCGTCCACGTAGTCCTCGGACTGACATGTTGAGGCTGACTGGTTGGGATGATGTGGCTGCAGACGTGGCCCTCGGCCTGGCATGGTCAGGCCGGCCAACGAGGCCAATATTTACTCTATGATTCTCTCCCCTTTTTGAAGAAGCACTCCACAGAGTTTCTAGAGGGGCTCTGGGGAGGGCCTTATTATGGCGCTGGAGTTAAGACTAGCATACGCCTATTGTATTATGGTTGGCACACACACTAGATTAGATATCGCTAGGGTGCTGGAGAGTTGGATTTGGGGAAGTCGCTTGGGGTTGGAAGCCCACTGCGGCTGATCACGACTGGAGACCCATTTGAAACGATCGAGAGTGAGCACCCATTAGAAATGGTCGAGACTGACAGCTCGTTGAAATTGGTCGAGATTGAAAGCCTATTGGAGGTGATCGGGACCGAAAGCCCGTTGAAGGTGATCGAGACTGAAAGCCCGTTGGAGGTGGTCGGGACTGAAAGCCCATTGCAGGTGGTTGGGACTGAAAGTCCATTGGAGGTGGTACTGACTGAAAGCTCGTTGGAGGCGATCAGGACTGAAAGCCCATTAAAGATGGTCAGGACTGAAAGCCCGTTGGAGGTGATCGGGACTAAAAGCCCATTGGAGGTGGTCGGGACTGAAAGCCCATTGAAAGTAGTTGAGACTGAAAGCACGTTGGAGCTGGTCGAGACTAAAAGCCCTGTGTTCGAAGCTAGTCGAGGGGTGCCTTGGGCTCTCCAAGCTGCCGACACCTAAAGTCCTATCGTGTCACTTTTTTGTCTCACGCGCTGCGCCCAACCATCACGTCGATCAGTTGGGGGTGTCAAATAAGATATTCCCTCTGACGTCGGGATTGCCTCGATGTACATTATGATTTATTGAAGGCATTGATGGTCATGCAGTCATGTTACAATACTGATTCGACCATGACAGTCCGTCGGTTAGCTAAAGTGTGGGAGCGCTTCTGCATCCCTATGAAATATGAACTTCATGTTCCTCTACCCGGGCAGCGCCCTTATGACGCCTTCCTAGATGGGTGTTAGTTGTCAATTGATGCTCTCGGGACAGGACTTCAGTTCCCACTTCATCATGTGATCGAGGCTTGCTTTGACGGGTGGCAGATCTCGCCCTTGTAGATGACACCCAACTCGTGGCACTATATGATGGCATTCCTCGGGGAATGTCATGGGTCAGGCATTGTACTGACCCAAGACTTGTTAATGGCTTGCTTTCGCTTATGTCAGGGGTAGGCCGGGTACTACCTGATTGCTCGAAGCGGATTTCGGGTGAGTGGGGCTCCCTCCAACAACAGGGTTGAAAAGCTCGATTTTTCTTTATTTCCCATGGTCGAGGGTGGGGTTTTTGGCTTGAGTGGACTGCTCAACCGGTGAGCCATGCTGCCCCTAGTCTTTCGGATGAGGAGTCCAAACTGGTCGGGATTCTCCAGTGGATCCTCTCTTCTTCTCGAGTCATCAAGGACATGACCGAGGCATGGTTGGTCAAAGTGGGACTAAGTCCTACTCCTCGGGGTATGTCTCTTTTTGCTAGTCTATTGACTTGTCTTAGTTAGCCAAGCTAATCTCATATTCTTTGTTTTGCAGACATTTTTAATCTCATGAAGGTGAAGAAATCGGTGGGTCATGCCGTGAGTTGACCTGCACCGCCACCTCCCGTTGAAGTCCTTGTCGAGATGGTCGGGGAACATCTCGCACATGGGGACGAGAAGCGTCCCAGTGGAGGAGGGAGCGAACCACGAAAGAAGAAGCTGAAGGTGATGGTCTCTAAGCCCCCGAAGAGGATCGTCCCCAAGGGGACATCAGAGAAAGCCCACCACGACAAGGGGAAGGAGCCAGTGGAGGTTGCAAAATCTCTCGACCGTCCCCCCACAGTGAGGGACCTATGCAAAGTGGATGATCAGGCAGGGAAGGACCGCTACTTCATCGCGTAGATATCCGAATTGTCGTGACTCGACGCTGAGGGCCCGCTGAAGCCACGTTGATCGAACCCCACCAACTCGACTTAGGTTTGGGTTGAGGGACCAATCATGTGGAATATGTGTGGGGGGTGCTGCATTCGTCCCTCGCTAGGCAGCTATATAAATCCTCCTCCGAAGAGTTGATGGATCGGGCCGCCAAGTCGGCCGTTTGGGTATGTGATCTTTAAGATGTCTTGAGTTAGTTTGTCATCCCTTTCTATGTTCCTAACTTGCCTTTTTGTCCTCGGCAGGGCCTTCACTTTGTCGGTGCTTTGATTGATCACGTTCATGACATGGGATGGGTGGTGCACCTACTAACCGAGAGGAACTCAACACTTCGGACCGAGAATAAGGAGCTAAAGGCAAGCTCGGGCCTAGAAGCTATGACAGCCGTTGAGAGGTGGGCTATCAAGTTGAGTGCCGAAGTGGAACGGCTCAAGACTGCACTCGGGGAGTTCTAGCAGTGCCGCAAGGACCTCGAACTGGTAGCTGATTCCACACGTGTTGAACGGAGGGATCTTCGGGATTGTTAGTGTTGGCTCGAGGATGAAGTCTTGTCGCTGACCAAGGGGGCTGAGATGCAGCATTTCGAGTTGAAGGCTGAAGGCGACAAAGCCATTCTCAAGGTTTCCGGTTCGGGCTGGAGAAGATGGGGCAAGTTACTTATGAGATCGGGTATCGGGTAGCGTTGGAATGCTTCCAAACAAAATATCTGGACTCATCTATCGAGGAGGACCCCTTCACCGAGTAGCCCGAGGATGTCAACATGAGGATGGAGGCGAGATAGCCTTTTGATGGTAGTACTCCCAAGGACTAAGTTCATTGTATTTTGTTTGTCGAGCAACAATTTTGGATGTCGTCGGTTGCCTAACCATCTATGTAACCTCTTTTGGATCAATAAAAATTGCATCTTTGTCTCTGAGTCTATCTATCGTGTTGTGGTCAATTGCCCGACCTTGATGTTTAACCTGATTTGGAGCAATACAATTTCTAGTCTTCTTTCTACTTGCTTTGTGGTGTGAGTTCACTGCTTAGCCGACCTCGGTCCGATACTTTAAACATAGAATTTCTTTAGGTTTGAGATGTGTCATGTCCAAGGAAGCACTCAGCTGTCCATCATGACTAGAACGTAAGTACCATCTCAGATGGTGCGGATGACCCGATACGGTCCTTCCCAGTTTGGGCCTAACTTGCCTTAGGTGTGCCCTGGGTCGCTAACCTTGGCTTTTTTTAGGACAAGGTCACCATCACATATTTGTCATGGTTGAACTCAACGGTTGTAGAGTTAGGCTTTAACTTTATGATATGTGAGGGCTCGTAAATGTGCCTCGGCCCTTAGCTCCTCAATGAGGTCAAGGTTCTCCCTTAAGCCTAGTCTCGAGGCTTCTTGTTCGAAGTGTTCGACCCGAAGGGTGGGTAAGACCACTTCGGGTGGTAGGACGGCCTCGGTTCCAAAGATGAGGCTGTACGGAGATTCTCCCATCGACATCTTCGGGGTTGTTCGTAATGCCCATAGTATGCTCGGGAGCTCTTCGGCCCAAGTGCCTTATGCTTCGATGACCCTCCTCTTCAACCTTTCAAGGATGGCTCGATTGGTCACTTCAGCTAAGCCGCTAGCTTGGGGGTGCGCGACCGAGCTAAATTTTAGTTCTATCTGATAGCTTTGACATAAGGACTTAAACTTCGAGTTGTTGAACATCGTCCCATTGTCGGTAATTATGGTCCTCGGGATGCCGAACCTCGTGATGATGTTCTTCCAGACGAAATCTTCAACTTGCTTCTTCATGATCGAGGCTAGGGACTCAGCTTTAACCCACTTAGTAAAGTAATCAACTCCGACGATTAAGAATTTTCATTGTCCTGAGGCCAGTGTGAACGGGCCGAGAATGTCCATTCCCCACTACGTGAAGGGCCATGCACAGTCGATCGGGAAGAGGGGCAATGTCGATTGATGTTGGATCCGAGCATGTTTCTGAACTGCTCACATTTCTGGATATAGGCCATAGCATCTCAGCGCATGGTCGGCCAATAATACCCGAGCCGAAGAACTTTGAAGGCTAGGGTGCGATCTCCGATGTGTTCTTCGTAAATTCCTTTGTGGACTTCGGCCAACATCATCTTGACCTCAGTCGGTGATAGGCAATAGAGTAGTGGCCGATTGAAGGCTCTTCGGTAGAGGCACCCATTGACTTCACAACACCAGCCTCAGTCCTCCTGACTTGTCGAGCGGTTGCTCGGATGGTTGATAACATTGTGTCCCTTTTGTAGTTGAGTATCTCCTCCATCCAACCATGACCGGCCTCGGTTGTAGCCACCCCAGCCGTGGAAATGGTTGGTTTTTGGAGCCTAGCGATTTCTGCTGGTTACAAGTGACTTGCAAGCTAATCACGTGAGTGATGACACGTGTGACACGCTGTGTGATCTTTTTACCTATGAATAATATTGGTATATTCTCACATTATATTATTTGTTACATATATATTGTGATGTCCTTGGTTCTGTGCAATGAGAATCAGATCGTGATGAGATCACGATAACAAGATCGATTCACCTTTAAACACATATCCTAAATAATCCCGGTCATAGGTTACTCAGGAGGGACATTGAGATAACCGGATAGATCGGTGTACTATATACCCGTCTATATGATGGAGGCCGCTGGTCTCATAGCCACTTGTGTGGAGACACTAAGGATATAGTACAGATGCTCATTAGAGAATGAGTTTATTGATTGATCCGCTTATGGAATGCTATATGGTTAATGATACCTAATGTCAGACAGTGATTCTATAGTCTCAGTTGTGTATCTGGTCCTTAGACTTAAGCACCAAGGATGCCTTGTATGAGTACTCTTTTCTTTGACGCTAGACTCAGGTTTGGAAAGCTCCAGATTTGGTACAGCTGGTTATCGGGATTGGTAGCTAATCTTATGAAGGTAATTAAGTATCAATAGAGGATCATCTACTCTCGGTATCACGAGAGGAATATCTCATATATGCTTGCTCAGACAAATCCCAAGCCAGGGTCATTCGGATTGAGAGAGAGGGAGTTCTCTGGTAGAATCTGATTAGAGCAAGACAAACTGATTCCGTATGTGACCTGACAGTACCATATCCAATATACGATCTTTGGGATATTATTTGGATGAGAGATTATAGATATATGGTACCTGTGGACAGATAGGTCTGATGGATTTGATCCCCACTGTACCGTCTGGGGACTATAGTGTAGTGGCCTAGTATGTTCATAGTCGATGAGTCGAGTGAATTATTATGAGGATAATAATTTATTATATCAGAAGGAGTTTTAATGAGAGTGACTTATGGCCAGCTTGGTATCGAGCCTAGAGGGTCATAGACATATGATGGATGTTTCAGCGAATAGACGATTGGATGGAGATCCAATTAGCCCATATTCTCATTAGATGAGACCCAATGCTGATGGGCTCCTTGATTAAGGCCTAATTAGAGGCCTAAGGAGATTATTAGATAGAGATTCAATAATGCAAGGTTAGTGGGTTATTGGATGGAGATCCAATACCCACTAAGGAAGGAGTCATAGGATTTTGGTGGCTCTCTATAAATAGGAGGGGGGACTCATGGTTGATAAGTTGTAGCTTTAGCCACCACCTCCTATTCTCCTCCCTCCCTCTGAGCAAGAGTTGCAAGATTAGATTGGAGGATTTTCGCTGCAGAGATTCATCGTGTGGATACCGCTAAAGAGGAGGACGCTTGACCTCCTTCATCTTCTCCATTCGGATCTGGAATACAGGGATATACGATCTCCCTAGGTAAAATTAATCTCTCACGTATTGTGATTTTTTTATTTTTGCAGTTTTTCTTGCGACCCCAATTTTTTGCACGATGATTTGATCTGCGTGAAAAATCAATTTTTGTTTTTATTTTCGCTGCACATGTAATGCACCCGTTGAGGTTTCCCAACAGTGGTATCAGAGCCAAGGTTTTCGTGCGAAAGATTGGTTTTAAACCGCGTGTGATGAGATTGTATCATATAGAAGTTCTATGCATTCTTGCTGCGTTTTTGCAGTGAAGGCAGCAAGGAGGAGGGGCGGCCAGCCATGGCCAGCCCCCATGCAGGGCCGGCCACCCACGGCCAGGCCGCGATCAAGGCCAGCCCGCAAAGGGTGGCTGCCTATAGGGGCAGCAGCCTGCAGCGCGGCTCCTGCAAAGGGGTAGGCTGCACGGCGGCGCGCCTGCAAGGGGGGCGGCCGCCTGCGCAGGGGCAGCGGTGGTGACGGCGCAGAGGGCGGCAAGGAGAGGGCTAGGGCACCCTTTTGAGAAAAGGATGATCCTGCCCCTCTAAATTTTAAAAATTTTGAGGACTGTCCTTATGTACAGAATTCCAAAATACCCTCAATAATGCTTAAAATTTCAAGGACTGTACTCTCATCCAGAATTATAAAAATGCCCTTGACAATTCTAGAAATTATGAGCATGTCCTGATTTCCAAAAATTAATTAATTAAAAAGTTTAATTAATTATTATATATATCTAGTAATCCTACATATGATGTGATATACATATGATGTATAATATGGATGGATGATCATGGGCCATGTGTTGTGATGTGTGTAATTATGATGATTATTGGGCCCGCGTGCCTGTGATTATTTATAATTACATGGAGAGGCGCAGCGGGAGCGTGGAGGTTACAACGGGACTCCCGATGTTGTGGCGACCTGACATAACCAATGATAACGAGATCAACAATCACAGGGCATGAAGATGCGCCAGTGCACACATAGATCTTATTATGAGTGATTAGGCCCATTGGCTCGGGCTTAATCATATTAGGTGACGGCTCATGATCATCCGGTGTGGCTTGCGTATGTGATGTGTTATACACCTACTAGATATATGTATATATATATTTGTATGCGATGTAGATATATTTTAATGTATGTGTGTGACACAACATATTAGGAGACCGATACAAAACAAAAATTCCTCCTATGATAATATTAAGTCGGTAAGCGTGAGGCAATAAGATTGACCCACGTGGCCTTTTATCGTTATAGGAAGAAATTGAATCACGACATATGTTGAGTTGGTCGAGTCCCTCGAGGCTCACCTATCTATGTGATCGAGTTCTTGCCTATGACATAGAGATGTCACCGGTGACCTGAGGGCATTGTATGCTTGGTCGAGTCCCTCGAGGGCATATCATCGAATCAGACTCATCTTGTAATGGTGATGACTTAACTGAATATCATGGTTGGTCGAGTCCCTCGAGACCATGATAATTCAGAGGCTGAACGTGACGGGAATCACAAGGAGTTGTGATTGGCAAGAGTTGCCTACCTTTTGGGCTTAGTGTAATTGGTCGAGTCCTTCGAGGTTGCACTAAGATGCCAATTGGATCCTGATCCCCACTAGGAGTTTGTCGGTGACTTCCGTCTCACGTATCGAGGGGCGCATGATTTGTTAAGAAAATAGTGGGAGTACATTAAGATAGAAGTCCATATCTTAATTAGTATTTTCTGTAAAATCTACATGTTATTTATTTTTGCTAAATCTTGTTTTGTCAGAAACATGTCGCTCACAAACCTCGTACGTGGCATACTTGATGCCAACCGCCTCACTGGTCCAAACTATACAGATTGGCTCCGTAATTTGAGAATTGTTCTCACGACGGAGAAAATCACATATGTCCTTGATACAATTCTGCCCACGCCGGAAGAAGGGGCAAGCGATGATGAGATCGCTCGCTATATGAAGTATATAGATGATTCCATGTTGGCAAAATATTACATATTGGCCTCCATGACTCCTGAGTTACAAAAGCAACATGAGAGCATGGATGCAGATTCTATCCTTCTTTATCTCTGCTAGCTATTTGAGAAACAGAGAAGAACTCAAATATATGATATATCTAAGAAACTCTTCCAAGCCAGGATGACAGAAAGGATATCGATTGAGAACCATGTCCTAAAGATGATAGAGTGGATCGAAAAACTCATAGGTCTAGGAATAGTCCTAGAGGATAACCTGTGTGTTGATATTATACTTTAGTCCCTACCGGATTCCTTTTCTCACTTCATCATGAATTTTAACATGAGCAAGTTTGAGGTGACTCTCCCTGAGCTCCTCAATATGTTGAGGGAAGCTGAGAGTGCCATCAAGAAGGAGAAGCCAGTTCTCTATATTGGTGAGACCAAAAAGAAAAGAAAGGCCAACAAGACCCTTAAGAAGGGCAATGACAAAGAAAGACCAGGTAAGACAAAGGTTGCCAAGAAATACTCGGGAAAGGACAAAGGACAATGCTTCCACTGTGGCCAAGACGGACATTGGAAGAGGAACTATAAGGACTATCTTGCAGAGAATGCGAGATAGAAGCTTGGAGAAGCTTCAGGTATATTCATGATCAGTCTCCACTTGTCAGATTTTCATGATAACACATGAGTATTGGATATCAGGAGTGTTTATCATGTCTGCAATTTGTTGCAGGTTCTAGCAAGACCTAGGAGATTGGCTAGAGGTGAGATGGACCTCAAGATGGGCAATGGAACCAGAGTTGCTGCAGTTGCTATTAGAGAGGTCACCCTACATCTGCTTGGTGGAGCTATTATTGCATTAGATAAATGCTATTTTGTTCCCTCTATTATCAAAAATATTATTTCTATCTCTTGTTTGACAATTAGTGGATATAAATTAGTTTTTAAGAATAATAGTTGTTCAATAATTATGGATGATGAGATCATCACTAGAGGGACCATTATAAATGGCTTATATGTGTTAGATGCTTCTCCACATATCATGAATATAAATATATCTAAGAGGAAAAGAGATGAGGTGAATAATATATACCTATGACATTATAGGCTAGGTCATATATATGAGGAAATGATTCAAAAATTGCTGAAAGATGGATACTTAGATCCATTTGGCTATGAGTCATATGCAACTTGCGAACCTTGCTTTCGTAGAAAAATGACCAACTCTCCTTATAGTGGAACTGGAGAGAGAGCCACTGAGTTATTGAAACTCATACATAGTGATGTATGTGGTCCCATGTCGACTCAAGCTGTAGGTGGTTACTCATACTTCATTATATTCACTGATGATTTCTCTAGGTATGGGCACGTGTACTTAATGAAGTACAAATCTGAGGCATTTGAGAAATTTAGGGAATATAAGAATGAGGTAGAGAACCAAATTGGAATGAGTATTAAGACTCTTCAATGAGATCGAGGAGGAGAGTACTTGAGTATGGAGTTCACCCATTTCTTCAGGGACAATGAGATTCTATCCCAGTGGACACCTCAGCTTAATGGTGTGTCAGAAAGGAGGAATCACATACTGTTAGACATGGTGTGATCCATGATAAGTTTCGCTGACCTACCCGTTTCATTCTGGGGTTACGCCCTAGAGACTGCAGCTTACCTTCTGAATAGAGTTCCATTAAAGTCGGTAGTGTCTACACCATATGAGATATAGAAAGGAAAGAAGCCCGATCTTAAGATTATTAAGATTTGGGGCTGTCCTGCCCACGTTAGAAGACAGAACCCCGATAAGTTAGAATCAAGAACAGAATGATGCACATTCGTGGGATACCCAAAGAAAACTTGTGATTATTATTTCTATCATCTCGAGAACCGAAAGGTCTTTGTTGCCAAGAGAGTTGTGTTCTTGAAGAAGGAACATATTCTTGGTGGAAACAGTGGGAGTGAGATAGAATTGAGCGAGGTTGGAGAACCTAGCTCAAGCACCATTCCAGAGCCCGAGTCTGTTCAGGTACCTAACACACAAGTTTCAACTTTACATAGGTCTAATAGAGTATCTCACCATCCTGAAAGATATGTGAGACATATCAGTGGAGACGACTCTCAGGATGTTGATCCTCAGACCTACGAGGAGCCTATTATGAGTATAGACTCCGGGAAGTGGCAAGAAGCCATGAATTCTAAGATAGATTCCATGTACTCTAACAAGGTTTGAAACCTTGTGGATACACCTGAGGGTATTGTACCCATCGGCTGCAAATGGATCTTCAAGAAGAAGATCGGAGTGGATGGAAAGGTAGAGACTTATAAAGCAAGGCTGGTAGCTAAAGGATATCGTCAAAGACAAGGACTTGACTATGACGAAACCTTTTCACCTGTTACCATGCTTAAGTCCATTAGAATTATTTTGGCCATTGCAGCACACTATGACTATGAGATCTGACAGATGGATATCAAAATGGCATTCCTCAATGACAACCTCGAGGAAGAGATGTATATGATACAACTAGAGGGATTCGTATCCAAAGAGAGTCCAGATAAAGTGTGCAGGTTGCTTAGATCCATTTATGGAGTGAAGTAAGTTTCCTGAAGTTGGAACATAAGATTTGATGAAGTGATCAGATCTTGTGACTTCGTTAAGAACGAAGATGAGCCTTGTGTGTACAGGAAGGTATGTGGAAGCACTATCACCTTCTTAGTGCTATATGTGGATGACATCCTAATCATTAGGAATGATGTAGGAATGCTCTCCACAATAAAGGCTTGGCTATCTAGAAACTTCTACATGAAAGACTTAGGGGAAGCATCCTATATTTTGGGGATCTGGATCCTATATTGTCAAAAGGTTTGGCATGAAAAATTCCAAGAGGTCTCATACCGATGAGACATGGAATATCACTTTCTAGGAGTATGTCCCAAAAGACTCCTGAAGAAAGGGCATACATGAATAAGATACCTTATGCCTCAGCAATAGGGTTTATCATGTATGCGATGCTATGTACTAGGCCTAATATAACACATGCTCTGAGCAGGTATCAGGCAGATCCAAGTTTAGAACACTGGAAGGCAATAAAGTGTATCCTTAAGTACTTGAGAATGACTAAGGATCTTTTACTGGTATATGGAGGAGGTAGCCTCTAAGTTGAGGGCTACACGAACTCGAGTTTTCAGTCCAACATTGATGATAACAAGTCAAATTCAGGGTATGTTTTCACTCTGAATGGAGGAGTAGTAAGCTGGAAGAGTTCCAAGTAAGATACTACTGCTGACTCGACCATAGAGGCAGAATACATTGCTGTAGTAGAAGCAGCAAGACGAAGGAGTGTGGATGAAAAGTTCATCAAGGATTTGGGAGTCATACCAAGCAGCGTAGAGCTGGCTCCCATATATTGTGACAACGATAGGGCGATAACTCTAACAAAGGAACTCAGGTCTCAACATAATTATTCTGAGAAGGTTCCATCTGATTAGAGTGATCATGACCCAAAAAGATATAATAATGAAAATAGTTCCATCCGAAGATAATATTGCAGATCCACTAACGAAGCCACTAGCTCAGATTATATTTGAGCGTCACAAGGGTCTGATGGGGATCAGACACATAGGTGATTGGTTTTTGGTCAAGTGGGAGATTGTTGGTTATAGGTGCCTTGCAAGCCAATCACGTGAGTGATGGCACGTGTGACACGCTGTGTGATCTTTTTGCTTATGATTAATATTGGCATATTCTCACATTATATTATTTGTTACATATATATTATGATGTCCTTGGTTTTGTGCAATGAGAACCGGATTGTGATGAGATCATGATAATGATATTGATTCACCTTTAAACAGAGATCCTAAATAATCCCGGTCAAAGGTTACTTAAGAGGGACATTGAGATAACTGGATAGATCAGTGTACTATATACCCGTCCATATAATGGAGGTGGCTGGTCTCATAGCCACTTGTGTGAAGACACTAAGGATATAGTACATGTGCTCATTAGATAATGAGTTTACTGATTGATCCGCTTATGGAATGTTGTATGATTAATGATACTTAATGTCAAATAGTGATTCCATAGTCCCAATTGTATATTTGGTCATTAGATTTGAGACACCAAGGATGTCTTGTATGAGTACTATTTCCTTTGACACCAGACTTACAGGTTTGGAAAGCTCCAGATATGATACAGCTGGTTATCGAGATCAGTAGTCAACCTTACGAAGGCAATTGAGTGTCAATAGAGGACCATCCACTCTCAGTATCACGAGAGGAATATCTCATATGTGCTTGCTCAAATAAATCATTGGCCAAGGTCATTCGGATTGAGAGAGGAGTTCTTTGGTAGAATCTGATTAGAGCAAGACAAATTGATTCCGTATGTGACCTGACAGTACCATGTCCAATATACGATCTCTGGGATATTATTTGGATGAGAAATTATAGATACATGGTAACTATGGACATACAGGTCCGATGGATTTAATTCCCCTTGTACTGTTTGGGGACTATGGCGTAGTGGTGTAGTACGTCCATAGTCGATGAGTCGAACGAATTATTATGGGGATAATAATTCACTATATCAGAAGGAGTTCTGATGAGAGTGACTCATGGTCAACTCGGTATCGGGCCTAGAGGGTCACATATATATGGTGGATGCTTCAACGTATAGACGATTGGATGGAGATCTAATTAGCCCATATTCTCATTAGATGAGACCATATGCTGATGGGCTCCTTGATTAAGGCTCAATTAGAGGCCTAAGGAGATTATTGGATAGAGATCCAATAAATGCAAGGTTAGTAGATTATTGGATGAAGATCCAATACCCACTAAGGAAGGAGCCCTAGGGTTTTGGTGGCTCTCTATAAATAGGAGGGGAGACTCATGGTTGATAGGCTGCAGCTTTAGCCACCACCTCCTATTCTCCTCCCTCCCTCTGAGCAAGAGTTGTAAGATCAGATTGGAGGAGTTTCGCTGCAGAGATCCATCGTGTGGATACCGCTAGAGAGGAGGACGCTTGACCTCCTTCATCTTCTCCATTCAGATCTGGAATATAGGGATATACGATCTCCCTAGGTAAAATAAATCTCTCACGTATCGTGCTTTTTCAGTTTTTATGGTTTTTCTTGCGACCCCAATCTTTTGCATGACGATTTGATTTGCGTGGGAAACCAGTTTTTGTTTTTATTTTCGCTACGCATGTAATGCACCCGCTGAGGTTTCCCAATAATTTTCGATGGGCATCCTTCTAGTGCTCATGTTGAGGCGAGTTTCGCTAGTGCGCCTACTTGGGAGTTATCAGCCTATGAGATTTGCGAGATGGTTAAGTGTTTGAAAGTGCTGGCCAGGCGATGCGCCTCGATCAGATATTTGATCATGGGGGTTCTTGGGCTTCGTAATTCCCACTGACTTGGTCGGCGACCAGTTGAGAATCAATGAAAAATTTAATATGCTCGACATGGAGCTCGATCGCTAGGTGCAAACCAAATAGGAGTGCCTCATATTCAACCTCTTTATTAGTGGCTTTAAGCTCGAGCCGAAAGGCATGCTCATATACTTGTTCGGAGGGGTCCTTTAGGATGAGTCCTGCCCCTCCTATCACTATGTTGGCTGACTCGTCAATGTGAAGCATCTAGGTCAGTGTTGATTAGGTGGAGGGCTTGGGGGTGATTATTTCTGAGATAAAATAGACCACTGCTTGGGCTTCGATCGTTGTCCTTGAGATATATTACAAGTCAAATTCACTTAGCTCCATCGACCATTTGAGCATCCGACTTGCAACATCAAACTTGGAAAGGACTTGGTGCAAAGGTTGGTTGGTTATTACCTTAATGGTGTGGGCCTAGAAATATAATATAGTCATAGCTTCTTTGCCGCGAGGACTAGGTGTTAGGACCCTAACTGAGTCGGGTCCTAATCAATTGAGTCGAGTGGGCCTTGTTGGTCACCTAGACCTGACATTAGGTTAGCTAGGAGGATATTTGAGTCCATTATAATAAATCAGCCTAAATCCTGAAAGGGTTAGGATTGAATTGGAGTCTGGCTAGGAGTCAGAGTAGGACACGGGTCAAAATCAATTGAGTCATGCATATAATAAACCCTAAACTAGCCACCACTCCTATTAAAGAAATGGTCGGCTAGGGTTAAGGGAAGAGTCCTCATGAAGAGGGGGTCTTCTACTTGCCTCCCTCCTCTTAGGAGAGGCCAACTAGGGTTAGAAGAGGAAAAATCCATTTAGCTATGACTCTCTCTAGGGGTGAATAAGAAGCAAATTAGGAATTGGAGACCCCTATAGCCGTCGGCCACATCATGGTTAGGAGTTTGAGAGGAGAGGGAGTCTTCCAATAGTAAGAGTCCTATTAGAAGTTAGAGTTTTGAGTCTCTATATAAACTCATGTAGCCACTCCTTTTTTTCATCATCAATAGATCAATTATTTTTTAACTATTGTGGCTGACAACCAAGGAGGGAGGAACCACTATAGAGTTCTAAGGAGATCAATCCCTTATAGAGATCAACCCAAGCTTAGAATATGCAAAGGTTCTAATACCAGGGCGAATGCTAGTTTCTTGATCGGGGAGTAGCACTCCTCAGGATCATTTAAAATGTGACTGGAGTAGTATACGAGTCGTTGTTCTTTTTTATCGAGCTTAACTAGGACCGAACTAACTACGTGCTCTGAGGTGGTGAGGTATAGCTCGAGCAACTCCCCCGGAATGACCGAGGTGAGTTGAGATAGTCGGGCAAGGTGAGCCTTGAGGTTTTGAAAAGCTTCCTCATGGTCAGGAGTCTAATTGAAGTCCTTCGCTTGCTTCAGCACCTAGAGGATGGGCAAGCACCTATTGCTTGCTCGGGAGATAAATCGGTTCAGTGCGGCCAGTCTCCCAAAGAACCGCGGAATCTCTTTGATTGTCCGAGGTGATTGCATTTTTGTAATTGCTTTGACCTTCTCGGGATTTGCATCAATTCTGCGCTGATGGATGATGAAGCTGAGAAATTTGCCTGAGGCCACGCCAAACATGCATTTGGTGGGGAACCTCATCCTAAATTTCCTATGGTTCTGTAATGTCTTAGCGAGATCCGAGAGGTGAGCTCGGGTGAATTTACTCTTAACGATCATGTCATTCACGTAAACTTCAATATTCCACCTGACTTGATTCTTGAACAGTTGATTGATCATTCTTTAATATGTAGCCCCATCGTTCTTTAACCCGAATGACATCACCTTATAGTAGTAAGTGCCTTGATGCATGTTAAACGTCGTGCTCTCCCATTCTCGTGGCGGCATTTGGATCTGATTGTAACCCAAAAATACATCCACAAAGGAAAGTAATTTATAGGCCGAGGTGACATCCACTAATTGATCGATCCTTGGGTGGGGTTAGTAATCCGTCGGGTAGACCCGATTAAGATCGGTGTAATCATCGTACATACGCCAGCTTCCATTAGCTTTCTTGACAATGACTACATTAGATAGCCAGGTCGGGTACTTGACTTATGTGATAAAACCTACATCTAATAACTGGTCTACTTCTTCTTTAATAGCCCTCTGTTGGTCAGGGGCGAACCTATAGGGTCTTTGCTGGATTGGTCGAGTCCCTGGGAGTATGTTGAGTTGATGCTGGGCTACCTTTAGGTGGATGCTCAGCATGTCATTTGGCGACCAAGCGAAAATGTCGACGTTTTGCCCGAGGAACTCTACAAGCTGAATTCGTTGGATCTCGGGAAGTGCTGACCCAACCTTAGCAGTCTTCTTTGGGTGACTCTAATCTAGGGGGACCTCCAACACCTACTCTATAGGCTTAGGGCGTGGGACTGATTTGTTGGGCTCCCTGGGGTCAAGAGTCGGCGCTTCATTCTTAGTCCTTTTGAGGAGAGTCGTCACTGTCAGGTAGCACTGTCTGAATTCTCGAGGGTCGCTCCTGGCTTCGTCTACTCCAGCACTAATTGAGAACTTCATGGTACGATGATACGTTGATATGACAACCCTCAATTTGTTGAGAGTCGGACGACCAATGATTGTGTTGTATGCCGAGGGGAGCTTAACCACCATGAATGGGACCATCAACAACTTGGTCCTTGTCTCCTCTCCAACGGTCACCGGGAGAGCGATTGCATCTCCGGTAAATCCTGTCAAGGTGGAGGTCATGGGGACGAGGTCCTCGTCAGTCATACCAAGTTTTTGAAAGGCATCAAAATATAGGATGTCAGTCGAGCTCCCTGGGTTGACCATAATCCGCTTGACTCAGGCGTTTGTTATCTGTGCTGAGATCACCAAGGCATCGTCGTGATCCGGATATTCCTCTTCCCCTAACCTGAAGGTGATCTCGTGGTCGTGCTCTTGTATGGGCCTTTTCTGTGCTGTAGTTCGAGTGTATGCTTTGTGGGCTGAGGAGTTGTCACCTCCTAAGGCTGGTCCACCGACAATGACATCGATTTGTTTCTCCATTGGAACCTTCGGGTGGAGTGAAGGCTCGTGTGACTTAAATATCGATTGAGGTTGTTGGGCAGATGGCCCAGATTCAGCTCATAATGGGCTTTAGTGAAGCCCACAACCTAGAACTTCACTTATATTAACCTAAACCCTAGATTAGGTGGCTAGGGTTGAGATTAAGAGGGCAGCGGTGGTTGAAAACGTGGGTGAGAGAAAGAAGACTGTAGATTGATAGTAGATGCCAGAAAATAAGAGATCCAGGAAAGGGAAGAAGATAAGGACATGAAAAGACTATTCTCAATCATTTATATCTTAGGTTAGATCAGTTTGCAGTAGATTCTTACTGTGATCACTTGGGAAGGTTTTAGATATTGTGCTTAGTAATATAGTCCTTGTATCCCTGTAATTCTTTTGTGGCTGTTACTTTGGTTTGGGCAATAAGCCTTGAGATCTGTATATTCATTATTTTGATAGTGGATTTTCTCTAGCTTGTCCCATGGTTTTTACCCTTCGAGTTGAAGGGGTTTTCCACGTAAATCTTGGTGTTCATTTAATTATGATTTTTGTTTGATTTCGCTGTGTGTGACCGCCTGCTAGTATTTGTTCATATACAAAATTTATTCCTATTTTATTCCCATCAACTGGTATCAGAGCAAGGTTTTGGTGGCATTTAATCTTTTGTATTTGAACTTGGAGGCCGATAATGTTTCTCGCATGATTAGTTGAAATGGAAACAATTGAATGATATAGAAACCAAGAATGAAAGATCTCTTGTATTGCAAAGATTTGTATGGACCTTTGTAAGGGGATAGTGCAAAGCCCACAACTATGACAGATGACGAGTGGAAGAGGTTAGATCGAAAAACTATTGGCTTTATTCGTTAATGGCTTGATGATAGTGTCTTTCACCATGTTTCTACTGAAAGTTCTGCTTACTCTCTTTGAAAAATGTTAAAAGGTCTTTATAAAAGAAAAACGGCTAGCAACAAAGCTTTCTTGATTAGAAAACTTGTGAACTTAAAATATAAAGAGGGTACTTTTATTCCTGAGCATTTGAATGAAATGTAGAGTATTACTAACCAATTATCCTCTGTGAAAATATCTCTTGATGATGAGTTACAGGTATTGTTACTTTTTAGTACTTTACCACAAAGTTGGGAGACACTGGTGGTTTCCCTTAGTAATTCTGCACCAGATGATATTGTCACCATGAGTCAAGTAACAAGCAGTTTGTTGAATGAGGAGTTGAGGAGAAAAAATTCAGTAACTTCTCATATTGATTCACCGACACTTGTCTCAGATAACAGAGAAAGGTCAAAGTCAAATGATAGAAGTGGTTCATGCATAAGTAGATGCAAGTCAAGATCAAGGAAAGATATTATTTGCTACAATTATGGTGAGAAATGATATTACAAGAATCAATACAAGCAACCTAAGAAGAACAAAAAAAAGGGAAAAGAATTAGAGCATACAGAGTCAAAAGAGATTATCACAGCTATAGTGCAATGTAGTGATTATTTGATTTTGTCTACTTCTGATGATATTTTTTCTTGTGTGTGTTAGGATCTCGAGTAGATAATTGACACAGGTACTTCTTATCATGCTATACCACAGAGGGAGTTCTTTGCTACTTACAGGTCTGAAAATTTTGGTATTGTCAAGATGGGCAATTGTGGCATAGCAAACATCAATGGCGTGGGAGATATCCATATAAAGACCAACCTTGGCTATAAGTTGGTGCTTAAGGATGTGAGGCATGTGGTTGACTTAAGACTAAATTTAATTTCAGTTGGAAGGCTGGATGATGAAGACTGTGATGTTAGATTTCACAGAGGGCAGTGAAAGCTCAATAAGAGTTCTCTTATTATAGCTAATGGGAAGAAATGTCATACATTATACAGATTACAGGCTAAAGCTTATGGTGAGCAGTTGAGTGCTATAGAGAAAGACTTCAGTATGGAGTTGTGACATAGGCGACTGGGACACATGAGCGAGAAGGGGCTGCAAGAACTTTCCAAGAGAGAGGTATTACCAGACCTCAGAGGTATATGTTTGAACCCTTGTATTGATTGTTTGGCTAGTAAACAATATAGAGTTTCCTTTGTTAGTCATGCTTTATCTAGAAAAATGCACACCTTGGACCGTGTCTATACAGATATGTGTGGTCCTTTGAGGATAAAAACTCTTGAGGGATCTATTAATATTCCTAGTATCAGTGGTGCACTTTATTTTGTTACTTTTATAGATGACTTTTCTAGAAAAGTTTGGGCATATGCTTTGAAGACCAAAGATCAGGTTATTAATGTCTTCAAGGAGTTTCATGCCAGAGTTAAAAGGGAGACCGAAAGGTAATTGAAATGCAAAAGATCAGATAATGGTGGTGAGTACATAGGATTATTTAATGATTATTACATATCATATGGCATCCAGCATGAGTTGATAATTTGATAGGACTCCAACAGGGTTAAGTCCTAATCTCCCTAGAAGTAGTCAATAAAATCCTATTAGATTGTAATAAAGCCACTCCTATCTTATAAAGAAGTATGACTAGAGTTTAGATTAGCCCTTAGGGCTTAGTGGCCGTCGCCCCCTTACTGGGTTGGTTGGCTAAAGTTTCCCCCTGCTTAGGTCGGCTATAGAGCCAACCTAGTCGCCCTCTGTTCCTATTAAGGCAGGTTGACTATAGGAGGGGCAAAGAGATAATTTTACTTAGGCAAGCACCCCCTTAGGCTAGGGTTTTGATCCTAATATAATGATATAGCCGCCCCCTCTCTTGAATCAAACAATTATCAATTTTATTTCAGCCTTTGTCGAATCTAGGAGGGAGGAACCCCTACAACATTTCAAGGTTTGATCCCCCTCAAGAATCAAAATCTATAGAGCTCCATCTGGGGTTCTATCATCTGGTATCAGAGCAGCGATCTTACTGCCCCTGTAGCCATCTCAGCCGCCTCCACCTTCCCAAGCAATTCCCACAATTGCTACGACACGCGCCTCCACCTTCCACCCTAGCAGCATATCAAATCAGTCTACCGCTGCCCTGTGCATTTGATCTGGAATTCTGGTATATTTTTGTCATCCACACCTCTTGAATACTATAAGATTCCTTACTTTACATGTTTAAGATTTTTTTCAAATTTTATCCGCTGTAAATTTTGTTCATCGCAAACGTTATCATCGTTACAAAGGTGAAACGCTGCAGAAATTTTTAGCCGATTGTTGCTTCTTGAAACTAAATTTTTAATCATCCTTTTTAACTGAAATGTTTCTACAATTTCATATATCATCTTAGCTTTCATCTAAGACTAATCTCGTGAAAAAACTCCTTCTAGATCTGGACTTATAGCACTATGATTCTTCATTATACAGTACTAAAATTTTACAATGCAGAATTTGCCTTTTATCTATTGGCCTCTTGAAATCGAACTTCTGTTTATCCTTTTTGGCTAAAATTTTTACACAATTCTCAAGATCAAGTTGGTTTTCATCTGAATTTGATTTCATGAAAAAACTCCTTCTGAAACTGGTTTTTTTGTGTAATCTTTGACCATCACGCACTTCTAGAATTTTACGATGAAGGAATATGCCTTTCATCTTTTGCCCTATTTCCCTACTGTTATGCTACCAAAATTTTGTCAAACTTTTTACTGGTATTAACATTTGAGCACTTCTTTATACCAAATTCTATTAGATTTGAGTGCTCTTTTTTTGTGGGATTTTGGTCTCTCTTTTTCTCATCTCCAAACCCTATCATCCTCACCAAAAACCCTTCCAAATATTACCCTAAATCGAATTCAAACAGCCCCCAAATCAGCCACCCAAATTAGTCTACTTCCTTATCGATCCACTTACCTTTTTAGCCAACTTTCCTTACCGAGACACCTACATTTGCTACCATCTATCCCAGATCTAAAATCGATTTTCCTAACCTTCATCTACTGCTATCATAGCCCTAAAACAATACCAATTCGCAGCCTAAACTCCACAAAATCGCAGCCCCAAATCTGCCCTAAACCGCAGCCTACTTCCATCCAAACCGATTCACCTTCCAATCGGCCACCCCCTTCTCCAAAATTCCCATGCCACTAACCTGACAACAAAAAAAAGATCTCAATATTACAGATCTAGAGGCACTATGGCATCAGAGGAGGCTATCGATGGAAAGCTTGAAGCCTTTGAAAACCGCATGGAAGAGAAGATGTGATCCCTTTTCGTCGAATTCAGCATTTATCGACTGTCGAACCCGAGGAAATCATAACACAGAGAAACTTCAAATCGGTGAGATGATCCTCAAGAATATGACCACATCACCTTTGATCTCAATAATCCATGCATGAAGGTTGACTTCCCTAGATGGGAAGGAGACCCGATCGGGTGGATCTCACATGCGGAGCACTATTTTCGGTTCTACCGAACCGCCAACGCCACACGGGTGGAGATTACTGGCATCCACCTCGAGGGAGATGCTATTCAGTGGTTTAATTGGTTTAAGCACACCCATGGAGGACTCTCTTGGCAGCGATTCAAGGAAGGACTACTAGACCACTTCGGACCAACCGATTTCAACAACATCGATGGACAATTGGCAAAGATTCATCAAACCTCTACAATACAAGAATACCAAACAAGGTTTGAGCATTTATCTAACCAAACTGAGAATTGATATGAGAAACTACTTTTAAGTACTTTTATCGAGGGCCTAAAGTCAGAGATTTAAGGAGAAGTAAAGGCGCGACAACCGTACACTCTTATGGCAGCGATTTCCTTCGCGCGTATCCAGGAAGAATAATTGAACCATGAGGTATGAAGGACAATGGTCGCTCCCTAACTATCCATGCCAAGGCCTACTGCCCCCTCTACTGCCATCCAAGCCCCTGCACTAAAAAAGTTGACAAGAGACGAGCTTCGCGAACGATCGACAAGGAGTTATGTTGGCATTACGACGAACTATGGAGCCGCGAACATCACTGCAAAAAGGGTCAGCTCCTCATGATTGAACCAGCGGAGGATGATGACAATGTAACATCTGAAGAAGCCCTTGAACCTAAAGAAGAAGCCATGGAGGAAGAGTCCCAACCGGCCAACTACGCACTCATTGGCCGGTTATTCCAACCCGTAGATGATGAAAGTTGGAGGACTTCTAAAATAGCAACTCATCACCATTCTCATCGACACAAGCAGAACCAATAACTTCCTCAATAATAAGGTTGCCGCACGTTTGTCACTTCAAATCGAAGGTTGTAACAAGTTTGACGTAAAGGTCGTCGACGACCAAATCTTTAATTGCGACCAACGATGCCCGCGGGTGAAACTACTCCTCCAAGACCAAGAAGTGGTAGCTGATTTCTTCCTCCTACCCATAGATGATTATGAAGCTGTACTCAGGATTGAATGGCTCACAACCCTAGGTGATATCTCCTGAAATTTTTCTAAATTAATCATGAAATTTTATTATAAAGGGAGACAGGTTACGTTACGAGGCAAGCGCGAGAGCCAAATTTTCACCATTTTATCACAACAAATGGAGAAAGTTTTGCACAAATCACATGCTAGATTCTTGATGCATATGTTTTCTTGGAGCCGCACGGGCTGCCCCCTAACCGGTCGCATGACCACTGCATTCCTATTTTGCCAGGCAAACCTCTAGCAAATTTATGATCGTACCACTATCCTCACTTGTAGAAGGATGAGATCGAGAATATTGTTAAAGAGATGCTTGACACTAGGGTGATTCGATCGAGCTGCAGCCCTTACTCCTCACCGGTGTTGCTAGTGCGCAAGAAAGATGGTACATGACGGATGTGCATTGACTATCGGGCTCTAAACGCCATCACCATTAAGGATAAATATCCTATCCCATTCGTAGATGAACTCTTGGATGAATTAAAAGGGGCCCGAGTCCTCATTAAATTGGATCTCCGATCCGGATACCATCAGATTCGGGTATGCACTAAAAATATTCTAAAAATTACATTTCGCACGTATAATGGCCACTATGAGTTTCTGGTAATGCCTTTCGGACTTACAAATGCTCCTAATTTCTAAAGCCTGATGAATGACATCTTTCGGAGTTTTCTACGCAAGTTTGTATTAGTATTCTTTGATGATATTCTCATTTATAGCCCTACGCTTGATATACATTTTTAGCACTTATGAACTGTTCTAACGATTCTTCAGGAGAATACTCCTTATGTTAAACAGTCAAAGTGCAGCTTCTTACAGCATAAATTGGAGTATCTTGGGCACATTATATTAGAGAATGAAGTAGTGGTGGACCCGACAAAGATTGAGGCAATGTAAGGATGGCCGAGACCTACAAACGTACAATCATTACGCGATTTCCTTGGACTCATGGGCTACTACCAAAATTTTATGAAAGATTATGGTAAGATCAGTAACCCGCTCACGTCCTTACTGAAGAAAGACTCCTTCTTGTGGTCGGATAAAGCCTCCGCAGCCTTCGAACGACTCAAGGCAGTCATGACGATGACGTCGGTCCTACCGCTGCCCGATTTCGATCGCACTTTGGTCATTAAGGCTGATGCATCAGGAGTTGAAATTTGGGCTATTCTTATGTAAGATGGTCCATAGTACGAAAGAGAAGTTAAATTAGAAGAATTACAATCCATGCTCATGCAAGATTGGACTCTTATCATCCTGAACCATACCAAAGGGCAGTCATCATTCCAGAAGAAAGATTGGCTATCACTAAAGACTAACCATGTGACAGCTTATGCAAGAAAGAAACTTCCCCCTGACAAACGCCAGAGCAGAAGAAAGATTTCTCAAAAAGATCAAGTCCCCCTTCATCTCCAGCTCCACCAGCATGAAATTCAAGCCTTAAGAAAGCGGTCTCCCTATTTCTTTGGGTCTTGCAAAATTGGGGATCATATTGGGGCCCCAACCTGGAGATCAGATCTGTGCACCAGATCAAAATTACAGTTGATCCTCCAAGTATCCCACCTCAAATGGAAATTTAAAGATGACGACTCAGCTCAAGTTCTTCCAACTGACACCCAAGCTAATGAGGAGCTGAAGAGCCGATTCCCTGAGTTCATGGAACTTCAGCCTTGAGGACAAGGATAATTTTAAGAGGGCGGGTTTGATAGGACTCCAACATGGTTGAGTCATAATCTCCTTAGAAGTAGTTAATAAAACCCTACTAGATTGTAATAAAGCCACTTTTATCTTATAAAGGAGTATGGCTAGGATTTAGATTAGCCCTTAGGGCTTAGTGGTCGTCACCCTCTTACTGGGTTGGTTGGCCAGAGTTTCCCCCTGCTTAGGTCGGCTATAGAGCCAACCTAGTCGCCCCCCTGTTCCTATTAAGGCAGGTTGGCTATAGGGGGGTAAAGGGGTAATTTTACTTAGGCAAGCACCCTCTTAAGCTAGGGTTTTAATCCGTATATAATGATGTAGCCACCCCCTCTATTGAATCAAGCAATTATCAATTTTATTTCAGTCTTGTGTTGAATCTAGGAGGGAGGAACCCCTACAGCATTCCAAGGGTTGATCCCCCTCAAGGATCAAAATCTATAGAGCTCTATCTGAGGTTCTATCATAGTTTTTGATACGTCTCAGCATAATACAATTACAGAGATGATGAACCACACCATTATAGAAAATATCAGATATATATGCTTTCAAATGGTTTTGGGATGAGGCTTTGAGGACTGCAGTTGATGTAATCAACTTATCACTATGTATAGCTCTAGATGGTAATGTTGCAGAGTCAGAGAAAGATGTCTCCTATATGCATTTAAGAGTGTTTGGTTGTCGTGCATTTACACATGTTTCAAACTATGAGAGGTCCAAGCTGGATGGTAAGACAAAAGAGTGTATTTTTCTTGGTTACTCATATGATCAGTTTGGTTACATGCTTTGGGATCCAGAAAAGCATAAAGTGTTCAGAAGTAGAGATGTTGTCTTCTTTGAGGATCAAACCATTGAGGATTTAAAAAAGGAGACACAAACTAAGACTTATGCAGTGGGATTTATATATTGTGACCTAGTTATTCGTTCAGTATATTAGGGTGATGGGGGAGATGTGCAGGAAGATGGTGCAGAGCCAGATGTTGATATACTTGCAGGACATGTTGAGCAAGAAGAAGAAAGAGAGCAAGTTCCCACAGAACCTCAGTTAAGAAGATCTTCTAGACCACGTCAACCTTCTAGAATATACTCTACAGATAAGTATGTGGTGCTTACTGATGCAGGTGAACCAGAGAGTTATCAGGAAGCAGTTGAAAGTGAGCAGAAAAAGAAGTAGTTTATTGCTATGCAGGAAGAGATGGATTCTCTACAAAAGAATCACATATATGATTTGGTGCAACTACTAGAAGGAAGTAAAGCCTTGAAGAACAAGTGAGTTTTTAGGTTGAAGACTCAAGAATATTGTTCTCAACCAAAGTACAAAGCTAGATTGATTGTGAAAGGCTTTGGTCAAAAGAAATGTATTGATTTTGAAGAAAATTTTCCTTCTGTTGTTAAAATATCTTCTATTCGTGTTGCTCTTGGTATTGCTGCTAACCTAGACTTGGAGATTGAGTAGTTAGATGTGAAAACAACTTTATTTCATGGTGATTTGGAGGAGAAAATTTATATGGAGTAACCAGAAGGCTTCAAAGTCAAATGTAAAGAAAATATTGTCTACAAGTTGAGGAAGAGCTTGTATGGGCTGAAGCAAGCTCCAAGACAATGGTATAAAAAGTTTGATTCATTTATGATTGAAAATGAATATAAAAGAATAGCTTCAGATCATTGTGTGTACATCAAACAGTTTGGTGAGGATTTTATTATTCTCTTACTTTATATTGATGACATGCTTATCCTTGGGAAAGATATGTCTATGATTAACAGGTTGAAGAAGGAACTGAGGGAGTCTTTTGCAATGAAAGACATGAGGCCAGCAAAACAAATACTAGGCATGCAGATTTCTCGTGACAGAAGAAAGAGGAAGATTTGGTTGTTACATGAGAAATACGTTGAGAAGGTATTGGATAGGTTTAGTATGAGTAATGTAAAGCTAGTTGGTTCTCCTCTTGCAGGTCACTTTAAGTTATGCTCAGAGTAGAGTCCGTCAAGTGATGAGGAGAAGGAGAAAATGTAAAAGGTTTCTTATGCTTCAGCAATTGGAAGTTTAATATACGCGATGGTATGTACGAGGTCAGACATCGCATATGCATTGTGTGTTGCTAACATATTTCTTACAAATCTAGGCAAAGAGCACTGGGCAACAATGAAGTAGATTTTTAGATATCTCAAAGGAAGTTTTAAAGTTTGTCTAAGCTTTGGAGGTGGACCACTTGTGTTGATAGGTTGCACAGATGCAGATATGGCAAGAGATATTGACATAAGAAAGTCCACATCAGGTTTTATACTTACTTTTGCAGGGAGAGCTGTGTCATGGCAATCCAGATTACAAAGGTGTATTGCTCTCTCCACCATAGAGGCATAATATATTGCTGCTACAGAGGTTTACAAAGAAATATTATGGATGAAAGGATTCTTATAAGAATTAGGGCTGAAACAGAAAAAATATGTGGTATATTGTGATAGCTATAATGCTATCAATTTATACAAGAACCCAACATTTCATTCCAAGTTAAAGCATATAGATGTTAGATATCATTGGATCAGAAATGTGCTTGAAGAGAAGCAGTTACAACTTCAGAAAATTCACACAGATGATAATGGGGCAGACATGTTGACAAAGACTTTACCTAAAGAGAGACAGGAGATGTATCAACAGCAGGTCAACATGGTTTCACTTTGAGGAGTCATGAGATGATCTCCCTTATGGGCTGAATGAGGAGGTTGTTGGGTAGACGGCCCAGATTCAGCCCATAATGGGCTTTAGTGAAGCCCACAACCTAGAACTTCACTTATATTAACGTAAACTCTAGATTAAGTGGCTAGGGTTGAGATTAAGAGGGTAGCAACTGCTGAAAATGTGGGCGAGAGAAAGAAGACTATAGATTTATAGTAGAGGCTAGAAAATAAGAGATCCAGGAAAGGAAAGAAGACAAGGACAAGAAAAGATTATTCTCAATCATTCATATATCAAGTTAGATCAGTTTGCAATGGATTCTTACTGCGATCACTTGGGAAGGTTTTGAATATTGTGCTTAGTAATATAGTCCTTGTATCCCTGTGATTATCTTGTGGCTGTTGTTTTGATTTGGGCAAGAACCCTCGAGATCTGTATATTCATTATTTTGATAGTGGATTTTCTCTAGTTTGTCCTGTGATTTTTACCCTTCGAGTTGAAGGGGTTCTCCACGTAAATCTTAGTGTTCATTTGATTACGATTTCTGTTTGATTCCGCTGTGTATGATGGTCTGCTAGTATTTGCTCGTACACAAAATTTATTCTTGTTTTATTCCCATCAGAGGTGGCCTCGGCAGATGAGGTATTCAATCTGATTCTTGAGGTCGTAACATTCCTCGGTATCATGGTCGTAATCGTGATAGAAGTGACAGTAACACCCTCGATCTTGTTCCTCTGGTCGAGCTTTCATTTGATGAGTGCCTTGAGCAGGTCTTTTTCTTGGATCTGGAGGAAGATTTCGGTCTTGGTAGAGTTGAGGGGAATGGTTGGTGGCCTTGGGATGGTTGGCTCGGGCCTCTCCACTCTTCTCCTTGAGGGTCCCAGGGGTGGGCCTCGGGATGACTCAGCATGAGGTCGCTTCTGGTCCTCGCGCTTGCCGGCCACTAGTGTCTCAGCGGCGACCTATTGGTTAGCCCTTTGAAGCATCTTCGGGATTGTCATTGGTGGACGCTCGACTAAAAGAAGCAGGACGATAGCAACTCGATAAAAAAAGCTTGGATTACAAGAGATGAATGTTTGCTATTCGTAGCTTCATATTTAATATTCATAATCTCTAATTATGGATAATTCTAAAAAAATAAAAGTTGCTCATTGTCCCCTTGATGTCATCCTTCTCGGAGGAAAAAAATAAAGAAGAATATGATATTTATGAAGGGATGATTTAAAAATATTAAAAATAATACTATCTCTATCCCACTCTTAAAATAGCATTCAATAGATGTGAATCTATCTTAAATCAAGATTCATTTATAATCCAAACCTAGGATCTAAGATATAATATTTAAGGATACTAATAGCATTAAATTTTTATTTACATTTATAAAACTTGTGCAAATTATAATCATTCAATATATCATTTGATAACTCTAGAAAATCTAAGATCAAATAAAAAATTATTAACAACTTTCTATAAGTCTATAAGAGTAAGAATTTACATAATCACAAAATTAAACAAGTTTATATCAATATAAAAATTTAAAACTTAACATTCTAAACTTTCAAATACTAGAAGTTTTTTAGTCTTTATTGGACATAGCAATTTGAAATAATAATTATAAAAAAGAAAGTAATTTTAGGACCATGATTTATAGAATAATTCCTATTTATTTTTAATGTTACCATTTATAATGATATGATAGATCTGGCCGGTTTATGTTGTTATTTCATGTTGACATCCACTGCTTGGATTAGGTGTGGAATATTGACCATAGTGATGGAATTTCTATATGCTTCCTTGTTCGAGAACCCTCTGTCAGGATTAATGAATTAAACTTAAACTTAATTCTTAAATTTAGTTTTAGACGAGTTAAATTTGAACATGGGAAAACTCAGCTCAATTATTTTTTATAGATTGCATGCTTGTTCACATGCTCTTTACATATTTAACTTAAAATTGTATATCACTTGGCTAATATTTTAGTTAGTCATATGGTATTAGTTAACTTAGCTGGTAAAGATCTCAGCTTTTTTTGTTGAAGGTATTAATTAACTTAGCTAGCAAAGACCTTAGCAGTATATTATAAGGTTGTGGACTTAGAATTCCAACTTTATCATTTATTTTTTTATAATTTTTAAAATAAGAAAGTACAAGTACAATTGACAATATTTGTTATTCTTCAAGTGGCACGAGGATAAATTACTTAAAAGAGTAGAGAATTTATGTATAAGAAGAACACATTAGAAATCAGGATTTGTCACTCTATAAATAAACACGGATTAGAAATCCTGTATTTTCTACACACACATATATATATATATATATATATATATATATTCGAAATAGTGTAATGTATAAAAGAAAATTACTTCAAAATAATTGTAATTTGACTTGGACCTATCTAAATAAGTCAATATATTTCAAATTATTGGTTGCAACGGATAAAATAAGAGAAAACATCTGAAATAATTTTAATATTAGAAAAAGATCAAAACAAAACAGAATGGTTCCTTCGCTCTGAATCTTTCTTTTTCCGCTGCATCTACTTCAAAGAGCAAGAGAAAGAATCTTCACGCATGCAAGATAGGACGGGAAGTATAGATAGTGTTTCCAGGGACAGACGGGTGAAGAGAAAACTCTCCAATTGGGCATGCAACATATTGAATAAAAATGCCTTATATGCTCTTTTAACTTTTTCGGATTCTTTGAGGCCATTATTGTCTCTATTTATTGTTAGTTTTGAAGATTTAAATATTCTGAATTAATGGTTCGGGCTTAACAAAATTAATATTTATTTATCATAATAAATAACCGCACGATAAGATGGTTGAGTAGGATAGAGTTATCAGTCATTATTGGATTATGCATCATATGTAGGCTATCCGAAAACATGATCTATGTTATATCTCCTATGCATCGTATTAAAATCGACTTTTTGGTTATATCTGAGCTTTGATTAGAACATCAAACTCTTTTAAGTGAGAAAGATTATGACGTAATTTAGTCCTAAATCTATCACAGATTACATACAAAACATCTAAACATTGAGAAATCTCATGCAAAATCCACCAAAAACATGCAACACAAGTCAGCTACAACCTCACTTCTCTGTTCTTTCTCTTCTCCGACAACCGAACCTTAGGAACCTCTATTATTGTAGCAGGGAGAAAGCAGCGCCGCTAGTAGAGCTGATCTCTTCTGTCTCGCCACCACCTCCACCTGCACCATAACAGAAGCTCTGCTTCAGTATCTGTTCTTGACTTGAGAACGAAGCAAATGGGATAACCCTTTTACAGATCTCATTACGAGCTGATCCGAACTCAGTTAATGGAGGGAGGAAAGACAGATACCAGAAGTAGTCCCAGCGAGGGTGGACTTTGGACATGCGGTTCTCGCCGTAAGGGTACTCGGACTCGGCACGACGGGCGTTGCGAAAGGCGCAGCAGCCGACGGAGTAGATGCCGATAAGAAACATGAGGATGACGACGTTGAGGACGGAGAGCTTGTGCCAGTCCCTCCGCACCTGCTCCAGCACGCCGGCCTTGCACGAGTCGCAGCCGTAGCAGAGGACGTCGGCCGCGTTGTTCCACCGGTAGCAGTCCTCGTCTTGCGCCGCCATCGCCGACCCTGCAGTGTAGGTGCACGATGTTGGCGGCTTGCAGCAGCCCGACTGCAGGCCATTGCACGGATCAGCTTTGGCATGATGCGGTGATGCCAGTAGGTGATGTTGGCGAGAGGCGTCACCTGAATCGGGGAGAGGTCCCTTTGGAGGTAGTCCAGCGGCGTCCAAGGAGCGATCTTGGCGCAGGTTTTGGAGCCCACGACGCACGCCATGGCCGCCTTCCAGTAGCGCGGCTCCGTGATCCTATGCCGGAGCCAGCCGGAGTAGTGGTCGAGGCGGTACTCGTGGTAGACGCGGCCGGGGACGTCGACCGCGCCGCCGCCGCCGGTGACGGCGAAGCCGAAGGCGGTGAGGCCGAGGAGGGCGGCGATGAGGAACAGCATGACGAGGAGGTAGAGCCACAGCGCCCAGGCCACGTTGAAGCAGGCGCCCACGAAGCCAGAGAGCGAGACGAGCAGCACCACGAAGCCCAGCACCAGGAGCGGCGTCTGCAGCGACGATTCGCACGTCGCGGAGCTCCGGGCCAGCCACAGCCCGCCCCCGATGATGGGGATCGAAGCCAGCAGCGTCAACAGGTTGAGGTAACCGATCAGGGTGTTGCTGAAGCGATACATCTCGCCGTCTGCTTTCCCTGCGCTGCTTCCCGTGTTCAAACGGTGGAGTGTGGGTGTCGGAGAGGGATGGCTTTTCCTCTATCTCCGTGGCTCATTCTTTCTTTCGATTATTTTGAGCTCTGAGGCAGCTCAGACTCAGAGACACCGCTATGGTAATGCTGAGTTCTTTATAGAAACAAGACAGCCTTTCTTTCTTTTTTAGCTGCTGTGGTGATGACTACTTGATGCCGGTTTTGTGCCGAGAAAGCATGCAAGTGTTTGAACAGCCGCGGGGCGTGTCGTGGAATTCTTTTTCTTACATGTTAAGAAACAAGGAAGGGGACTGTCCTTTTTACCAGAAGAACACTTGCCTTGTGGATTGCTGGTGAGGATTCCTCCTATCTTCTTTTCTTTGTGCAGGGATAGATAGGGCTTTAGGAGACAGCATTCCTCCTGATCATGGTATTATAGCTGGAGACCTTTGGTTGCTAGTGGAGTTAGCTTAGCAGAGAGTAGCGTGTAGTACACATATCTGGAGGAGGAGGCAGTAGAAGATTCTAATTCGTGGTCGAACTATATTTCTTACGAATAATAATCCGATTTAATCGAAGTGAGATATAAGGATCAAAGGAGTCCACTAGTATTAATTTGAACTAAAATATTGTTGACCGATGGTTCAAGTTGGATAAAATTAATATTATCATTTTTCTCAACTAGTTTAATCTCGACATACATACATCTTGCAATCATTTAAATTTTTTTAACCTTTTTTCTTTTATTTTTGTTATTTTCTGGTCTATGGGTAATTACGACATCAATTCAATATAAATCTCAAGCACGGAAGAAGACAAAAGGAATTGTGCAGAAATCAGCGGATTGAATGAAGGGCTTCGCCATAGTAGGGTTGTAAAGTGCAAGATGTTGTATTACGTACAAAGTAATAAAGGAGAATGAAACAGTGGTATTATTGACTGGTACATGCATTTGTCTGCCTTTTAACCCTACAATGGACAATTAAATTAAAGAAGCACCAACCGATCACTGGAGATGCTTGGTTAGGAAGTTAGTTGTCTTTTCTTTTCTATTTTTTCTTTCCCTCTATAAATTTATATTAGCATTATTTTTTTTTTATCACTCGAGAATCAACACATAAAGTCTAATTAGCTTCGATAATGAGATATGAGGTAGGTACTTGACATGCATAGGGAGAATTTTTTTCCTTATTAAGTTACTAGATATTCTACTTGATATTTTGTAAATCATAACGATTTTAAACTCAACACCGTATAAAATAGTCTCCTAGATATACTTCTATTCTAAACTTACTAAATCGAATTTAAACTCTCGAATTTATTATGAATTTTTTTAAAAAAAATTTACTTGATATTTTTACCCTCAGTAGTAGTTTTTTTTTTTTTCTTTCTCTCTCTCTTTCAGATGTGATAAGACTCAAAAAAATAAGATAAATCAGACCAATTTCATCACGTCGGATTGTTGTGGATCAAAATTAACCGTGTAATTTAGTAACATTGGTTCGCTCCAGTTTCACATGGCTTTAGAACTAGCATTTAAACATAACAACATCATGAGTCCCCTCTCACTTGTGAAAACATGTATTACGTAAAATAGCGAAATGATCAATAAGATACGACGACAGTTGTTTGGGGAAAGCTACTGATGATTCCAATCATAATAATTGCGAAGCCATTCCGGTCGAAACATTACAGATAACTACTGTTTTGGAAGAATATTTGGTAGCTTGTGACTCTCCATGCATATCTAATCACGCGTTTTGTTGGCCAACCAATTAAACGGGCTTAAAGTTGCATCTCAGGTACTTCCTTATGTTTAAAGACAACAAGCTACTAAATAAATTAAAGGTCGACAAATACGAAATGATCAATGAAATCGATTCAGAAATTTCTTCGACGATCACACTCTCCACAAATACACCATCTTCATAACTTAATCGGGAAAATATTGATAGGTTATCATGTTTAATATAAATTTTTAATTTTACAAATTTCTTTATTCTTCTCTATCGTCGATCGATTTCTTGAGATTTTTCAACACGGTGATAGCGTCTACGTTTGCGATGTTAACGCTTAATAAAAACAAAGACCATGTCAGTCCTATCCTTTTCTCCATCATTTTATCCGTCACTCCCATCATTTCTCCAACGTAACTCGTCCTGCTTGCACTTGGTCCAAATCCATCTTCACCTCTTTTTTTGACTCAAAAGATACACTTCACACTCGACTTGCACATCAAACATCATTGTGCTTATTGTTGCTACAGATCCACACACCACATCTATTTCGAGACAGGTTGTCGGTGATCTGATGTAGGCCTGCGGCTGATCCAAGAGGAAGAGCACACATTTCCTCCACTTACCCCGCGTTGACGTACCGGCAATCCTTTCTGACCTCGCCTTTGTTTCCCGTCAGCGGAGTGTTCTCCGACAGCAGCAGTAGCGCCTTGGAGAACTGGTCGTAGAAGTAGCTGTTATCAGCCGCCATCAACTTCACAAACTGGGCGGTGGACGGGTAGGAGACCAGCTGCTGGTCCACCTTGAGCAGCCCCTTGTGGTGCAGCAGGTTCTTGTAGTACATGTTGTCGATGATCATCGGCGTCTCCCGGTCGTTCCTCGAGTACAGCACCGCCTCCGGGTCCGGGTTCGGAGACGGGCATCGGCCGAGCAGGTACTTGGCGTACTCGGGGTCGATGGTCGGGTCGACGGTGGGGTAGAGTCGTCCCACGAGGTTGACACAGTGCACTCGGCCGACGGAGTGAGCTCCTGCGACAACCAAGAGGAACCCCGTGAAGACATCTCAAGGGACGAAGATTAGCGAGGACGTGAAGCTGTCGCACCTAAAAGAGCCACAGTTCGCTCTGCATCGATTCCTACGGATCTGAACCGAGAGAGCACGAGGGAGATGGAGTCGTTGTGGTTGGGGATGTCCTTGTCTATCACGTCGGCGTGGCTTTCCCTGCTATCTCGTCTGCCGGTCCTCATCGGAATGAATGGTCCTCCAAGCTATCAGCATTGATGGGAGGAAGCATCAGTCGTAGAAGAGATCGACGACGGCGAACCTCAGCAAAGAATGCAGGAGAGCTATATATAGGACGAAAACAAGCGTACCATGACGACACCTTCTCTTGCAGAGAGAGCGATGATATCTGCACAGGAGACGGTGGCGGGGCATTCCTTCTCGAGCGCCTCCTTGATGGTGGCGACGTACTTGAAGTTCCTCATCCCGAAGCTCCGGTCGGCCGACTGCTCCGAGATCACTGCGTCGGTCGTTTCCAGCAAAAGCGACGCATCGCAAGACTGCGCGCTTACGAATTCAGAAGGTCATAAAACAGAACCATTTCAACGTACGTGTTTATATGACCGAACCGAAGCGGCCAGGAAGACAGACCTCGACCATGCAGTCATGGAAGAGATTCCTGACCCAGGAGACAGCTGTGTTGCCATGCTCGTTGTAGAGCTTCACAACCTCGCGCTTGACGATCTCCTCGGCCCGGGGGCAGCTCTTGGAGTAGTAGTTCAGTTTCAAGCCACCACCCTCTCCTGCAAAACCACACAACTTGAGCTGGTTCAGAATTGATAAGGGTGATGAAACCAGTGTTGAGAGCTGACCTCTGAATACAGCACTCGAGCAGACGAGGATTAAGAAAGCAGTCATCGGTGTCGCTCCCAACCCCATCTTTCTCCGTCTTCTTTGGGCAGATGCCGAGGGCCTGATTCCTTGCAGATGGATTTATAAGAGATGGAAATATGCTAAGCTGGAGTGGTGGGAATCCAGTGAGTCTAACGAGCAGTGACGAAACCTTATCCGGACACGGCAGCCATGGCTCCACTGGCTGATCTGTTCGTCTCCGGATCGCCGTGATTCCTTCGGAACAATACAAAAAAGCAATGCTACGGTGACAAGAAAGGCCACGAGCTGCCCTCGCCGACACTCTCAAAACTATTATTCGATCCAACCACTCCCAGGGAAGAAAATAATCTCACTCTCTATAGCATGCAGCTTTGTCAGAGATGGGAACTCTCTGTTAGCAGATTTATGGTGTTGCTTACGAGCTGTTTCCGTAGTTTGGGAGTCCATCGACTTCGTGGGCTTGCCGGTTGTTCGCAGGTTGCTTTCATCTTTTTCTTGGTGGTGGGGGGGGGGGGGGGGGGGGGGGTGGGGGGGGGGGGGGGCCCTTGTGTCAGACATAATTATTATTATTGGTGGAGATGACGATGGCGACGAGGACAACTCCAGTTGTGCACATACCCACTTCCTGCACTACTTTCTACAATGACCGGGTTGCGCGTGCGTGACACGCACGAATCATAATGGTGCCAACTTGCGGTGGATGATGCCAGAATAAGACATCTTATGGCTCTGCGGAACCAGAATGCTAGGTCAAAATAACAGCTGCCGCCATTCATTATTGGGGAAAAAAAAAACAAAACAAGGGCAATCTTTTAAAAAACCAAATTGAAAAAAAAATCTCAATTATAAAAAATTAAGGGCTCTAATCCTCAAATGACGTATTTTTCACTTCTAAAAATTAGTTTGATAATATACTGAAGCATCATCTAATATATTTTTATAATTAAAATATTGATATGATGATGATATATTCGGTCGACCAGATAAGACTAAATATTCAAAATTTTATTCGATATATTTTACAGACGATTAATAGTTTATCCAAGAAAAACCTTATCATATCACAGCAAAAATGCAAACCCTGCCCCCACCCCCCGCCCAAAAAAAAAACAAAAGAAAGTAAGAGGAGATAAATATGACACGAAGCTAAAGCAGAGTAATACGACATAGAGCTCCTTAATAAATATACATCTTGAAACTTTTGGTTTTTTACCTAGAAAAATATAAAGCTTGATCCAGTGCATAATGCAGAAGATAATAATACCAAGTATAAGATCAACAAGATTAAGTGATTACCACTTTGAAACTTTGCAAGGGGAAAAAAGGTAGTGGTGGCATCTGTCCACCATCTAACGCTGAAATGAACCAGACAAACTAACAATGATTGAGAGGGAAAAACGCAACAGGTAAAGTACAAGTGAACAAAAAACAGTTATCCAACAAGGTCAAGATTAAGAATGATGCTAAGGAAGCATAGAATAAAGTGATTAGTTGCATATGATGATCTGATTCAAGTTACATATAAGGGAAAGGGTAATAGACATCAGAGGCAATTAGCCTCAGCAAACCACATCATTCCTATGTTGATATTGAAATGAGGAAGAGTGCAGTGTGGGGATGTACAACAACGGGAGTTGGAAATAGATTAGATAGAACAAGACATGCACTTCATCATCTTCTTCATTATGAGGAATAATCTAATAAATTGTTATCTTCCAAGCCCAAGGCATACCACCCACTACGACATGTGGGCTCAGTAGTACTTGACATGTTAAAAGTCTTGCACAACAACGTAAATCTAAATACAGATATATACGAAAAAAACAAATATTTATAAGTGACTAACCAATCTTTTCAAAACTATACAGAGATTTATTTGTGAATCTGAGGCTTGTTGATGCCGTGAGGATACGGTATATGGTTGGGGATGTTAAGAATCAACTTCGGAAAACAAAAGTTAAGAATCAACTTCGGAAAACATTTGTTAACGAGGTTTAGCATCTATTTATATAGTGATAAAAAATATATTTTCCTCAACTGATGAACGAGATCTTCTCGTTTAATTAGAAAAATCTGTTACAGCTAACATGCCCTCGTAAGATTGAGCTCCTGTCAAGGACGTCGATCTTGGATCGATGGAAAGAAAATAATTTACGAGCCAAAGACTTCGTCAGGGAGTCGGCTAGTTGATCAGTTGTGTGGACATGAGAAACACGGAGCTGCTTGCGAGCTACTTGATCTCAGACAAAGTGAAAGTCAATAGCAATATGCTTCATGCGGGAGTAAAAAACTGGATTTACACAAAGGTAAGTAGCCCCGATATTATCACAATAAATAACAGGCATAGAAACAAAGTGTATTTGAAGTTCCTGAAGCAGGTTGCTAATCCAATTAAGTTCAGCAGCAGCAACGGCAACAACCCAATATTCAGCTTCAGTAGTAGATCTGGCAACTATCTTTTGCTTCTTAGAGCTCCAGCTTATCAGATTAGCATCAAGAAAAATGATATTCCCTGATGTAGAGATTCTATCATCAACATTACAGCCCAATCCGCATCAACAAAGGCATGAAGCTGAGAGGGAGAATATTTACGAAGAAAAATACCATGATCAATGGTCCCCTTGAGATAACGCAAAATACGTTTGACAGTAGTCCAGTGCAAAGTAGACGGTTGATGTATAAATTGGGACAATTTATTAATCGCAAAGGAGACATCGGGACGAGTGAGTGCTAGATATTGTAAGGAGCCAACTACCTGTTGATACTGAGTAGGATCTATAGCAGGACTACCATCACATAGTTTCAGTGAGGCACATGGAGATAGAGGAGTGGAGACTGCTTTAGCATCTTGCATGTTTGCCTTTAACAGTAAATCATGAATATACTTTCGTTGTGAAAGAAAGAGACCAGAAGATGTAAATGTAGCCTCAACACCGAGAAAGTAAGGTAAGATATTAAGATTTTTAAGGGAGAATCTATCTGCCAATTGCGTAATAAACGCCTGAACCTCAATTGAGTTATCACTTGTGATAATAATATTATCTACATAGACTAGGAGATAGATGGTGCACCCATGATGTTGGCGTAGAAATAAGGATACATTAGACTTAGAGTTGATGAAGCCGATTGAAGATAAGTATAGACCAAGTTCAGTATACCACACTCGTGGAGCCTGACGAAGTCAATAAATGACCTTTTTAAGTTTACAAACATGCCGTGAATATTGATGATATATAAAGCCTAGAGGTTGTGCCATAAAGACATCTTCAGTGAGGGTCCCTTATAAAAGGGTATTGTTAACATCTAATTGACATAAGCACCAACCTTTTGATATTGCCAGACTTAGAAGAAGCCGAATGATAGTAGGTTTGACAACAAGACTAAATGTCTCAGTGTAGTCAATGCCAGGCCGTTGATGAAATCCTTTGGCCATAAGACGTGCCTTATAGCGAGCAATTGAACCATCGAGATTCCGCTTAATTCAAAAAACCCACTTGCACCCGATAATATTTTGTGTGGAGTGAGAAGGGGTAAGAGTCCAAGTAGCATCGTGAAGAAGAGCATCATACTCCTCACACATGGCTTTACGCCAATGGGGATATTTTTGGGCCTGAGAGAAGGAAGTTGGTTCAACAGAGTCGAGAGAGAGTTTGGTGCTAGTATGCAAATCTAGAACTCGATGTGGTTTAAAGATACCACACCTAGAATGAGTTTGTATAGGATGCTGGGAGGTGACAGTAGAACTAGGGGGTAAGGGCTGTGGGTCAGTACTGGTTGAGGCAGAAGAAGGGACGATAGAAGTATCCTGGCAAGGTGAGGACAAAGACACTATGGGGGGGGGGGGGGAGGAGCCGGAGGAGAGGAGGAAGAGGAAAACTGTGGAACAGAAGTAATAAGAGAGTGTGGATCTAAAGAAGATAAAATGGGGGAGGAAGATGGTTCGTAGAAATCCAATGGAACGACAAATTATCGATGATCTCGAAAGGGAAAGACAGACTCCACAAAAGTAACATGTTTAGAAATAAAGACTTTAGCAGAGTGAGAGTCATAACATCGATAGGTGTTATGTTCAAGAGAATACCCTATAAAAATACAAGGTCGAGATCGAGGTTACATTTTATTAGAATTGTAGGGACGTAACTATGGATAACATAAACAACCAAAAACCCTTAAGGTTTGTAGGTTGGGGTGTTTTTGAAATAGCATTTCAAATGATGAATGATATTGTAGGAGAGTAGGCAAACGATTAATAAGATAAACAGTAGTTTGAAAAGTGACGGACCAAAAGGTAGAAGGCATGAAAGCTTGATGGAGCAATATGAGACCAGTCTCAACAATATGACGATGCTTATGCTCAGCAGAGCCAACTAGTTGAGGGGTGTATGGAGGGGACTTGAGATGTTGAATACCAGAGGTAGATAGATAAGACGCAAGGGCTTGATATTCACCGCCACCATCAGAATAAACAGTTTTAATAATAGTTTAAAAGTAATTATCGACTAAGTTATTAAAGTTAGAGAAGACAACAATAACCTCAGATTTTTGACGGAGAGGATATAGCCATGTGTACTTTATAAAATAGTCTACAAAGACAACATAGAATCTAAACTTGTCAAAAGAGACAACTGACGCAGGACCCCAGACATCAGTATAAATAACCTCAAACGATTTAGAGCAGGAAACAGAAGATGAACCAAATGGTAATTGATGACTCTTATCACTAAGACAAGCATCACAGTAAGTAATAGCAGTACTAGATTTAGAGACAGGAATAGAGTAGCGAAAAAGTAATTTTTGTTGAACAGGGGTTGAGGGATGACCAAGACGTTGATGCCACATGTCGATTGGAGTAGTTGTAGAAGCGTTAGCAGTAGGCTAAGTGAGCTACAAGGTGGACGACCATTCATAGATGTTGTCTTTATTCGGACCGCGAACCAAGGATGCCCCCGTGCTCAAGTCCTTGACAAGAAAATAATCAGGAAATAATTCAATAGAAGCATAGTTTTGTTGGCAGAACTAAGAGACAAAAATGAGATTTCTTTTAATGTGGGGTGCATACAAAACATTATCGAGTGTAAAAGAAGTGGCATGTGAAGTAAGCTTCGTTGAACCGAAATGAGTAATAGGAATTCTGTTACCATCACCGATGTTAATATCTTCATTTCCGTCATAGTTGTTGTGGAGCGACAAGTTCTGAAGATTAGAAGTAATATGGTGGGAAGCACCAGAGTCCACAATCCAATTAGATTGACTGTCAGAGGGAGTCGTCAAGACATTTGCTCGAGGCCAGGCTGACGGAGGTGGAAGACGAGGTCGAGACCGACAAACCTTTGCCGAGTCCGACTTTATCACATAATTGGCAGACAACTGGTTGCTGAAATACGGAAGGAGGACAACGTGGCTGAAAGGCAATGTTCTGACGAGTGTTGAAGTGCAGAGTCTGTGGAGGTGGTAGTGATGGAGAGGGACCCATAGAAGTGGGAGGAAAGTTGGTCACACCTTTTGAAGCATTCTTGTGGTATTTACGATTTTACTGTTTGAACTTTTGGTTGAACTGAGCTGTGATAGGAGGTCCTGGCAAGGGTCCTGACAACCTATCAGCATGCTTCAGGTAAGCTTCATAGTCGATTAGCTTATCGTAGAGTTCTTCAAAGCAAATCGGAGAGTCACGCGCTCAAAGTGCGACAGCCAGTTCTTTGAACTCAGCACTCAATCCATTAAGGGTGTGGACAAGAACTTCTTCATCAGTTAGGGAATGACCTATCAAAGCTAGGCCACCAATAATTATTTTGATATGTTGTAAGTAATCGGTAATAGTACTTCCCTCCTGCTTAAGGTTCATAAGGCTGGAGAGTAGTCCAAGCATGCGAGTCCAAGAGCGATTCACGAAGGTAGTTTGTAACTTGGTCCAAGCTTCCTCAGCAGTGACACAGGAGGACACAAGCGGAGCAATGGACCCCATGATAGAGGCTTGAATTGCTTGGAGCATTAGGCGATCTTGACGTAACCATAGCTTGTGGGTAGAATTCGGTATTAGGCTGGGTTCTCCTGGAACATGTATTATCGCTGGTGGACAACTAAGAGAACCATCAATGTAACCTAATAAATCATAACTAAATAAAAGGTTTAAGAATTTAGCCCGCCAAGACACATAATTACCATCCTTAGATAATTTAAAAGGAATCAGGGAGGCGACATTGATGGAGGTGAGTCCTGAATGCGGAGTAAGATTACCAACAGGAAAAAGTGTTGGAGCATCAGAGGTAGAGGAGGAAGACATTGGGGAACCAATAGTAGATCAAGGGGAAAGCAAAAGTTAAGTGATCTAACTGAGAAAACAGTTTCAAAAATAGTAAGAGTGAGAGTATGAAGCTGATTTATGAGTAATACGACTGAAGCATCCAAGAAATTGATGGTAAAAGAAATGAGAAATGAAAGGAAAGGAAACTCTACCATCGTCTTGATATGACAAACAACAGTGTTCGATAGTAGATGCTTGTTGGAGCTAGCGAATGGGTGTAGCAATCTTGCTAGAACCAGCCCTTCCGAAGAGTAATCCGATAGTGAAAGAAGGAAGAGGCTGCCACTGTTAAAAGAGAACACCCGACGCTTACCTCAAAACCAATAGAGTACAGTTGCAGATCTGTCGGTGTAGGTGTATGCAAGAGTATTCGGTTGCTCAGTTGAAGGAGTTCAGCCGACAAAGAGTGGTAGTGCGGTTGAGGACAGAATCCAAGGGAAGGTGCTTGCCACAGTTGAAGTGAAGAAACTTGTAGGTAATTGGCCGTCGACAGCTAAGAAGAACATAAGCTGCGACGGTCTGCTCTCCAAGAACTGGACTACAAGGAGGTCATAATTCGGGGAAGCTACAGATGAAGTTCCCCTGTGCCAGCCAGCAGAAATCGACGACAGCGAGCATCTTCCGGCCAATGGAGCCGATGAGGGCCACAAGGTTCTGTGCCCCGTCCAGGATCAGGTCAAGAGATTCCGAGACGCTAGGCGAAGGCTCGACGCAGCGGACGATGCTAGCACTCTTGGAAAGGGGAATGAATACGGGCATCTTGAGCACAGCGTCCGGCAATTCGAGGTTGTCGTCGGAACAGAGGTAGCAGTGCACGCCCACAAGCAGAGTGGAGGGGGGGTGGGGTGGGGGTGACACTAGTCCTCGGAGACGTGGCTATGGTGTCCGCTATGTCTGGCCTTGTGTGACCTGGCAGATGTGCTTGGATCGCTCTTTGGAGCTGTTGAAGGAGTGAAGAGATTCCAATAGGTGAGCCGCTGCTCGGTTTTGGAATCTCGACAGATGCGACGGTGGTCAGTTCCGGACCCTCACGAGGTCCAACGAGTTCGCGACTTTGGACTCTCAGGGACAGGCGTAGCGTCCAGAACAGGTCGTGGGCGTAGAGACAACAGTTGTCGAGCAGGGCAGCACTTGCTACAAGAGGAGCAGAGCACTGCTACAGGAAGAGCAGAAGAAGTGGGTAGAAGAGTACCAAGTAGTAGCCGAAGATGGGAAGAAGAAAACTGCAGGCTCTCATCGACGATATCACCTGACAGATATCACTACCGAAATGCCGCACTAACAGGGCATGATGGTGCAGTTTGGGAGCAATTCATCCCCATGAACCAAACAATGATGAGTCCGACAGACGCAGCGACAGAGAGTGGTCGGCTGCAGCCAACAAAGACTTCCAATGTCGTGTGACAACAGGAGGAGAGAGGGGTCTGCCACGAACTAGAACCCCTATTACGGCTGATGGGGTGGGTTGCTGCTGTGGCAGGAGAAGCAACGGTGTGGCAGGGCTATATTTTCTTGTCGATAAAATAGTTGACAGGAGCTGCGATCGGATGGTCGCCCCCTGGAGAGTAGTAGAGTAGCGGAGATCAACGGTGGTGAGGAAGAAAAGAGAGCAACCTATGACTAGTAAATTGCAGTCGCCGGAGGGGGAGCAGTAGTGGATCTCAACAGTAAAAGAGGTGGAGGAGCGATCGCAGGAGAAGCGCGATTGGGACGATCGACGGTTGCGGTAGAAGCGCGACTAGGGCAAATGAAAGGTGCGATCAGAGATCTATCAGCCCTCGATAGTGAAGCATACAAGGAGGTCCGATAGTGGCTTCACCGCCAGATCAAGGAGCTCAGGTCCGATCGGAACACTAGGCCTCTTTTAATCAGGCTAGGGAGATGGGGAAGGAGTTGCTGTCGCTGACGAGTGGTGATAAAACTGTCGCTGGACAGTGGAGAAAAAAAAGTAATCTCTCTTATAGAGAGAGATGCTCTGATACCATGTTAAGAATGAACTTGGGAAAACAAAAGCACACTTGTTATTGAGGTTTAGTATCTATTTATACAGTAATGAAAGACATATTTCCCTCAACTAATGAACAAGATCTTCTTGTTTAGTTAGAAAAATCTGTTACAGCTAACAGGGGAAGGGAATGGGCTACAGATTGGATAGCCAAGCATATTAGAACCTCCCACTTAACTATTTTGTGGAAAGGAAACTTTCTAACCGAGTTTTGTAATCTCATTCCACTTTTGATTAATTAGATCTGGTTTGTTTTGGATATATATATATATATATATATATATATATATATATATTTATTGGATTGCCTAGCTAGTACGAAGACCTTTATCAGTTTGTTGTAAGATTCAAGATCAAATTACCCTTCACTGTTTGAATCCTGCACTCACCACTTATCCTTATTTATGTCTTACAAGATGATGACCAATTTATCTAATATAAAGTTTATCTAATACTTGCAAACTATCAGACATATTTTGCAAATTCTTCTATGTCCTAATTAATAGGATCAAATTAGTACTAAGAGGAAGGGTGAATTAGTACTTTTAAATAATTTTCATCGATTTGAGAATTCATTTGATAAAACTTGTATCGAAAAAGCGTTTAAACTTGAAAGCATTCGTAGGATGATAATGAATAAGTAAAGCAATAGTAGAGAAGAGAGGAGAAGACACACCAATTTTATAGTGGTTCGATCATCGTGATATATGTTCACTCTCGATTCCTCCTTTGTTGAGTTCACCAGCTTCCACTATTAGTCTTCTTTCAATGAGTGAAGATCAACTACCCTCTTACAGTGCTATTCTCCTTTTCATAGGTACAGGAGACAACCTTTACAGTTCTCTCATGATAGAACCCCACAGGATTCTATCATGGATGGAGCCTCCTAGATCACTTCGAAGGGATATGATTTCTAGGGTTTTACCTTTTGGCTAAAACAAGACTTCATTGATTGATTTATGAAATAGTTTATACCATTATTTATAGGGTGCTACCAAGAGTCCCTCTAAGCTTGGACTCAGAGTCCCCTTAAACTTGGACTCTTAACTAAGTGATGGACTCTTAACCGAAAATAATAACTGACTCCATCCTAACTGAAGATAATAATCAATTTTAACCAACTCATAATAGACTCGATTGGGCTCACCCAACTCATAACTGACTCCGATTGATAGACCAACATGAATCAACTTGAATTTATTGTGAATCGATGGACCTGACCTTATTAGGGTCCTATCATCCAGCTCTCCCTTAAATTGAAACTACACTGAGAGAAAAGAAGGGGAACTCTCAAGGAAATACAATAATATTTTTATAAGTTTTTTGCTCACTTTTCTTGCTTCCTCAAGCAAGGATGGGTGAGGTATTATGAGAAACAAATGACTTCAAAAGTGGAGCCAAAATTTAAAATTTCAAGGATTCTGAGGTGTTGTTGGTGGTACCATCGCTATTAATGGGCAATACTATCGCCCCTGACAACCTCGGACACTGGGCACTAGCGATTGTACCGCCAGCTTGGGTGGTACCACCGCATGACATAGTCTCAAAGACTGTGTCTTCTTTGAAGATCATGTCTTCTTGGAGACTGTCTTGTGGGTGATATCACCACCTGGTCTAACTTTGGGTCATTGAAATAGACCTTCTAATAGACTTAAATTAGCTCCAATTAAGGCCCAATGGCCCCTTAATTAAGTTAGCATGATTACACCCAAAACTAACTCAATTAAGACTTAAACTATGATGATCATGACATAAACATTTTAAAAGAAAAATCGTGTTGTCCGGCATGTTATTTGTTCATCCGAACCCTCAGTGCATTATGTTCTTCTTTGGCGTATTGCTCAATCTATCGGCATGTTAACTCCCGCAACATCCGATCTTGATGCAATATTTGATTTTTTAGCCCGATGTCCGTTCTTTAACTCCAACTCAACGTTTGATTTTCCTACTTCAATCGTTTTATCTTTTCATGATCGAAGATAGTCCTACATCACTTTTCTTGAACACAGATTAGATCATAACTTTATCAATTGATTTTATCATCAAAATTTAAAATTCAACAATCTCCCCCCTTTTTATGATGATAACCTATTGATAATGGAGTTTTAACTAAACTCTCCCTATCTATATACTATATTAAAATAAAGAAAACTTGAATTCAAAAGAGTGACAACCTTTGGATTCAAGTCGAAATAATTTGAATCATAGTTAAAGTATCATTATATACATCATAAAATAATAAGTATTTTATGCATAACTTCAAATCATCAAATTACATCATATCATGCATGATTCAAGTTTTAAATTTTCATCATAACTTCTCTCCCTTAAAGTACATCATACATGTATGATTAAATCATCATAACTTCTCCCCCTTTGTCATCAACAAAAAGGAGAAAAGTGCAACATGCAAGTTTTGTCTTCTCTTTTGGGATGTGCAAGTTTAAGTTTTTCTCCCCCTTTGAAATTGTAAAAAAGACAGAGAAGAGAAGGATTCAGTGATGTAAAAATTCATCATCACATGAAAAACATGAATGATTTCGATAATTTTCTCTTTTTGTAAATATCAGGAAGAGAAATCATAAGGAACGATCTTGATTCAAAAGAAAAAAATTTAAGTCATGCAAACTGAGAAACCACGATAATGATCAAAAGATATATGTAAAGAGTTCATGCATTTGATAGATTCAACATGCCTATCTCTCTCCTAATAAAATCAAATTGTTCTTCGTTCAATGGCTTTGTAAAGATATCAGCTAATTGATGTTTTATATCAATAACTTCTAAAGATATATTATAGTTATTGATGCAATCTCTAATAAAATGATGACTAATATCAATATGCTTGGTTCGTGAATATTGAATATGATTTTTTGATAAGTATATTACGCTCGTATTGTTACACTTTATAGGGATGTCTTTAAAACAAAGTCCATAATCATGTAAAGTATTTTTCATCCATATTATTTGTACACAACATGCACATGTTGCATCATATTCAGATTTAGCTATGGATAATGTGACAGTGTTTTGCTTCTTGGAAGACCAAGAGACTAATGCATGACCTAGAAATTGACAGGTTCCAAAGGTACTTTTTCTATCTATCCTACATCCTCCAAAGCCAGCATCAGCATAAGCAATTAAATCAAAAATTTTAGATTTCAGATATCATAATCCTAAATTTGGAGTTCTTTTCAAATATCTAAATATTCTTTTAACTACCTTGTAATGAGATTGTTTAGGATTGGACTGAAATCTTGCATATAGGACAATACTAAACATAATATCTGGTCTAGTTGCAGTTAGATATAGCAAACTACCTATCAATCCTCTATAAGTTTTTTTATTAAAGCCTTCAACTTCATTGTTTAAATCTAATTTTATAGAGGTGCTCACAGGTGTATTTATAGCTTTAGCACTAGCCATATTAAATTATTTTAACAAATCCAAAGTATACTTAGTTTGACCTATGAAAATACCGTCATCTAATTGTTTAATTTGTAGTCCTAAGAAAAATATTAATTCACCCATCAAGCTCATTTCAAATTCTTAGCTCATAATTTTGGCGAAAGATTTACATAAAGACTAATTAGTAGAACTGAAAATAATGTCATCAACATAAATTTGAATAATAATTAAATTATTTTTAAAACATTTAATAAACAATGTGGTATCCACCTTGCCTTTCAAAAAATTGTTTTGAATATAAAAAGAGCTAAGTCTCTTATATCAAGCCCTAAGGGCTTGCTTCAATCCTTAAAGTGCCTTTGATAATTTAAAAACATGATTCAGAAAGAGATCATTTTCAAATCCAGGTAGTTGTTCAACATAAACTTCTTCATAAATAAAACCATTAAGAAATACACTTTTAACATCCATTTGAAATAATTTAAAATTTTTAAAAGAAGCATAGGCAAGGAGAATCCTGATGGCTTTAAGTCTTGTCATAAGAGCAAAGGTTTCTTCATAATCAATACCTTCTTGTTAGTTGAAACATTTAACTACTAATTTAGCTTTGTTTCGAACCATGATACCAGATTCATCTTGCTTATTTCTAAAGACCCATTTAGTGCCAATTACAAGTTGGTCACTAGGTCTAGGAATATGTGTTTATACCTTATTTCTCTCGAATTGATTCAACTCCTCATACATTGCAATAACCCAAGAATAATCTTTTAGGGCATCATCAATGTATTTTGGTTTAATTTGAGATAAAAAGGTGATATTAGCATAAAAATTTTTAAATGATGAATGAGTTTAAACACCTTTTGATGTATCTCATATTATTAACTCCTTAGGATGAGCATCTACGTACTTTCATTCCTTGGGTAAGGATTCATTTGAAGTAGATGCATCCAAGTTGCTTCGTAGAGAAGAATTTTTATTCAAATTTAAAGTACCAAAATCAAAATCATCATGAAAATCAAATTTCTTTAATTCGGGAACCTCACTAAAAATGATATAAATGGATTCCTCAATAACCAAAGTTCTTTTATTGAAAACACGATAAGCTTTGAATTTGAGGAATAACCAAGAAATATGTCTTCATCAAATTTTGCATCAAACTTTCTTAAGACATCTTTGTCATTTAAAATAAATAATTTACAACAAAAAATTATGAAATATGAAATATGAAATATTGAGTCTTTTATTATTACATAATTCATAAAGAGTTTTGAAAAGTAATGATTTTATGAGAACCCTGTTGATGACAAAACATGCCTTTTTAACGGCTTCGGCCCAAAAATATTTGGGTAAGCTATGTTTGTTTAACATGGTCCTTGCCATCTCTTATAAACTCATATTTTTTCTATCAACTACTCCATTTTGTTATGGATTATTGAAGTAGAGAAATTATGGTTGTACCCATTTGACTCACAAAATTTTTGAAAATCATCATTGTGATCACTACATATAGATGAAATCATAAGACCCTTTTTATTTTAAACAAGTTTGTAAAAGTTTAAAAAATATTTAAAGCAATCACTTTTGTATGCCACAAAGTATGTCCAAGTGTTTCTACTATAATCGTCTACAATTATAAAAGTGTATTTGCTATCTCCTAGACTTATTGTATCAATTGGTCCAAATAAATCCATATGGATCAATTGTAGTAGTCTAGAGGTGCTTATTTGATTTTTTGATTTAAAAATACTTTTTATTTATTTTCCTATTTGATATGTATCATAAACTTTATCTTTTTAACAAACCTGATGCAAGACAATCCTCTTACAAGTTCTCTAGTTAAAATTTGAGTTATTAGTTTTATTCTAGCATGATCTAATCTCCTATGCTAAAGCCATGCATTATCATTTAAAGCTAAAAAATAAATTTTATCACAAAAATCTTATACACATTATTATTTTTTAAGGCAATCATAGATCTATTTTTGTGTGGTATTTCAATTATACAAGCATTAGATTCAATTTTGATGATATATACTTTATCACACTATTAACTAATGCTTAATATATTATGTTTCATACTATCTACTAATAACACATCGTTAATCAAGAGGTTTGACTTATTACCAATGGTTCCTTTACCAATAATTTTTTTCTTTTTGTTGTCTCTGAAGGTGACCTATCCTTCGTCTTGGCTAGTGAGCCTAGAGAAGTGTGTTGGATCTCCGGTCACGTGCTTTGAGCATCCACTATCAAGGTACCATCTCTTGCTCTTAGCTTTTGATTGTAAACATATCTACAAAAAATATGATTTTTCTTTAGGTATTCAACTTTAGGTCCCTCATAAGTAGATATACTTATATTAAATATTGGCATTGAGTTATTCACGGTTCCTTTAGGAATTTAAATTAATTTGTATGGACTATGTTTTTTAAATTAACATTTATATGTATAATGCCCAAATTTACCGTAAAAGTTACATTTATTTCCAGATGAACCATGTAATGTCAGTCCTTTAATGAAGATGGTTGGTGTTTGTTGAGTGTTACTCACAAAGCCAATTCCTTCCTTTCTAAGAACATAGCCCTTATTAGCAAAGATCATGTTTAAGGATTTGTTACCTATTTTAAAATTTTCTAATATTTCTTATAGTGAAACATTTTCTTTATTAAGCGTATCTAACTCCTCACACTTAGTGTAAGAAGCTAACATACATTCACCATACTTATTTTTTATTTTTTAAATTCACGAGCAAGGTTAGCATGATCTTTTTTTTAACAATTTATACTTTTTATTAACTAAATTAAAATCATCAAATAAGTCATTAAGTGTATTAAATAATTCAGCATAAGATAAGGAAGACCCGTTTGGGTTACTTACCTTATTGTCAAATGCCATTAATGCATAATTTGTAACTTCTTCCTTGTTGGTTGGCTCCTCATCTTCGGATGAACTTGAATCATCCCAAGTAGCTTTGAGCGCATTCTTCTTCTTTGGTTGCTTCTTCTTCACTTAGGGATATTCATTTTTGAAATATCCCAGCTTCTTGCATTCGTAACATATTATTAAGTCCTTTTAAAGTTCATTTTTATTCTTAGCGTCTTATTTTATTTTGAATGATTTTAAGAATTTCTTAAATTTTCTTATACGAAGTGCCAAGTCATCATCATCGTCACTTAAGTTCTCTCCCAAGTGGTCTTCCTTGGTATCAAGTGTCATGTCCTTCCTATTCTTTGGAAGATTATTTTCGAGTTCATTATGTGCTATACATGTCATTTCGTAGGTCATTAAAGACCCGATAAGTTCTTCAAGTGGTAAATTATTTAGGTCCTTTGTTTCTTGTGTTACAGTTATTTAGAATCCCAACCTTTTGGAAGTAATCTTAATATTTTGTTAACAAGTTCAAAATTTAAAAAACTTTTACCAAGTGCTTTTAGACCATTGATGACATCCGTTAAATGGGTGTATATGTCTCTAATGGTCTCACTTGGTTTCATACGAAACAACTCATAGCTATGTACCAAAAGATTAATTTTTGACTCTTTGACTCTACTAGTGCCTTCGTGTATGACTTTGAGTGTGTGCCAAATCTCATGCGCAGTTTCACATATAGAAATCTGATTAAATTCATTTTTATCAAGAGCACAAAATAAAGTGTTTATGGCTTTAGCATTCAAAGAAAAAGTCTTCTTTTTTAAATCATTCCATTTGTTCATTAGTTTGAAAGACTTTTCAAAATCGCTTTCAACAATATGCCATAAATTGAAATCTATAGAAAATAAAAAAATTCTCATTCGAGTTTTTCCAATACGTATAATTTGTCCCATTAAACATGAGAGGACGAGTGATAGAAAATCCCTCTTGGTTGTCGGCAAAAGCCATCTCTCTTGGGTTTTAAACCAAATTGAGGGAGACCTTGCTCTGATACCAATTGTCAGGATAGAATCGACACTGGGGGGTGGTGGTGGTGTTTGAATTAGTGCTTATGAAAATCTTCATCGATTTGAGAATTCATTCGATGAAACTTGTATCGAAAAATCGTTTAAACTTGAAAACGTTTGTAGGATGGTAATGAATAAATACCACTACTTGACATAGTCTCAAAGACTATGTCTTCTTTAGAGACCATTTTGGAGACTATCTTTTGGGTGATACCATCACCTGGTCTGACTTCAGGTCACTGAAATAGAACTTTTAATAGGCTTAAGTCAACCTCAATTACGGCCCAATGACCTCTTAATTGAGTTAGCATGATTATACCCAAAACTAACTCAATTAAGATCTAAACTACAACGATCATGAGATAAACATTTTAAAAGCAAAAATCGTGTTGTCCAGCATGTCATTTGTTCATTAGAACCTTCGGTGCATCATGCTTTCCTTCGGCGTAATGCTTGATCCATCGGCATGTTGACTCTCGCAACATCCGATCTTGACGCAATGTTCAATTTTTCAGCCCATTCTTTGACTCTGGCCCAATGTTTGATTTACCTACTTTAATCGTTTTGCATTTTCATGATCGAAGATAGTCCTATATTACTTTTCTTGAACACAGGCTAGATTATAACTTTATCAATTGATTCTATCATCAAAATCCAAGATTCAGAGATTCAACACTAATTCCAAAAAGGATATGCCTAGAGAAAGATAAAATGACATGCTTGACTAAATAATTGAATGTTGCTCCATAAATATGAACAAAGAAACATCTTTACATAAATCATTGTATTTATACAAAATTAACAAGAATAAAGGATAACTTGTTTTCATTCTAAGCAATTATTTGCCACAAAACAGACGCTACATATAGTTTTCCTCACACAAAAAAATTATTTCGAATGTAAGAAAAATTTGAAACTAAAATATATTTCTAAACCAAAACACAATGAAACTAATACAAAAGTAAAATGTGTACGTCCATTTCTCTTAATATTTTGACACTTCTCGACTCAAAACTCTCGCTATCGATGGTGTAGGAAATCCTTAAGACTTGAGATTGAGCCCAGAGACCAAAAAACTCATATGATATTTTTCCATCAAGAATGTTTATTACCATCAATTTCGTAACGTTCACGAATTAATTCAAGATCGAAATGTTTGGACCATAATTAATTTTTTTAATGATTATGAATAAAGGAATTCAATAATAACCTTTACATTCATAATGAATGATAAAATTGAAATATTTAGACCATAATAATTAAAAAAATAATGATAATGAATGAAAAAATTAATAAGAGCGGTTATATTCTCCCACTCGGTCCATATGTTTAACTTAATGACTTGAATTAATCTTATCGAGTTAGTGCTTTCGAGAAAACAACGTTGATTTATAAAACTTCGTTCGATAAAACTAGTATTGAAAATGCGTTTAAATATAGAGACACTTAGAAGAGTGCAAGCAAATGTAGTAGACAGTTAAATAAGAAAGCAATGAAGGTAAACAACAAAGGAGAGGAAGCACACCAATTTTATAATGGGTCGGTCCACGTGAATTATGTCCACTCCCAATTCCTCTTCCATCGAGGCCATCTGCTTCCCCTATCAATCTTTCTTCAATGGGTGAAGATCAACTACCCTCTTATAGTCCTATTATCCTTTTCACAGGTTTAGGAGACAACATTTACAATTCTTTCAACCGTCCCTTAAACAGAATTCACACTTAGAGAAGAGGAAGAGAACTCTCAGATAATTACAAAAATGTTTTCTTAAAATTTTGTTCTACTTTCTTGCTATCCCAAGCAAGAATACTTTGGGTATCTATAGACCTCAATTGGCTTCACAAATTGAAGCCAAAAACATCAAACACCCTGAGATTTCAAGGTAAGGGCGGTATCACCGTCGGCATCGACAGTACCACTATTGAATATAGCCTAGGTTTCTGGGCACAGGTGGTACCACAACGCGAAATAGGTAGTACCATCATCGACAGATGGTGGTACCATCACCCAAAAATCCTAAAAATGTACTTTTCAGAGCAATACCATCTCTTGAACAAACTACCTCCTCCTAGGTAAACGAAATTAGCCTCTCAATGGGCTCAAATCAGCCTTAATTAAGGCTTAATAAAGGCCTATGGGTCCTTAATTGAGTTAGCATAGTTACGCCCAAAACTAACCCAATTAAGACCTAAACTACTTCGATCTAAAAAATTATTACAAAGCATGAATCACATGTTATCCGACATGTCATTGGTTCATTCGATGCTTCGTCCGACCCTTCGACTCATCATACTCTCTTACGATATTGCCCAATCGACATATTGACCTGTGCAACATCTGATCTCCTTGGCGTAATGTCCGATGCTTTTGGCCCGATGCCTGAACTTATGGCACAAAGCCTTCTTTCCGTGTGAAAAAGACCTTCGCGCGTTTTGCCTTTCTTTCTCGATCGTCTGTAAAATAGTTGTGGATTTCGACCTTTCCTTAACTAATTCCTCTCTGTTTCATTCCACTTCTTTAAGCGAGGATATGAAAAGTATATAGTATATTATTCTATTCTATAGGAGATGGATTTACATGTATTAGTATTAGTCTTATTAGTATATTATTCTATAATTGATTTCAGACGAGGGTTTAGCTCTATCATGGCACCTATCACTGATTGCCAAAAGAAAGGTTCATTTTCTTGGACCCTGGCTACTGCCAAAGCCTTTGCTGACATCAAAATACAACAACACGTTGACCAATATTCTGACATGTTCCACTCCGACCCAACAATTGATTCTTCCTGTTTTAATTAATTTGCTTCTCCTTGATCGAAGTTAGTCCCACATCACTCAAACACATATTAGATAATAACTTTATCAATTGGTTTCATCATCAAAATATGAAATTCAACAATCTCTCTATTTTTGATGATGACAACCAATTGATGACAGAGTTTAACTAAACTCCCCCTATCAATATGCCATATTGATAAAAACTTTGAATTCAGAAAACCATGACTATTTCATCATTACATGCATTATGAGTATTAAAAGAATCACTTGATCACATCATTGCATGCATCATAAAATTATGCTAATTCCAAGGAAAATAAAATTTCATCATGCATGATCATCATCATACCTTCTCCCCCTTTGTCATCAACAAAAAAGAGAAATGCAACTAGCAAGCTTTTGAGAATGCGAAGTTAAACAAAATTTTTGCTTCTCTTGAGATAACAACTTTTTGCTTCTCTTTACGATTTGTAAGCAAGCAACTTTTGCTTTTCTTTGTGATGCGCAGGATAAGAAGTTGTGTTTTCTTTATAATGTGTAAGTTAGCATGTCTGTTTTTCTTTGTGATGCGCAAGCTAGCAAAACTTTCACCCCCTTTGTCATTGCCATAAAGAAGAGATAAATACAATGGTATAATTTTTTCTTTTACAATAATGCTCTAATCATAACATAAGGTATACAACCATAAATATAAGAGAGTATCGAAACATGAAGAAACTAACATCAATTTATGTATACAATGTTCTAAACATTAAAGCACATCATTTCAAGTTGTGAGTATTGAAAAAAATCAATGAAACATTATGATTCATTTGGACAAATATTCTTTTTAATAAAATGAGAGAATTATATGAGAACAAATAGTGAGAGATCTTGATTTATAAAAAAATTCTCAAGTTATGAATATCGAGAAGTCAAGATTATGATTAGGATAAATACCTCTATAGTAAATAGCAAGAAAGAGACACAGGAGAACAAATAAAAGATATCGATTCATGTATAAGAAATCTCAATTCATCAAGATCATGATTCAGAGGAAATCTCAAGTTATAATTTTGAGAAGATAAATCATGATTCATTTAGATAATTCTGTTTAATAAAATGAAAGAGTCATAGTGAACAATCTTGATTTATATAAAAATCTTAAGTTATAATTATCAAGATCATAATTCTCTTTAGTAAATGGTAAAACAAAGAAATTATAGAAGTTCAAAAAAATTTTAATTACCATAAAAGATACCAAGTCAAGAAATTAAGGGAAAGTTCATGATTCAATTTAAAAAAAATCTCATTCAAATTTAAATCATCAAAATCACTTTTATAGTTCAAGATATTAAAAAATACCATGAATAGATTCATCAATCTCTTATTGAAAACTCGATAAGATAGAGATTGAGAAATTTTTAAGAAAAATACTTTCCTCTTTTTAGTAGTTTCAATTCATATGATTGATTTCATACAAGCATGCCAAAGTTTTTTTTTTAATGTCAAAACCATGAATCATGTTTTAAACTGAAAGGCAAGCTTTATCAGGAAAATCATAATCATTTAAGCATAAACCATCAAAAGATTTATTAAAACAAAATCATCAAGTTTTAGTTATATATATAATTAATTAATTTTTTTGAACAATTTATATTTCTTACTAACTTTTTTCATCAGACAATTTATACAAAGCATCGAGTAATTCATTGTAAGGTAAAGAAGATTTACTTGAGTCACTTACCTTGTTGTTGTGAACCTTATCTTCACTTGTTTGCTCCTCATCTTCGGTTGCATTTAATTCATCCGAAGTCGCCTTGATCACTTTCTTCTTCTTTTGTAACTTCTTCTTTAATTATGGACATTCACTTTTGAAGTGCCCCAGCTGATTGTATTTAAAACAAGTTATTGTGTTCCTTTTTTGTTCATTTTTATTCTTACATTCATATTTTATGAACTTTTTAAAATTTCTTGTGAGAAGTTCAAAGTCATTCTCATCACTTGAGCTTTTGCTCGAGTTGTCTTCCTTTGTTCTAAGTACCAAGTCCTTTATGTTCTTTGAAAGGTAGTTCTTATGTCCATCATATGATATAATATCATTTCGTAGGTCATCAAGGACCCGATAAGTTCTTCAAGTAGATAATAATTGAAGTTTTTAGTTTCTTAAATGACTATGAACTTTGAATCCCAACTTTTATGAAGAGATCTTATAATTTTGTTAATGAGTTTAAGGTTAAATTTTTTTTTTACCAAGTGCTTTCAAACCATTGACGACATCTATAAACCGAGTGTACATGTCTCCAATGGCTTCGCTTGGTTCCATTTGAAACAATTCAAAACTATACACCAAAAGATTAATTTTAGAATCTTTAACTCTATTTGTGCCTTCGTGTGTAATTTCAAGAGTGTGCCAAATCTCAAGTGTAGTTTCGTATATTGAAACACGATTAAACTCATTCTTGTCTAAAATACAAAATAAGACATTTGTACCCTTAGCATCAAAGAAAACATCTTTTCAAAATCATTCCAATCATTCATTAGATTGAAAGATTTTTGAAAGCCATTTTCAACGATGTTCCACAAATTGAAATTTGTAGAAAGCAAGAAAACTCTCATTCGAGTTTTCCAATACGTGTAATCCATCCCATAGTGGTGTGTAGTGAGGTGCAAAGTGGTATGGTGAATTAGTGCTTTTGAGAAAACAATGTCTATTTAAAAATTCATTTGATAAAACCCGTCATAGAGATGATTAGAAGAGTGCAAGTAAAGGTAGTAGACAGTTAAATAAGAAAGCAATGAAGGTAAACAACAAAAGAGAGGAAGCACACCAATTTTATAGTGGTTCGATCCACGTGATCTATGTTCACTCCCGATTCCTCTTTCGTCGAGACCACCAACTTTCACTATTGATCTTCCTTTAATGGGCGAAGATCAACAACCCTCTTACAGCTCTATTCTCCTTTTCACAGGTTTATGAGACAACATTTACAATTCTTTCAGCCCTCCCTTAAATAGAATTCACACTTAGAGAAGAGGAAGGGAACTCTCAAAGAATTACAATAGTATTTTCTCGAGTTTTTGTTCTACTTTCTTGCTATCCCATGTAAGAATACATTAGGTATTTATAATCCCCAATTGGCTTCATAATTTAGAGCCAAAAAATCAAACACCTTGAGATTTTGGGGTACGGGGGACCATCGTCGACACCGACGGTACCACCGCCATACAGAGCCCAGGTTTCTGGGCACGGGCGGTACCAACACTCAGAATAGGCATACTACCATCAACTGGCAATACTACTGTTGACTTGCGATACTATCGCTGACTAGCGGTACCACCATCGGTAGTCGACGGTACCATCACCCAAGAATCCCAAAAAAGTACTTTTTAATACTGTTTATACCCTGAGCTATATTATTTCTTGTCTTGGCTATACCTCCTTCTAGGTCAATGAAATTAGCCTCTCAGTGGGCTCAAATTAGCCTTAATTAAGGCTTAATCAAGACCCAATGGGCCCTTAATTGAGTTAGCATGGTTACGCCCAAAACTAACTCAATTAAGACCAAAACTATTTCGATCGAAACAAATTATTACAAAACATGAATCACACATGTTGTCCAGTATGTCATTGGTTTATCTGGCACTTCTTCCGACCCTTTGACGCATCGTCCTCTCTTGCAACATATTGCACAATTGACATGTTGACCTCCACAACATCTGATCTCCTTGGCTCAATGTCCGATCCTTTTTGCCTGATGCCTAAACTTATGTCATGAAGCCTTCTGCCGACACATTGACCAATCTTCTGACATGTTCCACTCTGCCCCAATAATTGATTCTTCTTGCTTAATCAATTTATCTCTCCTTGATCAAATTTAGTTCTACGTCACGCAAACACACATTAGATCATAAATTAGTTTCATCATCGAAATCTGAGATTCAACAAATAATACAAAAGAAATCATTTTAAGATATAAGAGAAAATATCTCTGTATAATCGATTCTCCCTTTTTGAGTAAATCCCTTTGCAACAAGTCTTGCCTTGTATCTCTCAATATTGCCTAACGAATCTTTCTTAGTCTTGAAGACCCATTTACAGCCAATGACCTTTGCCCTATTAGGCAACTCCACAAGATCCTAGACTCCATTACTCTTCATGGAATTCATCTTCTCCTTTATGGCATCGTGCCACAAGTCTGACTCTTAGCAATTTATGGTATGTGAAAAGGTTTCAAGATCATTTTTGACTCCAATATTATAGTTAGATTCTTGTAGATATATAACATAATCACTAGAAATTATTGATCTTTTATTTCTAATAGATCTGAATGTTGTACCAATATCTCCCTGAGGAACTTGTGGTTCAACTAGTTGTTCAGGAGCTTGTTGTAATTCCTGAATTATTTGATCTAATAGAATATTATGAACAACTTGTGGAACCTCAATGATTGGTTATGCAACACCAGTTTGAACTTGAGGAGTGCTATAAACTATACCCAATCTATCATTTTGTATAGAAGGTTGAATTTTTATATGATCATATGTAGAAACTATGTTCTTGAATTGATCACTCCCATTGATCATGTCACCCTCAAGAAACTTAGCATTTCTTGATTTCATAATTTTAGTTGTGTGAGATGGACAATAAAACCTATAACCTTTGGACCTTTCGGTATATGCAACGAATACCCACTAATAGTTCTCGGGTCTAGTTTCTTCTCATGTGGATTATATATTTTGACCTCGGACGAACATCTCCAAATGCATATACGTCGCAAACTCGATTTATAACCTTTCTATAATTCAAATAGTATCTTTTGAATAGCCTTGGATGAAACTTAATTTAATATATACACAACCATCTTTAGTGCTTCAATCCATAAGAATTTAGGAAGATTGGAGTTGCTAAGCATACTCCACACCATGTCTAATAATGTTCGATTTTTTTTTCTACAATACCATTCTAGTCTGGAGAACCAGGCATAGTGTATTGAACAACATTCCTATGTTCTTGAAGAAACTTAGCAAAAAAACCAGGTGCTTGTCCATTCTCAGTATATTTACCGTAATATTCTCCACCTCTATCTAATCTCACAATTTTAATTTGCTTACCACATTGGTTCTCAATTTCAGTCTTAAAAACTTTGAAGGCATTGATAAGACCTTGTTAGGACTCTAGCTAGGGGAGTCCTAATTTAGTTTCATTAAAGAGGGCAATCATGTAAAATTAAAGGGCATTCATGTAAATCCTATCTAGCCGACCCCTATTAAGGTAAGTAAGGAGGTCGGCTAGGTTAGGATTAGTTGAGGAAGATATTTGAAGGGAGAGTAAGATGCATGTTACCATAATTAACCACCCCTTATCCTAGTTAAAGAGGGGGTTGGTTGAGGAGGGGATTAAGTTAGAATAGGATTATGAAATAATAAAGCAACCGACCATTAGGCTGGTTGGAGGTTGGACTTAGAATTGCATTAGGAGTTGGTTAAGAGTAGAAGTCTTGAAGTAGGAGTCCTATTAGGAGTTGGGTTTAGAAGGTCTATAAATAGCCATGTAATCCTCCACTTTTTATCATCAATAGAAGAGTATTTTCTACAGCCTTTGAGCAGCAATTTGGAGGAGGGAACCCCTGTAGAGTTCCAAGGAGGCCGATCCCCTATAGTAATCACACCCAAGCTTAGAATCCACTAGGGTTCTATCACTTGGTATCAGAGTGGCATTCTTGGTATCTTGCTGCCCTTCCACAACCATCCATCAGCCCCCCATAGCTGTCTAAAGCAATTTCCACAATTGCTTGAAGATCGTCACCAAATTCCGTTGTCATCTCCACTACCGTAGATCATCCTTTAATCTCCCCATGAATTGCAACAGGTTCTGATTTCTTACCTTGTTGTTGCCACAATTTAGTTATCTCTATTCAAAAAAAAACAAAAAGAATTTATTCCTATTTGCTGCATAAACTTTTCGTCTTAAAGTTTCCATCTTTACGATGAAAGTTACGTCGCAGAATTCTAGCCGCCACCCTTTACTATTTGATTCGCTGTTGTGTTTTTACTAATCAAATTTCTATGAAATTTCTACCACGGCTTTATAACTTCCTATCCTCGGATCTTCCTTTAGTTTCGTCGAAAAATCATTAAGATATCCTGCTCATCTTTTATGTCCAAACTGCTGTAGTTTAGACATAAAAATTCACTACCGTACTTTATGATCTTTGATTTTGTCGAATCTATTGCTATTATTTCTTTCCATGAAATTTTTGTCGGCACTACGTCTTCCTTACCAAAAGACCACCCTTAAGTTTCACTTGAATTTTTGTTGAAAATTTATGGAAAAAATTATGTCTTCATTGTTGGAATTTTTTCAATGAAAAATCTGCTATAGTACGTTTGTCCTTCTTCTTCTTCTTAACCTAGTGAAACCCAATCATCTTGCTACCACCACCCAAGACGTCTTTAGGGCATCCCTCTAGCCTTAAGATGCAGCCATCATAACCTATTTTCATAATCTTAACACCCACAAAAATCGTAGCCCAAAATAGAAAACCATTGCAGTTGAACCCTTCTATCACTAACCGATTATCCAAATCTTTCACCACCCATGCCATTGACCCGTCAATAGAAAAAAGACAAGGACATATATGATCTATTGGGAAACCTCAGCGGGAGCATCACATGCACAGCGAAAATCAAAATAAAAAATCGGTTTCCCACGTAGATCAAATCGTTGTGTAAAAGATTGGGGTCGCGAGAAAATCATAAAAATAAAAAAACCCACGATGCGTGAGAGATTGATTTTACCTAGGGATATCGTATATCCCTGTATTCTAGATTCGAATGGATAGGATGAAGGAAGTCAAGCATCTTCCTCTCTAGCGGTATCCACACGATGGATCTCTGCAGCAAAACTCCTCCACTCTGATCTCGCAACTCTTGCGCAAAGGGAGGAAGGAGAATAGGAGGGGGAGGCCAAAGCTGTAGCTTATCAATCATGAGTCTCCCCTCCTATTTATAGAGAGCCACCCAAAACCCTAGGGCTCCTGCCTTAGTGAGTATTGGATCTCCATTCAATAATCCACTAATCTTGCATTATTGGATCTCTATCCAATAATCTCCTTAGGCCTATAATTGGGCCTTAAGCAAAGAGCCCATCAGTATAGGGTCTCATCTAATGAGAATAGAGGCTAATTAGATCTTCATCCAATCATCTATTCGTTGAAGCATCCACCATATGTGTGTGACCCTCTAGGCTCGATACCAAGCTGGCCGTGAGTCGCTCCTATCAAAACTCCTTCTGATATAGTGAATTATTCTTCCCATAATAATTCACTCGATTCATGACTATGGACGTAATAGGCCACTACGCCATAGTCCCCAGATGGTACAGGGGGGATCGAATCCATCTGACCTGTCTGTCCATAATTACTGTGTATCTATAATCCCTCATCCAACTAATATCCCAAAGATCGTATATTGGATATGGTACTGTCAGGTCATATACGGAATCAGTTTATCTTGCTCTAATCGGATTCTACCAGAGAACTCTTTCTCTCTCAATCTGAATGACTCTTGCTAGGGATTTGTCTGAGTAAGCACATACGGGATATTCCTCTCGTAATACTAAGAGTGGATGATCCTTTATTGACACTTAATTACCTTCGTAAGGTTGGCTACCAATCCTAATAACCAGTTATACTAGTTTTGAAACTTTTCAAACATGTAAGTCTGGCATCAAAGAAAGGAGTACCTATACAAGGCATCCTTGGTGTCTCAAGTCAAAGGACCATATACACAATTGGGACTATGGAATAACTGTTTGATATTAGGTATCATCAACCATAAAATGTTCCATAAGCGGATCAATCAATGAACTCATTCTCCAATGAGCACGTGTACTATATTCTTAGTGTCTCCACACAAGTGGCTATGAGACCAGTTGCCTCCATCATATGGATGGGTATATAGTGCACCGACCTGTCCAATTATCTCGATGTCTCTCTTGAGTAACCTATGTCCGTGATTATTTAGGATCCGTGTTTAAAGGTAAATCGATCTCATTATCATGATCTCATCATGATCCGATTCCCATTGCACAGAACCAAAGACATCACAATATATATGCTACAGATAATATAATGTGAGAATATGCTAATATTAATTATAAGCAAAAAAATCATGCAGTATGTCACACGTGCCATCACTCACGTGATTGGCTTGCAGGGCACTTGTAACTAGCAATCTCCTACTTGACCTAAAGCCAATCACCTATGTGTCTGATCCTCATTAGACCCTTGTGACACAAATACAATATGAGCTAGCGGCTTCGTTAGTGGATCTGCAATGTTATCTTCGGATGAAACTCTTTCTATTGCTATATCTTTATGGGCTATGATCTCTCTAATTAAGTGGAACTTCCTCAAAACAATTCTAATGAGACTTGGGCTCCCTTGATAGAGCTATTGCCTTGTCACAATTGCTGTATATGGGAATCGACTCCACGCTGCTTGGTATGACTTCCAAATCCCAGATGAACTTATTCATCCACACCCCTTTCTTTGCTGTTTCTGTTGCAGCAGTGTATTCTGCCTCTGCGGTCGAGTCAACAGTAGTATCTTGCTCGGAACTCTTCTAGCTTACTGCTCCTCCATTCAGGGTGAAAACATACCTTGAGTTTGAACTTGCTATCATCAATGTCGGACTGGAAACTCGAGTCCTTGTAGCCCTCAGCCTAGAGGCTACCTTCTCCATATACCAGTAAAAGATCCTTAGTCATTCTTAAGTACTTAATGATACACTTTACTGCCTTCCAGTGTTTAAACCTGGATCTGCCTGATACTTGCTCGTGACACTCAAAGCATGTGCTATATCAGGCCTGATACATAGCATAGCATACATGATAAACCCTATCGCTGAGGCATAAGGTATCTTATTCATGTATGCATTTCTTAAGGAGTCCTTAGGGACATACTCCTAGAAAGTGATATTTCATGTCTTATCAGTATGAGACCTCTCTTGAAATTCTCTATGCCAAACCTTTTGACAATGGAGTCTATGTACCTAGACTGGGACAAGGCAAGCATCCTTTTGGATCTATCTCTATAGATCCGGATCCCCAAAATATAGGATGCTTCCCCTAAGTCTTTCATGGAGAAGTTTTCGGATAGCCAAGCCTTTACTTTGGAGAGCATTCCTACATCATTCCCAATGATTATGATGTCATCCACATATAGTACCAAGAAGGTGATAGTACTTCCACTTATCTTCCTGTACACACAAGGCTCATCTTCATTCTTAATGAAGTCATAAGATCTGATCGTCTCATCAAATCTTTGTTCCAACTTTGTGAAGCTTGCTTTAGTCCATAAATGGACGTGAGCAACCTGCACACTTTATATGGACTCTCTTCAAATACGAATCCCTCTGGCTGTATCATATGCACCTCCTCCTCGAGGTTGCCATTGAGGAATATCGTTTTGACATTCATTTGCAAGATCTCATAGTCATAATGTGCTACAATGGCCAAAAGAATTCTAATGGACTTAAGCATGGCTACAGGTGAAAAAGGTTTTATCATAGTCAATTCCTTGTCTTTGACGATATCCTTTAGCTTCTAGCCTTACCTTATAAGTCTCCACATTTCCATCTACTCCGATCTTCTTTTTAAAGATCCACTTGCAATTGATAGGTACGATATCTTCAGGTGCATCCACAAGGTTCCAAATCTTGTTAGAGTAAATGGAATCCATCTCAGAATTCATGGCTTCTTGCCACTTCCCAGAGTTTATACTTATAATAGCCTCCTCGTAGGTCTGAGGATCAACATCCTCAGAGTTCTCTCCACTGATATGTCCCACATATCTTTCAGGAGGGTGAGATGCTCTGCTAGGCCTACGCAAAGTTGGAATTAGTGTGTTAGATACTTGAACAGACTCGGGCTTTGGAATGGTGCTTGAGCTAGGTTCTCCAACCTCGCTCAAGTCTATCTCACTTCCGCTGTTTCCACCATGAATGTGTTCCTTCTTAAGGAACACAGCTCTCTTGTCAACAAAGACCTTTTGGTCCTCGGGATGATAAAAATAATACCCACAAGGTCCCTTGGGGTATCCCACGAATGTGCACCGTCCGTCCTTGATTCAAACTTGTCGGGGTTGTGTCTTCTAACGTGGGCAGGGCAGCCCCAAATCTTAACCACCTTAAGATTGAGCTTCTTTCCTTTCGATATCTTATATGGTGTAGATACTACCAACTTTGATGGAACTCTGTTCAAAAGGTAAGCTGCGGTCTTTAGGGCGTACCCCCAAAATGAGACGGGTAGGTTAGCGAAACTCTTCATGAACTGCACCAAGTCTAATAGCATACGATTCCTCCTTTTTGATACACCATTGAACTGAGGTGTATAAGGAGGTGTCTAGTGGGATAGAATCCCATTGTCCTTGAGGAAATGGGTAAACTCTATACTCAAGTACTCTCCTCGATCTGATCGAAGAGTCTTAATACTCTTTCCAATTTGGTTCTCCACTTCATTCTTATATTTTTTGAATTTCTCAAAGGCCTTAGATTTGTACTTCATTAAGTACATGTGTCTATACCTAGAAAAATCATTAATGAATGTAATGAAGTATGAGTAACCACCTATAGCCTGAGTTGACATGGGACCACATACATCACTATGTATGAGTTCCAATAACTCAGTGGCTCTCTCCAGTTCCACTGAAAGAAGAGTTGGTTATCTTCCCACGAAGGCAAGGTTCGCAAGTTGCATATGACTCATAGTCAAATGGATCTAAGTATCTATTTTTCAGTAACTTTTGAATCCTTCCCTCATGTATATGACCTATCCTACGATACCATAGGTATACATTATTCACCTCATCTCTTTTCCTCTTAGACATATTTATATTCATGACGTGTGGAGAAGTGTCTAACACATATAAGCCATTTATTAGGGTCCCTCTAGTGATGATCTCATCATCCATAATTATTGAACAACTATTGTTCTCAAAAACTAATTTATATCAACTAATTATCAAACAAGAGATGAAAATAATATTTTTGATAATGAAAAGGACACAATAGCATGCATCTAATGCAATAATAGCTCCACCATGTCACGGGCTTAGCTGATTTTGCCTAAGTCGTGCGGCACCCCTGATTTTGCCTAAGAACTCATGGAATGACATGATCCCACTCTTGCCTCTACAAGATTTCATGCCCTTGACCTCCGTCCAAGGAAAGCTCTGTGCCTCCGCTCCATGTTCCATCTTCTATGTCGACTCCCTTCATGTGGCTTGGATACTTCACTAAGTTTCACCCAAGTCGTTCCGCTCCACGATTTGCATTGAGTTGATAGTGGCTCTCGCGTCCACCATTCCACGGGTCAGCCCTCCATTGAGTTCGATCTCCACATCGACTCGAAGTGTGCCTTCATATGATGTTGCCTTGGATTACTCCCCCACTTGATCTCGAAATGCATCCACCAATGCATTACCTCATTCGAGATCATGCGACGACTCTTCGTCGCTCGCTCAGTCCTTTGAGCATTTTGGAGATATCTCCTTGAGAAACTCTTCCTCAATATGTGCGATATGTTGTACATGATTCTCCCTCTGGAGAACTAGGACTTATCCCTCCTAGATATCTGTCCTATTAGAGCAACTTTCCTCTTTACATTCTTCCCACTGGAAGTTTTGGAGACCACCATCCCCTTTGGACTACTCCGTCTTGCTGAATAACTTGTGCCTTGTTCTGCCCCCGCAAATGTACTTGCTAGATTGCGACCCTTCGCCAATATAGTTTCCACTGCACCCTCCAGGGTCTAGCAACGTGCTGAACTTGTTGCACATTTCAGCTGTCTAGGACGTAGCCTTTTATGTCAAAGAGAAAGTTCTAATGCTCCATGGCACTGAGTTCTGATCGCACCTTAGGATGGCCACGAACACTCCGTCGTCCATGTACAAGCCCTTGCATGAGTTCCGAATCCTTCGAGTTAGCAATTCCCCTCACCTCTGTGAGCTTTTGCACAACTCTTTCGGTCGTTACGCAACACCTCCCACTTTGTACGGTCTCATCTATCACCAAACGCCCCGCTTGACCTTGAGCACCATCAAGTTTAGTTGCCAACGTCAAGCCATAGCTCGAACTCCACCATCCCGATCTTTGTGTGCTACGCATTCTTCTTTGCATGTTTGTCCTCGTGGTGCCTCTCGCGCAAAGGGTTGGCCATTCCTCTGAATGCCAAACCTGGATGCCCGCTCCTCTGAGCGACTCCTTTCCCTACATCTCAATGTCCGTTTTCCCCCAAACGGTTGCGCGTGCTGGCTGTCCTCCACACAGCCCAACTAGGTCCCCCACGTTTGTATGGCAAGTGTCTCTGCGTGTGCTTGTCCCGCTCTGATACCACATTGTCACGGGCTTAGCTGATTTTGCCTAAGCCGTGCGGCACCCCTGCGTATCCGTCCGCAAAGGTCAGCCTTCCCCGAGATCTCCCAGAGTCCCTTAGACTTACAAAAGAGAAAACGGGCCAGAAGAAGCAATTCCCACGGGATCCACAAGCAACTGCTCAAGCAAACACTTCATAAGCCATATGCAAATTACATCGGAGGACATCACAAACTCAGAGAGGTTGCACACAAAGGATAATGATCCATTACAGATCGAAGTCCCCCACAAGTGCTTACAAGACATACTTGTATTTACAAGCCAAAATTGGCCATAAAGCAAACCAAACTCGGGCTGCTAAGCCTACTGCAAGCCAGCTTCTTGCTGTACAATGTATGTACACAAACCGAAGGACACGGACAAACATGAGCATTTCATCAAACACCTTGTTTATATTTTGACCGTGACATTCTCCCCTACTTATTCCTTCGACGTCCTCGTCGAAGCCGCTGTAGACGTTGCATCTCCTTGCCTTTTGCTAAATCTTCAATCTTCTGCTTTAGCTGCAACACGCCCCTTTGGCTCCCAGCTGCTCTCCGCCGCTGTTGTTGAGTAGTCGAACTCTGATCCGCCATGCTGCTTCAACTCACCACTGACTGAATCTGGTGTGAGGTTGGCTGAGTTGTGCTGATCCTTGTTGGTTCTCACGGATCCTGCTGATGAAGGAAAAGACATGCCTTATTATGCGCCAGTATCGTAGTATACACTTGTTGCTTGAACTAGGTGGATGCTTGTTGGAGCTTTAACGAGCATCGCCTCACAGACTTTGAAGTTTTTAAGGTCCTTCCTTCAAAATGTTTGCCCATTGATCCTTCCTCCATGTTTAGTTGTCACTTCCAAGTAGGTTCGCATCATTTCCGCTTTCGATTGTCATTCAATTGAAAAATAAAGCGAACAATCTACTCTCAGTAGTACCGATCACCAATGGTGAGGATTTGACAACTATTGTCTTTCGTAAGCATTCTCTGAAGGGTCACTGAACTTAGGCAGAGCTCCTCTGCCAGATAAGTAAGAGAACTGGGATACTTGACTTCACCCATTCTCTTAGTAGTTGAGAAGGCAAAGGTTACTCGATTTCGCCTGCCTCCTCGAGTTTGTACTTCATGCATTGAGCTGGTTACTAACATTCGCCCGCTCTTTGCTCACACTTCTGAAGCACCTGAAGTGTTTGCACTCCTTGCGTTGAGTTAGCTACTGTGATTCGCCTTCCCACTGCCATTGAACTTCTGGAATGCAAGAAGTTTCGCCCGAAAAGAGCAAAAGTTTACCCCAACTTGGAGTCCCCCAACTTGGAGTAAGTCTTTGATAGATTTGGTCGCCTCTGGGATTGTACCATCTTCTCCATCACCTTTGCTGCCTACTCCTCTGAGTAGAAAGGTACAGTACCGTGTACTGTCTACTTCGTTCCTTGGTCGAGCACTCCTGCGTTAACCCGAAGTCCCTCGCTTTCGACTATCTTGATGAGAAGCCCTTCGACATCGGTCTTATGAAGTTTCTTGGCCTCTGCCCTTCTGTCCTGTCTTGGTACTTGGAGTTTGCCTTTGCATTCTCCACCTCCACGGCCCCTTTTGCGACCAATGCTCTCCCTCCATGAGAGCAAGGGATCGATGACTCCACGGAAGTCCCGCCTCTGCGGTACCATGGTGCTGCCAAGCCCATAGCGCTACTCTCCGTTGACTTGCATCTGCATCCCTTCCTTCGCGATCGGTAGATCCGCCTCTATGGCACTGTGGTGCTCCTCCGAGTCCACCTCATTTCTAACCGACGCTTTGCTTTTGGGTAGCTGAGCCCCACTAGACTCGTCGTCGCTTCCTCGCCCCTTCCGACCACCTGCTTCGACACCATTGTGTCCTCCTAGCAGTTCTCTTTGGTCGATGGAAAGACAAACTGCAACTCACATGCATGGCCTCCGCCATCTTATTGCAGGGCTCACGCCGATTCTGTTCTCCTTAGCTTCCTTGGTAGCAACGTTCGCTTACTCGGCTTTGTCCTCTGACTTGTCGGGCTCCCTTAAGCGAATGTGAGCACTGAAGCAGTCCAACTCTCCAACTGCTCCGATCATACCTTAGTATAATCAAGTCCCCTCCATGAGACTCACTGGTACTTGCAATCTGACTACTCCCTCGGTGGTACACAGCCCCCATATACTGCCGACCAAGGCTTTCATCTGATGCAAGCTTCGATGCGCACACACGGAAGACCCGCCTCTGCGGTACTGTGGCATTCACTCCTTGAATCCACAGCCCTTCTTGCCGCTGCATTGTTCACCGAAGCGGAGCTCCCAGTAGCTCCTGATCAGTCACATGATCACGTCCCCCTCCATGGGACTCACTGGTACTTGCACTTGGACTTCTTCCTCGGTGGTACACAACCCCCCTATGTTGATGATCAAGGCTTTCATCCAATGCAAGCTCCGATGCACACACGAAGACCCACCTCTACGGTACCATGGCATTCACTCCTTGAATCCATAGCACTTCTTCTTGTTGTGTCGTACACCAAAGTGGAGCTCCCAGTAGCTCCTGATTATACCTCCGTATGATCTTGTCCCTCACGGGACACGATCGCCTGTGTTGCATTGCCACGAACTATTCCACCACGATCCGCTGTACCATGTCGCCTCCTGGTGACATCTCCATTGCATACAGATTATTGTGTGATGAACTCGGACTACGACTTCTTCACGTGTGGCCTCTGCCAACACATCGTAGGGCCTCTACCATCTCCGATTGTTTAATTCGCTCTCTTGGCAATTCACCTTCGTCCACCCACTCTTGGGTCACACCTGGACGAAGCATAGCTCTAGGACAGTCTATCGCCTAGTAGCTCATGAAGTCCCCCTGACTTCACTAGAGTTGGTGCACCATTGTCTGGATCCTGGGCCTCTATCCCCTACCATCATAATCTCTGCTATGCACCTCTTGTTCCTGACAACTCGAATGACAACACTATGGCATATTCTTCAAGGGTACCCACCTCTGGGTCCTCTTGCCCCGTGCTAAGGTATCATGATCCCAACTTTGACTCCGAAAGTTGAATCACCTTAGTTACTCCGTCAAATGCATCTCTGAGGTAGCTTGCATGTGCCTCAAAGCTCCCTTCATCTTTGGCACCATGGAAGATAAGTCCGCCCCATCAGAATGAAGAACTCATGGAATGACATGATCCCACTCTTGCCTCTACAAGATTTCATGCCCTTGACCTCCGTCCAAGGAAAGCTCTGTGCCTCCGCTCCATGTTCCATCTTCTATGTCGACTCCCTTCATGCGGCTTGGATACTTCACTAAGTTTCACCCAAGTCGTTCCGCTCCACGATTTGCATTGAGTTGATAGTGGCTCTCGCGTCCACCATTCCACGGGTCAGCCCTCCATTGAGTTCGATCTCCACATCGACTCGAAGTGTGCCTTCATATGATGTTGCCTTGGATTACTCCCCCACTTGATCTCGAAATGCATCCACCAATGCATTACCTCATTCGAGATCATGCGACGACTCTTCGTCGCTCGCTCAGTCCGTTGAGCATTTTGGAGATATCTCCTTGAGAAACTCTTCCTCAATATGTGCGATATGTTGTACATGATTCTCCCTCTGGAGAACTAGGACTTATCCCTCCTAGATATCTGTCATATTAGAGCAACTTTCCTCTTTACATTCTTCCCACTGGAAGTTTTGGAGACCACCATCCCCTTTGGACTACTCCGTCTTGCTGAATAACTTGTGCCTTGTTCTGCCCCCGCAAATGTACTTGCTAGATTGCGACCCTTCGCCAATACAGTTTCCACTGCACCCTCCAGGGTCTAGCAACGTGCTGAACTTGTTGCACATTTCAGCTGTCTAGGACGTAGCCTTTTATGTCAAAGAGAAAGTTCTAATGCTCCATGGCACTGAGTTCTGATCGCACCTTAGGATGGCCACGAACACTCCGTCGTCCATGTACAAGCCCTTGCATGAGTTCCGAATCCTTCGAGTTAGCAATTCCCCTCACCTCTGTGAGCTTTTGCACAACTCTTTCGGTCGTTACGCAACACCTCCCACTTTGCACGGTCTCATCTATCACCAAACGCCCCGCTTGACCTTGAGCACCATCAAGTTTAGTTGCCAACGTCAAGCCATAGCTTGAACTCCACCATCCCGATCTTTGTGTGCTACGCATTCTTCTTTGCATGTTTGTCCTCGTGGTGCCTCTCGCGCAAAGGGTTGGCCATTCCTCTGAATGCCAAACCTGGATGCCCGCTCCTCTGAGCGACTCCTTTCCCTACATCTCAATGTCCGTTTTCCCCCAAACGGTTGCGCGTGCTGGCTGTCCTCCACACAGCCCAACTAGGTCCCCCACGTTTGTATGGCAAGTGTCTCTGCGTGTGCTTGTCCCGCTCTGATACCACATTGTCACGGGCTTAGCTGATTTTGCCTAAGCCGTGCGGCACCCCTGCGTATCCGTCCGCAAAGGTCAGCCTTCCCCGAGATCTCCCAGAGTCCCTTAGACTTACAAAAGAGAAAACGGGCCAGAAGAAGCAATTCCCACGGGATCCACAAGCAACTGCTCAAGCAAACACTTCATAAGCCATATGCAAATTACATCCGAGGACATCACAAACTCAGAGAGGTTGCACATAAAGGATAATGGTCCATTACAGATCGAAGTCCCCCACAAGTGCTTACAAGACATACTTATATTTACAAGCCAAAATTGGCCATAAAGCAAACCAAACTCGGGCTGCTAAGCCTACTGTAAGCCAGCTACTTGCTGTACAATGTATGTACGCAAACCGAAGGACACGGACAAACATGAGCATTTCATCAAACACCTTGTTTATATTTTGACCGTGACAACCAGGCAGATGCAGGATGACCTCCCCAACAACAATTGCAACAACTCTTGCTCCATTGCCCATCTTGAGGTCCATCTTACCTTTGGCCAATCTCCTAGGTCTTGCTAGAACCTGCAACAAATTACAGATATTATAAGCACTCTCGGTATCCAATACCCATGTGTTATCATGAAAGTTTGACAAGTGGAGACTGATCATGAATATACCTGAAGCTTCTCCAAGCTTCTGTTTTGCCTTATCTATAAGGTAGTCCTTACAGTTCCTCTTCCACTGTTTATCTTAGCCGCAGCGGAAGCACTGTCCTTTATCCTTTATTGGGTCTTTCTTAGCAACATTTGCCTTAACCGATCATTCTTTGCCCTTGCCCTTCTTAAGGTCTTACCAACCTTTCTTTTCTTATTGGTCTCACCAATATAGAGAACTAGCTTATCTTTCTTGATAGTGCTCTCAGCTTCCTTCAATATATTGAGGAGTTTAGGTAGAGTCACCTAAAACTTGTTCATATGAACTGTAAAAAGGAATCTGGTAGGGACTGAAGTATAAGATCAATATACAGGTTATCCTCTAGGACTATCTATATACTTCATAAAGCGAGTGATCTTATCCTCGCTTGTCATTTCCTCCGACGTAGGCACAATTATGTTAAGGACATATAGGATGTTCTCCTCTGTGAGAATAATTCTCAAATTGTGGAGCCTTTGGACCAATGAGGCAGTTGGCATCAAGTATGCCATGTAGAGGATTTACAAGCGACAAATAAGACATAACGTAAATTAAATAACATGTAGATTTTACAGAAAATACTAATTTAGATATGGACTTCTATCTTAATGTACTCCCACTATTTTCCAAGCGAATCATGCGACACCCTCGACATGTGAGACGAAAGTCTCCGGTAGACTCCTAGTGGGGTCGGGATCCAATTGGCGTCTTAGTGCAACCTCGAGGGACTCGACCAATTATACTAAGCCCAAAAGGTAGGCAACTCTTGCCAATCACAACTCCTTGTGATTCCCGTCATGTTCGGCCTCCGAATCATCATGGTCTCAAGGGACTTGACCAACTATTATATTAAGTTAAGTCATCACCATCGTTATAAGATGAGTCTGATTCAATTATATGCCCTCGAGGGACTAACTAAGCATACCATGTCCATAGGTCACTATGACATCTCTATGTTGTAAACAAGATCTCGATCACGTAGATAAGTAAGACTCAAGGGACTCGACCAACTCAACCTATGTCGTGATTCAATTTCTTCCTATAATGATGGAAGGCCACATGGGTCAATCTTATTGCCTTATGATTACTGACTTAATATTATTGTAGGAGGGATTTTCGTTTTGTATCGATCTCATAATATGTCATGTTACACACATATATATTTAATATATATCTACATCACATGTAAATATATATATACATATATCTAGTAGGTGTATAACACATCATATATGCAAGCCACATCGAATGATCATGAGCCGTCACCTAATATGATTAAGCCCGAGCCAATGGGCCTAATCACTCACAATAGGATCTATGTGTACATCGGCGCATCTCCATGCCCTGTGATTGTTGATCTCGTCATCATCGATTTCGTCGGATCATCGCATCACCATGCAGCTTGATCTCCTGCCACGACATCGTTGGTCCCGCTGTCACCTCCACGCTCCCGCTGTGCCTCTTAATATAATTACAAATAATCATAGGCATATAGGCCCGACAATAAATGAGAAAAATAGAGGCTCGCAAGTCCCAATAATAATAATAATAATAATCACAATTACACACATCACAACACATGGCTCACGATCATCCATCCACATCATAAATCACATGTACATCACATCATATATAGGATTACTAGATATATATAAAAATTAATTAAACTATTTAATTAATTATTTTTCTAAAAATCAGGATATGCTCGAAATTTTTAGAATTATCAAGGGTATTTTTGTAATTTTGGATGAGAGGACATTCCTTGAAATTTTTAAAATTATTGAGGGTATTTTGAGAATTCTATACACGAGGTTAGTCCTTGAAATTTCCTGAATTTAGAGGGGCAGGATCATCCTTTTTACAAAAGGATTGCCCTAACCCCTCTTACCCCCTCTACGTCGCCATTGCTGTCGCTGCCCATACGCGGGAGGTAGGGCTGCGCACCGTTGACGGCCACCCTGCCCTCAGGCGGCATTTCGTGGGCGGTCGGGCGTCATGCCTGCACGTGGCACCTTTGTGGGCGTCACCCCTCTGCGTGCTGGTCGCGGGCGTTGCCCTTACGGCCTGGCTATCGACAAGCATCGCCCCTGGCGAGCAGGCCGCGGGTGGCGACCCTGGCCGCTTGCGATCGCCCCTGTAGGGGCTTGGCCATAGCTGACCACCCCTGCAAAGGGCCTGGCTGTGGCCGGTTGCCCTTTCAGAGGGCCTGGCTATGGCCGCCCGCCCCCTTTCCTCACTATGTTCGCTGTGAAAAACACAGCAAGAATGCGTAGAACGATTCTACGTAATTCAATCTTATCACACGCAGTTTAAAACCGATCTTTCGTATGAAAACTTTGGCTCTGATACCATTGTTGGGAAACCTCAGCGGGAGTATCACATGCGTAGCGAAAATGAAAATAAAAAATTCATTTCCCACGTAAATCAAATCATCGTGCAAAAGATTGGGGTTACGAGAAAATCGTAAAAAAAAAAAAGAAAACCGCGATGCGTGAGAGATTGATTTTACCTAGGAAGATCGTATATCCCTGTATTCCAGATCCGAATAGAGAAGATGAAGGAAGTCAAGTGTCTTCCTCTCTAGTTGTATCCACGCGATAGATCTCTGTAGCAAAACTCCTCCAATCTGATCTCGTAACTCTTGCGTAGAGGGAGGGAAGAGAATATAAGGGGAAGGCCAAAGCTGCAACCTATCATCCATGAGTTTTCCCTCCTATTTATAGAGAGCCACCAAAAACCCTAGGGCTCCTGCCTGAGTGGGTATTGGATCTCCATCCAATAACCCACTAATCTTGCATTATTGGATCTCTATCCAATAATCTTCTTAGGCCTATAATTGGGCCTTAAGCAAGGAGCCCATCAGTATAGGGTCTCATCTAATGAAAATAAGGGCTAATTGGATCTTCATCTAATCTTCTATTCGCTGAAGCATCCACCATATGTGTCTGACCCTCTCGGCCCGATACCAAGCTGGCCGTGAGTCACTCCCATCAGAACTCCTTCTGATATAGTGAATTATTATCCCCATAATAATTCACTCAACTTATTGACTATGGACGTACTAGGCCACTACGCCATAGTCCCCAAACGGTATGGGGGGATCAAATCCATCGGACCTGTCTGTCCACAGTTACCGTGTATTTATAATCCCTCATCCAACTAATATCCCAGAGACCGTATATTGGATATGGTACAATCATGCCACATATAGAATCCATCATAGTCTCGCTCTAATCGGATTCTCTCGGAGAACTCTTTCTCTCTCAATCTGAATGATCATGGCTAGGGATTTGTCTGAGCAAGCATATATGAGATATTCCTCTCGTGATACCGAGAGTGGATGATCCTTTATTGACACTCAATTGCCTTCGTAAGGTTGGCTACCAATCCCGATAACCAGCTATACCAGATCTGAAATTTTCCAAACCTGTAAGTCTGGCGTCAAAGACAAGAGTATTCATACAAGGCATACTTGGTGTCTCAAGTCAAAGGACCAGATACACAACTGGGACTATGGAATCACTATATGAAATTAGGTATCATCAACCATACATCATTCCATAGGCGGATCAATCAGTGAACTCATTCGCCAATGAGCACCTGTACTATATCCTTAGTGTCTCCACACAAGTGGCTATGAGACCAACCGCCTCCATCATATGGATGGGTATATAGTACACCGATCTGTCCAGTTCTCTCGATGTCCCTCTCGAGTAACCTATGATCGGGATTATTTAGGATCTGTGTTTAAAGGTGTATTTATCTTATTATCGTGATCTCATCACGATCCAATTCTCATTACACAGAACCAAGGACATCACAATATATATGCTACAGACAATATAATGTGAGAATACGCAAATATTAATCATAAGTAAAAAGATCGCGCAGTGTATTACACGTGCCATCACTCACGTGATTAGCTTGCAGGGCACCTACTACTAGCATGATCTATAGGCATACTCCAAGGCTTCCCAAGATCTAATTGATGCCAAGTTTCAAGCATTGGAACCTTGGCTTGAATCGTGGCTTGAATCGTGCTTGGAGGACAAACTGAGCTCTTTGTTTGCGGAGTTCAAAATTGGACAACCATCAAGTCCAAAAAAATCTCAACGAGGAGAGAGTTCAGAGAGGCCCCCAGAGAATGAGGGACAACCTTCGGACATGCTTCAACTATGCATGAGGGTGGACTTTCCACGTTGGGAAGAAGGAGACCTGGGGGTATGGATTTCGTGTACCGAACTTACTTTCGCTACTACCGAACGTCGGACGATGCTATGGTGGAAATCACTGTCATCCACCTTGAAGGCGGTGCAACCAAGATGCCCGGAGGACGAGAACCATTCCTAGGCCCACAACATACAAGCCTCCTTCTATTCTCAACCGTCCTTCGCTGCCAAAAAAATTGACAAGAGAAGAACTACGTGATCGATCAGCAAAGGGGCTTTGTTGGCATTGTGACAAACTGTGGAGTCACGATTGTCACTGCAAAAAGGGTCGCCTCCTATTATTTGAACCTCTTGAAGATGTGGAGGAGGAGGTCTAGGAGCATGAGGAAGAAGTCACGGAGGAAGAAGAGTAGCCGGTTGATATTACAATCCATGCTCTTGCTGGCTACGTGAACCCGCAAACGATGAAAGTGGTTGGATTTCTGAAGCAACAACTGATTACCATTCTCATTGACACCAGAAGCACTAATAATTTTATGAACAACAAGGTTGCTATCCAGATGGCCTTACCTATTGAAGATTGCAGCAAGTTTGATGTTAAAGTTACCGACGGACGACTTCTGAAGTGTGATCGTTGGTGCCCGCGGGTGAAGCTTTTGCTGTAGGATCAAGACCTCCTCCCTCTTTATGATTATAAAGTTGTGCTTGGCATCAAATGGCTGATGACATTAGGTGACGTTTTCTGGATTTTTTTGAAATTAATCATGAAGTTTTATAGCCAGGGAAAATAGGTGGTACTGCGAGGCAAATGGGGGAGCCACATATCAACGATTTGCACACGATGAATGGAGAAAGTCTTGCACAAAACATTCAGCGGCTTCTTAGTACAACTTCAACAACAATCCAAGGGGGAGGCAACCAAAGTTGAAGACCCAAATCTACTTCCCTTGCATGCTGAATTTTCAGATGTATTTGACGAACTGTGCAGCCTACCTCCTAGCCGCCAGCATGATCATCGAATACTGATTTTTCTGGGCAGATCTCCAGCAAACACTCGACCATATCGGTACCCTCATCTATAGAAGGATGAAATAGAAAGGATTATGAAGGAGATGCTCGAAACAGGAGTCATTCGATCGAGTTACAGCCCCTACTCTTCACCGGTACTCCTTGTACAAGGATAAAACATGACGAATGTGCATCGACTACAGAACTCTCAACAGTATAACTGTCAAGGACAAGTACCCTATTCCAGTAGTAGATGAATTGCTTGATGAATTAAAGGGAGCATGAATCTTCACAAAGTTGGACCTTCGATCTGGATATCATCAGATACGAGTATGCGAAGAAGACATACCGAAAACCACCTTTCAGACGCATAACGGCCTCTATGAATTTATGGTAATGTCTTTTGGTCTCACCAATGCTCCCTCCACCTTCCAGAGCCTTATGAATGATATATTTTAGAATTATCTTCATAAGTTTGTGTTGGTTTTCTTCGATGACATCCTTATCTACAACCCTTCTATTGAAAGTCATTTTGAGCACTTACGACTTGTTTTGACGATTCTTCAAGAGCATATTTTTTTTGTCAAAAAATCGAAGTGTAGCTTTCTTCAACAAAAGGTGGAGTATCTTGGGCATATCATATCAAAGGAAGGAGTGGCGGTGGACCTTCCAAAATTGAAGCAATGCAGAACTAGCTGACCCCAAGGAACGTAAAATTGCTGCGCGGCTTTATCGACTTAATAGGCTACTACCGTGAGTTCATGAAAGACTATGGGAAGATCAGTGCACCTCTCACTTCCTTGCTGAAAAAAGATGCTTTCCAATGGTCGGATAGAGCCTCCACCACCTTCGATGAACTTAAGACCACAATGATGACAACACCTATGCTAGCACTACCTGACTTTGACAAGACTTTGGTTATTGAAACTGATGTCTTTAGAGTAGGAATAGGTGCCGTGTTAATGCAAGATGGCCACCCTCTAGCATATATAAGTAAGGCTTTATCTCCTTCCCACCTCAAGATGACTATTTATGACAAGAAGATGCTCGCGATTGTGCATGCGGTGGCTAAGTGGAGGCCGTACTTAATCAAGTGATGCTTCCAAATCAAGACCGACCATAAGAGCCCGAAATATTTCTTGGAGTAGAAGATATCTTCCCCCGAGCAACAAAAATGGGTAACAAAGCTTCTTGGATATGATTATGAAATAATTTATAAAAAGAGGAAAGAGAATATTATTGCAGATGTGCTTTCACAACTACCCAAGCAAGCTGAATTTTTGGTTGTTTCACTTCCGACCAACAACTTCCTTGAGGACATTAGGAAAGAATGACAAGATGATCCAGGAACCAGCAAGATCATAAATAAATAAATAAATTAGAGGAATAACCATGTTCCGTGGCTTATTATAGTTGGGACTCAAAAGACCTACGCTATAAGGGACACATTATGCTTGTGCCAAATTCTAGTTGCATAAAGACCATTCTTCAAGAGATGCATTCCACACCCGCATCCGGGCATTCTGGGTTCCTTAGAACCTATAAGAGAATCAAGCAGAATTTTTATTGGGAAGGGATGAAAAATATTATTGCTAAATTTGTAGCACAATGTGATGTGTGCCAATAACATAGAGGTGAAATAGTGGCAAGCCCTGGAAAGTTACAACCTCTACCCATCCGGGACTCAATATGGACTGATATATCAATGAACTTCATCGAAGGGCTACCCTCATCACAAGGAAAAGGTATGATTCTTGTTGTTGTTGATCACCTTACAAGTATGCTCACTTCTGTGCAGTTCACAATCCCTACACTGCTTCCAGCATTGCCCTAATCTTTATGGAAAATATTATAAAATTGCGTGGGATACCGATATCTATTGTAAGTGATCGTGATAGGGTCTTCACAAGCAAATTCTGGATATAATTATTTCAGATACAGGGCACTAAATTGAAGATGAGCACAACATATCACCTACAAACCGACGACCAGACTGAAGTGGTGAACATGTGTTTAGAGACATACCTCAGATGCTTCGCCAGTGATTGACCAAAAGAGTAGACAAAGTGGCTCCCTTGGGCCGAGTGGTGGTATAATATAACTTATCATTCATCCATGAAAATTACACCCTATGAGGCTATATATGGCCAACCTCCTCCTATAATCCCAAAATATGTATTAGGCACCTCTAAAGTAGAACAAGTAGACAAAATGTTGAAGCTATTAAAAGACAATCTCACTGTAGCTCAAACAAGGATGAAACAACAATATGATCAACACAGAGGCGAAAGAGAATTTTCTATGGGAGATTAGGTATTTCTACGGCTCCAGCCATACAAGCAAACATCGATCCAGACCGAAGCATCCATGAAGCTTTCACCTCAGTTCTATGGGCCCTACTAGATTGTGAAGCGCATCGGGACAATAGCATACAGATTGGACTTACCCACCGATCCCGAATCCATCCAGTCTTCCATGTGTCACGCTTAAAGCTCAAATTAGGACAAAACAAGATAGTTTAAAGACATCTACCTAATATGACTGTCCAAGGAGAGCTCCAGACTCAACCGAGTGTCATTATTGACTACAGGATCATGACACGATACGACGACCTACTACTGAAGTGCTAATATAGTGGGCGAACCTTCCAAAAGAAGAGGCCACTTGGAAAAACTATGACGATTTAAAAATCAAATTTCTAGAATTCATAGAGCATCAGCCTTGAGGACAAGACTAAATTGAATTGGGCGGGTTTGGTAGGACTCTAGCTAGGAGAGTCCTAATTTAGTTTCATTAAAGAGGATAATCATGTAAAATCTAAGGGTATTTATGTAAATCCTATCTAGTCGACCCCTATTAAGGAAAGTAAGGAGGTCGGCTAGGTTAGGATTAGTTGAGGAAGATATTTGAAAAGAGAGTAAGATGCATGTTACCCTAATTAACCACCCCTTATCCTAGGTAAAGAGGGGGTTGGTTGAGGAGGGGATTAAGTTAGAATAGGATTAGGAAATAATAAAGCAACTGAGCACCCCTAGATGGGCTAGTTGGAGGTTGGACTTAGAGTTGCATTAGAAGTTGCTTTAGGTGTTGGTTAAGAGTAGAAGTCTTGAAGTATGAGTCCTATTAGGAGTTGAGATTAGAAGGTCTATAAATAGCCATGTAATCCTCCACTTTTTATCATCAATAGAAGAGTATTTTCTGCAGCCTTTGAGCAGCAATTTGGAGGAGGGAAACCCTTATAGAGTTCCAAGGAGGCCGATCCCCTATAGTGCTCACCACCAAGCTTAGAATCCGCTAAGGTTCTATCAGACCCTAACAGGGTTGGGTCCTATTCAATCAAGTAGCAACTAATAAAAACCCTGAGAGATTGTAATAAACCCCCACCTAGCCACCTACTATCTTATAAAGCAGGTTGTCTAGGGTTTTAAGCTGAGAGCCTTAGTGCTATCTAGCCACCGCCCCCTTACTGAGTAGGTTGGCTAGGGTTTGAGTAGAGGGCGCTTGTGTTGTTGCAGCCTCCTAAGTCGCCGCCCTTTATAGGGCAAGTCGGCTAGGGTGGAGGTATACAAGAGGTATTTGACTTAAGGGAGGAGCCTCTATAGGGTTAGGGTTTGAAGCTCTATATAAGCATGTAACCTCCACCACTTTTTAATTCAATCAAGAGATCATTTTATATCAGCCTTGTGGCCGACTAACCTAGGATGGAGGAACCCCTACAACATTCTAAAGGGTTGATCCCCCTTCAAAAGATCAATATGCAATAGAATTCCTTCGGGGTTCTATCATCTGGTATTAGAGCAACAATTTTGCTGCCCTTCCTATCGCCCATCATCAACCAAGCAATTCCTACAATTGCTATTGTCAACGCCATCTCCATCGTCATCTCCCCTGCGCAGATCTATCAATCTGCTGCCGCTATCATCAATTGCATCATATCTAGTATTATTTTTATCACAAGCTCCTTATTGTTGCTACAATTTCCTATCCAAAAAACCAACAAAGAAGTTTTCATCTATTCCTTGCTGCGAACTCTTATCGACGTAAAGTCATCATCTTTGTGAACGAAAAACGCTGCAGAAATTTTCAGCCACATACTTACTGCCTAAAAGCCGATCTTGCTACCATCTTTTTGAACAAAAATTTTACACACTTTCTACATTGTCTTGGCTTTCATCTACGTTTGATCTACCATTGGAATCATCTCTGAAAACGTTCTTACATTGCTGTAACTTTTCATCGTAAACTGCTGATTTTTCAATGAGAATTCTGCTACTGAAACTTTCATCGTTATTCTTGCTACTTTGCTGCCAAAACTCCCTGATATATTTTGTCATCCTTGTTATTATCAACACTGAGATCTTACTGTCAATTCTTTCCAAAGAACCTTGGTTTATTGCTGGAAATTTCGTTGAGAACCACTGTCTTTTCGACGAAAAATTCCGGTTCTACAAATAAGCATCTATTCATTGCATACCCCACCGATTCCTATCAAACCTATTGCTACCATCAACAACAAATCTAGACCACCTTCCCAACCTTCATCCACTGCCATCATAGCCCCAAAACACCACCAAATAGCAGCCCAAACCACACTCTAAATAGCAACCTATTAAGCCTAAAACTACAGCCTTCATCCTCCGATCCACCAATCTTTTCGGCTGCAAATATCCCAACCTATACATGCCCTTAACCCAACAGCAAAAGAAGGACCTTAACATTACAGATCTGGAGACATACACCATGGGGTCTGAGGAGGCAATCGATGCCAAGTTGGAAGCCCTCGAGACGTGAATGGAGGACAGAATTTGTGCTTTCTTTGCTGAATTCAATTTGGGTTGACCACCGAGCCCAAGGAGATCCTAACAATTAGAAAGCTCATATCATAAAGAAGATTTCTAGGACAAGGGAGGACTGATGCTAGATCTGCACTATCCATGCATGAGGGTGGCTTCCCTAGATGGGAAGAAGGAGACCCAATCGGTTGGATCTCACGTGCATAGTGCTATTTTCGGTACCACAAGACTCGGACGCATCCATGGTGGACATTGCTGCTATACACCTCGAAGGAGTCCTCACATGGAGGCAATTTAAAGAGAGGTTGCTGATCCACTTTGGACCAACCGAATACGAGAACATCGACGGCCAACTAGCCAAGATCCGTCAAACTTCCATCATCCAAGAATACCATACTAGGTTTGAAAGATAATCTAACTAAACTAGAGATTGGTTGGAAAAATAATTGTTAGGGACTTTCATCGAAGGCTTGAAATTGAAGATTCAGGGAGAAGTTAAAGCGCGACAATCATATACACTAATGACAGCCATCTCTTTCGGACGGCTTCAAGAGGAGCGATTGAACCATGACGCTCTGAGGACTGGGTCACCCCTCGACCAGTAGTGCTGAGGCCTTTAGTCCCCCCTACTATCAGCCGACCTTCTACACCAAAAAAATTAACAGAAGAGAATCTTGATCATGAAGAGGAGGATGCAAAAGAAGAGCCACAATCAACCGATTGCATGGTGCATGCTCTTGTCGGCTACATGAATCCGCAGACAATGAAAGTTGGGGGTATACTCAAATAGCAGCCGATCACCATCCTCATCAACACGGGCAACACCAATAACTTCTTGAAAAACAAGGTTGTTGCTCAGATGGTGCTTCACATCGAGGATTGCAGCAAATTTGATGTTAAAGTCGCCGACGGTCGGATCTTAAAGTGCAACGAAAGATGCCCGCAAGTGAAACTGTTGCTGTAGGACTAAGAAATAACTGTTGATTTCTTCCTCCTCACAATTGATGATTATGAGGCTGTGCTTGGCATAGAGTGGCTCACGACGCTAGGTAATGTTTCTTGAAAATTTTTAAAGTTAATTATGAAATTTTACTATAAAGGGAAACTAGTGATCCTATGTGGGAAGCGTAGAGGCAACGTGATAATGGTTTTGACCCAACAAATGGAGAAAGTTTTACATAAAACATATGGTGGCTTTTTGATGCAACTCAAGCAATAAGGAGCCAACAAAAATTAAAGACCAAAATAGTTAGGATCAATTGGCACTAAGAATGGGGGGCGTGATTTAGTGCAAGTGTAAATTTTAGTTTAGATAAAAACTTTTCGATTAAACCAAGATAGGAAATCTGAAGCATTTCATTCTTAGTGAAATAAGTGAGTGATTGAAAGAAAGTTGCTAAGAAAATCGGAAAGATAAGCAACGTTTGTAGAAAAGAACTTATCATGGAAACTTTGCTTTCAAAGAGTTGAGTTAAATCAGAAGCATCAATATAAAAATATGTAAGCAATGAAAACAAGGAAACACTAACAATTTTTATAGTGGTTCAGCACCAACGGCCTATGTCTACTCCCGGGTCCTCCTTCTTAAGGCACACCGACGTCCACTACCGATCTTTGGGTGAAGACCAAACCCTTATACTTTGCTTACAAGGGAGACAAGATAACACTCTTTGATCACTCCCTTACTACTTTTCTTTTTCTTTTTACAATTCTCACACAATATTTTCTCAAAATATAATCCCCAAAATTATTGTTTAGAATGTAAGAAAACTTGGGGTATTTATAGGCCCCAAATTGGCTTCAAAACTGGAGCCAAAATCCAACCGTATCCAGAAAATCCGAGTACAAGCGGTTCACCCGCCGACCTCGGCGGGTCAACCGCCCAGCGTGGGCGGGTCAGCCGCCCGAAAGCCTGGGCGGCAATGGTACACCCTCCGCTCACCGGCGGTTTACCCGTCGAAATTTTGACAAAAGTGGTTCCCTCCATTTTTCGAATTTCGGCTTAAACTTGATGTTGACCAACCCTCTGGTCAACCAATTAAGCTCAATCAAACCCCAATAGTGGACCTGGTTGCCTTATTGAGTTGATTTAGATTGTATCCAAATCCAACTCAATTAGGACTCACTTTTAACTACGACTCAATGATTACAACGCTTAACGACCATAAGCTTAAACTAAGACCCAACTTCCGCCAATCCGATAATCTTTGGCATTCTTGCGGCAAGTCATCCGGTGATCTCCCAGCGTGCTTCCAGCAAGCTTCCCGATCCCTTTGGCGAATCTCCTAACGAACTCCCAGCGAGGTCCCACTACATCATCCAAACCCGGCCCGATGCCTAAGCTTGATCTTAGCCCATTATCTGATTGTAACTTCATTGCTCTTTGTCACGGACTTAGCTGAATTTGCCTAAGCCGTGCGGCACCCTTGCGGCCCTCCCGAAGACTTAGCTAAAATTGCCTAAGTCGTGAAGCAACCTTACCCACTGTTCTGGACTTAGCTAGGATTGCCTAAGTCATGAAATGCTCAAATTGTTATCTGTCCGCACAGGGTCAGCCTTCTTACAACCTCTTAAGGTCCCGTAGGACCTGCAAAGAAGAAGTGGATTAGCTTAAAAGCGAGCGACGGACACGTCCCGGCCTCTCGCAAAGCGGAAAGCTATACAAGCAATTTGTCGAACACCTTGAGTGCAGCTAAGAAAAGAGAGAAAGAGAGCGAAATAGGACTTTGGAGGGTTGTAGGAACGGTCGCAAGTCTGTAAACGACGGTTCCCAAGGTATCGGACGTAAGACGAGTTCAATTACTGATGAACGCCTACGCCCGACATATACCCGGAGCCCCATCCAGCCTGGTGCCACCTGGGAGGTTCCAAGGTGCTGAAATGGCTGACATTTCACACCGCTCAGAAAGGTTACCGTTGCACACGAAAAAGACCCAAAAACAGGGTTGTTTTGGCTTTATGCAGCGAACGACCGTTCTGCAGCCTTCTACACTACTTTCGCTCACATTTCTTAGGTAAAAACGCATAAACTCAAGGCAAAACAAGTTGCCAAACATATGTACAAACAAGAAAAAGCAACAAACAATTCATAGAGCGAAGATGTTACGGTTGAGCGACATCCGTTCGTGACATTCTCCCCCACTTAAACTATCGATGCCCTCGTCGACGCTTGTTGGTAATCTTTGATGCGAGCTTCTTCATGTCGTAGGGCATCTTCTGGCTCCCAACTGGCTTCTGTTTGAGGAAGCTTTTGCCACTTCACCAAGTACTCAATTTGCTGTGCTCCATTGGGTAGCTTTATCTTGCAATCCGCCAGAATAGTTTCAACTCGCTTCTCGTAAGAGGCTCTAGTGGGGGGTAGTCGAGTTGAAACATTTCGAGAATCATCTTGCGGATCTGAGTGGTAGGCTTTCAAGTTGCTCGCATGGAAGACGTTATGAATTCTGAACCATGTTGGCATTTGCAACTTGTATGAGACATTGCCTACTATGCTAATGATTGGGAAAGACCCTTCATATTTGCACACCAATCCTTTATGCACTCTGTGCCTAAAGAACTGGAGTGATGCTGGTTGGAGCTTCACCAACACCATGTCGCCCACTTTAAACTCTTGTGGTCACCTCCCCAAGTCTGCCCACTTCTTCATCTTCTTGGCCGCCTTCTCCAAGTAAGCCCGCGCAATATCTGCATTTCGATGCCATTCCTTTGCAAAGTGATAGGCTAATGGGCTACTCCCTGTATAACCAATAACCAGGGTGTGAGGAGTTGATGGTTGTTGTCCCGTAATAATCTCAAATGGGCTCTTGTTGGATGCAGAGCTCCGCTGCAAGTTATAGGAGAATTGGGCTATGTCCAACAGCTTCACCCAATCTCGTTGGTTGACACTTACATAGTGCTGAAGATATCGCTCTAAGAGCGAGTTAATTCTTTCTGTTTAGCCATCCGTTTGGGGGTGGAGGCTTATGGAGAAGTATAATTTAGATCCCAACAACTTGACAACTCAGTCCAGAATCATCCCAAGAACCGAGAATCTCGATCACTAATGATGTTGTGCGGGACTCCCCAAAACTTCACCACATTCTTCATCATCAACTTAGCCACCTCCTTCGCTAAGCAATGTAGGGGTGCAACAATGAATGTTGCATACTTCGAAAATCGATCAACTACCACGAGTATCGATCCAAGTCCCCCTACTGCGGGTAAGCTTGATATGAAGTCCAGGGAAATGCTCTCCCATGGCCTTTCTGGTACAGGCAGCGGCTCCAAAAGTCCCATTGGCTTCTGCTACTCTACATTGTCTTGTTGACAAGTAAGGCATGTTCGAACATATTCCTCCACATCTGTCCCCATCTTCAGCCAATAGAAGGCCCTCTCCACGAGAGCCATTGTTCGGTGGATACCCGGATGTCCAGCCCAAAGAGAATCGTGACACTCTTTCAGGAGTTCACGCCTCAAGTTATCCGCTCGCGGAACATAAATTATGTTCCCCTTGGTATATATGAGTCCCTCCTGGATCCAAAATCGTTGTGCCTTGCCCTCTTTGATGAGATGCATCAGAGTTACTGCCTGAGGATCTCGGTACAGTCCATCCCTGATCCTGGAAAGGAAGTTGGAGCGCAATTGACTTGCTTGGCCTCCACCCTCCAACTGTATAGCATTCACTAGCTCCACTTTCCGACTCAATACATCGGCCACGATATTTGCTTTTCCGGGCTTGTACTCCATTACCATGTCGAACTCAGCCAAGAAGTCCTGCCATCATGCTTGCTTTAGGGAGAGTTTCTTTTGAGTTTAGAAGTAACTCAATGCGACATTGTCTATCCTTAGCATAAATGGTGCTCCTAGAAGGTAGTGTCACCACAGTCGTAGACAGTAGACCACCGCTGTCATCTCCTTCTCATGCACAGGATATTGCCGCTCGGTCTGGTTGAGCTTGCGACTCTCGTAGGCCACCGGATGACCCTCCTGCATAAGAACTCCTCCAATAGCAAAATCAGAAGCATCTGTATGTACTTCAAAAGACTTCCCATAGTCCGATAATTTGAGTACAGGTTCCTCCAACACAACAGTCTTTAGGTCTTGAAATGCCACCTCACATTTGTCCGACCATCTCTAGGACTGCTCCTTCTTTAGCAACTCCATCGACGGAGCTACGCGCTTCGAATACCCAGCTATGAAGCGCCGATAATAGTTGACAAACCCAAGGAAGGATCTCAACTCTGGCACCTTCTTTGGTGTTCGCCAGTCCGCCACAGCTTGCACCTTAGACTGGTCTATTCGGATGGAACCATTACCGATTCGATGCCCCAAGAATAAAATCTCCGTTTGGGCGAAATAGCACTTTTCCCTCTTCATGAACAAGGTGTTCTCCCTGAGAACTTTGAAAATTATTCAGAGGTGTCTAACATGCTCCTCAAGTGTTTGGCTATAGACGATGATATCGTCTAAGTAGACGATCACAAACTTGTCTAGATACTCCTTGAACAGCTAGTTCATTAGAGTGCAGAATGTGGCCGGAGCATTGGTTAAGCAGAAAGGCATCACCAAGAACTCGAATGCTCCATACCTGGTCACACAGGTAGTCTTTGCCTCATCACCTTCTGCAATGCGCACCTGCCAATACCCCGACCGAAGGTCGAGTTTGGAGAAGTACTTTGCCTTGCCCAATTAATCGAACAAGTCCGCGATGAGCGGGATAGGGTACTTGTTCTTCACCGTCATCTTGTTAAGGGCTCGATAACCAATGCATAATCGGAGATTCCCATCTTATTTCTTCTGAAAGAGGACTGGAGCTCCGAAAGGTGCTTTTGAACTGCGGATGAGACCACCGCTTAGTAGTTCATCTAATTGCTTCCTCAATTCCGCCAACTCTGGAGGGGCCATGTGGTATGGTGGTCTCGCTGGAGGTTTAATTCCCGGCTCCAGCTCAATCCAATGATCCACGCCTCTGCGTGGTGGTAGAGTTCTCGGCAACTCTATTGGCATCACATCTGAGAACTCCTTCAGGATGTTCGCCACAACAACAGGTTCTTGAATGGCTTCCCCATTAGGTGTCTCTAGCTTCATAGCCGCTACAAAGGTTGATTCACTTTTTCGTACCCCTTTCTTCAATTGTAAAGTCGATATTTGTTGTAGGTCCTTGGTTCCTCCTCGAGAAACTGGAACCATGCAGGGATCGTCACCTCACATTAGACACAAGAAGTTCAGGAACGGTACTGGCACCAACTTCGCTGCGTGCATAAACTCTATTCCGAGAATCATTTGGAAGTCTTCTAGTGGCATTGCCATCAAGTTTGTGCTCCCGCTCCATGCCCCGATCTTGATGGGGATCCCTTTTGCTTGTCCGGAGATCCGCTTGGCCTCCGAATTCACTGCCTTCATACGACTTGGGCTCTTCTCCAAGATTAATCCAAGTCGCTTAGCTTCGCGATCGACAATAAAATTGTGGGTCGCGCCCGTGTCCACCATTGCACGGGCTGTTCGACCATTAAGCTTGATATCCATATACATCAACTCGTTGTTCCCTACATTCAGTGGCTTTGCCTTTGTGTTCTCCCTCACTTGACCCCGCAACGCATTCAACAAACGCATTGCTCCCATCCTGGGTCCTTGCGATGCCTCACTGTCGCTACTGGAGTCAGAACTACTCGAACTAAGGGTGATAGCTTTGCCCTTGTCTGACTTACGGGGTAGAACCGATGCTGTTAAAGCATTGAGTGTCTGTTTTTGTGGGCACTCCCTCACTTTGTGTGGCCCTCCACACAAGAAGCATCCACTAGACTTTGGGACGCTACCTCTTGAGCCCGGTCCCTTATGAAAATTCTTCTTCTTTTGCTCGCCCCCAGACTCCTTCGCTCGAGAGTATTTAGATGGGCAATTTCCTGAAGAGTGTTTCTTCTTTCTCGAATCCTCCGAAGAAACAAAGTCAATCAGCCTTTCCGCGGTTGCAATTGTCCCGACTACGTCAGTGACATTCCTCCGATGTAGTTCTTGTTGTGCCCATGGCTTCAAGCCATCGAGGAAGCTGAATAGCTTGTCTTTCTCAGACATGTCCCGTATATCTAGCATCAGTGCTGAAAATTGTTTCACATAGTCTCGGATTGTTGTACTCTGGCGGAGTTGTCTCAGTTTCCTTCTTGCGACAAACTATGTGTTCTCGGGCAAGAACTGAGTTCTCAACTCTCGCTTCAAGTCTTCCCATGTATCCACTCGACATCAGCCTTGTTGGATCTCTTCCCAATGGGTTCGCCACCAAAGTTTTGCATCCTCATTCAGATACATTGTTGCTATAGCAACTTTGGTTTCTTCAGAATCGAGCCTTGTAGCACGAAAATACTGTTCCATGTCGAACAAGAAATTTTTAAGCTCTTTGGCATCCCTAGCACTGCGGCTCTGGTGCTCTGAAGTGTTGTGGTGGCACAGCACGGGTGTTGTTCCCTCCCGCATCAAGAGTCCTTGTTAACACCATCACCTTAGCCGTGAGTTCCACCATAACTTCATGTAGATGTCGTACAGAATCTTTGGTGTCCTCTATCAGTTGATCAATCAGGGATTCAACTTTCTCGATCCGAGCTTCAGCTTCTTCTTGCGAGCTCTCTACCCCAAGTAGCCTTCCTTGGCCTTGGTAGAGTTCCTCCATGCTCGCTTCAAGAACATCAAGGCAGGTTTCCGCCATTGTAAGTCTCTCTCTATAGCCCTTCTTCCCGGTTGGCGCTCCAAATGGCGCCTCCTCCCCTCGTGGAGAATACCCAACTTCACACTCGTCTTGTTCACTGTCGCGTTCCTCATAAGCGGCTCCAGCAGTTTGTGAGCGAGTTTGCACTTGCAGCCCACCTGCGGCTGCTTGGAGCAAGGGTCCCGCTTGCCCCATCTTGCTCGATTCACCACGATGTTTCACCATGGCGAGATTGTGAATCTTCTTCGTTGTTCGTTTGAATTGCTTGCCTGCTTTGATACCACACTGTCACGGACTTAGCTGAATTTGCCTAAGTCGTGCAGCACCCTTGCGGCCCTCCCGAAGACTTAGCTGAAATTGCCTAAGACGTGAAGCAATTTCACGTCTTAAGGTCCCGTAGGACCTGCAAAGAAGAAGTTGATTAGCTTAGAAGCGAGCGACGGACACGTCCCGACGTCTCGCAAAGCGGAAAGCTATACAAGCAATTTGTCGAACACCTTGAGTGCAGCTAAGAAAAGGGAGAAAGAGAGCGAAATAGGACTTTGGAGGGTTGTAGGAACGGTTGCAAGTCCACAAACGATGGTTCCCAAGGTATTGGACGCAAGACGAGTTCAATTGCTGATGAACGCCTATGCCCGACATATACCCGGAGCCCCATCCAGCCCGGTGCCACCTGGGGGGTTCCAAGGTGCTGAAATGGCTGACATTTTGCACCGCTCAAAAAGGTTACCGTGGCACACGAAAAAGACCCGAAAACAGGGCTGTTTTGGCTTTGTGCAACGAACGACCGTTCTGCAGCCTTCTACACTACTTTCGCTCACATTTCTTAGGTAAAAACGCATAAACTCAAGGCAAAACAAGCTGCCAAACATATGTACAAACAAGAAAAAAGCAACGAACGGTTCACGGAGAGAAGATGTTGCGGTTGAGCGATGTCTGTTCGTGACATCCTGTCATAATTAGTCCTGCATGATGCTAATTATGACTTAATTAAATACAATCATAATTGTCAAACATCCATTCCAAGACCCATCCCAACTCCCAACAAGTTTTTCGGCTACCCCCGACAATCTTCCAACGAGTCTAGGTCTTCTTCTGGCGAACTCCATTGTGTTATCCTGGCAAACTCCCGATACCCTCGGTGAGCTCTCAACGCACTCCTGACGAGTTCCCAACCGCATCAACTCGATGCATGGACTTGACCTTGGCCAATCGTGATTGCAATAATCTTTTTGTCATAATTAATCCTGCATCAATCAATTTCTAACAATCCATGTTAGATTAATAATCCATCAATTGATTTCATCATCAAATCCGAGATTTAACAATCTCTCCCTTTTTTATGATGACAATTAATTGATGACATGAGTTAATCATAACTCCTCTAAATCCATGCCACTTAAATTTAAGAGTAGCACACACTCTTAAATTCAAGCAATCAACATTCTATGCAAATTTCAACATAAATTTGCATCAAGTCATCAAATCATAAGTAAAAAGGAATTAAGCATCTATATCCAAGATGTCCAATTCATATCCTTATCCAAGATATCCATATATTTCAATAAGATCATGTGTCATCAATATATATTTCTCCCCCTTTGTCATCGATAAAAAGGTGAAATATAGTTAATAATTTTAAAGCACAGGGTGACATTACTCCCCTTTAGTATATACATTATAAAATTTCTTCCCCTTTAATAAGGAGAGAAATAAGGGAGGTGTTGTTGAATCATTTCATCATAGAGAAGAGCTCTTAATAAAATTTAAAAGCAACACTAAGATGAGCTCAAAAGTTTAAGAGATTTAAAGATTATGTATGTATTTCAAATATAGCAAAAGTCATCTCTGCATCAACTCGATGCATGGACTTGACCTTGGCCAATCGGTATTGTAATAATCTTTTTGTTGTAATTAATCCTGCATCAATCAATTTCTAACAATCCATGTTAGATCAATAATCCATCAATTGATTTCATTATCAAAATCCGAGATTAAACAATCTCCCCATTTTTTATGATGACAATCAATTGATGAGAGGAGTTAATCCTAACTCCCCCTAAATCCGTGCCACTTAAATTTAAGAGAAACACACACTCTTAAATTTAATCAATCAACATTCTATGTAAATTTCAACATAAATTTGCATCAAGTCATTAAATCATGAGTAAAAAAAAATTAAACATCTATATCCAAGATGTCAAATTCATATCTTTATCCAAGATAACCATGTATTTCAATAAGATCATGTGTCATAAATATATATTTCTCCCCCTTTGTCATCAACAAAAAAAGTGAAATATAGCTAATAATTTCAAAGCATAGGATGACATTACTCCCCCTTAATAAGATGTATTATAAAATTTCTTCCCCTTTAATAAGGAGATAAATGAGGGAGGTGTTAAATCATTTCATCATATAGAAGAGTTCTTAATAAATTTTAAACGCAATACTAAGATGAGCTCAAAAGTTCAAGAGATTTAAAGATTACTTATTTATTTCAAATGTAGCAAAAGTCATCTCTTGATATAAAAAATTATCTCTAGTAAATTTCAAATGTGGCCCATCTTCATGTTTTTTTTTCTTTTTTTGAAAACAATAAGATAAAATAATAGAGAAAGTTTTCAAAAAAAAAAGTTATCCCAAAAAGGCTTCATTTCATTATATCTTATTAGCAATTTATATATTTTTATTATTTAGTATTTCTAAGTCTCAACCACAATCTTGTATATATAAAATTTTGAGTATGAGCTCAATAAATTTTTCTCATGTAATTTTCAAGAAAATAGAGCAAATAAATCCAAACAATAACAAATCATTATCTTTATGTAGATTTTCAAAATCATACATGCATGATCATCATACATGATTTCACATCATTATACCTTCTCCCTCTTTGTCATCAACAAAAGGAGAAGTACAATTAGCAATTTTTTAATATATGAAAGCTTAGCAATTTAATAAATTTTTTATTATTTTAGAACATGCAAGCTAGTGAATTCATTATTCTCTTTTGAGAAGTGCAAGCTAGCAATTTTATAAGCTAACAAGTTTTGCTCTCCCTTTGTCATTGTAAAAAAAAGGATGGTTAGAATAGTGCAAAACTTTTCCCAATACATCATTTTTCAAGAAATAAATCAAGAAATATACCAATCATCATATTAAATATATCAAGAAAAATTAACATGGTGATGAGATATTCAATTTATGAAAACAAATTGTGAATATCAAGAGACAAGTCATAAGAGAAACAAATAAAATAAAATCTCTTGATTTATTCATAAGAAATTTCAAGTTGTTAAGTTCATGATTTGTATAAAAAATTTCCTTTAAATAATACGAGAACACATAACAAAAGATTTTGATTCATAAAAGATTTCAAGTTGTAATTCCAAGAAAACAAAACCAGGATATAGGTAATTCACTTATTCAATTACAAAATCACTCTCAAGAGATTCAAAATGTAAGTAATAGACTTATTTGTCTTTTGAAATACTAATGATTTTCTTTCTCCACTTTGTGTGAGCAAGAAAGTAAAATCAAGGTAGAGAAATGAAAAATATTATATCACAAGAATACTCAATTTTAAATATGTAAATTTTATAGATGTAAATTTTAAAATTAAGCTCAAAACTTCAAGATATTCAAGGAGATTCAAAAGTTTAAGAGCTACTCATGTATTTAAAATTATCTCATGAAATTGCAAGTATAGGAAAAAAAATCATTTATTATATATTTTGATAAAAAGCATCAAGAATTTCATAAGAAGGCATGATAATAGATCAAGCTCAAATTATAAATAAAGTATTTTGCATTCATTTAGAAAGTCCTAATTTTCTTGTAAGCAATTGTTCCTCATTCAATGTTATCATATCCAAATTTACTTTTAATCATATTAAGCATTTTATCTCTCTTTTTTTTTATCATTATCAAGAAAGAAATATGATGGCATAATTTCTTCTTAGCATTCATATTCAAATTATGCCAGAAAGTACAAGGAGATCATGTCGTTAAAGATAAAATCAAATTTTTGAATATCAAAAGATATGATTTCATTTAATAAGTTTCTTTCCCCTCTTTTTTTTATGAATAATAAAAATGAGTCTTAGGGGATAATCTCAATCCATCCAAGATAAATCTTTTTAATAAAAAAGAAGAATGATCTTGATAAATTTTTTAATTATATTGTTAAAATCATAAATCTCCTTTTTATTAAAAAGAGAAAATTATAGAGATCAATAATGTGATTCCCATAATGTAAAAGTTAAGTCAAGAAATTAAGAGAATATTCATGATAATACAAATCTCTTTCAATTTTCAACTTATCATAAATTTAAGAAATACTAATTTTGGTGATAAGTTATGTCATTCATGAGTTTTAAAATAAATCATGTACGATAAATATTGATATTAAAAGACATTCATGAATATTAAAGACATGATTGAATTTAATAAATCTACTCTTAGATGATAAAATAGAATCTTAAGAGATCAAAGAAGAGTCTTTATTCATAAATATATAATTTTATAGATATCAAGATCATGAGTTAATTTCAATGAAGAAAAAGTAAAAGATCTTGATTTATATATATGAAACTTCAAGTTTTCAAGAATATGGTTCATAAGAAGATTTTCAAGTTTCATTTTCTAAACTTGCCAAAATCATGATAATAATTTATTCAAGTTCAAATCATAAAATCATTCAAATCACTTTCATAATTCAAGAGAGTCATAAAAATAATATAATTGATTCATTAATCTCTTTTTAAAATAAAATCACTTGAAAACTTATCCAAAATCATCATCAAAATCACTTTTCAAATTTTTTTAATAAAGTCATCATAGATTGTTTTCCAAAAGAAAATAGCTAAAGTTTTATATTTATTTTTGTAGTTAAAGAGATTCAACAAGAAATGTATCATTTTATCTTTGTTGAAGGATTCATGGGATAAATAGTCTTTCAAGAAGAATTATCCTTCTTTTGAAATTTATTTCAAGAATGCATTGGCATTTAAAGTCAAAAACAAAATTTTATTATCATTGCAAAAATATTTTCAAACAAAAGCCTTGATTCATTTTAAATCTAATGATTTTTGCATCCTATCATGTTATCAAGAAGTTTTTCTTTTAAAGAAAGATGATTTCATATATGATCTTTAGGTTATAAAGCAACATAAATCATCAACACAAGTTGATACACATCAATACAAGAATCATCATCAAAATCATTGTTTCATATATATGACTTTTATTTAAGTTAACTATACTTTCTTCTTTCTAATTCTAGCATGTTCTAGCTATGCATCATCAAGATTAATTATATAATGATGAACTATTTTCAATAAAAGGATTTGTTATAATAGAAACAAAGATCATTAAGCTTCAAATATCTTAATTCAAATAATTTTTATTTTTATTTTTACATAGGCTAGTAAGCTTTGAAAGAGTATTAGATCTCAAATCTTGAGCATCTACTTTTAAAACATTACTTAGTGCTCCTAGTCCTATTAGGAGGTAACTTTATATTATGGGAGGTTTTGATTTAGGTATCTACTTAAGTTTGGGTCCTTCATGATATGTTCTTCCAATTTTCTCTAATGGCATAAGATTGTTTATGATTATTTTAGGAACCCAAACTAACTTGTGAGGACTATAATTTTTAAATGGACATTTGTAAGCTATATTTCCTAATCTTCCACAAAAATTACACTTAATTCTTGGTGGCACATTTAAGGTTGGTCCTTTAATAAAAATAGTTGGCTTTTGTTGGTATTTAACAAAAATAGTTGGCTTTTGTTGGGTATTTCCCACAAAACCTATTCCATTTATTCTATTAATATGACCATTATTGGCAAATATCATATTCAAGGATTTATTACCAACTTTATATTTTTCTAACGCTGTCTTAAGCATTATATTTTCTTCATTAATGTTGTCTAGCATTTCACATTTAGAACTAGGATTGTGTGATGCTAATAACTCATGCATTTCATCAATTTTACCAACTAACAAATCATGTTCATATTTAAAAAACATAAAAGATTTGCTAAATTTTTTAAATTCATCAAACAAATCATGAAGCATATTTAATAATTCTAAAAATGAATTACTTAATAAATCACTAACCTCATTGTCAATGGCTATAAGAGTAAGGTTCTCTACTTCTTGGTTGTGCATTTGATCTTTGGAGCTCCTCGGCTTCTTGTATTCATAGCAAGGGGTTTTGTCCATCTTTATATTATTTTTAAGGTTTAAGTTCGTTAATTTTTCTTGTTCATTTGTCAAAAGTTCAAGGTCCTCATCACTCGAGATTTCACTCGATGAGTCATGTGTTCTTCTCGGTTCACATTCCTTCCAGTTCTTAGGAAGGTGTTCTTTTTATTTATTTTTAGAAGTATTTTTATTTAATGATTTATTTATATTAAGTGTGCTTTCATATGTTATTTCTAATGTATGCCATATATCAAAAGTCGAATCAAAACAAGAAACCCGATCAAATTCATTTTTATCAAGAGCACAAAGCAAGACATTCATAGCCTTGGCATTTAAAGAGAAAGTCTTCTTCTCCAAATCATTCTAATTGTTCATTGGAAGAGAAGACCTTTCAAATCCATTTTCAACAATAGTCCATAAATCAAGGTCTAAAAAAGAAAGCAAGAAAACTCTCATACAAGTTTTCCAATAAGTGTAGTCCCATTGAATATTGGAGGACGAACAATAGAAAAGCCCTCTTGAAAGCCAATAAGAGTCATTTCTCTTAGGTGTTAAACCAAATGAGAAAAATCGAGGCTCTGATACAAATTGTTAGGATTAATTGGCACTAAGAGAGATGGGGGGGGGGGGGGGTGAATTAGTGCAAGTGTAAATTTTAGTTTAGATGAAAACTTTTCGATTAAACCAAGATAGAAAATCTGAAGCTTTTCGTTCTTAGTGAAACAAGTGAGTGAATGAAAGAAAGTTGCTAAGAAAACCAGAAAGATGAGCAGCAATTGAAGAAAATAGCTTATTGTGGAAACTTTGTTTTTAAAGAGTTGAGTTAAATCGGACGCGTCAATACAAAAATATGTAAGCAATGAAAGCAAGGAAACACTCATAATTTTTATAATGGTTCGGCGCCAATGGCCTACGTCCACTCCCGAGTCCTCCTTCGTAAGGCATACCGGCGTCCACTACCGATCTTCTTTGGGTGAAGACCAAACTCTTACACTTTACTTACAAGGGAGACAAGATTATACTCTTTGATCACTCCCTTACCCTTTTTTTTTCTTACAATTCTCACACAATATTTTCTCAGAATATAATCCCCAAAATTGTTATTTAGAATATAAGAAAACTTGGGGTATTTATAGGCCCCAAATTGGCTTCAAAACCAGAGCCAAAATCCAACCATATCTGGAAAATTCGGGTACGGGCGGTTCACCCGCCGGCCTGGGTGGGTCAACCGTCGAAAGTACCCAGATTCCTGGGTACGGGTGGTTCAACCATCCAGCTTGGGCGGTTCAGTCGTCCAGCCTGAGTGGTTCAATCGTCCAGCCTGGGCGGTTCAACCGTCCAGCCTGGGCGGTTCAACCGTCCAGCCTAGGCAGTTCAACTGTCGTCAACCACCCCAAAAGCCTGGGTGGCAGCAGTACACCTATCGCTCACCGATGGTTTACCCGCTGGAATTTTCGTTAAAGTGGTTCCCTTTACTTTTCGAATTCCGACTTGAACCTGATGTTGACCAACCCTCTGGTCAACCAATTGAGCTTAACCTGAGCTCAATCAAACCCCAATAGTGGACCCGATTGCTTTATTGAGTTTATTTGAATTTCATCCAAATCCAACTCAATTAGGACTCACTTCTAACTATGACTCAATGATTACAACGCTTAAAGACCACAAGCTTAAACTAAGACCCAACTTCCGCCAATCCGATAATCTTTGGCATTCTTGCGGTAAGTCATCTAGTCTTTTTCCGGTGATCTCCTGGTGTGCTCCCAGCGAGCTTCGTGATCCCTTCGGCGAATCTCCTAGCGAACTCCTAGCGAGGTCCCATTGCATCATCCAAACCTGGCCCGATGCCTAAGCTTGATCTTGGCCCATTATCTGATTGTAACTTCACTGCTCCTGTCATAGTTAGTCCTGCATGATGCTAATTATGACTTAATTAAATATAATTATAATTGCCAAACATCCATTACAAGACCATCCCAACTCCCAGCAAGCTTTTCGGCTACCCCCGACAATCTTCTGGCGAGTCTCGGTCTTCTTCTGGCGGACTCCCTTGCGCTATCCTAGTAAACTCCTGATACCCTCGACGAGCTCCCAATGCACTCCTGGTGAATTTCCAACCGTATCAACTCGATGCATGGACTTGACCTTGGCCAATCGTGATTGTAATAATCTTTCTGTCGTAATTAATCATGCATCAATCAATTTCTAACAATCCATATTAGATCAATAACCCATCAATTGATTTCATCATCAAAATCCGAGATTCAACATAAATCTCCTAAAACTGCTTGTTGAATTCCTGACATATTCGTAAAACCATGTAGCATACCTTATACTCAGCGACATGATCATCGGATTCCAATTCTTTCAAGCAAACCACCAGCAAACACTCGGTTGTACCACTATCCCCACCTCCAGAAGGATGAAATAGAAAAGATTGTGAAGGCGATGCTTGAAACAAGGATCATTCGGCTAAGTTGCAGCCACTACTCTTCGCCGGTGCTTCTCGTACGAAAGAAAGATGGAACGTGGCGAATGTGTGTCGATTACCAAGCTCTCAATGACATCACCGTCAAAGATAAATACCCAATTGTAGTGGTGGATGAACTCTTTGATGAATTAAGGGGAGCTCGAGTCTTCACGAAATTTGACCTCCGATCCGTGTATCATCAAATTAGGGTATATGAAGATGATATTCCAAAAACTGCCTTTCGAATGCACAACGGCCACTATAAATTTTTGGTAATGCCTTTTGGACTCACCAATTCTCCGTCCACCTTCCAAAGTCTCATGAATGATATTTTTTAGAGTTTTCTTAGTAAATTTATGATGGTATTTTTAGACGACATTCTCATTTACAGCCCTTCCTTTGAGAGCCATTTTCAGCACTTACGACTTGTTTTAACGATCCTTCGGGAGAATATTTCTTTTGTTAAACAATCAAAGCATAGCTTGTTAGGATTAAAGTGGCACTAAGAGGGGGGTGAATTAGTGCTGATGAGAAATCTTCATTGATTTGAAAATTTTGCTCAATGAAAACCATATCGGAAATGCATTTAAGTGTAGAGATGTTTGTAATAGTGCAAGCAAAGATAATATATAGTTAAATAACAAAGCATTGAAGTTAAAGAGCAAAGAAGAGGAAGCAAACCAATTTTATAGTGGTTCGGTCTCATAGCTTACGTCCACTTCCCAATTCCTCATCTATTGAGGCCATCGACTTCCACTATTGATCTTCTTTCAATGGGTGAAGATTAACTACCCTCTTACAACTCTATTCTCCTTTTACAAGTTTAGGAACACAAGATGAAATGAGGAGAAGCTCTCAATTACAACAGTGTTTTCACATGATTTTTGCTCTTAATTGCTTGCATACCTCAGGCAAGAAAGGGTCGGGTAGTTATAGGCCCCAAATGGCGTCAAAAGTGGAGCCAAAAATTAATTTTTAAGTGATCCCGAGGTGCTAGCCTCGAAGACTGCATTCTGACCGGTTCAGCTGCCTGACACAGTCTGAGAGACTGTGTTCTGGGCGGTTCAGCCGCTTGACAATCTAGGAGACTGTGTCTAGGTGGTTCAACCGCCTAGACTAGGCGGTTCAACTGCTTGACACACCTTCGAAGACTATGTCATCTTGGAGACGGTGTCTTCGAAGACCATGCCTTATCTAACCTTGGATTATTGAAATGACTTTTATAATGAGTCCAAATCAGTCCCAATTAAGGCCTAATGGCCTTTTAATTGAGTTAGTAAAACTAACTCTCATTATGATGCTAACTACGATACTCAACGTACAATCTCGATTGTCCGATGGTCTCTTTGGCAAACTCCCGGCATCTTTCCGATGACCCCCAACGAGCTCCCAATTTCCTTCGGTGAACGCCCAATGAACTTCCAGCATTCTTCCAGTGAACTTTCGATGAGTCCCGACAACCTGTCAGTGAACTCCCGACGAACTTCCCGACAAACTTCTAGTGAGTTCTCGACGAGCTCCCAACAATATCGTCCAAACCTCGGCTGACCTCCGGCGAACTCTCAGCGAGTTCCCATTGCGTCGTCCGAACCTTGGCCTGATACTAAAACTTGACTCCGGCCCAACATCTGATTGTAATGCCCTTCGCTGTCATAGCTAATCCTGCATCATTTTCTTTAACACACAAGTTAGATCACAAAAATCATCAATTGATTTCATCATCAAAATTCAAGATTCAACAACCTCCCCCTTTTTAATGATGACAACCAATTGATGACAGGAGTTAACCTTAACTCCCTATAAGTATATGCCATAGGATCAATATAACAAACTTGAATTCAAAAGAATCCATCACTTTGAATTCAAATATTATATTTTCATAATTTAACCATTCATGATACCATACATAATAAAATTTTCAAAGCATTCTTTTTCTTGGTATCACATGATAAATAATTTTAATTGATATATTTTACATAATAAATATTTTAAACATTCACTTTATGTCAAAAATCATGATACCATACATGATAAAATTTTCAGAGTATATCATCTTCTTGGTATCATATAAACATTTCAAAGATTTTAAAATACACATTTCTCTTACGTCATCAATTATGTCATTTCTCCCCCTTTGTCATCAACAAAAGGAAGAAATGTTCAATTCATATATAAGCATTTATCATAAATATCCATCATTTGAACGTTTATCATTTTTGATTATTTATCAATAAGGAGAAATATTTAATGTACCTTTTTAAGATAATTATTTAAAACAAATGGTCATTATATGATAAAATTTCAAACACAACATTTATCATATATCATCAATCATACTGTTTCTTCTCCTTTGTTATTAAAAAAAAGAAATATTCATCGTATATTTGAACATTGAGTGTTCATACATATGTCAACACATTTATCATAAATATTCATTACACAAAGAAAGAAATCTAGTCCATTTCTCCCCCTTAGTAAAATAAGAAAAAAATTAGAATATATTTTAATCCATTTTGTATCAAATTGCTTTCTTCCCTCTTGTAAATAAAATATAAGAAGAAGAAGTGGAGGGGGGGTGTCAAATATCAAAAAATCAAGTATTCAAAGACAAAATAATTTATTAAGAGAGGAAGGGGGGGGAGGGGATATCTCAAAAAGCCGAGAAGTCCAAGAAAACTATAAGAGCTACTCAAGTACTCAAAATTATCTTATGTAAAACTCAAGAAATCTATCAAATCATGCATTTGAATGGTTTAACATTCCTAACTCTCTTCTAATAAAGTCAAATTGTTCTTCATTTAATGGCTTGGTGAAGATATCAGCCAATTGATGATTAGTATCAATAAATTTTAAAGATATATCATGAGTATTTACGTGATCTCTAATAAAGTGATGTCTAATGTCAATATGTTTAGTTCTTGAGTGTTGAATGAGATTTTTAGTTAAATATATTACACCAATGTTATCGTATTTTATAGGAATATTTTTCAAGTGAATTTCATAATCTTCTACAGTGTTTTTCATCCAAATAACTTATACACAACATGCACCAGCTGCTATGTACTCAGCTTCGGCTATAGATAATGCAACCAAATTTTGTTTCTTAGAAGACCAAGAAACAAGAGCTTGTCCTAAGAATTGGCATGTTCCGATTGTACTTTTTCTATATATTCTACAACCTCCAAAATCGACATCCGCATAGGCAAGTAATTCAAAGTTTTTAGACTTAAGATACCATAAACATAAATTGAAAATTCCCTTTAAATATCTAAATATTTGCTTAACTGTCTTAAAATAATAATATTTAGGATTTGATTAAAATCTTGCACATAATCCAACACTAAATATTATGTCCGGTGTAGTAGCAGTTAAATACAACAAACTACCTATCATTCCTCTATATATTTTTTGATCAAAGTTTTCACCTTCATTATCCAAGTCTAATTTCGTAGAAGTGCTTATGGGTGTGTTTATGGCCTTAGTATTGTCCATACTAAACTATTTTAACAAATTTAAGATATACGTAGTTAGACTTATAAAGATACCATCATTTAATTATTTTATTTGTAATCCTAAAAAAATGTTAATTCACCCATTAGACTCATTTCAAATTCTTGGCTCATACTCTTGGCAAAAGTTTCATATAATGATTCATTTGTTAAACCAAAAATAATATCATCAACATAAATTTGAATAACTAGAAAATTATTTTTAAAATACTAAAAATTAATATGGTATCAACCTTGCCTTTCAAAAAATTGTTTGAAATAAGAAAAGAGATAAGTCTTTCATACCAAGCCATAGGGGCTTGTTTTAATCCTTAAAGAGCTTTAGATAGTTTAAAAACATGATTTCGAAAAAGATCATTTTCAAAACCGGGGGGTTGTTCAACATAAACTTCTTCGGAAATAGAACCATTAAGAAAAGCACTTTTGACATCCATTTGAAATAACTTAAAATTCTTAAAAGAGGTAAAAGCAAGGAGCATTGTTATGGCTTCAAGTCTAGCCATAGGAGCGAATGTCTCTTCATAATCGACCCCTTCTTCTTGGTTGAAACCCTTGCCCACTAATCTAGCCTTGTTTCTAACCACGATACCATTTTTATCTTGCTTGTTTCTAAAGACCCATTTAGTACCAATCACTAAACGGTCACTAGGTCTAGGAACAAGCTCTCGCACCTAATTTCTCTCAAATTGGTTTAACTCTTCATGTATTGAAATAACCCAAGAATCATCTTTTAGGGCTTCCTCAATCTATTTTGGTTCAATTTGAGATAAAAATGCAACGTTAGCACAAAAATTCTTAAATGATGAACGAGTTTGAACATTTTTTGATGTATCTCCTATTATTAACTCTTTAAGATGAGCATCTACATACTTTCATTCCTTAGGTAAGGATTCCTTGGAAGTAGATGCATCCAAGTAATTTTGGAGAGGAGATTTATCATTCAAATTTCAAGTATCAAAATCAAAATCATCATCAAAATCAATTTTCTTCAATTTGGGAACCTTATTAAAATCAATATGGATGGATTCCTCAATTACTAGTAACCAAGAAATATGCCTTCATTGGATTTTGCACCGAAGTTTCCTAAGGCATCTTTTCATGACATAGCATACCATGTTAATGGCTTTGGCCCAAAAATATTTGGGTAGACTATGTTCATTTAACATAGTTCTAGCCATTTCTTGTAAGCTCCTATTTTTTCTTTCCACTACTCCATTTTGTTGTAGATTTCTAAGAGTAGAAAATTATGATTATACCCATTCGAGTCACAAAAATTTTGAAAATCATAATTTTGAAACTCACCACCATGATCACTACATATATATGAAATCATAAAACCTTTTTTGTTTTGAACAAGTTTGTAAAATTTTGAAAAATATTGAAAAGAATCACTTTTATGTGCCAAGAAATAGGTTCAAGTATATCTATTATAATTATCTACAATAACAAAAATATATTTATTATCTCCTAAGCTTGTAGTATCAATTGGTCCAAATAAATCTATATGGATAAATTGTAGTGGTCTAGAGATGCTTATTTGATTTTCTAATTTGAAACTACTTTTTATTTGTTTTCCTAGTTGACATGCATCATAAACTTTATCTTTTATGAACTTAATACTAGGTATTCTCCTGTTACTAGATTTTTAGTTGAGATTTGGTTTAATAGTTTCATGTTAGCATGTCCTAGTCTCCTATGCCAAATCCATGCATCATCATTTAAAGCCAAAAAACACATTTCATCACAAAAATTATCAATGTTGATAATATACACATTATTGCTTCTTAAGGCAATCATAGAACTATTTTTATGTGGTATTTCAATTATACAAGTATTAGATTTAAATTTGATAATATATCCTTTATCACATAATTGGCTAATGCTTAGTAGATTATGTTTCAAACCATCAACTAATAATACATCTTCTATCAAGAAGTTTGATTTGTTACATATGGTTCCTTTCCCAATGATTTTTCCCTTATTGTGGTCTCCGAAGATGACAAATCCTTCATTTAGGCTAGTAAGCTTAGAGAAATGAGTTGGATCTTCGGTCATGTGCCTTGAGCATCCACAATCAAGGTACTATTTTATGTTTCTAGCCTTTGTTTAGAGACGTTCCTATAAGAAAGAGGGTTTTGGTTTAGGTACCAATTTGTCTTTGGGTTCCTCACGAAAAATTCTACCTAATTTTACTAATGACATCGAGTTATTTATTATTCCATTAGGAACCCAAATTAATTTGTGTGTACTATACATTTTAATTAAACATTTATAAGCATAGTATCTAATTCTTCCACAAAAATTATATTTATTTCTAGGTGAAACATATAATGTAAGTCCTTTAACGAAGATGGTTGGCTTTTGTTGAGTGTTACTCACAAAGCCAATTCCTTCCTTTCTATGAACATGACCCTTATTAGTAAGGATCATATTTAAGGATTTGTTATCTATTTTAAAATTTTCTAATATTTCTTGTAATAAAGTATTTTCTTTTTTAAGTATATCTAGTTCTTCACACTTAGTGCAAGGAGCTATCCTATATTCATCATACACCTTTTTAAAATTTTCAAATTTACTAGCAAGTGAAGCATGCTCTTTCTTTAACAATTTATACTTTTTATTAACTAATTTAAAATCATCAAACAAATCATTGAATGCATTAAATAATTCATCATAAGATAAAGAAGACTCGTTTAGGTTACTTACCTCATCGCCAAATGCCATTAAAGTATAATTTGTAACTTCTTCCTTGTTGGTTGACTCCTTGTCTTCGGATGAACTTGAGTCGTCTTAAGTGGCTTTGAGCACCTTCTTCTTCTTTGGTTGCTTTTTTTTCACTCGGGGACATTCATTTTTGAAGTGACCCGGCTTCTTACGTTTGTAACATATTATTGAGTCCTTTTTTAGTTCATGTTTGTTCTTAGCATCTTGTTTTATTTCAGTTGTTTTTAAGAATTTCACAAATTTTCTTGTAAGAAGTGCAAAGTCCTCATCATCATCATTGTCACTTGAGTTTTCTTCCAAGTGGTCTTCCTTGGTTCTAAGTGTTATGTCCTTCATGTTCTTTGGAAGGTTATTTTTGAGTTCATCATGTGCTATACATGTCATTTCGTAAGTCATCAAAGACCCGATTAATTCTTCAAGCGAAAAATTATTTAGGTCTTTTGCTTCTTGTATTGTCGTTACTTTAGGATCCTAACTTCTTGGAAGGGATCTTAGTATTTTATTAACAAGTTCAAAATTAGAAAAAAATTTACCAAGCACTTTTAGACCATTGACGACATCTGTAAAATAAGTGTACATGTCTCCAATGGTCTTACTTGGTTTCATGCGAAACAACTCATAGTTATGCACTAAAAGATTAATTTTCGACTCTTTGACTCGACTAGTGCTTTCGTGTGTGACTTCAAGTGTATGCCAAATCTCGTGCGCAGTTTCGCATATAGAAACCCGATTAAATTCATTTTTATCAAGAGCATAAAATAAAGCGTTCATCGCTTTAGCATTCAAAGAGAAAGTTTTCTTTTCCGAATCATTCCATTCGTTCATCGATTTGGAAGACTTTTCAAAATTGCTTTCAACAATATGCCATAATTCAAAATCCTTAGAAAGTAGAAAAATTCTCATTCGAGTTTTCAAAATACTTGTAATCTGTCCCATTAAACATGGGAGGACGAGTGATAGAAAGTCTCTCTTGATTGCCAATAAAAGTCATCTCTCTTGAATTTTAAGCTAAATAGAGATAAAACCTGGCTCTGAGACCAATTGTTAGGATCAAAGCGGCACTAAGAGGGGGCGGGGGGGGGGTGAATTAGTGCTGATGAGAAATCTTCATCGATTTGAAAATTTTGCTCAATGAAAATCCTATCAGAAATGTGTTTAAGTGTAGAGATGTTTGTAATAGTGCAAGCAAAGATAACAGATAGTTAAATAATAGAGCAATGAAGTTGAAGAGCAAAGAAGATGAAGCAAACCAATTTTATAGTGGTTTAATCTCGTGACCTACGTCCACTTCCCAATTCCTTCTCCATTTAGGCCACCAGCTTTCACTATGGGTGAAGATCAACTACCCTCTTACAACTTTATTCTCCTTTTACAGGTTTAGGAGATAACTTTTACAAGACTCAAAGCTCTCCCTTAAACAAAAAACTATACAAGATGAAATGAGGAGAAGCTCTCAATTATAACAGCGTTTTCACAAGATTTTTCCTCTTAATTGCTTATATACCTCAAGCAAGAAAGGATGAGATATTTATAGGCCCCAAATGGCTTCAATGTGGAGACAAAAATTAATTTTTAAGTGATCCCGAGGTGCTAGCCTCGAAGACTACGTTCTTGGCGGTTCAGCCGCCTGAAACAGTCTGGGAGACTGTGTTCTGGGTGGTTCAGCTGGCTGATAGTCTAGGAGACTGTGTTTGGGCGGTTGAACCGCCTACACACCTTCGAAGACTATGTCATCTTAGAGACCGTGTCTTCGAAGATCATGTCCTATCTAACCTTGGGTTACTGAAATGACTTTTATAATGAGTCCAAATCAGCCCCAATTAAGGCCTAATGGCCTTTTAATTAAGTTAATTGAGTTAGTAAAATTAACTCTCTTTATGATACTAACTACGACACTCAACGTATAATCTTCATTGTTTGATCGTCTCTGCGGCAAACTTCTGGCATCTTTCCGATGAACCCCCCGTGAGCTCCTAATTTCCTTCGATGAACTCCCAATGAACTTTCAATATTCTTCCGGTGACCTTACAAAAATTGAGGTAGACCCTACTTCGGGTGGCACCTCATATCAGAAGGAGTCGCGGTAGACCCTACAAAAAATGAGGTGATGCAAGGTTGGCCGAAACCGAAGAACGTGAAATCGCTACACGGTTCCCTTAGATTGACAGGCTACTACCATAAACTTGTTAAAGATTATGGGAAGATCAGTGCACCCCTCACCCCCCTATTGAGAAAAGATGCTTTCCAATGGTCGGACAAAGCCTTCGCTACCTTTGACAAACTCAAGGCAACCATGACGACAACACCCGTGCTAGCACTACCCCGATTTCAACCAAACCTCCATCATTGAGGCCAATGCATCCAACGTTATGATTAGCGCTGTTCTCATGCAAGATGGCCGACCACTCGCATATACTAGCAAGGCATTGTCTCATTCTCATCAAAAAATGTCAATCTATGATAAGGAGATGCTCATAATTGTGTACATAGTAACAAAATGGAGACCTTACCTGATCGGCAGATGTTTCCAAATAAAAATCGACTATAGAAGCCTTAAATATTTTTGGAGCAGAAGATATCCTCCCCCGAACAGCAAAAATGGGTACGAAGCTTCCTGGGTTTGATTATGAAATTACTTACAAAAAAGGCAAGGAAAATGTTATTGCAGATGCACTCTCACGGTTACCTGAGCAAGCAGAATTTTTGACAATCTCCATTCCAACCAGTAGCTTTCTCGAGAACATTAGGGAGGAATGGAGCAAGGATCTGGAACCAATAATATCATTAAAAAATTGGAGGAGGAACCAAGCTCCATAGCCCACTACAGTTAGGATTTGAGATATTTGTGCTATAAAGGTCGCATCGTGCTTATACCCGACTCCCCTTGCATAAAAATCATCCTGCAAGAGATGCACTCCACACTATCAGCAGGGCACTCCGAATTCCTGAAAACTTACAAAAGAATTAAGCAAAATTTTTATTGGAGAGGGATGAAAAATATTATTTTTGAATTTGTAGCACAGTGCTACGTATGCCAACAACAAAAGGATGAAATAGAGGTAAGTCCTAGGAAGCTACAACCACTATCTATACCAAACTCGGTGTGGACTGACATATCTATGGATTTCATCGAAGGACTGCCACCATCCCAAGGTAAAAGCACGATTCTTGTAGTGGTTGACCAACTTACAAAATATGCTGATTTTTGTGCTATCCAAAATCTCTACACCGCTACTAGCATTGCCCAAATTTTTCTGAAAAATATTGTAAAATTGTATAGGATGCCAAGGTCCATTGTAAGTGATCGTGATAAGATCTTTACTAGTAAATTTTGGACATGTTGAATCCTAGATTTTGATGATGAAATCAATTGATGGATTATTGATCTAACAGGATTATTAGAGTTGATTGATGCAGGATTAATTACGATAGAAGGATTATTACAATCAGGGTTGGCTAAGGTTAAGTCTATGCATCGAGTCGATGCGTTTGGGAACTTGCTAGGAGTGTGTCGGAAGCTCGCTGAGGGTATCAGAAGTTTGCCAGGATGGCTCAAGGGAGTTCGCCAAAAGAAGACCGAGAATTACCGGAAGATTATCGGGGGTAGCCGAAAAGCTTGCCGGGAGTTGGGATGGTCATGTAATGGATATTTTGGTAATTATGATTGTATTTAATTAAGTCATAATTAGCATCGTGCAGGTCTAACTATGGCAGGATCAATGAAGTTACAACCAGATGATGATCCAAGATACAGCCTAGGCATCGTGCCGAGTTCGGACGATGCGGTGGGATCTCGTCGGAAGTTCGCTAGGAGATTCGCCGAAGGAATCGAGAAGCTCGCTGGGAACACGAAAGGAGATCGCCGGGAAGAAGACCAGAGGACTTACCGTAAGATTGCCGGAGGTTGCTAGAGTATGCTGGAGTTAGGTCTTAATTAGGCTTAATTGGTCATTAAGTATTATAATCATTGAGTCATAGTTAGAAGTTAGAGTCCTAATTGAATTGGATTTGGAAGAAATCTAATTAACTTAATGAGGTAACCAGATCCACTACTGAGTTTGGTTGAGCTCAATCAATTGACCAAAGAGCTGGTCAACGTAAAAGTCAAGCCGGAATTCGAAAAGTGGAGGGAACCACTTTTGTGGAAACTTCGATGGGTAAACTACCGGTGAGCGACGGTTGGACCGCTCGTACCATAGAATCCGAGCGGTGGCCAACAGGTGTCGGTAGGTAAATCGCCCATATGACGGTTGGACCGCCCGTACCACAGATTACGGGCGATGGCCAAAGGCTGATGGCGGGTAAACCGCTCGTACCAAGTTTTTTCGGGTATGTTTGATTTTTTGCTCCAAAAATCTGAAGCTACTTGGGGTCTATAAATACCCAAGTATTCTTACATTCACCAACAATACTTTTGGGGGATTATATTCTGAGAAAATATTCTGTGAGAATTATAAGAAAAAGAAAAGGGATAAGGGAGAGAGCTTAGAGTTGTAAATCTAGTCTCCCTTGTAAGCTCAAGTGTAAGGGTTTGATCTTCACCCAAAGAAGATTGGTAGTGGATGCCGGTGTGCCTCAAGAAGGAGGACTCGAAAGTGGACGTAGGCCGTTGGCACCGAACCACTATAAAATTGTAAGTGTTTTATACTTGCATTACTTGAATGTTGTTGAATTGATGCTTCTAACTTAACTAGACTTATTGAAAGCAAGACGATAAGTTCTTTTCCTCAAACATCATCTTTCTGACTTCCTTAACAACTTACTTTTAATCACTCATTTGTTTTATTAAAAATGAAAAGCTTCGGATTTCTTATTCTATCTTATTTGAAAAGCTTTTGCTTTAAAAAGAAAAATTTTAGCTTGTACTAATTCACCCCCCCCTCCCCCCCTCCCTAGTGCCAATTGATCCTACAATTGGTATTAGAGCAAGGTTATTACTCTTTGGATTAACATCCACTTGAGTAAATGACTTGTTTTGGCATGAAAGAGGGACATTCTATTTCATGTCCACCCATGTTCAATGGGACGGATTACACATATTAGAAAATACGGAAGTGTATTTTTCTCATTTTTTTGGACTTTAATTTATAGAATATAGTTGAAAACAGATTTGAAAAGTCTTCTCTTCCAATGAATAATTGGAATGATTTGGAGAAGACTTTCTCTTTAAACACAAAGGCTATAAATGTCTTGCTTTATGCTCTCGATATGAATGTGTGTTTCCGCTTGTGATTCGGCTTTCGATATTTGACATACTTTGAAAATCACACATGAAAGCACAACTAATATAAATGAATTAATTAATAAAATACATTACAAAAATGAACTTGAAGAACACCTTCCAAAGAACAGGAAGGATTGTGAACTAAGAATGACATATGACTTATCGAGTGAAATCTCGAGTGATGAGAACCTTAGACATGAACTTTTGAAAAATGAACCAAAAAAATTAATGAACTTGAACCTTATAAAAATTATGGAGACAACCTCTTGTTATGAACGCAAGAAGCCGAGGAGCTCCAAAAATCAAATGCTCAACCAAGAAGTGGAGAACCTTGCTTTAATAGCGATCAAAGATGAGGTTAGTGAGCCTTTAGATATTTCATTTTCAGAATTATCAAGCATGTTTAATGATTTATTTAATGATTTAGAAAACATAGCAATTCTTTTAAACTGTTTAAAGTTTATCATGATTTGATAGTTAAAAAACTTGATGAAATGCAGGACTCCTTAGCTTCACCTAAACCATGTTTAAAATGCGATATGCTAGATAATGTTAAAATAGAGAATTGTATGCTTAAAACTACATTAGATAAATTTGAGATATGGAATAAATCCATAAATATGATCCTTGCCAATAAGAGTCATATCAATAATAGACATGGCATATGCTTTGTTGAAAATACTCAACAAAAGCCAACTATATTTATAAGAGGACCTACATTGAATGTGCCACCAAGAGTTAAGTATAAATTTTGTGATAAATTAGGACATAATGTAAACAAATGTCTTTTTAGAAAATGTACACCATATCATCTTATATGGGTTCCAAAGGAAATTCTATATAATGAAAATCGGTTAGAAAAAAAAGATAAAAATCTTTATGAATGACCCAATATAAAATGGGTACCTAAACTAAATATATCTTTCCCATAGGATTATTTCAAAATTAAAGTTAGGAGCTCCGAATAATATTTTTGAATATACAACTTATGCTCTAACATTCTTTCAAGCTCACTAGCCTAATTAACCAACAAAATTAATGACTAAATTAAATTTTATTCTTGATAATACATAAACCTTGCACGTTTTAATTTGAACAAAGAAAGGTTAGTAAATGTCATATGTATGAAAGGAAAATCTTGACATGTGTTGATAATGTGTGAAACTAAAATCATATATGAAATTATCATTCTTTAAAAGAAAATTTTCTTGATAACATGATAGAATCATTCAATATAGAAAAATCATTGGATTTTGGTTGAAAAATATCTCGTAGTAATGACTCTACTTAAAAATGATTTACTCATTTGGATTTATCTTATCATACCCTTGATTGATAATGCATAGCTAGAACATGCTAAGACTAGAACTAAAAGAACCCAAGTTATTATTAATAAAAAATTACTCATGTTGAAATTTATAAAAATGAGATTTTGAGTGATTGTTAAAATCATTAGCTTGTTTAAATGTAAAGACTATTATTAAAATACTTCAAATATTAATTGAGTTTGTAGAATGATTGATTTAAATGTTACATTGATTGAAATGTCATGATGATTGAATGCTTATGTTGAATGTTAGAGCATAGAAAATATATATGCTTCATTTTTAAGATGAGTTTGTCAACTCCTTACACTATGTGTAAAGAGTTAGACTCATTTAAACATAAAAATTGAGATTGGTTAAATTTATGATTTAAAAATATTTTATATCTTATAGTAATGACCGTGTTGAAATGAAATTTAGTTTTTAGTCTTAAACGAAAAGTCATTGATTTGAAAATTATTTTTGAAAGAAATCACATGAAACAACCAAAAGGAGGATAATTAATCTTGAAAGAATATTTCTATCCTATGAATCCTTCAACAAGAGATAAAATGATACTATTGTTGAATCTCTTTACCTACAAAAATGAATTAGAAAACTTTTAACTATTTTCTTTTGGAAAATAATCTATGATGGCTTTATTGAAATGTTTTGAAAAGTGATTTTTTATGATGATTTTGGATATGTTTTCAAATGATTTTGTTTTAAAGAATGGATATGTTTGAATCTATCCAACTTTATTGATATGTTACTTTTGATTATTTGATAACTTAAATCATGATCTTGAAATCTTAAAAATTATAATTTGAGATCTTTTTATTTACTAAGATTCCTTTCATCCTAAACATGAACTTGACTTCTTAATATTTATAACTTGATATTTCTATAAGAATCAAGATCCTTTTTACATTGTCTCCTAAGATTTCAAAAGCTCTAAAATTTCATCTAGGAAGAAATGTGTCAAAATAAATCATGTTCTTAGCATTTATGATTTGATAATAATATTCTTATGACATAATTACTTATGACTTTATTCTTAGTATAACTTATCACCAAAATTAGTATTTCTTAACATTGTAATAAGTTGAAAATTAAAATAGATTTGCATTATCATGAATATTCCCTTAACTTCTTGACTTGACTTATATGTTATGAGAATCACATTATTGATCTCTATGATTTTCTTTAAAAGGAGATTTATGATCTTAACAATAATAATTAAAATTTTAATCAAGATCATTCTTCTTTCCTATTAAAAAGATTTATCTTGGATAAATTAAGATTATCCCCTAAGACTCATTTATAATATTTACAAAAGAGAGAAATAAAACTTATTAAACGAAATCATGTCTTTTAGATTTAAATTTTTGATGACATGATATCTCTTATACTTTTTGACATAAATTGAACATGGATGAAAAGAAATTATGCAATCATATTTCTCTCTTGACAATAACATAAAGTAGGAGATAAAATTTTTAATATGATTAGAAAAAAACATTGAATAATGAACAAGTGCTTAGAAGAAACTTAGAACTTTCTAAATGCATACAAAATACTTGATTTACAATTTGAGCTTGATCTACCATCATGCATTCTTATGAAATTCTTGATGCTTTTTATCCAAATTACATGAGATGATTTTAAATGCATGAGTAGCTCTTAAACTTTTGAATCTCCTTAAATATCTTGAAGTTTTGAGCTTAATTTTGAAATTCACATCTATAAAATTTACATCTTTAAAATTGAATATTTTTGTGATATGATATTTTTTACTTCTCTACCTTGATTCTACCTTCTTATTCATACAAAATAGAGAAAAAAAATCACTAGCATTTCAAGATACTAATAAGTCTATTAATTACATTTTGAATCTCTTGAAAGTGATTTTGATGATTTTGAAATTAAATGATATCATGATTTTAAAATCTTAGAATTATAACTTGAAATCTTTTAAGAATCAAAATCTTTTGTTATGTGTTTTCATATTATTTAAAAGGAGATTTTTTACAAATCATGAACTTGACAACTTAAGATTTCTTATGGATGAATCAAGAGATTTTATTTTAATTGTTTCTCCTACAAATTTGTCTCTTGATATTCATAATTTACCTTCATGAATTGTACATCTCATCACTATGTTAATCTTTCATGATATATTTAATGTGATGATATTGAAAAATGATGAAATGAGAAAAGTTTTGCACTATTGCAACCATCCCCTCTTTGTGACAATAACAAAGGGGGAGCAAAATTTGTTAGCTTGTAAAATTACAAGCTTGAACAATGCAAAGGAAGCCAAAATTTGCTAACTTGCACTTCCCAAAAGAGAAGAAAGAACTTACTAGATTTATTTATTATATTTTCTTAAAATTTATATGAGAAAAATATGTTGAGCTCATATTCGAATTTTATATATCTACAAGATTGAGGTTGAGACCTAGAAATGCTAAATCATGAAAATATATAAATTGATAATCTAGATTTCATGAGATTAAGCTTTTTGTAATAACATTTTTGAAAACTTTCTCCATGTTTTGGTATCTTATTGTTTTCAAAAAATGCATAAAGATGCGCCACATTTAAAATTTACAAGAGATGATTTTATATATTAAGAGATGACTTTTGCTATATTTGAAATAAATAATTAGTCTTTAAATCTCTTGGACTTTTGAGCTCATCTTAATATTGCTTTTAAAATTTATTAAGAGCTCTTCTCATGATGAAATGATCTAACAACACCTCACCTATTTCTCTCCTTATTAATTATAAAAAGTATGGTTGATGACTAGAGATTAATTTTCAAATATATTAATTTTATTAAGAAAGGTATGCTTAATGACTTGAAATTTTTCTATGCTCAATGACTTGAAAATCTTTTATGCACTATGACTTGAAATTTTCTGACTTAAAAATTTTCTATGCACTATGACTTGAAATTTTCTATGATCAATGACTTGAAAATCTTCTATACTCTATGCTTATTGATTTGAAATTTTTCTATGCTTGATTATTTGAAGAAAAATTCTCTAATATATATTTCAACTTCATGACAATCCTTGAAAATTCTTGATAAGTTGAAAAGTTTAAAAAATAAATCTTTGTTATACTTGAAAGGTTATATGCTTGAAATGCTTATTGCTTTGATTTATTTGAATTCAGAGGATGTGACTCTCTTGAATTTAAGTCTTCTATATTAATGCATACACGCGTTTTTGAAATTATTAGCTCTATATTTCACCTTTTTGTTGATGACAAAGGAGGAGAAATATATATTGATGACACATGACATTGAAAAATATTCATTGATAACACTTGATGACATAACTTAGATATTTTACAATTCATGATTTGATGACTTGATGCAAATTTGTGTTAAAATTTGCATAGAAGGTTGATTGCTTGAATTTAAGAGTGAGTGCGTCTCTTAAATTTAAGTGGTCTGATTTTAGAGGGGAGTTAGGATTAACTCCTGTCATCAATTAATTGTCATCATCAAAAAGAGGGAGATTGTCGAATCTTGGATTTTGATGATGAAATCAATTGATGGATTATTGATCTAACAGGATTATTAGAGTTGATTGATGCAGGATTAATTACGATAGACGAATTATTAGAATTAGGGTTGGCCAAGGTTAAGTCAATGTATCGAGTCGATGCGTTTGGGAACTCGCCAGGAGTGTGTCGGAAGCTCGCCGAGGGTATCGGAAGTTTTCCAGGATGGTGCAAGGGAGTTCGCCAAAAGAAGACCGAAAATCACCGGAAGATTATCGAGGGTAGCCGAAAAGCTTGCCGGGAGTTGGGATGGTCTTGTAATGGATATTTTGGCAATTATGATTGTATTTAATTAAGTCGTAATTAGCATCGTGCAGGTCTAACTATGGCAGGATCAATGAAGTTACAACCAGATGATGAGCCAAGATACAGCCTAGGCATCAGGCCGAGTTCGGACGATGCGGTGGGATCTCGTCGGAAGTTCGCTAGGAGATTCGCCGAAGGAATCGGGAAGCTCGCTGGGAACTCAAAGGGAGATCGCTGGGAAGAAGATCGGAGGACTTGTCGCAAGATTGCTAGAGGTTGTTGGAGTATGCGAGAGTTAGGTCTTAATTCGGCTTAATTGGTCATTAAGTGTTGTAATCATTGAGTCGTAATTAGAAGTTAGAGTCCTAATTGAGTTGGATTTGGAAGGAATCCAAATCAACTCAATGAGGCAACCGGATCCACTATTGGGTTTGGTTGAGCTCAATCAGTTGACTAAAGAGCTAGTCAACGTAAAAATCAAGCCGAAATTTGAAAAGTGGAGGGAACCACTTTTACAAAAATTTCGACTGGTAAATCACCGATGAGTGACGGTTGGACCACCCGTACCACAGAATCCGGGCAGCGGCCAGCAGGTGTCGACGGGTAAACTACCCAGACGGTGGTTGGACCGCCCATACCACAGATTACGGGCGACGACCAACGGTTGACGGTGGATAAACCGCCCGTACCCCGATTTTTCTGGGTATGTTTAATTTTTGGCTAAAAAATTTGAAGCTACTTGGCGTCTATAAATACCCAAGTATTCTTACATTCACTAACAACACTTTTGGGGGATTATATTCTGAAAAAATATTATGTGAGAATTGTAAGAAAAAAAAAGAGGTAAGGGAGAGAGCTTAGAGTTGTAAATCTAGTCTCCCTTGTAAGCTCAAGTGTAAGGGTTTGATCTTCACCCAAAGAAGATTGGTAGTGGATGCCGGTGTGCCTCAAGGAGGGCTCGGAAGTGGATGTAGGCTGTTGACGCCGAACCACTATAAAATTGTAAGTGTTTCATATTTGCATCGCTTGAATATTGTTGAATTGATGTTTCTAACTTAACTAAACTCCTTGAAAGTAAGATGATAAGTTATTTTCCTTAAACGTGATTATCTTTCCTGCTTCCTTAACAACTTGCTTTTAATCACTCACTTGTTTTATTAAAAACGAAAAGCTTTGGATTTCTTATTCTATCTTATTCAAAAAGCTTTTGCCTTAGAAATAAAATTTTTAGCTTGCACTAATTCAAACCCTCCCCCCCCTCCCTCCCTCTTAGTGCCAATTGATCCTAACAGGACCGAGCTATTTCAGATGCAGGGTACAAAGCTAAAGGTGAGCACGACATACCACCCATAAATCGATGGCCAAACTGAAGTGGTGAACAGGTGCTTAGAGACATACCTCAGATGTTTCATCAGTGATCGACTAAAGGAATGGACAAAATGGCTCCCTTGAGCCGAATGGTGGTACAATACAATATATCACTCCTTTACTAAATGTACCACATATGAAGTAGTGTATGGTCAACCGGCCCTTGTAATACCAAAATATATAATTGGCTCAGCCAAAGCAAATTAGATCGACCGAGAGTTAATTGACAGGGACAAACTCCTACAGCTACTGAAGGATAATCTATCAACCGCTCAAGCCAGAATGAAGCAGGAAGCAGACACACATCGAAGCGAAAGGAAGTTTTCTGTAAGAGATTGGGTTTTTCTTCGGCTCCAGCCATATAAGCAGATATCCATCAACATACGAGCCTCCATGAAGTTATCCTCATGCTTTTATGGGCCCTACAGATCACGGAGCGCATTGGAGCCGTGGCTTATAGATTAAACTTACCTGCTGATATAAAAATTCATCATGTCTTCCACGTCATGCCTAAAACCCAAGTTGGGAGAGATCGAATCAACCCAAATTCAACTGCCCAATACTATCGCTAATGGAGATATTCTAGTCCAGCCCCAAACCATGCTTGACCACAGGGTTGTGATGCATTGTCGACATCCCTCTACTGAAGTACTGGTGCATTAGAGTAATTTGCCTATTGAAGATGCCACATGGGAATTATATGAAGATTTAAAAACCAAGTTCCCTGAGTTCATGGAACCTCAGCCTTGAGGACAAGACTGATATGAAGAGGGCGGGTTTGATAAGACCCTAGTAGGGTTGTGTCCTATTCAATCAAGTAGCAACTAATAAAAACCCTGAGAGATTATAATAAACCCCTACTTAGCCGCCTACTATCTTATAAAACAAGTTGGCTAGGGTTTTAATATGAGATTGTAATACCAAAATATGTAATTGGCTCAGCCAAAGTAGATTAGGTCGACCGAGAGTTAATTGACAAGGACAAACTCCTACAGCTACTGAAGGATAATCTCTCAGTCGCTCAAGCCAGAATGAAGCAGCAAGTAGACACACATCGAAGCGAAAGAGAGTTTTCCATAGGAGATTGTGTTTTTCTTTTGCTCCAGCCATATAAGCAGATATCCATCAACACACGTGCCTCCATGAAGTTGTCCTCATACTTTTATGGGCCCTAACAGATCATGGAGCATATTGGAGTCGTGGTGTACAGATTAAACTTACCTGCTAATGCAAAAATTCATCCTATCTTCCACGTGTCCTGCCTAAAGCCCAAGTTGGGAGAGATCGAATCATCCCAAATTCAACTGTCTAACACTACTGCTGATGGAGATATTCTAGTCCAACCTCAAGCCATACTTAACCGTAGGGTTATGATGCATCGCTGATGTCCCTCTACTGAAGTACTGGTGCATTGGAGTAATTTGTCTATTGAATATGCCACATGGGAATCATATGAAAAATTGAAAACCAAGTTCCCTAAGTTCATGGAACCTCAGCCTTGAGGACAAGACTGATATGAAGAGGGCGGGTTTGATAGGACCCTAGCAGGGTAGGCCCCCCCCACCACTGGCTTCCTCAGGTTTTGCATACCTTGCAAAGAGTTTACAGCATGAATTATTGATTCAAAATCAATCCACCAAGTGTTAATATTAACATTAATTATATTAGATTTATAGCACATAAACGGTTTACCTTCTTTTCAAGCTATTATTGGAATTTCATGCATTCCTTCTTCATGTGTCTCTTTTTTTTTTTTTTGCAGAAGAAACACTTTGCTTTATATCAGCGTAGGGTGGCATTCTACATTTTCCTTGCCGCTTAACTTTCTGATTGCTTGATTTTTGTAAGTTTTGCTCTTCTTGCGAATGGTTACTACCAATGCACTCTTACCCAGCTCCATCATTAGCCTCTCTTCTTCTTGAACATATATAGTCATTAATTCATTAATTGACCATTTATCCTTGTGTGTTGTATGAAATCTTAAAATGCTCATATTAATGTGAAAGGGTGTTTATAATGTAGTGCACCAAGAAAGATTCTTATATATCGATCCCAAATTTTTTAAGTTGAGCCACAATGTCCGACATTTGTATTATATGCTTGCACACACCTTTTCAGTTGGTGAGTCTAAGTGATGATAATTTCATTATTAGGGTGCTTACTAGTACCTTATCCAAAGTAACGAACTACTCATCAATTGCTTGCAGCAAGTCTCATACCTTCTCATGCTAATCAATATAATCACATGTACCAGTAGTTATCTTAGTCTTGATAAACATCACACTGAGCTAATTGGATCGCGCTTATTGCTCATATAGTGTGACCTCAGTTGGAGTGCTAGTATTGGTGACTATATGTGTTTTGTCCTTCCTAATAGCATAATCAATATTCATCTAGCATAGATGAAGGAGAATCATCTCCTTCTATACCTTATAGTTATCACCCTTAAATTCGAGAATGTCACATCAAATATCAGAGAAATTAATAATTTGAGAAACTGCATAAAATCAAAAATACTTATGTCAAAATTTGAAGGTTAATAGTCTAAATTGTATGCTTTACTAATATAAAATATACTAAAAAATAAATCTTATGACATAAAAATTGCTTGTGGGCTAAACTTTTAAATCAAATATATTAAAATGATCTTTATGATAAAACTATTAAATTACATACCAATTCATAATTCTTGTGAGTAAATTATGAAAATAATTTAATATTTTATCTTAATTAATTATATAAATATAATAAAAGATCCTATGGGATAATAATTATTATATTAAATATATCAATCATAATATTATGTCTAATTTCATCTTTATTTTAACTTTATATATAATTTTAATTAATTAAAAATATTGTGGCTAATTTCTAATTAATTAAGATTATATAGATCACTAGATATTTTAAATATATAAAATTGACTCATAAGCATGAATTAATAAAATAATAAATGTTTTATTTCACTAAAAATATTAAAAATCAAATATCCTCATGATTTTCAATACTCAATATTCATCTAGCATAGAAGAAGGAGAATCATCTCCTTCTATACCTTATAGTTATCACCCTTAAATTCGAGAATGCCATCTCAAATATTAGAGAAATTAATAATTTGAGAAACTGCATAAAATAAAAAATACTTATGTCAAAATTTGAAGGTTAATAGTCTAAATTGTATGCTTTACTAATATAAAATATACTAAAAAATAAATCTTATGACATAAAAATTGCTTGTGGGCTAAACTTTTAAATCAAATATATTAAAATGATCTTTATGATAAAACTATTAAATTACATACCAATTCATAATCCTTGTGAGTAAATTATGAAAATAATTTAATATTTTATCTTAATTAATTATATAAATATAATAAAAGATCCTATGGGATAATAATTATTATATTAAATATAGCAATCATAATATTATGTCTAATTTCATCTTTATTTTAACTTTATATATAATTTAAATTAATTAAAAATATTGTGGCTAATTTCTAATTAATTAAGATTATATGGATCACTAGATATTTTAAATATATAAAATTGACTCATAAGCATGAATTAATATAATAATAAATGTTTTATTTCACTAAAAATATTAAAAATCAAATATCCTCGTGATTTTCAACACTAGAAGCATAAAAAATTTCAAAAGAGAAATCGAAATCAAGCTATATTCATGGTATAAAAATAAAAACCTTTTCATATCAAGGCAAAGGTTAATCAAGACTCTAATACCAAATGTAAAAAAAAAATTGAAACAAAAATGTGTTTCTAAATCATCATAATAGAAACACAATGAAACAAATGCGAAAACAAAATTTTTGTATCTCCGACCATTATTGTCAAGAATTTTAGCAATGATTTCGCTCAATATTTTAGTGCTTCTTGGCTCAAAACTCTCATTATAAATGGTGTAGAAAACCCTTAATACTTTAGATGGATTCTAGGGACCACAAAAACATATATATATATATATATATATATATATATATATATATATATATATATGAATTTCGTATCAAGAATGTTTATTATCATAATTTCGTAACATTTAAGAATTTATTCAAGATCAAAATATTTGAACCATAATTAAGAATTTTAATGATCATGAATGAAGGAATTAAATAATAATCATTATATTAATAATGAATAAAAAAACTGAAATATTTAAACCATAATAAATAAAAACTGAAATATTTAAACCATAATAAATAAAAAATTAATGATAATGAATAAAAAATTTAATAAGAACGGTTACATTGAATCCAAGATATAAATCAAATTAACTTTACTTCAGATTTTGAGAACAGGATCAACCGATATCATTTTAAACAGTAATTTTTATCATGACTAGATTGAACGATGCACATACCCCTACAATGTGTAGGATTTTAGGAAGAAACAAACCTGCAATGTTCGACCAAGCATTTCATCAAACAGGTAGCGGATCTATCGGCAGACTCTCAACGCCTCGTCTCAGTTTCCTTCCCTCCTGAGCGATCTTATCGTCGAGATGAATATTATGCCGGCGTAACGGTGTACGCCGGTCTGGTGTCGATTGTTTTAAGGGTAACGCCCCACTAGTTCTGTAGCTCCATCAGGCGACGATTAGGTCGGGCAGGACGACTTGACACCGCGGCCCGTCTATGCCTCGGGCGGGTAAGCCCGCAGGAGAATGGTAGCGCCGTGGGGCTGCGCAGAGACAAAATTCGATATCTGCGGACCGTTCGATGGCATCTTAGCGGTCGCGAACATGGCCATAGGAATCTGATTGAGATTGGGCTTGTACCATACGCTGCCAGCAGCGAGCCCAATAAGAGAACAGCTACACGATCTGATTTTGACCTGAGTCAACGATGGGTCTCAGCAAATCGATTCGGCAATAGACCACCCGTGTTGGTCCGACCTGTTTCAAGTTCGTATATGATATGACTAGAGCTCTTCACAGGCACATATACTGAAGCATCAAACTCAAATAGGAAGACAGACAAGGACCCAACATTACTGCATAGGTTTCATTCCAAGTCTCACTGCCATTGCCTACCTCAATTCCACGACAGTCTAATTAAGAATAATAGAGCTGAGCCCCATTTGTGTTCCCTCATTAAGCAAGATTCGGTGTGGAGACATGTGGGGATGGTCCACTTTGTGCCTGGCGAAAGCAACACAAGAGAACTACTTAGTGACATTCCCACCCCTGTCCAGCCTTGCTGGGGAACACATAGGTTGGTCGAGGTAAGAGTTTTATTTCATAGTGCTTTTATTCAACCAAAACACAAAAGAAATTATTATGTTTTCCGCGGGATGGGTTTGTATCGATATTATCATTATATATGATTATTATGATTTTTTATAAAAAAACAATTAATGCTTTTAGGTAATCAATTTCTATATATCTCATCACAAAAGAAAATTGAAATGTTTATGGGAAGAAAAAGAGGAAAAGAAACAATACGAAGGCCATATCTTATCCTATCTGCTGCAGGTACGTTAACAGCTCGTCGAGCACAGACCTTAAAGCTCATAAAGCGTACACGATACACTGCCATTGCTGCCTCCCTCTCCCACTCTGTCCGTTGGCTATTCGCTATCAGGGATCCAAAGCTCAGGGGATCATGAAGCCCGGCGGCGTTAAAGTCTCCTCCAGCCCTGGGAGAGAGAAGCTGCCCCCGGCCCCCGGCCTCGCCCGCCTGCTCTACGGCAAAGCCGTGGGTAGCCGGAGCCGCGGTCGCTCCGCCTCCGCCTCGACCGTCGCTCGGTCCAGCCCCATGTTCGCGTCACGGAGCAGGAGCCGCGGCCGCTCGTCCTCGGCGGCCGCTGCTGCTGCGAAGGAGGGAGGGGAACCCTCCTCGCCCAAGGTCACCTGCATCGGCGAAGTCCGCATTCGGAACAAGAGGTCGGCTAAGCCGAATAAGCCTCAGCCCAAGAAGACGAGGAGCAAGTCGTCTCTGATGCCGTGCCGATGCCTCCACAAGTCTCTACTCTGCGGTCTGTTCCCCGTTCGGAAGAGGCCAACCGGCCGCGGAGGCCGGCGGTCGTTGTGGCCGAGATGGTCTCGTGTCCGATCTGGCGGAAGCGGTGGGTACCAGCAACAGAAGTCGGATCCGGTTAAGCCTTTACCGCAGCCGGAGTTCATCACAAGCGTAAGGGTATCAGACAGAGAAGAGGACGGAGACGACAAGGATGAGGATGACGAGGAGGCAGCTCGGCACGGGGAGAAGACGAAGGTTTTCGAGCCATTGGCGACAGCGACGCCTCCAAAGACCGCACTCCTACTGATGAGATGCCGGTCAGCACCGCACAACCGGTCTTCCTCGCTGGCCACCTCCCAGATCACGGTGTCCCCCTTGCTGTCGCCTGATTCCCCGGCTGCTCCGCCACTGGAGGAGGTCTCTGGAGGGAAAGCGGGAGACGAGGAGTTGCTGCAGCAGCAAGAGCAGAGAACGTCAAGCAGCGGAGGGGCGCTCATCCATGAGGAGGACGAGGAGGAGGAGCAAGGGGACGAAGCCAAGGGGTCGGAGTCGCGGCGGCCGCTGGTGTTGCCGCGGAGCAAGTCGGAGCCGGCGATGAGGGCAGCGGCGAAGCTGGCGGTCCCGGAGGCGTCGTACTGCTTCTGGACCAGCCGCTGCCAGCGACGCCGCTCCGTCCCCGCTCACGAGGAGCGGGCCCCACCCACCCTCAATGATGTATAGTGCTCCTCCACTGTGATTGGATTTGCTTTGCCTTCGGCTGTTGCCCTGTAGTGTGGTTTCCGAGAGAGAGAGAGAGAGAGAGATAAGGGGGGGGGGGGAGGGGAGGGGAGGTGGTGGGGTATCTGCAAGTTTCCCATCACCTTTCGGGATGGAAGTGGAAAGAAGAGCCAATCATGTAGCTACTGGAAGAAGAAGAAGAAGCTACCTGACGCCGAACTCCTCGAAAGCAGTAATAAACCTCAGCTCTCTGCCACTGTCATATGACATCAGATCGAGTCTTCTCCCGAGGCTCCGCTATCTTGTATGTTATCTCACCTTCACTGCTTTCGGGGCACGCAAGTTTGAGAGCTGGGAATGGAGTAACTGTGGGAATGGGATAGCGTGGCTGCTGCTGTTCTCGACAGTGATTTGATATCTCGTGTGGCGTTGTAAGAATCAAGTAAAAGCTTGTGAAGTGGTGGAAAAGATATGATGCCTGTTTGCCGAGAGCAGTGGCTCGCAGTATGTCTCGTCCTCGGGATTCTATCGGTGAGAAGAATAATTGAGGTGATGATCATGACCTGTTTGTTGTAATGACAAGCTAAGGAAGAGATCCGTGGTTTGGGACTTAGTATTAAATACGAAAATATAGGTTGCAATAATGTACTTGTACATATATATCTATCTTAGCGAATATATGATTCCTTCTACAAGGTCTCATTGCTGGCCCATGTCATGCCTCTTGACCTAGGGTTTCAAGAGCCTAGTTGGTATCTACAAGTGCCCCCCTGCGACTCTACAGAACCATGTAATTGACCAACCCCAAGATCTTTCGTTGTGTGACTTTTTAGGGATTGCAAACAACATCTCTATCTTTATATTTTGGATTGCTCTTATTTATGGGATATCTAAGTTAACATTCACACCTCGCATTTTTTATTGATAGATACGTGTGGATACCGTCTGATTTAGATAAAATTATTTAAGTCCTTGATATGAAATTCTAGTTTCGTAAAATAAGATTTTGGATATAGTCTAGTAGTCAATCATATTTTTTGTAAATTCACTATTAACCCTCAAAAATATATTCGATATTTGATAAAATTAAAGGTATGTTTATTTTTTAAATTATTATATTTTAATTTTGACCATGGTGTAAGTAAAATAAAAAATTATTAGTTTGAAATCACTCTCTTAATTGATACTAGATTTTGGTAAGTTAGGGTTCACCTTTGCACTATTAAGAAAGTGCTCTTGACGCAAAATGAGGAGGAAAGAGAAGAGGATGAAATGATGAGTTGTCAAAGCTTACAAGTCTTAGCCGAGAAAGTTATAATACGTTAGAGGAGGCTTTTCAAATTTTAAATATATAGTGAGTGTGATATATTGATATGATTATAAAATTTAACATTCAAATATTTCATACTGAGAGATATTTTAATCTTTTTATAAGATATATCAGTTTATATTTACATATAATATTTCATTACATGTAAAATATTTTCATACAATATCTCCCAACAAGACTTGCCCGAAATCTATATTGCTTTCCACTATCTCAGCTCAATTTTTTAATTTTTTCTGTAAGTGACAAGCTAAGCTGTAAAATTTATATAGCAACAGAGTGATTATATAGAGCTTAACAAGTTATTAACATATCCAAGACAAAGAAGGATAGTTTTCAAAATAAACTTGATATTGAATAGCAAGGCAATGGTATAAGAATCCATAGGTAGCATTTCATTAGATACATAATCGTAAATCATTTCATTCTAAACACACTTTGATCATAATAGTAGAGGAAGAGTAGTTGAAGCATATCATTGGTGTGAAATATCTCGGAACATGTCAATACCGTATGAAACATCTCGGAGTATATCAACGGAATGTGAAATGATTCGGAGCATATCAAAGGCGTAAGAATGTTCAGCAGCATATTAATGACAAATGAAATATTTCGAAGCATATCAATAAGAATACGAAACATTTTGGAGCATATCAAAGATGCATATGACATATTTCGAAGCATATCAATAGTGTATGAATAATATCAAAGCTTATCAAATGAACAATTAAGGAACAAAAGCTCAAATATCATATCAAATATAATATTCATTTCATTCTTATCCAAACCACATAAACAAACTCATAAGCAATGTTTTGGATATCATATCAAAGACAGATGGTGGTGTGAGATCAAACAGAATATGATCCATCTATTTCTGAATGACCATCAAACAGAAGTCTCCCACGTTTAGGAGCTTCATTCCATCCACGTCTCGGTGAAGTCAAAGGGGGTCGGTAAAGCATTGTGGGCTCTAAACATAACTCCTTTTATCATTTCTGACAAAGGTTCATATTATCCCACAAACACTAGAGTACAAAAGGACATGAGCAATAAAATGACATATATCGGAAGTACATGCAAAACAATAAAATATACATGTGCCAATATGAAGTAATACGATTTACTAGTATGGTGCATGTGAGGCTTAGTATAGTGGTAGCTCCATAATGTGTTGAGTTCAAAGCACTTTAGAGTTCAAAGCACTCCTTCCACAGGTAGCCCTTTCTGACTAAGGTCCCCTCACCATGCCCGAATACTAGCTCAATTTATCATAATAAGATAAAAACAAATATTGGGATTGCAATAAGAAAGGATTAGAATAACTCTAGCTCAATTTAAAGAAATAACTCTAGAATAAATTTAATTTTCAAATGGATGAAGCAAGAATAAGCAAAATTGACATGATCCCTATTTTGACAAAATTCAGGAGGCACATTACATAAATTATCTGAACAGTCAAATATGCTCCAAATTACTCAAAAAGGGTATCATCGAAAAGATAAAATCAATTTACTTTCAGATAAAATAAGCTTCATACAAATTGAAGTTTCTAACAAAGAGTTATAAAAGATTTGGTAACCAAAGGTCATAAAACAAAAGCTCTGTTTTACAGAATCTATAAAATCAAATTCAACAGGAGACTAGATAAGTATTTGTATTCTAAATCTTTGAATCTAGGCATCAAAAGAAAGATCTAGGTCTCTAGTTTCCAACAAAATATATTTTTCTCAAATCAGAGTTTCCAACAAGAAGTTATAAGCAGTTTAGTATTAAAAGGTAAGAAATTACAGTCTCTATTTTGCAGAATCCATAGGGTCAATCAAAACAGAGATATGTACAATCATTTGGACTCCAAATATTTAAATCAAGGTATCAATAGAAAGATATATAAATATAGTTTCTAGTAAAATAAGTTTTGCCACAATTAGATTTTTTAATAGAAAGTTACAAGGAATTTAGTATCGAAAGGTCAGAGAATACAAAGTCTATTTTACAGATTCTTCAGGGTCAATTGAAACAAGAGTTTAGATAGTCATATAAAAAACAAAATTTTTAATTTTAGTATCAAATGAAAGATCTATGAATCTACTTTCGATAGATATATTTTTCCTAAATCAGAGTTTAATGCAGAAAGTTATGACAAAAATAAGACAGAAAAGTCAGAATTCTTAAATTTCACAGATTCATAAATTTACAGCTGAATGAGAGATATATAAAAGAAGGTATAAGACATCACTATTCAAAGCAGAAAAAACATCATAAGCTTCATCACAACCGGTCCTAAACATCATCATTATTTTTATAACACATCTGTATCATCCTCACACATCACATCATATTTCCATTATCCTCGTCCTTTGTGCTATTTTTTATAACCTGGAGCTTGCTAGAAATTTGTTGGGAGTTCGCCGAAAGATTGTCGGGAGCTCGTCAGGAGTTCATCGAAACCACCGATTGTTGATGGTAGTACCACTTTTCCTGGTGGTAGTACCACCAAAGCCCAAACTCCCGAGCTCTGTTTGGCGATAGTACCATCGATGCCGGTGGTAGTACCGTCCATAACCCGAGATTTCAAGGAAGTTTGAATTTTTGGCTCCAATTATTGAAGCTAATTATGATCTATAAATACCCATACGTATTTTTACTTGGGAAACCAAGAAAGTGAAGAAAAAACTTGAAAAAATATTGTTGAAATTTTGTGAGAGTTCCTCCCTCTTCTTCGAGTGAGATTTATGTTTAAGGGAGGGTTGAAAAATTGTAAGAGTTGTCTATTATATCTAAGAAAAGAATAAAAGAGTTGTAAGGGATGTTTGATCTTCATCCATTGAAAAATATCAGGAGTGGAAGCCGATGGCCTTGTGTGAAGAGGAATCAGGAGTGGATGTAGGTCAATGAGACTAAACCACTATAAAAATCTAGTGTGCATCTCTTTCTTGCCTTTCATTACTATTTCTCTTTGATTTAATTTCTTATTAACTAGTTCTAAGTTAAAATATACTGGTTTTCTTCGAACAAAATCTTTTTTCTCAAATCGAAGTTTTTCACTTAGCACTAATTCACACACCACCAACCACTCCCCCCCCCCCCCCCCCCCCCCCCCCCCCCCCACGTTCTTAGTGCCAACTCCATTATAACAGTCGGTATCAGAGCCACGTTCACTCAATTGGATTAATACTTAAGTGAGTTTAATGACTTTTTCTAATATTAATGAGTGATACTCTATTACATGTCCTCATATGTTCAATGAAACAAACTACACCTACTGAAAAACTAGAATGAGAATTTTTCTAATTTCTATAGATTTTGAGTTCTGGAACATTGTTGAAGATGACTTTCAGAAGTCTTCTAGTCCAATGAATGATTGGAATGATTATGAAAGAAAAATGTTTTCTTTGAATGCCAAAGTTATGAATGTTTTGTTTTGTGCCTTAGATAAAATAAATTTAATTATATTTTTACGTGTGATTCTACATATGATATATGACACATATTAAAGGTCACACATAAAGATAGATGTAGAGTAAAGGAATAAAAAATTAATCTCTTAGTACATAATTATGAATTATTTAAAATGAAGCCAAGTGAAACTATTGATGACATGTATACCCGATTTATGGTTGTTATCTATAGTTTGAAATCTCTTAGTAAATCTTATATTAATCTTGAACTTGTAAACAAAATTTTAAGATTTTTACCTAAAATTTAGGACCCCAAATGTAACTGTCATACAAGAGGCTAAAAATTTAAACAATTTGCCCTCTTGAAGAACTTATAGGGGTCTTTGATAACATACGAAATGACTTATTTAACATATGACGAACATGAGAACAACCTTTTAAAGAACAAGAAGTATTTGACACTTAGAACCAAAGAAAACCACTTTGGAAGAAAACTCCAGTGATGATGATGACCTTGAACTCCTTGTTAGGATCAAAGCAGCACTAAGGGGGGGGGGGGGGGGGGGGGGGGGGGTGGTGAACTAGTGCTGATGAGAAATCTTCATCGATTTGAAAAGTTTACTCAATAATAATCATATTGAAAATACGTTTAAGTGTAGAGATATTTGTAATAGTGCAAGTAAAGATAATAGATAGTTAAATAATAGAGCAATAAAGTTAAAGAGCAAAGAAGAGGAAGCAAACTGGTTTTATAATGGTTCGATCTCGTGACCTACGTCCACTTCCCGATTCCTCCTCCATTGAGGCCACCGACTTTCATTATTGATATTCCTTCAAAGGGTGAAAATTAATTACCCTCTTACAACTCTATTCTCCTTTTACAGGTTTAGGAGATAACATTTACAAGACTCAAAGCTCTCCCTTAAATAAAAAACTACACAAGACGAAATGAGGAGAATCTCTCAATTACAACAGTGTTTTCACAAGATTTTTTCTCTTAATTACTTGTATGCCTTAGGCAAGAAAGGGTAGGGTATTTATAGGCCCCAAATGGATTTAAAAGTGGAGCCAAAAATTAATTTTTAAGTGATCCCTGTTAGGATCAATTGGCACTAAGAGGGTGGGGGGTGAATTAGTGCAAGTATAAATATTCGGTTTAGATAAATTCTTTTTGATTAAACCAAGATATAAAATCTGAAGCTTTTCGTTCTTAGTGAAACGAGTGAGTGATTAAAAGAAAGTTGCTAAGTTACTAAGGAAACCGGAAAGATAAGCAACATCTGAAGAAAGAACTTATCTTGAAAACTTTACTTTCAAAGAGTTGAGTTAAATCAGAAGCATCAATACAACAAATATATAAGCAATAAAAACAAAAAACCACTCACAATTTTTTATAGTGGTTCGGCGCGAAATGCCTACATCCACTCCCGAGTCCTCCTTTTTGAGGCACACCGACATCCACTACCGATCTTCTTTAGGTGAAGACCAAACCATTACACATGAGCTTACAAGAGAGACAAGATTTCACTCTTTGATCACTCCCTTACTCTTTTTCTTTTTTCTTATAATTTTCACACAATATTTTCTCAGAATATAATCCCCCAAAAGTGTTGTCTTGAATGTAAGAAAACTTGAGATATTTATAAGCCCCAAATTGGCTTCAAAAGCAAAGCTGAAATCCAACAGTATCTGGAAAATCCGGGTACGGGTGGTTCACCCGTCGCCCGAACACCCTGGGTATTAGCGGTTTACCCACTGGCCCTAGGCGGGTCAACCGCCCAGCCTGGGTGGGTCAGCCGTCCGAAAACCTGGGCGGCGACCAGACACCCGCCACTCACCAGTAGTGTACCCATCGAAATTTTCGCAAAAGTGGTTCCCTCCACTTTTCGAATTCTGACTTGAATATGATGTTGACCAACCCTTTGGTCAACCAATTGAGCTCAACTTAAGCTCAATCAAACCCCAATAGTGGACCCGATTACCTTATTGAGTTAATTTGGATTCCTTCTAAATCCAACTCAATTTGGACTCAAACCTTAACTATGACTTAATGATTACAACATTTAATGACCAATCAAGATAATCAAGACCTAACTCTCACCAATCTGGCAGCCTCCGGCATTCTTACGGTGAGTCTTCTGGTCTTCTTCCGACGATCTCCCAATGTGTTACCATCGAGCTTCCCAATCCCTTCGACGAATCTCCTAGCGAACTTCAGTGAGATCCCACTACATCATCTGAACCGCGGCCCGATGCTAAAGCTTGATCTTGGCCTATCATCTGGTTATAACTCCATTGCTCCTATCATAGTTAGTCCGACATAATGCTAATTATGACTTAATTAAATACAATCATAATTGCCAAACATCCATTACAAAATCATCCTAACTCCCAGCAAGCTTTTCGGCTACCCTCGATAATCTTCTGGCGAACTCCCTTGTATCATCCTAGCAAACTCCCGATACCCTCGACGAGCTCCCGACGCACTCCTGGCGAGTTCCTAATCACATCGATTCGATGCTTGGACTGGACTTTGGCCAATCCTGATTGTAAGAATCCTTCAGTCGTAATTAATTATGCATCAATCAACTCTAACAATCCATGTTAGATTTATAACATATCAATTAATTTCATCATCAAAATTCGAGATTCAACAATCCAGAGGTGCTAGTCTCGAAGACTACGTTCTAGGCGATTTCGCCGCTTGACACAGTTTAGAAGAATGTGTTCTGAGTGGTTCAGTCGCCTGACAATCTAGGAGACTGTGTTTGGGTGGTTCAACCACCTGACACACCTTCGAAGAGTGTGTCATCTTGGAGACCATGTCTTCGAAGACCATGCCTTATCTGACCTTGGGTTACTAAAATGACTTTTATAATGAATTTAAATTAGCCCCAATTAAGGCCTAATGACCTCTTAATTGAGTTAATAAAATTAACTCTCATTATGATGCTAACTATGACACTCAACTTATAATCTTCGTTGTCCGATCGTCTCTTCGACAAACTCCCGACATCTTTTCGATGAACCCCCAGCGAGCTCCTAATTTCCTTCGATGAACTCCTACTGAACTTCCAACATTCTTCCGGTGAACTCTCGGCAAGCTCCCGACAACCTATCGGTGAACTCCCGACGAACCCGGTAAACTTTTGGTGAGTTTTCGGCGAGCTCCCGACAACATCGTCCGACCTCTGGCAAACTCTCAGTGAGCTCCCATTACATCGTCCGAACCTTGGCCCGATGCTAGAACTTAACTTCGGCCCAACATCTGATTATAATGCACTTTACTATCGTAGCTAATCTTGCATCATTTTCTTTAACACACAAGTTAGATCATAAAAATCATCAATTGATTTCATCATTAAAATTTGAGATTCAACAATCTTCCTCTTTTTGATGATAACCAATTGATGATGAGAGTTAACCTTAACTCCCCCTATGTATATGACATAGAATCAATACAATAAACTTAAATTCAAAAGAATCCATCACTTTGAATTCAAGTATAGTATTTTCATAATTTAACCATTCATGATACCATAATAAAATTTTCAAAGCATTCTTTTTTTTGTTTCACATGATAAATAATTTCAATTGATATGTTTCACATAATAAATATTTTAAACATTCACTTTATGTCAAAAATAATGATATCATACATGATAAAATTTTTAGAGTATGTCATCTTCTTGGTATCATATAAACATTTCAAAGATTTCAAAATACATATTTCTCTTACGTCATCAGTTATGTCATTTCTCCCCCTTTGTCATCAACAAAAAGGAGAAATCTTCAATTCATATATGAGCATTTATCATAAATATCCATCATTTGAATGTTTATCATTTTTAAAAATTTATCAATAAGGAGAAATGTTCAACATACCTTTTTGAAACAATTGTTTAACACAAATGTTCATTATATGATAAAATTTCAAAAACAACATCTGTCATATGTCATCAATCATGTAGTTTCTCTCCCTTTGATATAAATAAGGAGAAATATTCATGACATATTTGAATACTATGTGTTTAATACATATGTCAACACATTTATCATAAATATTCATTACACAAAGAAAGAAATCTAGTCAATTTCCCCTCCTTAGTAAAATAAGAAGAAAAATTAGAATATAGTTTAATCCATTTTGTATCAAATTGCTTTCTTTCCCATTGTAAATAAAATAGAAGAAGAAGAAGAAGTGGAGGGGGGGGTGTCAAAGATCCAAAAATCAAGTATCCTAAAACAAAATAATTTATTAAGAGGGGGGATACATATTCATGAATCCAATAATTATTTTGAAGGAGATCTCAAAAAGCCGAGAAGTCCAAGAAGACTACAAGAGCTACTCAAGTACTCAAAATCATCTTATGTAAAACTCAAGAAATCTATCAAATCATGCATTTGAATGGTTTAACATTACTAACTCCCTTCTAATAAAGTCAAATTATTCTTCATTTAATGGCTTGGTGAAGATATCATCCAATTGATGGTTAGTATTAATAAATTCTAAAGATATATCATGATTATTTATATGATCTCTAATAAAGTGATGTCTAATGTCAATATGTTTAGTTCTTGAGTGTTGAATGAGATTTTTAGTTCAACATATTACACTATTGTCATCGTATTTGATAGGAATATTTTTCAAGGGAATTTCATAATCTTCTAAAGTGTTTTTCATTCAAATGACTTGTGCACAACATGCACCAGCTGCTATATACTCAACTTCGGCTATAGATAATACAACCAAATTTTATTTCTTAAAAGACTAAGAAACAAGAGTATGTCCTAAGAATTGGCATGTTCCGAATGTACTTTTTCTATCTATTCTATAACCTCCAAAATCGGTATCCGCAAAGGCAAGTAAATTAAAAGTTCCTTTTAAATATCTAAATATTCGCTTAACTACCTTAAGATTAGAATATTTAGGATTGGATTGAAATCTTGCACATAATTCAATACCAAACATTATGTCCGGTTTAGTAGCAATTAAATACAATAAACTACATATCGTTCCTCTATATATTTTTCTATCAAAGTTTTCACCTTCATTATCCAAGTCTAATTTTGTAGAAGTGCTCATGGGTGTGTTTATGGCCTTAGCTTTGTACATACTAAACTGTTTTAACAAATCTATGGTATATTTAGTTTGACTTATAAAGATACCATCATTTATTTGTCTTATTTATAATCCTAAGAAAAATATTAATTCACCCATTAGGTTCATTTCAAATTCTTGGCTCATACTATTGACAAAAGTTTCACATAAAGATTTATTTGTTGAACCAAAAATAATATCATCAACATAAATTTGAATAACTAAAAAATTATTTTTAAAATACTTGAAAAAAATATGGTATTAACCTTGCCTTCCAAAAAATTGTTTGAAATAAGAAAAGAGCTAAGTCTTTCATACCAAGCTCTAGGGGCTTGTTTTAATCCATATAGTGCTTTAGATAGTTTAAAAACATGATTCGAAAATAGATCATTTTTAAAATTTGGGGGTTGTTCAATATAAACTTCTTCGGAAATAGAACCATTAAAAAAAGTACTTTTGACATTCATTTGAAATAACTTACAATTCTTAAAAGAGGTAAATAAAAGGAGCATCCTTATGGCTCTAAGTCTAGCCACAAGAACGAAGGTCTCTTCAAAATCGATCCCTTCTTCTTGGTTGAAACCCTTGGCCACTAATCTAACCTTGTTTCTAACCACGATATCGTTTTCATCTTGTTTATTTCTAAAGACCCATTTAGTATCAAACACTAAACGGTCACTAGGTCTAGGAACAAGCTCCCACACCTCATTTCTCTTAAAATTGGTTTAACTCTTCATGCATTGAAATAACCCAAGAATAATCTTTTAGGGCTTCCTCAATGCATTTTGGTTCAATTTGAGATAAAAATACGATGTTAGCATAAAAATTCTTAAATAATGAAATGAATTTGAACACCTTTTGATGTATCTCCTATTATTAACTCCTTAGAATGAGCATCTACATACTTCCAATCCTTAGGTAAGGATTCCAATCCATAGGTAAGGATTCCTTGGAAGTAGATGCATCCAAGTTATTTTGGAGAGGAGATTTATCATTCAAATTTAAAGTATCAAAATCAAAATTATCATCAAAATCAATTTTCTTCAATTTGAGAACCTCATTAAAAATAATATGAATGGATTCCTCAATTATTAGAGTTCTTTTATTAAAGACACGATAAGCTTTTGAAATTGAGGAATAACCAAAAAATATGCCTTTATCGGATTTTGCATCGAAGTTTCCTAAGGTATCTTTTTCGTTCAAAATAAAATATTTATAACCAAATACTTTAAAATATAAAATATTAGGTTTTTTATTATTCCATAATTCATAAGGAGTTTTGGAGAGTAATGGTCTTACAAGAACCCTATTCATGACAAAGCATGTCATATTAACGGCTTCAGCCAAAAAAATATTCGGGTAAGATATGTTCGTTTAACATGATTTTTGTCATTTCTTATAAGCTCATATTTTTTCTTTCCACTACTCCATTTTCTTGTGGATTTCTAGGAGTAGTGAAATTATAATTATACCCATTCGAGTCACAAAAATTTAGAAAATCATGATTTTGAAACTCACTACCATGATCACTATGTATAGATGAAATAATAAAACCCTTTTAATTTTGCACAAGTTTACAAAATTTTGAAAAATATTTAAAAGAATCACTTTTATGTGCCAAAAATAGGTCTAATTATATCTACTATATTCGTCTACAATAACAATAGCATATTTGCTATCTCCTAAGCTTGTAGTATCAATTAGTCCAAATAAATTCATATGGATCAATTATAATGGTTTAGAGGTGCTTATATGATTTTTTGATTTGAAACTACTTTTTATTTATTTTCCTAGTTGACATGCATCACAAACTTTATCTTCTACGAACTTGATGTTAGGCATTCCTCTTACTAGATTTTAAGTTAAGATTTGATTTAATAGTTTCATGCTACCATGTCCTAATCTCCTATGCCAAATCCATGCATCATCATTTAAAGTCAAAAAATACATTTCATCATAAAAATTATCAATGTCGATAGTATACACATTATTGTTTCTTAAGACAATCATAGAACTATTTTTGTGTGGTATTTCAATTATACAAGCATTAGATTCAAATTTGATAATGTATCTTTTATCACATAATTGGCTAATGCTTAGTAGATTATGTTGGGAAACCTACAGCGGGTGCATCACATGCGCAGCGGAAATCAAAACAAAAATCAGTTTCCCACGCAGATCAAATTATCGTGCAAAAGATTGGGGTCGCGAGAAAAATGTAAAAACCGATAAAACCGCGATGTGTGAGAGATTGATTTTACCTAGGGAGATCGTATATCCCTGTACTCTAGATCTGGATGGAGAAGATGAAGGAGGTCAAGCGTCCTCCTCTCTAACGATATCCACACGATGGATCTCTGCAGCGAAACTCCTCCAATCTAATCTCGCAACTCTTGCACAGAGGGAGGGAGGAGAATAGGAGGTGGTGGCTAAAGTTACAACCTATCAACCCTAAGTCTCCCCTCCTATTTATAGAGAGCCACCAAAATCGTAGGGCTCCTTCCTTAGTGGGTATTGGATCTCCATCCAATAACCCACTAATCTTGTATTATTGAATCTCTATCCAATAATCTCCTTAGGCCTATAATTGGGCCTTAATCAAGGAGCCCATCAACATAGGGATATGGTAGGGATTGAAGTATAAGATCAACGCACAAGTTATCCTCTAAGACTATCTATATACTTCACAAAGCGAGCGATCTCATCCTTGCTTATCCTTTTCTCCAGTGTAGGCACGATTGTATCAAGGACGTATGTGATTTTCTCCGTCGTGAGAATAATTCTCAAATTACGGAGCCAATCTGTATAGTTTGGACCAGTGAGGCGGTTGGCATCAAGTATGCCACGTAGGGGGTTTGTTAGCGACATGTTTCTGACAAAACAAGATATAGCAAAAATAAATAACATGCAAATTTTATAGAAAATACTAATTAAGATATTGACTTCTATCTTAATGTACTCCCACTATTTTCTTAGCAAATCACGCGACACCCTCGACACGTGAGACGAAAGTCTCCGACAGACTCCTAATAGGGATCGGGATCCAATTGGCATCTTAGTGCAACCTCGAGGGACTCGACCAATTGCACTAAGCCCAAAAGGTAGGCAACTCTTGCTAATCACAACTCCTTATGATTCCCGTCACATTCGGCCTCCGAATCATCATGGTCTCGAGGGATTCGACCAACCATGACATTCAGTTAAGTCGTCACCATCGTTAGAAGATGAGTCTGATTCGATGATATACCCTTGAGGGACTCGACCAAGCATACTATGTTCTCAGGTCACCGGTGACATCTCTATATCGTAGGCAAGAACTCGATCACATAGATAGGTGAGCCTCAAGAGACTCGACCAACTCGACCTATGTCGTGATTCAATTTCTTACTATAACGATAGAATGCTACGTGGGTCAATCTTATTACCTCATGCTTACCGACTTAATATTATCTTATGAGGGATTTTTTTTTTGTATCAGTCTCCTAATATGTCGTGTCACACACATACATATTTAATATATATTTACGTCATATGTAAATATATATATATATATATATATATATATATATATATATAGTAGGTGTATAACACATCACATATGTAAGCCACACCGGATGATCATGAGCCAAGACCTAATATGATTAAGCCTGAGCCAATGGGCCTAATCACTCATAATAGGATCTATGTGTGCATTAGCGCATCTCCATGCCCTGTGATTATTGATCTCGTCATCATCGGTTCCGTCGGATCGTCGCATAACCATGCGTCGTGATCTCTCGCCATGGCATCGTAGGTCCCGCTATAACCTCCACTTCCCCGCTGCGCCTCTTCATGTAATTACAAATAATCACAAGCACGTAGGCCCAACAATAAATGAGAAAAACGTAGGCTCACAGGCCCTAATAATGATAATAATCATAATTACACACATCACAACACATGACTCATGATCATCCATTCATATCATACATCACATGTATATCACATCATATGTAGGATTACTAGATATATATAATAATTAATTAAATTATTTAAATAATTATTTTTTTGTAAATTAGGACATACTTGGAATCTTCAGAATTGTCAAGGGTATTTTCATAATTCTAGATGAGAGGACAGTCCTCGAAATTTCTAGAAATATTGAGGGCATTTAAGGAATTATGTATAAAAGGGATAGAGTCGAAATTTCCCAAATTCTGAGGGGTATAGCCATCTTTTTCTTAAAAAGTTGCCCTAGCCCTCCTTTACCGCCGTTGTCGCTGCCCTGCCAAGGGGCAGCCACCCTTGCGACCGGCGCCACCGCCCTTACTGGCGGCAGGGCTGGCCACGGGCGGTAACCCCTTGCGGGCTGGCCGCTGGCGGCCGCCCCCTTACAGGCGACTGCCCGGCCGCTGACGGCCGCCCCTTGCGAGCGCGTCGTGAGCAGCCGCCCCTTGCGGGCGGCCTCAGCCGACCGCCCCTGCAAGGGGGCTGGCCGTGGCCATGCCCGGCTGCCCCTTGCAAGGGCTTCCTTCGCTGCGAAAACGCAGAAAAAAGCATAGAACGATTCTACGCGATTCAAATCTCATCACACACAGTTTAAAACTAATTCTTCGTACGAAAACCTTGGCTTTGATATCACTGTTGGGAAACCTACAGCGGGTGCATCACATGCACAGCGGAAATCAAAACAAAAATTAATTTCCCACGCAGATCAAATCATCGTGCAAAAGATTGGGGTCACGAGAAAAATACAAAAATCGATAAAACAACGATGTGTGAGAGATTGATTTTACCTAGGGAGATCGTATATCCCTGTATTCTAGATCCGGATGGAGAAGATGAAGGAGGTCAAGCGTTCTCCTCTCTAACGGTATCCACACAATGGATCTCTGCAGCGAAACTCCTCCAATCTGATGTCGTAACTCTTGCACAGAGGGAGGGAGGAGAATAGGAGGTGGTGGCTAAAGTTGCAGCCTATCAACCCTGAGTCTCCCCTCCTATTTATAGAGAGTCACCAAAACCCTAGGGCTCATTCCTTAGTGGGTATTGGATCTCCATCCAATAACCCACTAACCTTACATTATTGGATCTCTATCCAATAATCCCCTTAGGCCTATAATTGGGTCTTAATCAAGGAGCCCATCAACATAGGGTCTCATCTAATGAGAATAGGGGCTAATTGGATCTTCATACAATCCTCTATTCACTGAAGCATCCACTATATGTGTGTGACCCTCTAGGCCCGATACCGAGCTGGCCGCGAGTCACTCTCATCAGAACTCCTTCTGATATAGTGAATTATTATCCCCATAATAATTCACTCGACTCATCGACTATGGACGTACTAGGCCACTACGCCATAGTCCCCAGACGATACAGGGGGGATCAAATCCATCAGACCTGTCTGTCCACAGTTACCATGTACCTTTGGCAGATGTTGGGAAACCTCAACGGGTGCATCACATGCGTAGTGGAAATCAAAATAAAAACTAGTTTTCCATGAAGATCAAATCGTCGTGCAAAATATTGGGGTCACGAGAAAAATATAAAAACTGATAAAACTACGATGTGTGAGAGTTTGATTTTCCCTAGGGAGATCATATATCCCTGTATTCCAGATCCGGATGGAGAAGATGAATGAGGTCAAGCATCCTCCTCTCTAGCAGCATCTACATGATGGATCTCTGTAGCGAAACTACTCCAATCTGATCTCGCAACTCTTGCTCAGAGGGAGGGAGGAAAGTAGGAGGTGGTGGCTAAAGCTGCAGCCTATCAACCATGAGTCTCCCCTCCTATTTATAAAGAGCCACCAAAAAACCCTAGGGCTTTTGCCTTAGTGGATATTTGATCTCCATCCAATTATCCACTAACATTGCATTATTGGATCTCTATCCAATAATCTCCTTAGGCCTCTAATTGGGCCTTAATCAAGGAGCCCATCAGCATAGAGTCTCATCTAATGAGAATAGGGGCTAATTGGATCTCCATCCAATCCTCTATTCGTTGAAGCATCCACCATATGTGTATGACCCTCTAGGCCCGATATCGAGCTGGTCGTGAGTCGCTCCCATCAGAACTCGTTCTGATATAATGAATTATTATCCCCATAATAATTCACTCGACTCATTGACTATGGACGTACTAGGCCACTACGCCATAGTCCCCAGACGATACAGGGGGATCAAATCCATCAGACCTGTCTGTCCACAGTTACCATGTATCTATAATCCCTCATCCAAATAATATTCCAGAGATTGTATATTGGACATGGTACTGTCAGGTCATATACGGAATCAATTTATCTTGCTCTAATCGGATTCTAACGGAGAAGTCCTTCTCTCTCAATCCGAATGACCCTAGCTAGGGATTTGTCTAAGCAAGCACATATGAGATATTCCTCTCATGATACCGAGAGTGGATGATCCTCTATTGACACTCAATTACCTTCGTAAGGTTGGCTACCAATCCCGATAACCAGTTGTACACGATCTGGAGCTTTCCAAACTTCTAAGTATGGCGTCAAAGAAAGGAGTACTCATACAAGGCATTCTTGGTGTCTCAAGTCTAAGGACCAGATACACAACTGGGACTATGCAATCACTGTCTGACATTAGGTATTATTAGCCCTACAACATTTCATAAGCGAATCAATCAGTGAACTCATTCTCTAATGAGCACCTGTACTATATCTTTAGTGTCTCCACACAAGTGGCTATGAGACCAGCCGCCTCCATCATATGAACGGGTATATAGTACACCGATTTATCCGGTTATCTCAATGTCCCTCTTGAGTAACCTATGACCGGGATTATTTAGGATCTGTGTTTAAAGGTGAATCGATCTCATTATCGTGATCTCATCACGATCCGATTCTCATTGCACAGAACTAAGGACATCACAATATATATGTAACAAATAATATAATATGAGAATATACCAATATTAATCATAAGGAAAACGATCACACAGCATGTCACACGTGCCATGACTCACGTGATTAGCTTGCAGGGCACCTGTAACCAACAGATTATGTTTCAAACAATCAACTAATAATACATCTTCTATCAAGAGGTTTGATTTGTCACCTATGATTCATTTCCCAATGATTTTTCTCTTGTTGTTGTCTCTAAAGGTGATAAATCCTTCATTTAGGCTAGTAAGCTTAAAGAAATGAGTTGGATCCCTAGTCATGTACCTTGATCATCCGCTATCATGGTACCATTTTGTGCTTCTAGCCTTTGTTTGGTGACGTTACTATAAGAAAAAGGGTTTTGGTTTAAGTACCCATTTGCCTTTGGGTTTCTCATAAAAAATTTTACCTAATTTTACTAATGACATCGAGTTGTTTATGGTTTTTTTATGAACCCAAATTAATTTATGTGTACTATACCTTTTGAATGAAATTTATAAGCATAGTATCCAATTCTTCCATAAAAATTACATTTATTTCTAAGTGAAACATATAATATAGGTCCTTTAACCAAGATAATTGGCTTGAGTGTTACTCACAAAGTCAATTTCTTCCTTTCTATAAACATGACCCTTATTATCAAGGATCATGTTTAAGGATTTGTTATATATTTTTAAAGTTTTCTAACGTTTCTTGTAATGAAGTATTTTCTTTCTTAAGTATATCTAATTCTTCACACTTAGTGCATAGAGCTATCCTATGTTCACCATACTCCTTTTTAAAATTTTCAAATTTACTAGTAAGTGAAGCATGCTCTCTTTAATAATTTATACATTTTACTAATTAATTTAAAATCATCAAACAAATAATTGAATGTATTAAATAATTCATTATAAGATAAAGAAGACTCGTTTATGTTACTTACCTCGTCCCCAATTGCCATTAAAGCATAATTTATAACTTATTCCTTGTTGGTTGGCTCCTCGTCTTCGGATGAACTTGAGTTATCCCAAGTGGCTTTGAGCGTCTTTTTCTTCTTTGGTCGTTTCTTCTTCACTCGGGGATATTTATTTTTGAAGTGACCCGACTTCTTACATTTATAATATATTATTGAGTTCTTTTTTAGTTCACTTTTGTTCTTAGCATCTTATTTTGTTTTAGTCATTTTTAAGAATTTATTAAATTTTCTTGTAAGAAGTGTAAATTCCTTATCATCATCATCATCGTCACTTGAGTTTTCTCCCAAGTGGTCTTCCTTGGTTCTAAGTGCTATGTCCTTCTTATTCTTTGGAAGGTTATTCTCGAGTTTATCATGCACTATATATGTCATTTCGTAAGTCATCAAAGACCCGATTAATTCTTTAAGCGAAAAATTATTTAGGTCTTTTACTTGTTTTATTGTCGTTACTTTAGGATCCCAACTTTTTTGGAAGGGATCTTAATATTTTGTTAACAAGTTTAAATCTGAAAAACTTTTATCAAGCGCTTTTAGACCGTTGACAACATATGTAAAATGAGTGTGATAGGACTCCAACAGGGTTGAGTCATAATCATCTTGGTACTAGTCAATAAAAACCCTTTTAGATTGTAATAAAGCTACTCGTATCTTATAAAGGAGTATGACTAGGGTTTATATTAGCCTTTAGGGCTTAGTAGCTACCACCCCCCTTACTGGGTTGGTCGGCTAGGGTTTCCCCCTGCTTAGGTTGGCTATAGAGCCAACTTAGCCACCCTTGTTCCTATTAAGGCAGGTCAGCTATAGGAGGGGTAAAGGGATAATTTTACTTAGGTAAGCTCCCCCTTAGGCTATGGTTTTAATCCCTATTTAAAGATGTAGCTGCCCCCCTATTGAATCAAGCAATAATTAATTTTATTTCAACCTTGTGCTGAGTCTAGGAGAGAGGAACCCTTTTAGCGTTCCAAGGGTTGATCCCTCTCAAGGGTTAAAATCTATAGAGCTCATTCTGGGGTTCTATCAGAGTATATATGTCTCCAATGGTCTCACTTGGTTTCATGTGAAACACCTAATAGCTATGCACTAAAAGATTAATTTTTGACTCTTTGACTCGACTAGTGCCTTCGTGTGTGACTTTAAGTGTATGCCAAATCTCGTGCATAGTTTCGCATATAGAAACCCGATTAAATTCGTTTTTATCAAGAGTACAAAATAAAATGTTCATCGCTTTAGCATTCAAAGAGGAAGTCTTCTTTTCTGAATCATTCCATTCGTTCATCGATTTGGAAGACTTTTCAAAACTGCTTTTAATAATATGCCATAATTCAAAATCCATAGAAAGTAAGAAAATTCTCATTCGAGTTTTTCAATACGTGTAATCCGTCGCATTGAACATGGGAGGATGAGTGATAGAAAATCCCTCTTGATTGCTAATAAAAGTCATCTCTCTTAGATTTTATGCCAAATAGAGAAAAAATATGGCTTTGATACCAATTGTTAGGATCAAAGCGACACTAAGAGAGGGGAGGGGGGGGCGGGGGGGGGGGGGGGGGGGGGTGGGGTGAATTAGTGCTAATGAGAAATCTTCATTGATTTAAAAAATTTGCTCAATGAAAACTATTTTGGATATGCGTTTAAGTGTAAAGATGTTTGTAATAGTGCAAGTAAAGATAATAGATAGTTAAATAACAGAGCAATGAAGTTAAAGAGCAAAGAAGAGGAAGCAAACCGATTTTATAGTGGTTCGATCTCGTGACCTACATCCACTTCTCGATTCCTCCTCCGTTGAGACTCCCAGCTTCCACTATTGATCTTCCTTCAATGGATGAAGATCAACTACCCTCTTACAACTCTATTCTCCGTTTATAAGTTTAGGAGGTAACCTTTACAAGACTCAAAGCTCTCCTTTAAATAAAAACCTATACAAGACAAAATGAGAAGAAGCTCTCAATTACAATAGCGTTTTCACAAGATGTTTCCTCTTAATTACTTACATACCTCATGCAAGAAAGGGTGGGGTATTTATAGGCCCCAAATGGCTTCAAAAGTGGAGCCAAAAATTAATTTTTAAGTGATCCCGAGGTGCTAGCCTCGAAGACTACGTTATGGACGGTTCAACCGCCTGAAATAGTCTAGGAGACTGTGTTCTATGTGGTTCAACCGCATGATAATTTGGGAGACTATGTTTCGGCGGTTTAACCGTTTGACACACCTTTGAAGACTCTGTCATCTTGGAGATCATGTCTTCGAAGACTGTCTTATATGACCTTAGGTTACTGAAATGACTTTTATAATGAGTCCAAATCAGCCCCAATTAAGACCTAATGACCTCTTAATTTAGTAAAACTAACTCTCATTATGATGCTAACTACGACACTCAATGTATAATCTTCGTTGTCTAATAATCTCTTCGGTAAACTCCCGGCATCTTTACGATGAACCCTCAACGAGCTCCCAATTTCCTTCGGTGAAATCCTAATGAACTTCCAATATTCTTCCTGTGAACTCTCGGCGAGCTCTCGACAACCTGTCGGTGAACTCCTAACGAACTTCCCGGTAAACTTCTGGTGAGTTCTCAACGAGCTTCTGATAACATCGTTCGAACCTCGGCCAACCTCCGGTGAACTCTCAGTGAGCTCCCATTGCATCGTCTGAACCTTGGCCCGATGCTAAAACTTGATTACGGCCAAACATCTGATTGTAATGCCCTTTACTATCGTAGCTAATACTGCATCATTTTCTTTAACACACAAGTTAGATCATAAAAACCATTAATTGATTTCATCATCAAAATTTGAGATTCAATAATCTCCCCCTTTTTGATGATGACAACTAATTAAAGGCATGAGTTAACCTTAACTACCCCTATGTATATGCCAAAAGATCGATACAACAAACTTGAATTCAAAAGAATTTATCACTTTGAATTCAAGTATAGTATTTTCATAATTTAACCATTCATGATACCATAATAAAATTTTCAAAGCATTCTTTTTCTTGGTATCACATGATAAATAATTTCAATTGATATGTTTCACATAATTAATATTTTAAACATTCACTTTATGTCAAAAATCAAGATACTATACATGATAAAAATTTTAGAGTATGTCATCTTCTTGGTATCATATAAACATTTCAAAGATTTTAAAATATACATTTCTCTTACGTCATCAATTATTTCATTTCTCCCCCTTTGTCATCAACAGAAAGGAGAAATGTTCAATTCATATATGAGCATTTATCATAAATATCTATCATTTGAACATTTATCATTTTTGAATATTTATCAATAAGGAGAAATGTTCAACATACCTTTTCGAAATAATTGTTCAACATAAATATTCATTATATGATAAAATTTTAAAAACAACATTTGTCATATATCATCAATCATGCTGTTTCTCCCCCTTTGTTATCAGTAAGGAGAAATATTCATGACATATTTGAATACTAGGTGTTCAATACATATGTCAACACATTTATCATAAATATTCATTACACAAAGAAAGATATCTAGTCCATTTCTCCCTTAGTAAAATAAGAAGAAAAATTAGAATATAGTTTAATCTATTTCATATCAAATTGCTTTCTTCCCCTTTGTAAATAAAATAGAAGAAGAAGAAGTTGAGGGAGAGTGTCAAAGATCCAAAAATTAAGTATCCCAAAATAAAATAATTTATTAAGAGTAGGAATAGATATTCATGAATCCAATAATTATTTTGAAGGAGATCTCAAAAAGTCGAGAAGTCCAAGAATACTATAAGAGCTACTCAAGTACTCCAAATCATCTTATGTAAAACTCAAGAAATCTATCAAATCATGCATTTGAATGGTTTAACATTCCTAACTCTCTTCTAATAAAGTCAAATTATTCTTCATTTAATGGCTTGGTGAAGATATCAGCCAATTGATGGTTAGTATCAATAAATTCCAAAGATATATCATGATTATTTATATGATCTTTAATAAAGTGATGCCTAATATCAATATGTTCAGTTATTGAGTGTTAAATAAGATTTTTAGTTAACCTATTGCACTAGTGTTATCGCATTTGATAGAAATATTTTTTAATGAGTTCCATAATATTCTAAAGTGTTTTTCATCCAAATGACTTATGCACAACATGCACTAACTGCTTTGTACTCAGCTTTGGCTATAGATAATGCAACCAAATTTTGTTTCTTTGAAGACCAAGAAACAAGAGCATGTCTTAAGAATTGGCATGTTCTAATTGTACTTTTTCTATCTATTCTATAACCTCCAAAATCGAGATCCGCATAGGTAATTAAATTAAAGTTTTTAAACCTAGGATACCATAAACCTAAATTAAAAGTTCCTTTTAAATATTTAAATATTTGCTTAACTGCCTTAAAATGAGAATATCTAGGATTAAATTGAAATCTTACACACAATCCAACACTAAACATTATGTCCGGTCTAATAGTAGTTAAATATAATAAACTAACTATCATATCTCTATATGTTTTTTGATCAAAGCTTTCACCTTCATTATCCAAGTCTAATTTTGTAGAAGTACTCATGGGTGTGTTTATGGCCTTAGCATTGTCCATACTAAACCATTTTAATAAATCTATGGTATACTTAGTTTGACTTATAAAGATACCACCATTTAATTATTTTATTTGTAATCCTAAGAAAAACGTTAATTCACCCATTAGGCTCATTTCAAATTCTTGGCTTATACTCTTGACAAAAGTTTCACACAAGGATTCATATGTTAAGCCAAAAATAATATCATCAACATAAATTTGACTAACTAGAAAATTATTTTTAAAATACTTAAAAAATTATGATATCAACCTTGTCTTTCAAAAAATTATTTGAAATAAGAAAAAATCTAACCATAGGAGTGAAGGTCTCTTCATAATTGTTCCCTTCTTCTTGGTTGAAATCCTTGGCCATTAATCTAGCATTGTTTCTAACCACGATACCATTTTCATCTTGCTTGTTTCTAAAGACCCATTTAGTACCAATCACTAAATAGTTACTAGGTCTAGGAACAAGTTCTCATACCTCATTTCTCTCAAATTGGTTTAACTCTTCATGCATTAAAATAATCCAAGAATCATCTTTTAGGGCTTCCTCAATGTATTTTGGTTCAATTTGAGATAAAAATGTGACGTTAGCATAAAAATTCTTAAATGATGAATGAGTTTGAACACCTATTGATGTATCTCCTATCATTAACTCTTTAGGATGAGCATCTACATACTTCCATTCCTTAGGTAAGGATTCCTTGGAAGTAGATACATCCATGTTATTTTGGAGAGGAGATTTATCATTCAAATTTAAAGTATCAAAATCAAAATCATCATCAAAATTAATTTTCTTCAATTTGGGAATCTCATTAAAAATAATATGGATGGTTCCTTAATTACTAGAGGTCTTTTATTAAAGACACGATAAACTTTTGAAATTGAGGAATAACCAAGAAATATGCCTTCATTGGATTTTGCATCGAACTTTCCTAAGGTATCTTTTTAATTCAAAATAAAACATTTACAACAAAATACTTTGAAATATGGAATATTAGATTTTTTATGATTTCATAATTCATAAGGAGTTTTGGAGAGTAATGGTCTTACAAGAACCCTATTCATGACATAGCATGCCGTGTTAACGGCTTTGGCCGAAAAATATTTGGGTAGGCTATGTTCGTTTAACATGGTTCTAGCCATTTCTTATAAGCTCATATTTTTTCTTTCCACTACTCCATTTTGTTGTGGATTTTTAGGAGTAGAGAAATTATAATTATATCCATTCGAGTCACAAAAATTTTGAAAATCATGATTTTGAAACTCACCACCATGATCACTATGTATAGATGAAATCATAAAACCCTTTTTGTTTTAAACAAGTTTACAAAATTTTAAAAAATATTTAAAAGAATCACTTTTATATGCCAAGAAATAGGTCCAAGTATATCTACTATAATCGTCTACAATAACAAAAGCATATTTGCTACCTCCTAAGCTTGTAATATTAATTGGTCTAAATAAATTCATATGGATCAATTGTAGTGGTCTAGAGGTGCTTATTTGATTTTCTGATTTGAAACTACTTTTTATTTATTTTCTTAGTTGACATGCATCATAAACTTTGTCTTTTACGAACTTGATGCTAGGCATTCCTCTTACTAGATTTTTAGTTGAGATTTGGTTTAATAGTTTCATGCCAGCATGTCCTAGTCTCCTATGCTAAATCCATGCATCATCATTTAAAGCCGAAAAATATATTTCATCACAAAAATTATCAATGTCGATAGTATACACATTATTGCTTTTTAAGACAATCATAGAACTATTTCTGTGTGTTTTTTAATTATATAAGCATTAGATTCAAATTTGATAATATATCTTTTATCATATAATTGACTAATGCTTAGTATATTATGTTTCAAACCATCAACTAATAATACATATTCTATCAAGAGGTGTGATTTGTTACCTATGATTCCTTTCCCAATGATTTTTCCCTTGTTGTATCTGAAGGTGACAAATCCTTCATTTGGGCTAGTAAGCTTAGAGAAATGAGTTGAATATCTGGTCATGTGCCTTGAGCATCCGCTATCAAGGTACCATTTTGTGCTTCTATCCTTTGTTTGGAGAGGTTCCTACAAGAAAAGGGGTTTTGGTTTAGGTACCCATTTGTCTTTGGGTTCCTCATTAAAAATTCTATCTAATTTTACTAATGAGATCGAGTTGTTTATGATTCCTTTAGGAACCCAAATTAATTTGTATGTACTATGCCTTTTAAATGAACATTTATAAGCATAGTGTCCAATTCTTCCACAAAAATTATATATATTTCTAGGTGAAACATATAATGTTGGTCCTTTAACGAAGATTGTTAGATTTTGTTGAGTGTTACTCACAAAGTCGATTCCTTCCTTTCTATGAACATGACCTTTATTAGCAATGATCATGTTTAAGGATTTGTTACCTATTTGAAGTTTTGCTAATGTTTCTTGTAATGAAGTATTTTCTTTCTTAAGTATATCTAATTCTTCACACTTAGTGCAAGGAGCTATCATATGTTCATCATACTCCTTTTTAAAAATTTTAAATTTACTAGCAAGTGAAGCATGCTCTTTCTTTAATAATTTATACTTTTTACTAACTAATTTAAAATCATTAAACAAATCATTGAATGTATTAAATAATTGATCATAAGATAAAGAAGACTCGTTTATGTTACTGACCTCATCGCCAAATGCCATTAAAGCATAATTTGTAACTTCTTCCTTGTTGGTTGACTCATCGTCTTCGGATGAACTTGAGTCGTCCCAAGTGGCTTTAAGCATCTTCTTCTTCTTTGGTTGCTTCTTCTTCACTCGGGAACATTCATTTTTGAAGTGACTCGGCTTCTTACATTTGTAACATATTATTGAGTCCTTTTTTAGTTCACTTTTGTTCTTAGCATATTATTTTATTTTAGTCATTTTTAAGAATTTCCTAAATTTTCTTGTAAGAAGTGCAAAGTCCTCATCATCACTTGTGTTTTCTCCTAAGTGGTCTTCCTTGGTTCTAAGTGCTATATCCTTCCTGTTCTTTGGAAGGTTGTTCTCGAGTTCATCGTATACTATACATGTTATTTCGTAAGTCATCAAAGACCCGATTAATTCTTCAAGTAGAAAATTATTTAGGTCTTTTACTTCTTGTATTGCCGTTACTTTAGGATCCTAACTTTTTGGAAGGGATCTCAATATTTTGTTAACAAGTTCAAAATTAGAAAAATTTTTATCAATCGCTTTTAGACCATTGACGACATCCGTAAAATGAGTGTTCATGTCTCCAATGGTCTCACTTAGTTTTATTTGAAATAACTCATAGCTATGCACTAAAAGATAAATTTTTGACTCTTTGACTCGACTAGTGCATTCATGTGTGACTTCAAGTGTATGCCAAATCTAGTATGCAGTTTTGCATATAAAAACCCGATTAAATTTGTTTTTATTAAGAGCACAAAATAAAGCATTCATCGCTTTAGCATTCAAAGAGAAAGTCTTCTTTTCCGAATCATTCCATTCGTTCATCGGTTTGGAAGACTTTTCAAAATCGCTTTCAACAATATGCCATAATTCAAAATTCATAGAAAGTAGGAAAATTCTCATTCGAGTTTTCCAATATGTGTAATCTGTCCCATTGAACATGGGAGGATAAGTGATAGAAAGTTCCTCTTGATTGCCAATAAAAGTCATCCCTCTTGAATTTTAAGCCAAATAGAGAGAAAGGGTGGCTCTGATACCAATTGTTAGGATCAAAGCGGCACTAAGAGGGGGGGTGAATTAGTGCTGATGAGAAATCTTCGTCGATTTGAAAAATTTGCTCAATGAAAACCATATCGAAATTGCATTTAAGTGTAGAGATGTTTGTAATAGTGTAAGCAAAGATAATAGATAGTTAAATAATAGAGCAATGAAGTTAAAAAGCAAAGAAGAGGAAGCAAACCAATTTTATAGTAGTTCGGTCTCGTAACCTACTGTCACGGGCTTAGCTGATTTGCCTAAGCAGTGCGGCACCCTTGCGGCCCTCCCGAAGACTTAGCTGAAATTGCCTAAGTCATGGAATGCCCAAAGCGTTATCTGTCCGCACAGGGTCAGCCTTCCCCGAGATCTCCTAGAGTCCCTTAGGCTCACAAAAGAGAAAACGGGCCAGAAGAAGCAATTCCCATGGGATCCACAAGCAACTGCTCAAGCAAACACTTCATAAGCCATATGCAAATTACATCCGAGGACATCACAAACTCAGAGAGGTTGCACACAAAGGATAATGGTCCATTACAGACCGAAGTCCCCCACAAGTGCTTACAAGACATATTATAAGCCAAAATCGACCATAAAGCAAATCAAACTCGGGCTGCTAAGCCTACTGCAAGCCTGCTACTTGCTGTACAATGTATGTACACAAACCGAAGGACACGGACAAACATGAGCATTTCATCAAACACCTTGTTTGCATTTTGACCGTGACATTCTCCCCCACTTATTCCTTCGACGTCCTCGTCGAAGCCGCTATAGACGTTGCATCTCCTTGCATTTTGCTAAATCTTCAATCTTCTGCTTTAGCTGCAACACGCCCCTTTGGCTCCCAGCTGCTCTCCGCCGCTGTTGTTGAGTAGTCGAACTCTGATCTGCCATGCTGCTTCAACTCACCACTGACTGAATCTGGTGTGGGGTTGGCTGAGTTGTGCTGATCCTTGTTGGTTCTCGCGGATCCTGCTGATGAAGAAAAAGACCTACCTTATTATGCGCCAGTATCGTAGTATACTCATGTTGCTTGAACTAGGTGGATGCTTGTTGGAGCTTTAACGAGCATCGCCTCGCAGACTTTGAAGTTTTTAAGGTCCTTCCTTCAAAATGTTTGCCCATTGATCCTCCCTCCATGTTTAGTTGTCACTTCCAAGTAGGTTCGCATCATTTTCATTTTCGATTGTCATTCAATTGAAAAATAAAGCGAACAATCTACTCTCAGTAGTACCGATCACCAATGGTGAGGATTTGACAACTATTGTCTTCCGTAAGCTTTCTCTGAAGGGTCACTAAACTTATGCAGAGCTCCTCTGCTGGATAAGTAAGAGAACTGGGATACTTGACTTCACCCATTCTCTTAGTAGTTGAGAAGGCAAGGTTACTTGACTTCGCTCACCTCCTCGAGTTAAGAGGATTGGGGTACTCGGTTTCGCCCATTCTCTTGAGTTGAGAAGGCAAAGGTTACTCAATTTCGCCTGCCTCCTCGAGTTTATACTTCATGCATTGAGCTGGTTACTAACATTCGCCCGCTCTTTGCTCACACTTCTGAAGCACCTGAAGTGTTTGCACTCCTTGCGTTGAGTTAGCTACTGTGATTCGCCTTCCCACTGCCATTGAACTTCTGGAATGCAAGAAGTTTCGCCCGAAAAGAGCAAAAGTTTACCCCAACTTGGAGTCCCCCAACTTGGAGTAAGTCTTTGATAGATTTGGTCGCCTCTGGGATTGTACCGTCTTCTCCATCACCTTTGCCGCCTACTCCTCTGAGTAGAAAGGTACAGTACCATGTACTGTCTACTTCGTTCCTTGGTCGAGCACTCCTGCGTCAACCCGAAGTCCCTCGCTTTCGGCTATCTTGATGAGAAGCCCTTCGACATCGATCTTATGAAGTTTCTTGGCCTCTGCCCTTCTGCCCTGTCTTGGTACTTGGAGTTTGCCTTTGCATTCTCCACTTCCTTGGCCCCTTTTATGACCAATGCTCTCCCTCCATGAGAGCAAGGGATCGATGACTCCACGGAAGTCCCACCTCTGCGGTACCATGGTGCTGCCCAGCCCATAACGCTACTCTCCGTTGACTTGCATCTGCATCCCTTCCTTCGCGATCGGTAGATCCGCCTCTGCGGCACTGTGGTGCTCCTCCGAGTCCACCTCCTTTCTAACCGACGCTTTGCCTTTGGGTAGCTGAGCCCCACTGGACTCGTCGTCGCTTCCTCGCCCCTTCCGACCACCTGCTTCGACACCATTGTGTCCTCCTAGCAGTTCTCTTTGGTCGATGGAAAGACAGACTGCAACTCTCAAGCATGGCCTCCGCCATCTTGTTGCAGGGCTCACGCCGATTCTGTTCTCCTTAGCTTCCTTGGTAGCAACGTTCGCTTACTCGGCTTTGTCCTCTGACTTGCCGGGCTCCCTTAAGCGAATGTGAGCACTAAAGCAGTCCAACTCTCCAGCTGCTCCGATCATACATTAGTATAATCAAGTCCCCTCCATGAGACTCACTGGTACTTGCAATCTGACTACTCCCTCGGTGGTACACAGTCCCCATATACTGCCGACCAAGGCTTTCATCTGATGCAAGCTTCGATGCACACACACGGAAGACCCGCCTCTGCGATACTGTGGCATTCACTCCTTGAATCCACAGCCCTTCTTGCCGTTGCATTGTTCACCGAAGTGGAGCTCCCAGTAGCTCCTGATCATTCACATGATCACGTCCCCCTCCATGGGACTCACTGGTACTTGCACTTGGACTTCTTCCTCGATGGTACACAGCCCCCCTATGCTGATGATCAAGGCTTTCATCCAATGCAAGCTCCGATGCACACACGAAGACCCGCCTCTGCGGTACCATGGCATTCACTCCTTGAATCCATAACACTTCTTCTTGTTGTGTCGTACACCAAAGTGGAGCTCCCAGTAGCTCCTGATCATACCTCCGCATGATCTTGTCCCTCACGGGACACGATCGCCTGTGTTGCATTGCCACGAACTATTCCACCATGATCCGCTGCACCATGTCGCCTCCTGGTGACATCTCCATTGCATACAGATTCTCGTGTGATGAACTCGGACTACGACTTCTCCACGTGTGGCCTCTGCCAACACATCGTAGGGCCTCTGCCATCTCCGATTTTTAGTTCGCTCTCTTGGCAATTCACCTTCGTCCACCCACTCTTGGGTCACACCTGGACGAAGCATAGCTCTAGGACAGTCCGTCGCCTAGTAGCTTATGAAGTCCCCCTGACTTCACTAGAATTGGTGGACCATTGTCTGGATCCTGGGTCTCTATCCTCTACCAGCATAATCTCTGCTATGCACCTCTTGTTCCTGACAACTCGAATGGCAACACTATGGCATATTCTTTAAGAGTACCCGCCTCTGCGTCCTCTTGCCCCGTGCTAGGGTATCATGATCCCAACTTTGCCTCCGCAAGTTGAATCACCTTAGTTACTCCGTCAAATGCATCTCTGAGGTAGCATGCATGTGCCTCGAAGCTCCCTTCATCTTTGGCACAATGGAAGATAAGTCCGCCCCATCAGAATAAAGAACTCATGGAACGACATGATCTCACTCTTGCCTCTACAAGAGTTCATGCCCTTGACCTCTGTCCAAGGAAAGCTCTGTGCCTCCGCTCCATGTTCCATCTTCTATGTCGACTCCCTTCATGCGGCTTGGATACTTCACCAAGTTTCACCCAAGTCGTTTCGCTCCTCGATTTGCATTGAGTTGATAGTGGCCCTCGCGTCCACCATTTCACAGGTCAGCCCTCCATTGAGTTCGATTTCCACATCGACTCGAAGTGTGCCTTTATATGATGTTGCCTTGGATTACTCCCCCACTTGATCTCGAAATGCATCCACCAATGCATTACCTCATTCGAGATCATGTGATGACTCTTCGTCACTCGCTCGGTCCGTTGAGCGTTTTGGAGATATCTCCTTGAGAAACTCTTCCTCAATATGTGCGATCTGTTGCACATGATTCTCCCTCTGGAGAACTAGGACTTATCCCTCATGGATATCTGTCCTATTGGAGCAACTTTCCTCTTTACATTCTTCCCACTGGAAGTTTCGGAGACCACCATCCCCTTTGGACTACTCCGTCTTGCTAAACAACTTGTGCCTTTTCTGCCTCCGCAAATGTACTTGCTAGATTGCGACCCTTCGCCAATACAATCTCCACTGCACCCTCCAGGGTCTAGCAACGTGCTGAACTTGTTGCACATTTCAGCTGTCTAGGTCATAGCCTTTTATGTCAAAGAGAAAGTTCTAATGCTCCATGGCACTGAGTTCTGATCGCACCTTAGGATGGCCACGAACACTCCGTCGTCCGTGTGTAAGTCCTTGCATGAGTTTTGAATCCTTCGAGTTAGCAATTCCCCTCACCTCTGTAAGCTTTTGCACAACTCTTTCGGTCGTTACGCAACACCTCCCACTTTGCACGGTCTCATCTATCACCAAACGCCCTGCTTGAACTTGAGCACCGTCAAGTTTAGTTGCCAACGTCAAGCCATAGTTCGAACTCCACCATCCCGATCTTTGTGTGCTACGCATTCTTCTTTGCTTGTTTGTCCTCGTAGTGCCTCTCGCGCAAAGGGTTGGCCACTCCTCTGAATGCCAAACCTGGATGTCCGCTCCTCTGAGCGACTCCTTTCCCTACATATCAATGTTCGTTTTCCCCCCAAACGGTTGCGCGTGCTGGCTGTCCTCCACACAGCCCAACTAGGTCCCCCACGTTTGTATGGCAAGTGTCTCTGCGTGTGCTTGTCCTGCTCTGATACCACATTGTCACGGGCTTAGCTGATTTGCCTAAGCCGTGCGGCACCCTTGCGGCCCTCCCGAAGACTTAGCTGAAATTGCCTAAGTCGTGGAACGCCCAAAGCGTTATCTGTCCGCACAGGGTCAGCCTTCCCCGAGATCTCCTAGAGTCCCTTAGGCCCACAAAAGAGAAAACGGGCCAGAAGAAGCAATTCCCATGGGATCCACAAGCAACTGCTCAAGCAAACACTTCATAAGCCATATGCAAATTACATCCGAGGACATCACAAACTCAGAGAGGTTGCACACAAAGGATAATGGTCCATTACAGACCGAAGTCCCCCACAAGTGCTTACAAGACATACTTGTATTTATATGCCAAAATCGGTCATAAAGCAAATCAAACTCGGGCTGCTAAGCCTACTGCAAGCCCGCTACTTGCTGTACAATGTATGTACACAAACCGAAGGACACGAACAAACATGAGCATTTCATCAAACACCTTGTTTGCATTTTGACCGTGACACTACGTCCACTTCCTGATTCCTCCTCTGTTGAGGCCACCAATTTTCACTATTGATCTTCCTTCGATGGGTGAAGATCAACTACCCTCTTACAACTCTATTCTCCTTTTACAGGTTTAAGAGATAACCTTTATAAGACTCAAAGCCTTCCCTTAAATAAAAAACTATATAAGATGAAATAAGGAGAAGCTCTCAATTACAACATCGTTTTCACAAGATTTTTGCTCTGAGTTACTTGCATGCCTTTGGCAAGAAAGGGTGGGGTATTTATAGGGCCCAAATGGCTTCAAAAGTGGAGCCAAAAATCAATTTTTAAGTGACCCCGAGGTGCTAGTCTCAAAGACTACGTTCTAGGCGATTTCGCCGCCTAACACAGTCCGGGAGACTGAGTTCTGGGCGGTTTAGTCACCTAACAGTCTGGGAGACTGTGTTTGGGCGGTTCAACCACTCGACACACCTTCGAAGACTTTGTCATCTTGGAGACTGTGTCTTCGAAGACCGTGCCTTATCTGACCTTGGGTTACTGAAATAACTTTTATAATGAGTCCAAATCAGTACCAATTAAGGCCTAATGGTCTCTTAATTGAGTTAGTAAAACTAACTCTCATTATGATGCTAACTATGACACTTAACGTATAATCTTCTTTGTCCGATCGTCTCTTCGACAAACTCCCAACATCTTTTCGATAAACCCCCAGCGATTTCCTTCGGTGAACTCCCAATGAACTTCCAACATTCTTTCGGTGAACCCTCAACGAGCTCCCAACAACCTATCGGTGAACTCCCGATGAACTTCCCAACAAACTTCCAGTTAGTTCTTGGCGAGCTCCCAACAACATCGTCCAAACCTCGACAGACCTCCAGCGAACTCTCAGTGAGCTCCCATTGCGTTGTCCGAACCTTGGCCCGATGTTAGAACTTGACTTCGGCCCAACATATGATTGTAATTCCCTTTACTATCCTAGCTAATCCTGCATCATTTTCTTTAACACATAAGTTAGATCATAAAAACCATCAATTGATTTCATCATCAAAATTCAAGATTCAACACTCCTAACAATAATATTTTAAAAGTTTATGAAACAACAATCTAAAAATGAACTTAAAAAGGGTACAACCACTTGTTATGAAAGAATGAAACTGGGGCACTCCAAAGATGAGTGTGCAAAACTAAAAAAGAAGTTGCCAAAGAAAAAAAAGCACACAAGACAACTTGGGATGAATCAAGTGCATCTAAAGATGAGGTGGCGAACTACACTTTTGGGGCTTTCGATAAAGAGGTATGTGACTCATTACTGGTTACAGGTGCCCTACAAGCCAATCATGTGAGTGATGACACGTGTGATACGCTTCGTGATCTTTTTGCTTATGATTATTACTGATAAATTCTCACATTATATTATCTGTTGCATATATATTATGATGTCTTTGGTTCTGTGCAATTGGAATCAGATCATAATGAGATCACAATAATGAGATCGATTCACCTTTAAACACAGATCCTAAATAATCTCGGTCATAGGTTACTCGAGAGAGGCATCGAGATAACCGGACAGACCAGTGTACTATATATACCCACCCATATATTGGAGGCAGCTAGTTTCATAGCCACTTGTGTGGAGACACTAAGGATATAGTATAAGTGCTAAGTGGAGAATGAGTTCATTGATTGATCCACTTATGGAATGTCATATGGTTAATGATACCTAATGTTAGACAGCGATTCTATAATCCCAGTTGTGTATCTAGTCCTTAGACTTGAGACACCAAGGATGTCTTATTTGAGTACTCATATTTTTGACACCAGACTAACAGGTTTAGAAAGTTCTAGATCTAGTACAACCTATTATCGGGATTGGTAGCCAACCTTACGAAGGCAATTGAGTGTCAATAAAGGATCATCCACTCTCAGTATCGTGAGAGGAATATCCCATATGTGCTTGCTCAGATAAATCCCTGGCCAGGGTCATTCAGATTGAGAGAGGAGTTCTCTAGGAGAATCTGATTAGAGCGAGTCTCAAACAGATTGCATATGTGACTTGACAGTACCATATCCAATATATAGTCTCTCGGATATTAGTTGGATGAGGGATTATAGATACCCAATAACTGTGGACAAACAGATCCGATGGATTCGATCCCCCTATACCGTTCGGGGACTTTGGCGTAGTGGCCTAGTACGTCCATAGTCGATGAGTCGAATAAATTATTATGTAGATAATAATTCACTATATCAGAAGTAGTTATGATGAGAGCGACTCATGACCAACTCGGTATCGGGCCTAGAGGGTTACACACATATGGTGGATGCTTCAGCGAATAGAGGATTGGATGAAGATCCAATTAGCCCTTATCCTCATTAGATAAGATCTTGCACTGATAGGCTCCTCGCATGAGGCCCAATTAGATGCCAAAGGAGATTATTAGATAGAGATCTTATAATGCAAGGTTAGTGGGTAATTGGATGGAGATCTAATACCCACTAAGGCAGGAGGACTCCTAGGATTTTTTAATGGCCCTCTATAAATAGAAGGGGAGACTCATGGTTGATAGGCTGCAGCTTTGGCCAATCCCTCCTATTCTCCTCCTTCCCTCTATGCAAGAGTTGCGAGACCTGATCGGAGGAGTTTCACTGCAGAGATCAATAGTGTGGATACTGCTAGAGAGGAGGATGCTTGACCTTCTTCATCCTCTCCATTTGGATCTGAAAAACAGGGATATATGATCTCCTTAGGTAATAAATCTCTCATGATGTAGTTTTTTTATTTTCTCGTGACCCAATCTTTTGCTCGATGATTTGATCCACATGAGAAACCAGTTTTTTATTTTGATCTTCCACTGTGCATGTGATGCTCTCATTGAGGTTTCCCAATAGTGATATTAGAGCCAAGGTTGTTCATGCGAAAGATTGGTTTTAAACTGCATATGATGAGATTGAATCGTGTAGAACTGTTCTACGTGTTCTTGCATGTTTTCATAGTGAAGGCAGTGAGGAAAGGGGACGGCCGACATGGCTAGGCACCTACAGGGGTAGCCGGCTATGGCTTGGGCCGCCAGCAAAGGCGACCGCTCGCAGGAGCGATCGCCAGCAGGGGCTGTCGCCCGAGGTAGCAACGCCCGCCCGTGGGCGGTGGCGGCATAGTGAGGGCAAGGGTTAGGGTTATGTTCTCTTTTTGGAGAAAAAGACTATTTTATCTCTCTAAATTTAAAAAATTCCAAGGATCATCCTCTTCTACAGAATTCCTAAGATACTCTCAATAATTTTAGAAATTATAAGGATTATCCTTTTGTCCAGAATTCTGATAATGCCCTTGATAATTCTAAAAATTTTGAGCATATCCTGATATCTAGAAAAATAATTAATTATATAGTTTAATTAATTATTATATATATAGTAATCCTATATGTGATATGATGTACATGTGATGTGTGATGTGAATGGATGATTATGAGCCACGTGTTGGGATGTGTGTAATTATGATGATTATTATTATTATTGGGGCCTGTGAGCCTCTGTTTTTCTCATTTATTATCGGGCCTACGTGCTTGTGATTATTTTGTAATTACATGAAGAGGCACGGTGAGAGCGTAGAGGTGACAGCGGGATCCACGATGCCATGGCGGGAGATCATGACATATGGTCGTGCGACGAGGATTCGATGAAACCGATGATGGCGAGATCAATGATCACAAGGCATAGAGATGCACCGATGCACACATAGATCATATTATGAGTGATTAGGCCCATCGGCTCGGGCTTAATCATATTAGGTGATGGCTCATGATTATCGAGTGTGGCTTGCATATGTGATGTGTTATACACCTACTATATATATATATATATATATATATATATATATATATATATATATATATATATATATATATATATATATATTTACATGTGATATATATATATATATTAAATATGTATGTGTGTGACATAACATATTAGGAGACCGATACAAAACAAAAACCCCTCTTATGATAATATTAAGTCAGTAAGCGTAAGGCAATAAGATTGACCCATGTGGCCTTATATCATTATAGGAAAAAATTGAATCACGACATAGGTTGAGTAGATCGAGTCCCTCGAGGCTCACCTATCTACGTGATCGAGATCTTGCTTACGACATAGAGATGTCACCGGTGATCTGAGGTCATGGTATACTTGGTCGAATCCCTCGAGGGCATATCATCAAATCAGACTCATCTTGCAATGATGGTGATGACTTAACTGAACATCATGATTGGTCGAGTCCCTCGAGACCATGATGGTTCAGAGGCTGAACATGATGGGAATCACAAAGAGTTATGATTGACAAGAGTTATCTACCTTTCAGGCTTAGTGTAATTGGTCGAGTCCCTCAAAGTTGTACTAAGATGCCGATTGGATCCCGATCCCCACTAGGAGTCTGCTGGAGACTTTCGTCTTATGTGTCGAGGGTGTCACGTGATTCGTTAGGAAAATAATAGGAGTACATTAAGATAGAAGTCCATATCTTAATTAGTATTTTCTGTAAAATCTATATGTTACTTATTTGTGTTATATCTTAAACATGTCGCTCGTAAACCCCCTGCGTGACATACTTGATGCCAACCGCCTCACTATTCCTAACTACACGGATTGGCTCCATAATTTGAGAATTGTTCTCACGATGGAGAAAATCGTATATGTCCTTGATACAATTGTGCCCACACTAGAGGAAGGGGCAAGCGAGGATAAGATCGCTCTCTCTGTGAAGTATCTAGGAATAGTCCTAGAGGATAACTTATGTGTTGATCTTATACTTCAGTCCCTACCAGATTCCCTTTCACAGTTCATTATTAACTTTAATATGAACAAGTTTGAGGTGACTCTACTTAAGCTTCTCAATATATTGAGGGAAGCTGAGAGCACCATCAAGAAGGAGAAGCCAGTTTTCTATATTGGTGAGACTAATAAGAAAGTGAAGGCTAGTAAAACCCTTAAGAAGGGCATGGGCAAATAAAGACTGGATAAAGCAAAGGTTTCCAAGAAATACTTAACGAAGGACAAAGGATAATGCTTCCACTATAGCCAAGATGGGCATTGGAAGATGAACTGTAAGGACTATCTTGCAGATAAGGTAAAACAAAAACTTGGATAAGCTTTAGGTATATTCATGATTAGTCTCCACTTATTATATTTTTATGATAACACATAGGTATTGGATACCGGGAGTGCTTATCATATCTATAATTCATTGCAGATTTTGGCAAGACCTAGGAGATTGGCTAGAGGCGAGATGGACCTCAAGATGGGCAATGGAGCAAGAGTTGCTATGGTTGCCATTGGGAAGGTCACCCTACATTTGCTTGGTGGAGCTATCATTGGATTAGATGCATGTTATTTTGTTCCCTCTATTATCAAAAATATTATATTTATCTCTTGTTTGATAATTAATAGATATAAATTAGTTTTTGAGAATAATAGTTGTTCAATAATTATGGATGATGAGATCATCACTAGAGGGACACTAATAAATGGCTTAGATGTGTTAGACATTTCTCCACATATCATGGATATAAATATATTTAAGAGGAAAAGAGACGAGGTGAACAATGCATACCTATGACATTGTAGGCTAGGTTATATATATGCTGGAAGGATTCAAAAGTTGCTAAAAGATGGATACTTAGATCCAATTAACTATGAACCATATGCAACTTACGAACCTTGCCTTCATGGGAAGATGACCAACTCTCTTTTTAGTGGAACTAGAGAGAGAGCCACTGAGTTATTAAAACTCATATATTATGATGTATGTGGTCCCATGTCGACTCAGGCTATAGATGGTTACTCATACTTCATTACATTCACTAATGATTTCTTCAGGTATGGACACAGTCCAAGGCCTTTGAGAAATTCAAGGAATATAAGAATGAAGTAGAGAACCAGATTGGAAAGAGTATTAAGACTTTTCGATCATATTGAGGAGGAGAGTACTTGAGTATGGAGTTCACTCATTTCCTCAAGGATAATTAGATTCTATCATAGTGGATATCTCCTTATACACCTCAGCTCAATGATGTATCAGAAAGTAGGAATCACATACTGTTAGACACGATGCGGTCCATGATGAGTTTTGCTGACCTACCCGTCTCATTCTGGGGATACGCCCTAGAGACCGTAGCTTACCTTCTGAACAGAGTTTCATCAAAGTCGGTAGTGTCTACACCATATGAGATATGAAAAAGGAAAGAAGCCCGATCTTAAAATAGTTTCATCAAATCCATCAGACCTGTTTGTCCACAGTTACCATGTACCTTTGGCAGATGTTGGGAAACCTCAACGGGTGCATCACATGCGTAGTGGAAATCAAAATAAAAACTGGTTTCCCACGAAGATCAAATCGTCGTGCAAAATATTGGGGTCACGAGAAAAATATAAAAACTGATAAAACTACGATGTGTGAGAGTTTGATTTTCCCTAGGGAGATCGTATATCCCTGTATTCCAGATTCGTATGGAGAAGATGAAGGAGGTCAAGCGTCCTCCTCTCTAGCGGTATCTACATGATGGATCTCTATAGCGAAACTACTCCAATCTGATCTCGCAACTCTTGCTCAGAGGGAGGGAGGAAAATAGGAGGTGGTGGCTAAAGCTGCAGCCTATCAACCATGAGTCTCCCCTCCTATTTATAGAGAGCCACCAAAAAACCCTAGGGCTCTTGCCTTAGTGGGTATTTGATCTCCATCCAATTATCCACTAACCTTGCATTATTAGATCTCTATCCAATAATCACCTTAGGCCTCTAATTGGGCCTTAATCAAGGAGCTCATCGGCATAGAGTCTCATCTAATGAGAATAGGGGCTAATTGGATCTTCATCCAATCCTCTATTCGTTGAAGCATCCACCATATGTGTATGACCCTCTAGGCCCGATATCGAGCTGGTCGTGAGTCGCTCCCATCAGAACTCGTTCTGATATAATGAATTATTATCCCCATAATAATTCACTCGACTCATCGACTATGGATGTACTAGGCCACTACGCCATAGTCCCCAGACGGTATAGGGGGGATCAAATTCATCGAACCTATCTATCCATAGTTACCGTGTATCTATAATCTCTCATCCAACTAATATCTCAGAGATCGTATACTGGACATGATACTGTTAGGTCACATATAGAATCTGTCAAAGTCTCGCTCTAATCGGATTCTTCCGGAGAACTCTTTCTCTCTCAATCCGAATGACCCTGGCTAGGGATTTATTTGAGAAAGCACATATGAGATATTTCTCTCGTGATACCGAGAGTGGATGATCCTCTATTGACACTCAATTGCCTTCATAAGGTTGGCTACCAATCCGGATAACCAGTTGTACCAGACCTAGAACTTTCCAAACCTGTAAGTCTGGCGTCAAAGAAAGGAGTACTCATACAAGACATCCTTGGTGTCTCAAGTCTAAGGACCAAATGCACAACTGGGACTATATAATCACTATCTGACATTACGTATCATTAACCATACAACATTATATAAGCGGATCAAACAGTGAACTCATTCTCCAATTAGCACATGTACTATATCCTAAGTGTCTCCACCCAAGTGGCTGTGAGACCAACCGCCTCCATCGTATGGACGGGTATATAGGACACTGATCTGTCTAGTTATCTCAATGTCCCTCTTGAATAACCTATGACCGAAATTATTTAGAATATGTGTTTAAAGGTGAATCGATCTCATTATCGTGATCTCATCACGATCCGACTCTCATTGCACAGAACCAAGGACATCACAATATATATGTAACAGATAATGTGAGAATATGCCAATATTAATCATAAGAAAAAAGATCACACAGCGTGTCACATGTGTCATCACTCACGTGATTGGCTTACAGGGCACCTATAACGAGCAATCTCCCACTTAACCAAAAGCCAATCACCTATGTGTCTGATCCCCATCAATCCCTTGTGACGCTCAAATACAATATGAGCCAACAACTTCGTCAGTGGATCTGCAATGTTATCTTTGGATGGAACTCTTTCCATTGCTATATCTTTTCGGGTCATGATCGCTCTAATCAGATAGAACCTCCTCAGAACAATTCTGTTAAGACCTATGTTCCTTTGTTAGAGTTATCGCCCTGTCGCTATCACAATTTATGGAAGTCAACTCCACGTTGCTTGGTATGACTCTCATATCCTTGATGAACTTCTTCATCCAAACCCCTTCCTTTGTTGCTTTTGCTGTAGCAATGTATTCTGCCTCTATGGTCGAGTCAGCAGTAGTATATTGCATGGAACTCTTCCAGCTTACTGCTCCTCCATTCAGGGTGAAAACAAACCCCGAATTTGACTTGCTATCATCAATGTCAGACTGAAAACTCGAGTCCATGTAGCCCTCAACCTGGAGGCTACCTTCTCCATATATCAGTAAAAGATCCTTAGTGCTTCTCAAGTACTTAAGGATACATTTTACTGCCTTCTAGTGTTCTAAACCTGGATCTACCTGATACCTACTCATGACACTCAGAGCATGTGCTATATCAGACCTGGTATATAGCATCGCATACATGATAGACCCTATCGCTAAGGCATAAGGTATCTTATCCATGTCTGCCCTTTCTTCGGGAGTCTTTGGGGACATACACCTAGAAAGTGATATTCCATATTGCATCAGTATGGGACCTTTCTTGGAATTCTCCATGCCAAACCTTTTGATAATAGAGTCTATGTACCTAGACCAGGACAAGCCAAGCATCCTTTTGGATCTATCTCTATAGATCCGGATCCCCAAAATATAGGATGCTTCTCCTAAGTCTTTCATAGAGAAGTTTCTGGATAGCCAAACCTTTACTGTGAATAGCATTCCTACATTATTCCCAATGATTAGGATGTCATCCACATATAGTACCAAGAAGGTGATAGCGCTTCCACTTACCTTCCTATACACATAAGGCTCATCTTTGTTCTTAACGAAGTCATAAGATTTGATCACCTCATCAAATCTTATGTTCCAACTTCGGGAAGCTTACTTCAATCCATAAATGGATCTAAGCAACCTACACACTTTATCTAGACTCTCTTTGGATATAAATCTCTCTACCTGTATCATATATACCTTTTCCTAGAGGTTACCATTGAGGAATGTCGTTTTGACATCCATCTGTCAGATCTCATTGTCATAGTGTGCTGCAATGGCCAAAATAATTCTAATGGACTTAAGCTTGGCTACAAGTGAAAAGGTTTCGTCATAGTCAACTCCTTGTCTTTGACGATATCGTTTAGCTACCAGCCTTGCATTATAGGTCTCTACCTTTCCATCTACTCTGGTCTTCTTCTTGAAGATCCATTTACAGCCGATGTATACAATACCCTCAGGTGCATCCACAAGGTTTCAAACCTTGTTAGAGTACATGGAATCCATTTCAAAATTCATGGCTTCTTGCCACTTCCCAGAATATATACTCATAATAGCCTCCTCGTAAGTCTGAGGATCAACATTCTGATAGTCATCTCCACTGATATGTCCCACATATCTTTCAAGAGGGTGGATACTCTACTATACCTATGTAAAGTTAGAATTTGTGTGTTAGGTACCTAAATAGACTCGGGCTCTGGAATGGTGCTTGAGCTAGGTTCTCCAACCTCACTCAATTCTATATCACTCCCACTATTTCCACTAAGAATGTGTTCCTTCTCAAGGAACATAACTCTCTTGGCAATAAAGACCTTTCGGTCTTCGAGATGATAGAAATAATACCCCAAAGTCTCCTTAGGGTATCCCACGAATGTGCACCATTCCGTTCTTGATTCCAACTTGTCGATGTTATATCTTCTAACGTGGGCAAGACAATCCCAAATTTTAACCACCTTAAGATCGGGCTTTTTTCCTTTCCATATCTCATATGGTGTAGACACTACTGACTTTGATAAACTCTATTTATAAGGTAAGCTGCGGTCTCTAGGGCGTATCCCTAGATGAGACGGGTAGGTTAGCGAAACTCATTATGGATGACACCATGTCTAACAGTGTGTGATTCCGTACTCTAGTACTCTCCTCCTCGATCTAATCGAAGAGTCTTAATACTCTTTACAATTTGGTTTTCTACCTCATTCTTATATTTCCTGAATTTCTCAAAGGCCTCAGGTTTGTACTTCATTAAGTACACATGTCCATACCTAGAGAAATCATCAGTGAATATAATGAAGTATGAGTAACCACCTATAGCCTGAGTCGATATGGGACCACATACATCACTATGCATGAGTTCCAATAACTCGGTGGCTCTCCCTCCAATTCTACTAAAAGGAGAGTTGGTCATCTTCCCACGAAGGCAAGGTTCGCAAGTTGCATATGACTCATAGTCAAATGGATCTAAGTATCCATCTTTCAGCAACTTTTGAATCATTCTCTCATGTATATGACATAGTCTACAATGCCATAGGTATGCATTATTCACCTCATCTCTTTTTCTCTTAGACATATTTATATTCATGATATGTGGAGAAGTGTCTAACACATATAAGTCATTTATAAGGGTCCCTCTAGTGATGATCACATCATCCATAATTATTGAACAACTATTATTCTCAAAAACTATTTTTTATCAACTAATTGTCAAACAAAAGATGGAAATAATATTTTTGATAATAGAGGGAATAAAATAGCATGCATCCAATGCAATAATAACTCCACTAGGCAGATGTAAGGTGACCTCCCTAATAGCAACTGCAACAACTCTTGCTCCATTGCGCATCTTGAGGTCCATCTCACCTCTAGTCAATCTTTTAGGTTTTGCCAGAAAATGCAACAAATTGCAGATATGAAACATACTCCCGATATCCAATACCCATGTGTTATCATGAAAATTTGACAAGTGAAGACTGATCATGAATATACCTGAAGCTTCTCTAAGCTTCTGTTTCGCCTTCTCTACAAGGTAGTCCTTACAATTCCTCTTCCGATGCCTATCTTAGCTGTAGTGGAAGCACTGTCCTTTGTCCTTTACCGGGTCTTTCTAGGCAACCTTTGTTTTGCCCGGTCTTTCCTTGCGCTTGCCCTTCTTAAGAGTCTTGATGGCCTTCCTTTTCCAATTGGTCTCACCAATATAGAGAACTGACTTCTTTTTCTTGATGGTACTCTTAGCTTCCCTCAATATATTGAGGAGCTCAGGTAGAGTCACCTCAAACTTGTTCATATTAAAATTAATAATGAACCGTGAAAAGGATTCTGGTAGGGACTGAAGTATAAGATCAACATACAGGTTATACTTTAGGACTATCTTTATACTTCACAAAGCGAGTGATCTCATCCTTACTTGTCCTTTCCTCCAGCGTGGGCACAATCATATTAAGGACATATACGATTTTCTCTTCCGCGAGAACAATTATCAAATTATGGAGCTTTTAGACCAATAAGGCAATTGACATCAAGTATGCTACGTAGGGGTTTTGCAAGCGACAAGCAAGATATAGCGTAATTAAATAACATACAGATTTTACAGAAAATACTAATTAAGATATAGACTTCTATCATAATGTACTCCCACTATTTTCTTAGCGAATCACGCGACACCCTCAACACGTGAAACGGAAGTCTCCGGCAGACTCCTAGTGGGGATCGAGATCCAATTGGCGTCTTAGTGCAACCTCGAGGGACTCGACCAATTACACTAAGCCCAAAAGGTAGGCAACTCTTGCCAATCACAACTCCTTGTGATTCCCATCACGTTCGGCCTCCGAATCATCATGGTCTCGAGGGACTCGACCAACACATCACATATGCAAGCCACACCGGATGATCATGAGCCATGACCTAATATGATTAAGCCTGAGCCAATGGGCTTAATCACTCACAATAGGATCTATGTGTGCATCGGTGCATCTCCATGCCCTGTGATTGTTGATCTCGTCATCATCGGTTCCGTCGGATCGTCGCATCACTATGCATCGTAATCTCTCACCACGACATCATGGGTCCCGCTGTCACCTCCATGCTCCCACTGTGCCTCTCTATGTAATTACAAATAATCACAGGTATGTATGCCCGACAATAAACGAGAAAAATAAAGGCTCGCAGGCCCTAATAATAATAATAATAATCATAATTACACACATCACAACACATGACTCATGATCATCCATCCACTTCATACATCACATATACATCACATCATATGTAGGATTACTAGATATATATAATAATTAATTAAATTATTTAATTAATTATTTTTCTGGAAATCAGGACATGCTCGAAATTTCCAAAATTGTCAATGGCATTTTCATAATTCTGGATGAGAGGACAATTCTCAAAATTTCTAAAATTATTGAGGGTATTATGTACACGAGGATGGTCCTCAGAATTTTCTGAATTCATAGGGATAGGATCATCCTTTTTTTCCAAAGGATGCCCTAACCCTTTCCCTCTCTAGCCACCGCCGCCGTGCCCTTTCCAAGCGGCGGCACTGCACGCCGTTCGTGTGGGCAGCTGCCCTTACGGCAGGCGCTGCTGCCCTCGGTCGGCACCTCGCAGGCAGGTGGCGCCCCCTTGCTCGGGTGTTGCCCCTACTAGCTACTGCTCCTGCCAGCGATTGCCTGCAAGGTCGCGGGGCTGCCCCTTGCGGCACCCGCAGGCGTCGCACCTGTAGGCGCCAACCATGCCCCCGGGCGATTGCGCATGTAGGCAACTGCCCCTTACGGGCTGGCTGCCCCTGTAAGGGGCTTTGGCCGTGGCCGGCCATCCCTGCTGGGGGCCTGGTCGTGGCCAGCCACCCCTTTCCTAGTTGTGTTTGTTGCAAAAATGCAGCAAGAACACATAAAACGATTCTACGAGATTCAATCTCATCACATGCATTTTAAAACCAAACTTTCGCACGAAAACCTTGGCTCTGATACCATTGTTGGGAAACCTCAGCGGGTGCATCACATGCGCAGCGAAAATCAAAACAAAAACTAATTTCCCACGCAGATCAAATCGTCGTGCAAAATATTGGGGTCACGAGAAAAACACAAAAACTGATAAAACCACGATGTTTAAGAGATTGATTTTACCAAGGGAGATCGTATATCCCTGTATTCCATATCCGGATGGAGAAGATGAAGGATATCAAGCGTCCTCCTCTCTAGCGGTATCTACACGATGGATCTCTACAACGAAACTCCTCCAATATGATCCCGTAACTCTTGCTCAGAGGGAGGGAGGAGAATACGAGGTGGTGGCTAAAGCTGTAGCCTATCAACCATGAGTCTCCCTTCCTATTTATAGAGAGTCACCAAAAAACCCTAGGGCTCCTGCCATAGTGGGTATTTGATCTCCATCAAATTACCCTCCAACCTTACATTATTGGATCTCTATCCAATAATCTCCTTAGGCCTCTAATTGGGTCTTAATCAAGGAGCCCATCAGCATAGAGTCTCATCTAATGAGAATAGGGGCTAATTGGATCTTCATCCAATCCTCTATTCGCTGAAACATCCACTATATGTGTGACCCTCTAGGCCCGATACCAAGCTGGCTATGAGTCGCTCCCATCAGAACTCCTTCTGATATAGTGAATTATTATCCCGTAATAATTCACTCGACTCATCGACTATGGACGTTCTAGGCCACTACGCCATAGTCCCTAGACGGTATAGGGGGGATCAAATCGGACCTGTCTGTCCATAGTTACCGTGTATCTATAATCCCTCATCCAGCTAATATCCTAGAGACCGTATATTAGACATGGTACTGTCAGGTCACATATGAAATCTGTCATAGTCTCGCTCTAATAGGATTCTCCCGGAGAACTCATTCTCTCTCAATCTGAATGATCCTGGCTAGGGATTTGTCTCAACAAGCACATATGAAATATTCCTCTCATGATACCGAGAGTGGATGATTCTCTATTGACACTCAATTACCTTCGTAAGGTTGACCACCAATCTCGATAATCAGTTGTACCAGATCTAGAACTTTCCAAACCTGTAAGTCTGGCGTCAAAGAAAGGAGTACTCATACAAGGAATCCTTGGTGTCTCAAGTCTAAGGACCAAATACACAACTGGGACTATGGAATGGTTGTCTAACATTAGGTATCATTATCCATAGAACATTCCATAAGTGGATCAATTAGTGAACTATTCTCCAATGAGCACATATACTATATCCTTAGTGTCTCCACACAAGTGGCTATGAGATCAGCCGCCTCCATCATATGGACGGGTATATAGTATACTGATTTATCCGATTATCTCAATGTCCCTCTTGAGTAACCTATGACGGGGATTATTTAGGATCTGTGTTTAAAGGTGAATCGATCTCATTATCGTGATCTCATCACGATCCGACTCTCATTGCACAAAACTAAGGACATCACCATATATATGTAACAAATAATGTGAGAATATGTCAATATGAATCATAAGCAAAAAGATCACACAGCATGTCACACGTGCCATACTCACGTGATTGGCTTGTAGGGCACCTGTAACCAGCAGCATATGGATTTGAAAACATCATTCCTCAATGACAATGTTAAGGAGGAGGTGTATATGATACAACTAGAGGGATTAGTATCCAAAGAGAGTCCAAATAAAGTGTGCAGGTTGCTTAGATCTATATATAGATTGAAGCAAGTTTTTCGAAGTTAGAACATAAGATTTGATGAGGTGATCAGATCTTATGACTTCATTAAGAACGAAGATAAGTCTTATGTGTACAGGAAGGTATGTGGGAGCACTATTACCTTCTTGGTGTTGTATGTGGATGACATTCTAATCGTTGGGAATGACAACGATTAGAATTTTTTCTATCTATTCTACATCCACCAAAATTGGCATCAGAATGACAATCAAGTCAAAGTTCTTTGATTTTGGATACCATAATCCTAGTTTCGAGGTTCCTTTTAAGTATCTAAAAATTTATTTAACTGCTTTCAAATGAGAGAGTTTTAGATTAGATTGATACTTTGCACTCAATCCAACACTAAACATGATATCTGGTCTAGTAGCAGTTAAGTATAATTCTCCTTCATTATCTAAGTCCAACTTTGTAGATGTGCTCATGGGAGTGTTTAATGCTTTAGCATTTTCCATTTGAAACCATTTTATTAAGTTCAATGTGTATTTTGTTTGACTAATAAAAATATCATCATCAAGTTATTTTATTTGTAATCCTAAGAAAAATGTTAACTTACCCATTAGGCTCATTTCTTTAGCAAAAGACTCACATAAAGATTCATTTGTAGATCCAAAAATGATATTATCAACATAAATTTGAATAACAAGAAGATCATTTTTAAAATACTTAAAAAATAATGTGATATCAACCTTATATTTTAAAAATTTATTTGAAATAAGAAAAGAACTAAGTCTTTCATACCAAGCCCGAAGGGCTTATTTTAATTCATAAAGAGCTTTTGTAAGTTTAAAAACATGATTAGGAAGAAGATTATTTTCAAAATCGGGGGGTTGTTCAACATACACTTCTTCAGAAATAAAACCATTTGGAAAAGAACTTGTAACATATATTTGAAACAACTTAAAATTTTTAAAAGAATCAAAGGCAAGGAGTATCCTTATGGCTTCAAGTCTAGCCACGGGAGCGAAGGTTTCATCATAATTGATTCCTTATTCTTGGTTGAAACATTTGGCCAATAATCTAGCCTTATTTCTAACCATGATATCATTTTCATCTTGTTTGTTTCTAAATACCCATTTAGTACCAATCACTAAATGGTCATTAGATTTAGGAATAACCTCTCATACCTCATTTCTGTCAAATTGATTAAGCTCTTCATGCATAGCATTGACCCAAGAATCATCTCTTAGGGCCTCATTAATACATTTTGGCTCGATTTGAAAAAGAAATGCAGCATTCACACAAAAATCTCTAAAAGAAGACCGAGTTTAAATTCTTTTTTATGTTTCTCTTATTATAAGCTTCTTAGGATATCATTCACATACTTCCATTCCTTGGGTAAGGTATTGGAAGTAGATATATCCAAGTTACTTTTAGGAGTGTTATCATTTAAATTCATAATATCAAGATCAATTTCATCATCAAAATCAATCTTTTTAAGTTCGAAAAACTCATTAAAAACAACATGAATGGATTCTTCTATTACTAATATTCTGTTATTAAAAATATGATAAGCTTTTGAAATAGAAGAATAACCAAGAAAAATACCTTCATCGGATTTTGCATCAAATTTTTCTAAAGCATATTTCTCATTTAAAATAAAACATTTGCAACCAAATATTTTAAAATAAAAAATATTAGGTTTTTTACCATTCCACAATTCATAAGGGGTTTTAGTGATTAATGGTCTTACAAGAACCCTATTTAAAATATAGCATGTCGTATTAACGGCTACGGCCCAAAAATATTTGGGTAGTCTATGTTCATCCAACATTGTTCTAGTTATTTCTTGTAAGCTCCTATTTTTTTTTTCTACTACTTTATTTTGTTGTGGATTTCGCAGAGTAGAGAAATTATGGATATACCCATTCGAATCATAAAAATTTTAAAAATTATTATTTTGAAATTCTCCACCATGATCACTTTGTATTGAATAAATCATGCTTCCTTTTCATTTTGAATAATTTTATAAAATTTTATAAAATATTTAAATAAGTCGAAGCATATGTGCTAAGAAATAGGTTGAAGCATATCTACTAAAGCCATCCACTAAAATAAATGCATATTTACTACCACCTAAACTTATAATGTCAATTGGTCCAAATAGATCTATAAAGAATAATTGAAGTGGTCTAGATGTGCTTGTTTGATTTTTCAACTTAAAGCTACTCTTATTTGTTTTCCTAATTGACAAGTATCATATACTTTGTCTTTGATAAACTTAAGATTAGGTAAGCCTCTTACTAGTTCCTTAGTAGAAATTTGGTTTAAAAGTTTCATGCTAGCATGACCTAGTCTTTTATGTCAAATCCAAGCATCATCATTCAAAGCAGAAAAATAAGTTTCATCACAAAAAAATTTAATATCTATGTTTCTTAATGCAATCAAGGATTTATTTTTGTGTGGCAATTCAATTATATATGCATTAGGTTGAAATTTAACCATATATCCTTTATCACATAATTGACTAATACTAAGCATGTTATGTTTTAAGCCATCAACTAACAATACATCTTCAATCAAGAGGTTTGATGTATTACCTATTGTTCCTTTTCCAATGATTTTACCTTTGTTGTTATCTTCGAAGGTAACAACTCTTTCACTTAAGCTAGTAAGCTTAGAAAAATAAGATGAATCTCCGGTCATATGTCTTAAGCATTCACTATCAAGATACCATTTGGTGCTCCTAGCCTTAGTCTGGAAACAAACCTACAAGAAAGATATTTTTTGGTTAGGTACCTATTTTGCATTGGGTCCTTCATAAAGAGTTTTATCTTTCTTTTCTAATTGTTTGTTATTGTATAAAGTTCTCTTGGGAACCCATACAAGTTGATGTGGACTACATCTTTTAAATAGACATTTGTTTGCCTTATGTCCTAATTTACCACAAAAATTACACTTGAGTTTTGGTAGCACATTTATGGTTGGTCCTTTAGCAAACATGATTGGCTTTTGTTGAAGGTTACCAACAAACCTTATACCACTTTTTCTATTAATATGACCTTTATTGGCAAGAATCATATTTAGGAATTTATTTCCAATTTTAATTTTTTTAGTGTTATTTTAAGCATGCAATTCTCTTCTTTAACATTATCTAGCATATCACATTTAGAACGTGGTTTATGTGATACTAATGAATCATGCATTTCGTCAAGTCTTTTAACTAATAAATCATGATCAATTTTAAGTAACTTAAAAGACTTGCTAAATTTTCTAAACTCATTGAACAAATCATAAAATATATTAATAATTCTGAAAAAGAAATATTTAAAGACTCACTAACCACATCTTTGATCGTCATTAAAGCATAATTAACCACTTCTTCTTTGGAGTTATCTTCTTCATCTGAAGAGCTCGAATCATCCCAAGTAGCCGAAAGTGATTTCTTTTTGTGTGTTGGCTTCTTCTTAAAACGAGGACATTCATTTTTAAAATGTCCCAATTTTTTACATTCATAGCATATGACATGTCCTTCTTCGGTTCATTCATAGCATAAGTTTTGTTCCTTTTTATAAAATTTTTAAAATTTCTTGATAACAATACAATATCATGATCCTCATCACTCGATGTTTCACTCAAAGAGTCATTTGTTGTCTGAATTGCTACATCCTTCCTGTTCTTTAGAAGGGGTTCATCAAGCTCATCATGAGCTTTGCAATTTAGTTTCATATGTCATAAGAGAGTCAATCAGTTCTTCAAGAGGTAAGTTATTTAAGTCTTTGGCCTCTTGAATAGCGGTTACTTTAGAATCCCAATTTTTAGGTAAAAATCTCAAAATTTTACTAACTAATTCAAAATTCAAAAAATATTTTCTAAATGCTTTAAAGCCATTTACAACATCCGTGAAATGGGTGTACATGTCTCCAATGGACTCACTTGGTTTCATTCGAAACAACTCATAGTTATGAACTAAGATGTTTCTCTTTGATTCTTTTACTCTACTAACCCCCTCATGTGTGATTTCTAGTATATGCCAAATATTGAAAGCCGATTCACAAATAGAAATACGATTAAACTCATTTTTATTAAGAGCACAAAATAAGGCATTCATAGCTTTTGCATTTAAAGAAAAACTCTTCCTTTCCAAATCATTCCACTGGTTCATTGGATTAGAAGATTTTTTAAATTTATTTTCAACTATGTTCCATAAATCAAGGTCTAAAGAAATAAGAAAGATACGCATCCATGTCTTCCAATATGTGTAATCCGTCCCATTAAACATGGGAGGACGTGAGATAAAATATCCCTCATTTATGGTAAAATAAGTCATTTTCTCAAATAGGTATTAATCTAAAGAGTAACTACCTTGCTCTGATACCAATTGTTAGGATCAATTAGCACTAAGAAGGAGAGGGGGGGTTTGCGGGGGTGAATTAGTTTTAAACAAAAGCTTTTCACTTAAAGAAAGATAGGAAATCTGAATCTTTTCGTTCAAGTAAAACAAGTGAGTGATTAAAAGAAAATTGCTAAGTTAATAAGCAAACCCGAAAGATAAGCAACATCGAAGGGAAGTGCTTGACATGAAAACTTTACTTTCAAAGAGTGAATTCAATCAGAAGCGTCAATACAAAATTCGTAAGCAATGAAAGCAAGGAAAGAACTCACAAGTTTTATAGTGGTTCGGCACCAACGGCCTACGTCCACTCTCGAGTCCTTCTTGAGGCACATCAGCATCCACTACCGAACTTCTTTGGGTGAAGACCAAATGCTTACACTTTGCTTACAAGGGAGACTTAAGAATTTTCTAACTCTAAGCTCTCTCCCTTCCCCTTTTCCTTTTCCTACAATTCACACATAATTTTTTCACAGAATGTAATACCCAAAATTATTGTATGGAATGCAAGAAAACTTTGGGTACTTATAGGTCCAAGTGGCTTCAAATTTTTGGAGCCAAAAATTATACATACCTGGGAAAATCGGGTACAAGCAGTTTACCCGTCAGCCCTAGGCGGTTTACCCACTATCGGCCACCCAAAAACCTGGGCAGCGACGGTTCACCCATCGCTCACCGACGGTTTACCTACCGGAATCTTAGAAAAGTGGTTCCCTCCACTTTTCTAATTCCGGCTTAAACCTGATATTGACTAATTATGGTCAACTAATTAAGCTCAACCAAACCCTATAGTGGATCTGGTTGCCTTATTGAGTTGATTTGAATTTCATCCAAATCTAACTCAATTAGGACTCAATCCCTAACTACGACTCAATGATTATAACACTTAATGACTAACAAGCTAAACCAAGACCTAACTCACGCCAATCTGGCAGCCTCCGACATTCTTATAGCGAGTCTTTCGGTCTCTTCTGGTGATCGCCTAGCGTGTTCCCAACGAGCTTCCTGATCCCTTTGGTGAATCTCCTAAGGAACTCCCAGCGAGGTCCCACTGCATCGTTCGAACCCGGCCCGATGCCGAAGCTTGATCTTGGTCCATCATCTGGTTGTAACTCCATTGCTCATGTCATAGTTAGACCTATAATTTTTTCTCTAATACACATGTTAGATAAACACTCATCAACTGATCTCATCATCAAAATCCTAGATTTAACATAAGAACCAAACATAACTTGGACTATGGAATTACTGTTTGACATTAGGTATCATTAATTATATAGCATTCTGTAAGTGAGTCAATTAGTGAACTCATTCTCTAATGAACACATGCATTGTATCCTTAGTGTCCATACACAAGTGGCTTTGAGACTAGCTGACTCCGTTATATGGATGGGTATATGGTACATAGGTCTATCTGGTTATCTTGATGTTCCTTTCGAATAACCTATAATTAGAATTATTTAAGATCTGTGTTTAAAAATGAATCAGTCTTATTATCGTTATCTTATCACGATTTGATTCTCATTGCATAAAACCAAGGATATCACAATATATATGCAACAGATAATATAATATGAGAAAACATTGATAATAATAATAATACAAAAAGACTGTGCAGTGTGTCACATGTGTTATCACTCACGTGATTGACTTGCAAGGCACTTGTAACCAGCACCAATGACATGCCAAACAACATAGGATTCATGCTTCTAATAGTTTATGTCTTGATCGAAGTAGTTTAGGTGAAATTAAGTTAGTTTTGGACGTAACTATGCTAACTCAATTAAGGGCCCATTGGGCCTTATTTGGGGTTGATTTGGGTCCATTGGAAAACCAATTCAATGACCCAAAGTTGGGTCAGACGGTGGCACTGCTAGAAGACATAGTATTATAGGCTCTGTCAAGTGGTGGTACCACCAGCATTTAATGCTAGCAGGCGATGGTACAATCCAGGCTGGAGGTAGTATCGTTAGAGCATGGTCTCCCAAGCTCTAATAGGCAATAATCTCACCTAGTGCAGGCGATGGTACCACTAGTACCCTGAAAATCCAAAAAATTTAAATTTTGACTCCATATTTTAACCCATTTGGGGCCTATAAATACCCCATCATCCCTATTAGGTTTACATAAAAAAAGTGAGCAACAATTATGATTAAAAGTGTTGTAAAGCTCTAAGTGTCGAGAGTTTCCCTCCTCTTGAAGTTTAAGTTTTCTTCTAAGAGAGGTATGAGACTTGTAAAGGTAAACTCCTAAACCTATGAAAAGGAGAAAAGAAAAGAAAGGGTAGTTGATCTTCGCCCATTGAAAGAAGATCGTTAGTGAAAGCTGATGGCCTGGACGGAGGAGTCGGGAGTGGTCATAGGTCACGACAACTGATCCACTATAAATCTGATGTGCTCTTTTCCTTTTGTATTTCGTTCTTATTGCTTACTTATTTAGTTGCTCGCAACACTTTACTCACTTTCTAAGTCAAAATGTATTTCTCATATGGTTTCATTGAATGATTTTTTAAATTGACGTAATTTTATGATACGGTCCTAACAAAATTCTCTAAGCTCTACTTACTACTTTAGCATCCTTCCGAGATGTCAAACTGTAAGAGGACTTGTTGTAGCAGTTGGTTGATGACCACTCGTATCGGGCTTAGAAGTAGGGGTGCAGCTTCCTTGCTACTAGCACTAAAGCGAGCTCTAGCCTCTCGATGGGGATAGTGCTCCTTAGGCCCATTCAGCATGTGGCTGGTATAGTATATGGACTTTTGGGTACCCTGGTCTTCTCATAACAATATCGAGCTAACGTCTTAGCTAGTGGCCATGAGGTACAAACTCAATGTCTTGCATGGGGTAGTAGAGGTGAGCTGCAGTAGTTTCGCATGGTGGTGCTTCAATCCTCGAAAGCTTTTTGGCATCCCTCGATCCAAGAGAAGTCTTTCAGGTTCTTCAATGCATAAAAGAAGGGGAGGCATTTGTCACCTGACTAGGATAAGAATCGGTTAAGCGCTGCTAACCACCTAATGAGCTACTAGATATCCTTTGATGTCCTTTATAGACTGAGATCGTTGCATCTCGATTATAGCTCGGACCTTCTCAAAGTTTATGTCTATTCCCCTCTAGTGAATGATGAAGCCAAGGAACTTCCTTGATCCGACCCTGAAGGCACATTTGGATGGATTTAGGTGTATGTTGAACTTTTAATGATTTGAAATGTCTCGATTAGGTCTGCTAGATGTGTGTCGAATGTTTTGCTTTTGACTATCATGTCATCCACATATATTTCCATGTTCCTTTTTATCGGGTGCTTAAATATTTTGTTGACCATTATTTGATAGGTTACTCCCCTGTTCTTTAGTCCGAAAGGCATGACCTCGTAGTCGTAGTAGTGTACGTCTCGATCAGTAATGAAAGAGGTATGCTCCCGATCCATGGGGACATCATTTTCTGATTATAACTCGAGAAGGCGTTCATGAAAGTAGCTATCCTTAGGACAAGCCTGAATGAGGTCTACGTTGTCAACGTACATTCTCCAGCTTTCATTAGCTTTCTTAACCAGCACAAACATTCGACAACTATTATGGGTAGTGAACTTCAGTAATGAACCCGGCTTCCCTCAGTCTTTCCACTTCGTTGTAAATTGCTTGTTGGCACTCAGGGGTGAAACTACGAGGCTGATGCTTCACAAGCTGGGCCTCGAGGAGGATATTTAGTGGTGATGTGCAACTTGTAGGTTAATGCCTAGCATATCCTTTGGTGACCAAGTGAAGACATTGGCGTTCCTCTTGAGGAAGTCAATTAGATGGATATGGCTAAAGGGGACCTCGACCCACTCTCTGTTGGCTCGGAGTGCTAAGGGTCCTTATTGGGATCCTGGAGCTTAAAGTGGTGCTTCCATCTTTATCTTCTTTAGAAGTGAGACCACCATTAGGTAAAACTACATGGAATCCCGGGGATCATAGCTTCTTAAGTCGCTGATGTTAACCCTGGTTGGGAACTTCATCACCATGTGGTATATGGATACAATCGCCTTTAGCCGATTGAGGGTGGGCTAGCCAAATAATTCCATTACATGTTGAGGGAATGTCGACCACCATGAACCTGGCTAGCAACGTCTTGGAGCATGGTTCCTCACCAAAACTGACATGGAGGTTTACCATCCTGAGGGGGCAATGGAATCCCCATTGAACCGTGTCAGTGACAACATCATCAAGGAAATATCATTCATCAAGAGTTTAAGCTTCTAGAAGGTGTCAAAATAGAGTACATAGATAGAGCTACCTATGTCGATCATAACTCTTTTCACCCAGGCATTGGCCATCCTAATCGAGACCACTATGGCATCGTTGTGGTCAGGGTCGAGGTGCTTGGTCTCCCCTTCTTTAAAGGTAATCTTCGGGCCTTCTTCTTGTCTCGAGCATTTTTCCATGGTAGCTTGAGCATAGGCTTTGCATCTAAAGAAACTGTTCCCCCGAAGGCAAGTCTATCGAAGATGACATCTATTTACTTCTCTATAGGACCATGTGGGTAGGGAGAGTGCTCTCAGGCTTTTGAAGGAACCTACTGAGAGGACCTCTTCATATGAGCTCTTTGATTTGCTATTTCAAGTCCTGGCACTCCTCCATTTCGTGGTCGTAGAACCGGTGGAGACGATGGTACTTCGACCTATCCCTCTACTCCAAGGGGGTTCTCATAGGCATCGGCTCCTTCAGGAATCCTTTATACCTTATATATAGGAATATCTCCATTCTTGTCATGTTAAGGAGGATCGGTCTGGGCCTCGGGTGTGCCATCTTGGGTCGGGCGTGTCTCCTTCATGGGGAACCCCAGGTCGATGCCTGGGGAGGTTCTTAGTGTGGCCTCTTGTGGGGCTCCTCGCACAGACCTAAGATCATGGCCTTTATAGCCACATATTAGCTGGCCATCTAGAACATCTCGGGGACAATGGCAGGCGACCTTTCGACCAACGACTAGAATAACCAAGAGGGTCATAAGCCCATTATAAAAGCTTGTATTACCAACAAGGGGTGGGCGTCTTGGATTCTCTGGATCTCGTTGGTGAACTGGGTAAGGAAATGAGAGAGTGTTTCATCCTCCCTATACCTTAATCTAAGCAACATGGCAAGGGAAGGCTTCGGGCACATGTTAGCAAGGAAATAAAACTCAAATTCCTTCGCCAACTGCATAAAGGAAGACATCAAATGAGCCTTCCAGCAGCTATACCATTCTTAGGCGGACTCCTCAGTGTCATCGGGAATACCCGACTTATTAGAGCATATGACATGCCATATAACGACATCTGAGCATAGAAGGTGGCAGTGTGCTCCCCTGGGTCGAAGTTGCCATCGAAAACCTCCAATGTTGGGAGGCAAAAGTTAGGGGAGAGGGGTTCCTCTTGGATGCTTTGGACGAACGAGGATTTTCCTAAAGTGGGGTCTTCGGCATCCCCTTTGGAGTGTTGGAATTCTCATTGCACTTCATCTAGGTGTTAGTTCACCTACCATAGTTGAGCCCCGAGCAAATCTTCCATCAAGTCGATGGACTAGGTTTCCAACTCGGGTAAGGTCAACTCATGGCATGAGACCACATTGAATTCCACCATATGGGATAGTGGTGCTCCGGGTGATGTGTCAATCGGTTAGGGATAGTTCAGGTGAATCGGTAGGGGATCTACCTAGGAGGCTTCGAGTGGCATTGGGGCAAGCGAGGGTTGGATCGATAGGTGCAATGTTGGGGGTGGGGCCCTTGTTGAGCCAAATGGGGTAGGAGGGGGGCAATGGATTGCATCATCCTAGCCAACATTTGTACCTGATGTATAAGGTTTAGAAAGGCCTCGACAAGGATAAGTGCCTCGCGTTTAGCCCCGGAGGAGAGAGCCTGAGATCATTGAACAAGCGCTAATAACGTCTCAAGGTTTGCACCGAAGTGGACATGTCTACTTGTGGGAAGGAAAACAGCTATCCTCCTTGCCCAAAAGGTACTATGTGCAGGCAGCAGCACTTCCTTGTTGGAGTGCTCATTAAGGAGTTTTTAAGCAGACATTCTTGCAACATTCATGCCTCCTTCTGGCGTCAAAATGTTGTTCCATTGATGTTGATGATCAAGGAGTCACCATGATTTGATTCTAACCCGAAGGTGCAAGCTCATCCTAATGGCTCACGTGGTGAATATGAGAGGTGGTTGGAATCAGGAAAGATCTGAATGAAGCAATCTTGAGGTGCTAGTCCAAGGTGGATTTCGCATCGGACTGAGATGATCTGGGCTTCCTTGGGGTTCTAGGGATGAGTTGAGGTGTGCCTTGGCATTATTAGGGATCCTGCATAAGCGGTCAGCATTGGGGGAGTTTCTAACCCGATTTAAGTTAGCTTTGAATAGAGTGGGTACAGTAGGGTTTTTTCATTTGTCCCCTCCTAAAGCCTTGAGGACTAGCTTTTATACCTAAGCAGCCAGTGAAGGGAGGTCGATGACTGATTAAAGCAGGCTCGTATGTCCTTCAAGGAATCATTTACGTAGATGATTGATTGGTACGATTCCCTATGGTACGTTGTCAATGAAGGACGACTACGAAGGCATCGCTTGTCAGCACTGGCACTTGCCCAAGATAAGTAGACGATGGTCGCCTACACCAGGTGACCAAAAAAGGGGGGAAACCAGTTTTGCCATCGGAGTTAATGCCCTGACGGTCAGCTTGTACCACCTTTCTCAAAACTATAATTGACCTAGGGCAGAAGGTTGCCACCTTATCGGTCACCACTGGGAAAGGAAGATGTGTGGGTTCTTCTGCCCACGTCATCATCTAAGTGGCAATGAGTTTATTGTTGGGTGAGTCAATGGGCCAGTACTGATCTCAGCGTACTCCCTATCACTAGGTGCTCGCCCAAGCCGAACGAAGCTCTCTCTCTCTCTCTCTCTCTCTCTCTCTCTCATATATATATATATATATATATATATATATATATATATAATAGAGAGAGAGTGGGGAAGGGGGCAGGCCAAGGATAGTAAGAGGAAAGGAGAGGGGCAAGCTACCGAGAGAAGAAGAAGATGGAGGACGAGGTTCGAGGAAGTTTAATGAGAGGAAGACACTGACGATAGCATAGGACGACAAGGAGAAAGAGAAGTTATCGCAAGAAGAAGACCATATCATAGGGCCACTGTATGCAAGGAAGCCATGCATTAATCGCTAGAGAGCTCTTATGTATGAGGAAGCCACTCATTGATCATCAGAGAGTTGCCTTTGCCATGAGAGAAAATTGTTTGCTATTGTAGAGAAACAAATCTACAAACAACAACTTAGGGTGGAGGAGACTCATAGTCCAATGACATAGGAAGAGGCTTGTGGTTCGTGGTGTACGGTAGAGGAGGAGTATGACAACTAAATGCCAAGGAGGCTCATGAAAGGGTTTTACTATATTCCTTTTAATGATTCAGGCATGGGAGTGTTTGAGCCAACTATTCCAAAAGAATCGAACCCAAGCTCCATTTTCTCAGTCACGTGCCTGAGCTGTTGAGTGTCTGGGTCTGTTAAGTGTGTGGGTTTAGGCACATGCTTGATTGGTGTCTCCTTCAAATATCTCACCCTAGTATGTTACGAGACACTCAAAGCTCATCTCTTCTAAGCAATCATTTATATATTTTTAAAAATATTAATCTAAAATCTATCTGAGTTATATAGATAGAAATCAATACATATAAAAAAGAGAAGAACAAAAGAGCTACTAAAAAGTTTAAGAAGATGGGAGAGACATGAGTTCGGCGGTCGTAGAATCTCTTTGCATCCGGTACCAACTTTGCTCCCCTAGCAATCATTGCGGAAATTAAGTAGCCCCTAATCATGTAGGCTTTTGATGAGCATGCATTAATTGCGGTGGGGAATGGCACCCGAAAGTGGTGGGTGGTAGGTTGCAATAGATGCATCCCAACTGTGATTTTGAAGTCTTTTAACGTTGACGAGCCTCCATCTCCCTTTTCCAATATCTTATTGACAATCTTCTTGCCCGAGATTGTGATGATTGGATGTTCATATCAGTTTGACTTTGGATTTGTGTGCATAGAAAATTTGACGTGAATGGATGAAGGTTTCGCGTGTTCAATAAATGATCGATCTATGTAAAGATCGATGTCAATTAGAATTTTGATGTGATCTATTAGAATTTAGATCTGATCTATTGATGCTTTAATTAAATCCGAGATTAAAACTGAAAGTTCTAAGCAATCTTTCACGATTTGTATTGTATTCTTTTTCTAACTTTTTTTTTAAGACAATGAAAAGTATGTTGATCACCAATTGCTTCACGTCAATTATGCATGGTGACTAAATGGTGAAACAAAATTGTAGCAAAGATGAAAGAAATTAGTAACAGGTCATGGGATTTCGCATTCTGTGAAGAATGTCCTCAATCATTAGTGCCCTAACATATCATTAACAATGACCCATTCAACAAGCTAAATGCTTGTACTGTAAACACGCATCATGATCAATCTTAAACTAAGATATCTAATATTAGGGTAGCCGACAGGCATCGGATTCACCCCTTAAATGAGGTGGCCATCACGATGCTTATTTAGCTTTCCCCAAAAGAAAGGAAATAAAGACCACAACTAACATTATATATTCCTTTATCTCTCATTTACACAGATCTCTCTCTCTCTCTCTCTCTCCCCCCCCCCCCCGTCGCTTTCCTTGTTTACCTTCTTATCTAAGCTTTTGATAGTGAAAAGGCAGTGGAATTACACTCGGTGTATAGAGGTGCCACACCATGATCTTGGAACAGTCGGCTGGAATACCCTTCAGCTTGCTGTCATCTTCTAAGATGACTTCATGCACAAACTTGATGGAATCCTGAAATTATCATCACCATGTAGATGTCAGTGTACAAACTCAAGTGGTAGTGGCCGTGAGAACTCGATTGACCAACCACCAGCTATATGACAAAATCATGTTGCTAGTCCTAATCAAAGGTTTACTGTGCTTGACATCGATTCCTGATCAAGGGGCGAGGACTTGGCAGAAGTTTTCTGGGGGCTAATAATTGAGGAAGGCTGCTGCTGTCAACTAGCTGGTTGAAAACCTCTGGGAATGTTTGAACTTTGTTGTGGTACAATCTACCGGAGACAGCTAGAAAGAATCTCATGTGTCTCGGCTATGTGCCAAAATTGGTCAACGAAAACAGTAAGAGGAAAACGAAAGAGATCAATGTGATGCATATAGTCACCGACATGGATCAACCAATATAACAACGTAGGAAAGAATTTATGTAGACATACAGTTGTACTTCACGATGGATCAACCAATCGGAGAACAGATCGGCCTTTAACTAGCAGAAGTGAGAGTGAGCTTTGGTAGGATAACATCAGAGTTTGAGTCCCAGAAACAGGGTTGTATAGCATTGACGATCTCGCATCAGCAAACCTCTCATACAAATTGAAATCTAAACTCATACACAATCCAAATGAACTTCGCATTTGAAGAAGACCATTTTGAATTGATAGGCAATCCATGGCAGAAATGAAAAAGAGATAAAACATGTGATTTTTTGTAATGTAATCAATCAGAAAATGCTAGAGACTAACCTGTGATGTGTCAGGCAATGAGGTAGGGCGGCCCCATCTCTCGGGATCCCACAGTATAGAGCTATTGAATGCAAAACCAGAAACATTAATCTTGGGAGGTTTAGGGTTCAATTCTGTGCTAGTCACCGACAACCTCTTGTCATTGCTCAAGTCCTTCAAGACCCATCCTTGGACCTTTGTCGAATGACAAATAGGACCATCCAGCATCACTCTCTTCCTGTTTTCTGACACCATTACTACTGGCCATGTCCCAAAAACCCTGAAAAGAATGGCTTAGGAAGCATTAGAAACTGACCAAAATTGTTGGTTAAGAGGGGGAGGACGTAAAAGCAATTATGTCACTACGAACCAGTGTAATGATCTGAAACCTTAATGTCAAAGGAACAATAGAAGAAAAAGGTGGAACACTGAAACCGAAATCTTGGTGTACTTGTCCTTCTGGAACCAATTCCACAGAGGAATTCAATTAAATTTCTTTAAGACAAATCAGTAGGATTACATATCTTAACCCAATGGCAGGTATATAGTTTATCAGACAATTTAGAAATCAAAGGAATTGTATAGTTTCATTAGATAAAAGCAGCACGTTGAAGTAACAAAATAGGAAGGGCTGGTCGAAATTTGGTTCAAAACCATGTAAGGAAAAGGTTTAGATTAAATTAAAGTTGATTTGCATTTATAATGTCCGGTACACAGAATGTAGGAGTCAATCTTTGCAACCTAAATTTCACTTTTCTTGTTTTCTTTTGTTATTCGATCACAAAATGCTTCTCTAATGTCAGGCGTCAGATGTAATCAACAATTCCCCATTATTTCTCCATTGTTATCAGATAATTGCAGAAAACCATAGACCGAATATTAGGAAAAATAGTGTCGGAAGAAACAGTTAAAAACAAAAGATTTATGCAGTACAATGAGGCATAGGAATTGGAGGAAAAGGGTCAATGAATTGAAACCAAAATAATATTGCATAGGAATCTCTACAGAAAGATATCTTTTATGACGGCTTTCCTTCCTTCGACAACAACTAACAATTCTATCTAAAAAAAAGGGTCATATTTCAGATGCTGAGCAAAGAACAGGCAAAAGCAAATTGATGGTTGATGAATCAGGAAAGCTGCTTTTTCTTTGGGTAATGTTGGTGCACTAGATGCAGATTTACGAAAAAGACAGATGAAGAATATGGATCGATCACATGAATGGAAGCCTTTTTCATGACAAAACAAAGAGAAGAAAATTTGTGAGAAGAACATCATCAAGCATATGCTCAACTTCCCTTATCTTTCTCCCCTCAAACCCTCATGATACTGCACATATCAGGAGCAAAATTATGATGGAAACAAGCACGAATTGCAATAAAATGATGAGTATGTCGCACTCCTTTGGAAGAGATTCGAGCTTAACTGACAAAGATTATAACTTTTCTTTCGATGAATCAGATACTACTTTCCCTTCCAAAGAATTGAGTTAGATTCCACTGAGATTTAAACTATTTGCTCATGAAAGAGAGGAGGAGAAGGGAAGAAAGGTCATACTCGATCTCTCTAATCTCGTCGAAGAAGCGGAGATCATAGACGTTGGACGCGCCGGCGAAGTGTACGATCCCAGTGAGACGGTGGTACTCGACGTGGCTGAGGGCAACGTTCCGTTGGTGGTTGGCCTCCACCCCCGGGTCGGTGAAATTCTCCTTGTAGGTCAGGTGCCTGTACATGACTCCGGTCGTCCGCAGCATCGGGGCGGTGGCGGCGGCGTCCGCGTGTGCCTGGACGACGATCCAAACCAGCGGCGGCGGAACCAGGCGCAGCGTGTGCGCCAACCGCTGCAGGGACGCGCCCAAGATCTGGTCGCTGGACCGGGTCGTCGTGACGATGATCAGCAGTCGCCGGGACGGCGGCTGCGGCCCGCGCGCACCCGACGCCTCCGCGTCCGGCGGTGGATCGTCGCGTCCGGCGGCGGCCGGGACCGACCCCGGGATCTCGACCAGGGTCCTGTTGACGGACGCGCCGGGCTCGACGACCCGCTCCACGGCCTCGACGGGGGCGGCGGGGAGGATGCCGATGCTCCTGACGGGCCGGCGCTCGAAAAGGGTAGCGGTGCTGGGCGGCGTGAAGCCGGTGAAAAAGCCCACCACGAAGCACATGGCGAAGTGCACGAGCGCCTTCTTCCACAGCTGACTACTCCTCTTCGACCGGTCTATCGACCCCATCTCACCCGCCCGCCACGACAACTAGTGAACGTAATCGAACGAAGGCGGAGAGAAGAACTACATGATAGAACACTAAGGGAATAAGAACAAGAAAGATAGAGACACACCAGAGAAGGCAGAAAGGGGAAGGAAGAAGAAACAAGGAAGCAGATAGCAGATAGCAGAGGAGAACAGAGAGCGAGAGAGGGAAATGGAAGTGTGGAGAAAGGAGGGGTTAGGGCTAAATTAATCATGAATCGAGAATTATACACCACAGTGGGGGCAATTTGTGTGTATGTGAGATGCAGGACTTGGCATTGCATTCATTTGAAACCAACTACTTTCTGTGCTAATAAACAGTCTTAATGTTCCAAGAGGAATTTAAAAAATAAAATAAATAAGATTATACATTTACATTTAAACTAAAATCTGCTGAAAATGATTTAAAAATCATAGAAAAGAAATAAAAGTGGACGAAAGAATTTTTTTAAATAACCCTTAAATTTTAGTTATAATTAAAATTCTAAAAACTCACAGGTAGATATTTTAGAACCATGAGAGAAATAGTTTGTCACATGGTGATAGATTATTTATTTGTCATGATGGAAGTCTGGTTCAAAATCTTTTTGCTTAATCATATTGTATAAAAAAAAAAATCCTTGGTAATTTGTCATTTGATTTGAATACTTTGATTATGCCCAAAGGCTAATCAGACATTATCTTATAGACCATATCGTATGGCAGTTTCACATCTGTCTCCCTCAAGCTAATAGCTGCGAATAGGTTTGGCAATAATCAAATCTAAGTCGCAGTTGATCTATCCACTTTTAGATGCACACCCAATTGTTTTCAAGCTAACAGTATTAGCTTGGGATTTATATTAAAATTAAACGTTCAGAAAAAACTATTCAAATTTTTAATATATTTTTAAAAAATTTAAAATTACTATTTTTAATTTAATCTTTTAAATAAATTAATTAGATAGAATTATAAAGATAAGGATCTTTTGGTTTAAAGTGTTATTTCACACCTGTAAATATATGATATCTAGATCAACCTAAGTGTTTAGTTGTACGAGGCTCACGCCAAAAGTAGTTCAAGATTTGTAAAATATATATATATTTTTTGAAAGGTTCAATATAGTCTTTTTTCTGTTTTAATTTTTTCTTTTATACGATTTGATCTCAGGTTAATAGTAACTTATTACTGTTATATTTGAGAAAGGTGTACATTTGCATGTGATCTCGAAGATTTTAAAAATAAATATATATATATATATAATAATAATAAATATAAACATACCAAAAAATATATTTTTTGATACTTACAAAAAAAATTAGATTATTCATCCTATAAAACAAGTATAATATATATTTTAAATTAATCTCATATCAAACACAAATCTTATTGTATGCGATCAATTTGATATTTATATTAACCCAAATCAAACACAAGTCTTTTAGTATATTTTCTCATATAAATCAAAAAATAATTTTCTTCTCTTTTCTAATCTTCTTGAAGAAAACAAAAAAAAATCTTATAGAATAATAAATAGAAAAATCAAAAGGATATTTATCATCTCAAGAGATAAACCCAAAAAAAATTCATCTCTCACATACTTGAAAAAGAAATTTACATCTCATTTCTTAGAATTTTTTAGAATCTACAAGAGATAAACCCAAAAAATAATTAAAATATTTTCTCATATTTTTTAAGGTTAAGGTCTATTTTAACCCTTATGATTTTGATCATGGATCTTTAAGTCCTTATGGTTTACTTGTATGTAAAATAACTTTTATACTTTAAAAAATATAACATATAAGCTCCTCCCATTAACTTTGTGTTAACAAACATTAGAGTATGCTTATATGATATATTGACTCGTAATAAACTATTAATATAATAATACATATAATTAAGTTTAAAAAAGATCAATTTTAGCTCTTGTGATTTTAATCATGAACCACTTAAGCTCTTATGGTTTACTTGTGTCTAAAACCCTTATATTTTAAAAAATATAGTATATAAGCCTCTATTGTCAATTAACAGAAATTAGAGTCTGCTTATACGGCATACTGACTCATAATAAATCATTAATATAATAATATATATATTTTAAATTAAAAAATTAAAACCACCATCAATGACAAGAGGAGGCATCATCGTGGAAGTGATCACCAATAGCATCACCCAATCGTTGCTATCTAGCAGGGCATCATACGCACATAGCCTCTCCCGTGTTGATGATGAGCTCAAGAGCTTCTAGTCCTTCCTCATGTGAATGTGTGTTGACCAATCCGATGCTAGGTACGTAATAGTCTCTTGGTCGCTCTTCCTCCTGTGCATCTTTGTCCTCATCGCCTCCCACTTCGTCCTCTCCTGCACCCCCACTCGCCGCACCTATGACACGGTGGTCCAGCTCTCTTTCACCTCTACCTTCGACCTCTCTTACTTCTGTCTCTATCTTTGTCCATCGCTACTGTTGAATCTCATATTTTGATGATGAAATCGATTGATGAGTATTTAAATCTAACATGTGTGTTAGAGGAAGAATTACAAGTCTAACTATGATAGGAGCAATGGAGTTCCAACTAGTTGATGGGCTAAGATCAAGTTTGGGCGTCGGGCCGGGTTCGAACGATGCAGTGGGACCTTGCCGGGAGTTCGCTATGAGATTTGCCGAACAGATCGGGAAGCTCGCTGGGAACATGCTAGGAGATCGCCAGAAGACTTGCCACAAGAATTTCGAAAGCTACCGGATTGGCGGGACTTAGGTCTTAGTAACGTTTGAAGGAAAGAACTTATCGTGAAAATTTTGATTTCAAAGAGTTGAGTTAAATCGAAAACGTCAATACAAAAATATGTAAGCAAAGAAACACTCATAATTTTTATAGTGGTTCGACACCAACGGCCTACGTCCACTCCCGAGTCCTCCTCCTTGAGGCACACCGACATCCACTGTCGATCTTCTATGGGTGAAGACCAAACCCTTACACTTTGCTTACAAGGGAGATAATATTACAATCTTTGATTACTCTCTTACCCATTTTTTTTTTCTTACAATTCTCACACAATATTTTCTCAGAATATAATCCCCAAAATTTGTTGCGTAGAATATAAGAAAACTTGGGGTATTTATAGGCCCCAAGTGGCTTCAGATTTTTAGAGTCAAAAATCAAACATACCCAGAAAAATAAGGTACTAGCGGTTTACCCACAGACCTGTGCGGCTCAACCGCCCAAACAACAAGGTACGAGCGATTTACCCGTCGGCCCTAGGCGGGTCAACCACCGAAAGTACCCAGATTCCTCGGTACAGGTGGTTCAACTGCCCAATCTAAGCAAGTCAGCCGCCTGAAAGCCTGGGTAGCGGTGGTACACCCGCCGCTCACTGACGGTTTACCCGTCGAATTTTTCACAGAAGTGGTTCCCTCCACTTTTCAAATTTCGGCTTGAACCATCAGTTGACCATTCCTTTGGTCAACTAATTGAGCTCAACCAAACCCTATAGTAGACTTAGTTGCCTCATTGAGTTGATTTGGATTCCTTCCAAATCTAACTCAATTTGGACTCAAACCCTAACTATGACTCAATGATTACAACACTTAATGATCATTCAAGCTAAATCAAGACCTAACTCCCACCAATCCGGTAGCCTCCGATATCCAACTAGCCTATGTTTTCATTGGATGAGACCCAACATTGATGGATCGCTGCTTGAGGCCCAATCAGAGGTTAATTGAGATTATTGGATAAAGATCTAATAATCCAAAATTAGTGGGTAATTGGATGGAGCTCCAATATCACTAAGACATGATCTACTAGGTTTCTTGGTGGCTCTCTATAAATAGGAGGCCAGGGCGACACATTAGTGATAGGCTGCACCTTTGGTTGCCCCCTTCTATTCTCTTCCCTCCCTCATCTTCTCAGTCGACCAACCCTTCCCTGCTACAAGAGGGCAACGAAGAGGATAACAAATCTTCTTCCACGACGAAAAGGTGTGCAAGAGTTGCGAGTTTTGAACTACAATTGGAGGAGCATCGCTGCAACGATTTATCGTGTGAATATCGCTAAAGAGAAGAACGTTTAACCTCCTTCATCGTCTTCATATGGATATGGATTTTCAATGATATACGATATCCCTAGGTAATCAATCTCTCACGTATCACAGTTTTTTATTTTACAAATTTTTCATGCACCGCTCTTTGTACAACGATTTAATATACATGAAAAATCATCTTTATTTTGTTTTTTAATTACACATGTGATGCTCCCGTTAGGTTTCCCAACAAATATATCAGTGATTTATGTTTAATCATTTGGCTCAATCATAGACTAAGACTTGATAGATCATATTAAGAAAACCAGAACTAAATGCTCCACAAAAGTTGCATCCTCCTAAGTAGTCTCAAAGTACCATCAAGAAAGCTAAAGAATGCAATGTAAAACAAACTAAACTTGAGGCCTTTTCATAACACCCATCTTTGTGCAGTACCACATTCCTCAGCATAATTTGATAGCAGAACACCATGCCATAATCATTCCAGAAATAGTCACTTCTGGCTCTTCTTCCACAGGCCACCAATCTTCCTTAGCACATTACTCTTCTTCTTCTTGGGTGATTCTTCATTCAGGTCGTCAGAAATTGGTGAGCTCATCAACTTCCCGGCAATCGAATTATAGTCAGAATCTAGTGAACCAGTCCTTTCCATGTTTCCTCCATTTTTACTGGAACTAAGAATACTTGCCGCTGCTTCAGCTGCCTTCCTCCACTGGTCGCACTGTATCCTCAACCTCTTCAGCTCAGATTCCATCTGCGAATTCACTGCTTGAGCTGCATCAAGTTGCTCAGCCACTCTCGTGGCCCTCCTGCTGTTCTTATCAGATTCTTCGGTGACATATCCCAGCCTTATAAGTGCGTCCTGCTCTGCTGCCTTTGCCAACTCCAGCTCGGCCATTGTTGCTTCAGAACTTTTACGATTCTCCACTTCCCTCTTTGACATTTCAGATTTCAGCATCTCATTCTCCTCCAAAATGTTCTGCAGTTCAGTCTCCTTGTCCATGAGGTTAGCCTTCAGCTCTGCAATATCATTAATAGATTTCATAAACTTTGACTCCAATTCAGATAGCAATTGTGCTTCGCGAACTTCTCCATCATCCGCACTCGGTTCTTTGTTATCTGCTATCTGCTGATGCTCTGCTTCCTTATCAGCTAGTTTTGCCTTAAGTTCAGCAATCTCTGCTTTTGCATTGCTCAATGCAAGTTCGAGTTCAGTTTCTTTGACTCCACAATCACTCTTCACATGATCCATTAACTCATATGCAGACAGGACCAGCATTGTGCTTTGGATTTGGTCTGCCCGATACTTGATTTCAGCAGCTTCAAGTGCAGATCTTAGTTGTTCTACTTCTGTTTCCAATGGTTTGCCTGCTGTTTTCTCTGAAGAATCACCAGAGTGAACTTCCTTGTACTTATCAGTGATCAAATTCTTCACTTCTTCCAGTGAATCAACTTTAGTCCTAGATTCTTCTAACTCAGAGGCCTCAACACTGAACGATTCCTCGAGTGTTGATCCTTCAAAACATAGATTCTCAACAGTGGTCTTAGACATCTCTACTTGCCTGCAAGTCTCATCAACCAGTGCACGTGCCTCGGCCTCCAACTTCTTGCTATCTCTAAGCTGAACCTTCAGGTTTTCAACAGTAGCAAGTGTCTCTGTCATTTCTTGCTTCAAAACCTGAAGCTCAGCACTTGCTGTCTCAGACTGTTTTAGATAGGCAGCTTCGGATTTGAGAACCACTTCAAGCTGCACTTTCAGCCTCTGTATCTCATTCATGGCAGAGCCCAAAGCTGCTGTGTCAACAGTCTGCTGTTTTTGGATTGCTTCCAACTCCGACTGCCATGCATGATCACGCTCCTGAGAAATTTTTCGGAGTTCCTGCAGGCGAGCTTCTTCTGCAGCTGAAAACTCGATAAGTTGGTGTTGAGAATCATCTAGCTTTGCTGACATGTCCTCAAGCTGCTTCTTGGCCTCTTCTGCTTCCTGCTGCACTTGTTTCTTACATGTTTCGGATGAACTAAGTTGTTCTCTTGTCTTCTTCACATCCTCTTTGAGCTGACAGATCTGAGTTTCCAATTCAGACAACCTGGTAGGATGCTTCTTCTGGAACTCATAAGATAAAGAGTTGAATTACTTGTAAGAACAAAGAGAAACTAAAGAAAATAATAGCAACAAGATCACCTCTTTCAGATGAACAGATTTGACATACATGATGTACCTTTCAATTTGGACAATGAATGAATCTTGGTCTTGTTCCAGGTATGGATGAAGGGATAACAAATATCACAAAGGTAACCAAATCACAAATCTTAAGTTTCATCTTCTATTAGTAAGATTGCAAAAGATCTATTAGAATGATCTAATTGCTGTAACCTCCAGTGCAGAGTGGCAACCTCCTGAATGCAGCAAATCAAATGTGCCTTTTGTAAATGTAATACATTAATTACATCAAGAAGAAGACAAATTGGGCACAAACATTAATATGAATGTTCCCAACAAGTTGCAGTAGTCAGTGCCAAGGTTTTACTTACCGATCCATACCGATGTATCGATATTTTGTCGGTACCAGTATGGTACTAGTATCGGGCAGTATGCACAATGCATACCGCCCGGTATATTAAAATATTATAAAATATTATATTTATATAATATAATATTAAAATATAATATTTATATAATATAATATTAAAATATATTTAAAAAAGGATAGAGAAGGGGCGACGTCGCCTCGATCTTTCTCCCCGTGCGGGAGAAAAATCACCCGCAGGTGGTGACGGCTCGCGGGTGACCCGCGGGCGGCGACAGCGTGAGGGCGAGGATAGCATGAGGTATTCTTCTTCTCCTCTTCTTCTTCTTTCTTCTTTTCCTCTTCTTCTTCTTCCCTTTTTCTGAGGATAGCGTGAGGGCGAGGATAGCACGAGGATAGCACGACGGTCGATTTTGGCAATACCGCCCGGTAGCGGCGGTCCGCGTACCAATAACCTAGAAGACTGGTATGTACCGCCCGGTACGGGCGATACAGATCGGTATGAAAAACCTTGGTTCCAGTGCTAGATCTATACCATTGCAAGTTTCTGACATAATAAGCTAATCCTGTAACGAATCCAGGCCACATTGTGGGACTACACTTCATCCAAGAGTCTAAAAATGTGCCTAAGATAAATTTAGATTGAGTTGTGTCATATATATCCATTTAAAGGCCACAGAGATTAGTTTAACCTTAGATAACCACAAGTTCCAAGTGGTCAGAACAATGTCGAACACAACCATGCATAAAGACCTCTTCTTTTCCTTTCAGGCCGATATCACATATTCACAAGGGAAACCTAACAATATGACTTTAAGCTATAGATAGCTAGCCAAAATGCTGGATGGATGGTTAAGCCTCCTGGAGAAATCAGGAGATCAAGCAAACTTAATTCGATAATTGCTTCCGTTATTTAAAGAAAAGAAGATTCAAAATTTAATAAACTGGAGTGACTTCACATTGTAAAACATTCATACCTCAGTCACTGGGCTTCTAGTTGATCGGCGCATAATCACCTTGGGACTCCTCTCAGTTGAGGTCCTTGTTGACATAGCTGAAGTAGCAGAGTTACATTCATTATCACCAGACCTGGCTGTACGAGTTCGAGGGGTGACTGGAGATGTTCTTTGAGGAACTTCTGATGATCCGCTCCTGCATGAATCAAAGAAATACAAGCAAATAGCTCAAAATGATGGTATAGAGCACTAACTAAATAATTTGCTTTGTAGAAAGGGTTTTCTAATTCAGAAAAAAGCATCAAAAAGTATCAGAAGGCAAGATTTTAAAAGCAGCAACTAGCGCTTCGAATTCCACTTAAGCTAGATAAAAGAAGATCCAGAAGAGAATCAATATGGGTTTATTCCCACTTGATATTTCAAAACCAAATATACAAGTTTTGGTAATTAATTAGAGCTTGGAGAAATTCCTACTTGGAATTTGTGGGGGGGAAAATGGGACTACAAACCCATAACAAGCATAGCATAAATATATTCTGGCAAGTCCAAATCCAAAAATAGTATGGAATTTCCCATTTTTCAGAAATATCTATAGAATTAAAGGTAAATCATGGTTAATAAAGACAAACTCAATTTGAATTCCATATAAGCTAGATAAAAAGAAGATCCAGAAGAGAAACTTCTTCAAGCTCAATTTATTGCCAGTTGAAATTTCCAAACCAAACACAAGTTTTGGTAATTAATTAGAACTTAGAGAAATTCCTACTTGGAAATTGTGGGGGGAAAAAAACGGGATTTCAAACCCATAACAAGCATAGCATAAATGTATTCTGGCAAATCCAAATCCAAAATCAATAGGGAATTTCCCATTTTTTAGAAATATCTATAGAATTAAAAGTAAAGCATGGTTATTAAAGAAAGATGACAGTTCAGATAAACAAGAAAGATGACAAAGATATATATTATTATGGTGTCTGCACCACAATGTCCATATTCTGGTGCTATTATTTGGAACCATTATTATGGTCCAGACAATATTTTTGAAATAAAGACCCTAAAACATTAAATATCTCATGTCTCAAGCATACAAACCAATATTTTGGGCGCAAAAATTTGAACACCTGCAGATATAGCAAAAGACAGAAGGTCTAAGATGAACACATCATAGAACAGGACCCACCCATTAAGGTAAGCCAAAAGATTGGTTTACAAGCAGATATACACAATTTTACAGCAAGGAAGACAACCTCGGTTCATAGTCCAAATAAAGCATATTGAGTAACACATACAAAGGTCTTATCAATAACATAAATAGAGAACAAATTAGACTCTTTTTAGTTTTTCCCTCAACCATGCAATTAAAATACGTACAAAATTATCTTGCAGTCCACTGCCAAACCAGCAATCCGAACCATACAAGAACAACTGTAAGCAATTAATGCCAAAAGCTTGTGAACAAACCTTGGTTTTGGTGTCTGCATGTTATTTTCACTGAAACGGGCCTTGTCCACAAGCTAAACCTGCAGTCACAAAGGAACAGATGAACCACAGAGCGAGACCCATCTAGTGAATTTACGGCATGTAGATTAGCTTGAAGATGAACCAAATAAATGGGTCGTGTAGACCCCATAAGGATGTATGTAGTACCACAACGACAGAAAACTACAGTAGGCAGTCCGATCGATCTACAGATCTCACAATAACCATTCTTCAACGCAGTACAAAAAAAAAGTATCTCTTTCTTCCTCGCCGAGAAGACATCTCTAAAACCACTAAACGCGAACAAACGACGCATAGTAAAGATGAAGAGAGAGAGAGAGAGATTGTGCAGAGACCAAAATACCTCTCGTTCTAAAGGAGAACTGTTACGTATTAAAGGCAGCGTAGTAATTACATCGGCATTCTACAGAGCGAACCGATGGAGGATTGTGAGAGTGGTCAAAGAAGAGCAGAGATGTAGAACGGCGCAGTGAGGAGTCTCCCTCAGTATCACCGCGGGGCGAAGTCCATTAGTATTCTAAGAAATCATTTCATTGCCTAGATGCAATGGGTGGAAGCGAAAAAGACAAATTTTTAGAGGTAAAAGAAGAAAAAAATGTGAACTTTACCTACCAATTCAAACTTTTATCGCAAAGGGGAAAAAAGAGAACCTTTGGTAAGCTCTCATCTGAAGTGAATACATGACACTCATGGGAGAAGAAGCTAATAACACCACAATCAAAGTCGAGAGGAGAAACGAATGTACAGTGGAGCAGAGTTCAGAGGGAAACATGTAATAAGAGATCAAATGGGGAATCAAAGTGGAGACGTAAAAAATGCCAAGAGCTGAACAGAGAGACAAAGAAGCCGCCATTATCGTTCCAGATGGAAGCAAAATGGCGAAGATATATAAATAGGAAGGGGGGTGTTCATAGTTTCTCTAAGATGAGTTCTCATCAGTGTTCGATGGCGAGGGTAAAGACAAGAAAACAAAGAACACCAGAGATCTCAACTCACGCTCGTTTCTTCTTCTTTTTCTGCAGCCTTGTTTGCTTCGCTGCGTCTCCACCTTCGCTGTTCCTCAGGCCTTCACCAGCCCCGTCCTCTGCGTTTGCCGGAGCAAATCAGAAGACAAGCAGCATTAGTAAGGTAATACATATTGTATGGTGGGGGAGTAACGAGCTCCAGGATTTGTCATCGCTGCGGCCATGGAGATTGGCGCTGAACGAGCTACGAAGGGCGTAGGTTTTGTCGCCGCACTCCGGGGGAGGAAGGTTTAGAGTATATTGCATTGTTGCGCAGCGTCCGGGTAGCCTAGAAAGCGAAGTTGCCGAGAGATTCTTTGCCGAGCGAAGCCTTCTGTTCTCACCCTCAGTGCTCCCACCTCATACTTTGCCGTACGACCCGTTTTGTCCGCATCCACCGAAAGCGGAGTGGTGTGCTATGTGGGATCAGGTAACCGCCTCGTGGGATCACCGCCTAGTATTTTATCCGGTGTACTCGTTATGGTGTCCAATGCGTCAACTAAATTTCAAATGAATTCCTGCAGCAACGCAAGTTGTGAGAGAGCCGTTGTTCAAGTTATACTGGTTGACGCTCGTAGATACCGTTCAAATCGAACTGAACCGGAATCGAAATTGAACCAAATCAATCAACGAACGATCATTTCTAACTAAATCAGAAACAGAGTTATACGGTTTAATTTTAATTTTTAGAAATTAATATTAATATTAATATTTTTAAATTAAATAAATTAAAAAATAAATAATCTGTATAATAAAATGGTTAGCATTTTTAAGCTTAAAGCCTGATGTGGGTTTGAATATTTATAAAATAATTTATTTTTTTATATCAATTGAAATTGGTGGGATAAAATCAGAATTGTCATTCAAAAATCAAAACCGATGATTCCCGAACCGAAATCAAAATCGCATTAAACTGATTTCATTTATCACCCCTAGATATCACAAGACAAACGGAACTACCGACCAAGTCAAACGGTGTCTTTTAACTGTGGTGGCCATGTTTGATTTATGTTAAATGGACAAAGGCGAATCGCACCACCTCAGATTATTATTAATCTCTACATTATTTTTTTCTCAGTGTCCAAAACAACAGTATAACAGTCAACAAATCTCACAGATAAAACCATCCATCCCTGCAACTGAAGAAGCAGTACTTAAAAAAGACTCCAGTTTTTCGGCACCAGCATGCAGCAGCAGTAGGTTTGATCTCAAGAGATTGGGTCAATTTACATCAGGCATGTGCAGGCGATTCCCTTTCGGTAGTCATGACCATGCTGACATCCAATAGTGGAAGAATTCATTGAAAACTACCAATTCTTAGCTTTTGCAGCCGTATCGATCTCCTTAAACGCCAAGACAGATCCATTCAGGTGTGTTGCTGCTGTTTAAGGTGGAGGTGCATGTGTAAGGTGGGTGGCCACATTAGGAGAGCGAGTGGGGCCATTCAAGTGTGTTGCTACTGTTTAAGGTGGAGGTGCAAGTGGAAGGTGGGTGGCCACATTGGGAGTGGGAGTGGGGCCGCCATGGAGGATGCGTGCCACATTAAAAAGTCAACGATATCCAACTAAAGAACATTGTCAATGATGGACAAGGAGTGCAGATATATATATATATATATATATATATATATATATATATATATCCTTCACAATAGCTCTGTGACTGGACCGTACTTTTGCCTGATAAGTTACAGGTTGGACTAAGACTGTGTACTAGCGAGTAAAGATGGATCCGAGCTTTCCGCAGTAACACAAGAAAGACCCGATAAGAAGAAGAGAGTGAGTTGGGATGCACCGCAACGCAGAGAAAAGATAACGGACGGCAGAGATGACGGACGTGTTCCCCCATCGTCTCGTTCCCCTCTCTTCTGCAGCGTCCGATCTCCACCTGAACAATGAATTCAAAATAATTCGAAAGCATCCGTAACCGTCTCACCGCGCGCCAAATACGAACCGCAAAAAAGGTACTAATCGCACTCTTCTTCCTTGCTCTGCCAAAGGCCACCGCCACCTCGCCCTCTCCTTCTCCTCCTCCTCTCTCTGTCGCGATATAGGGTTTCTTTCCGGATGATGGAGGCGGAAGCCCTCGATCCGGGGAAGGATTGATTCCGCCCCTTCGCCAACATCAAGGAAACTAGGCTGTTATAAGTATCCGAATCGGTCAGCTTCATCACTAGCGACCGAGATCGGAGGCCTTTCTCGGTCCAATCCTGTACCTCTCGGTCCTTCTGCTAATCAGTTGATCTTAATGGTCGATGATGCAGGGCGCTCGATCGATGCTGTGGGCGATTTGCGACGTTAAGGTTTGTGTAGTACATTGGGCCGCTAAATCTGTACCTGCAGAAATACCGAGATCTTGTAGGTTATCTTGGGTCTCCTGGTTCATGCTCATTGCCTCTTTGATTATTCTCCGTCTGTCTATTGTGTAGATCTATTTTGTGGCAAATCGCTTTAAGATACAAAAGCAAATATGCTGAAGATACCAACGCTTTTTGACAAGAGGGAAAGATTGGTCTGCTAGGAAAGCAGAGGGATCTCATCCTGCTATCAATGGGAACTACCAGGTACTTTTTTTCTGATACGATTTGTTACTCCTGTTGAGCCTTTTCTGTTAGGTTCTCTTATACAAAGGCATGAATTAGTTCTGGAAGCTCTAATTCATAGCTTTGAATAAAATAGTTCAATAGATCAAGATCTTCCAGTGTTCTTTGACATTTTTTTTATTCCTCTTTCTTGGTTAGTGGATTATAAAATGTGATGTTTACTGTGGGTGCCTGAAGTGATGATCAAGTTGAGGCCAACAGGTGGTTGGAGATCAACGTGCATCTTAGTCCTAGTTGTCTGTGCATAGGGAACAAAACGATATTACTGATCACAGAAGAACCCACTAACTACTACTTGCCTTGCGGGTCTGTTCATTTGGCTTCACCTTTAGGTTTTCAGATCTTGCTTCTTGGATGATGTACTTCTAATATTATATACCTTTCTTTCAATTAAAATAATCATCGAGCAGTGGTCGATCAGTTTCTAAGTTTAAGTCAGTCTATCATTACACAATTGAGTCCGAATAGTATGATTGATTGAATATATATATATATATATATATATATATATATATATTTAGGACACATTGTAGCTCCACTATGACTCTTAATCAAGCTAGAAGCATTATCAACCTTGTTTGTGTTGAAACCCTTGCTTGAAGGATGGTCTTATTACCATGTATCTTCTTTTGTTCGTGGCCTATGTAGTCTAGCAGAAGGCATGATTGAATACTTCTGGTTTTGTTTTCTAATTAAAGGCCTTACCGATCCTTTGTAGAAGTGGCTATCCTTGGCCTAATTAATTAAAGTGCTTCTGCTCATATAGTGTTAAAAGTTATAAGGAAATCACAATTGATGATTGTAATCCCAACAAATAAGGGATGTCACACCTATATAAATCACATAAATCTTTTTTTTTTCTTTTCTTTTTATATAATGGTGTGTTGATTTCTCCGAATATATGATGGATAATCACTTTGGCATCAGAAATTCTCCAACTGAATTGAATGGGTATTTTTTTAATTCTTTTTATTTTTAATATGGTATAATAGTCCTTAGAGATTATTTTTATTTTATTATTTTTTTTATTCACTGTAAAACGACATATTATACAATTTCAGTTTCCTTTTTTCCGTTGGACCCGTCTGCTTCCCCATCTACAGTAAATGACGGCTTCTACAGCTGATCGTCGGCGCCGTCACCTTCCTCACCTACTTCAAATCCGTCGACTATCACCTTCCTCACCTACTTCCGTCGCTCCCAGCCGAGCGTCTGCCGTTTCCGCTCGCCCTTTGTGGGAGTAGACCCTTGTTCTCCAGCCACACTCATCGCTGGCCGCGCCCTTCGCTGTTGATCTCTTTCCTCTGTCGATCTCTCCTCCCCTCGTTCACAGCATCGTCGAACCCACAGCCTACGCGGGGGCCATCTTCCACCAGATCTGCAGATCTGCTGCTCCTCCTCCGCCCGAAGGACATCCTCAAGCGTCGCCCTTCTCTCCTTACAGCAACCTCGCATCGCCGATCGCAGTGCTCAAGTAGCAGAGGCGGTGCGCCTCACCTCTCTGCTCCTTCCCCTCCCAGCAGCGCCCTCTTGCTGCTGCCGCAACCGCTTCTACCGCAGCTGCCACCCACCGCTACCCTCAACCTGCTTATCATCGTCTCCTGCGATGCGCTCTTGCTGTGCACCAAAGTCTTGATCTCCAGGGGGCGGCCATCCACGCCAAGCGGTCGCAGCCCTTGTTTCACTGCTTCCCCTTTGCCACCAACCGCTGCTCCAAAACTCGACAGTGGTGGCGCTCCAGGAGGCGATCGAGGCCTACCTCGTCGGCCTCTTCAAGGATCATCAACGCAGATTTCTCATCTTTCAACAATGGCAGCCTTGATGCCGTTCACTGTGTGTTGCCCACCTCTGCTCCCCTATTTTCTGCGGCAATCTGCTACTCGCTTGAGATCTGCTAGAAGAGGAGATCTCTATTTCTTCTTTCTTCTGCAATCCTGCACTTGGTTGGAGCAAATCTCACCGGTCGTCCGCTCTCCTCTACTGCCGTCAACAGCGCCTCATCCCACCGTCCCCTGCGACGGTGGCTTCTTCCTCCGACGCCCATCGCCGACGCCCCTACTGCTCCTCTGTCGTTGTCCACTCACCCCTTCCTCCGCTCCTGCCATCCTTGACCGAAGAAGAGGAGCCCTCCCCTGTCAAATGACAGTGCTCTCTGTAAGAGAGATTTCATTTCTTCGCTGTCAAATGGCAGCAAATCCCACCGCACCTGGCTGCATGCCATAGTGCTGCCAAACGGCAGTTCTCTCCTCTCCTCCTCGGCCACAGTTGCGACCCTCTTCTTCAGCCTCAGCCGCGACCCTCTTCTTCAGCCTTAGCCTCAGCCACAGCCCTCTACTGCTACTTGCAATCTGCTTCCTCCGGCGACAACCTCTGTTTGCCGACGACCAAAGGCTGCAACCAGCCGTCGGACATCTTCCCGCTGCCTCCTGTGTCACTGTTCTACTGCTCAGCCGTGTCTATGGCATCCGCTGTCGCTAGCAGCCACCAGCAAGCACACTTCTTCCTCTCCTCCCCTGCCGTCACAGTCGTCGTCCCTTGTTTTCCACAACAATCTATCCGTTGTCGTTGCTCCACCCCATCTGCCACACGCCGCTCCCTCCTGCGGTCGCTCATCATCGTCTTTCGGGGGACTGATAATCCTCCTCTTCTCTGCTATTCCGTCAGCGATCGCAGCCTCTCCCGACTGTTGTTGCTTCCTCTGTCAACGCTGCTCCCTCCATCATGTAGTAGATGCTCCATTCTCACGCCGGTTGCGGCGAGTGCAGCTGTTGGCACACCCGCTGCACCATCCTCCCTTGTTTTTTGTCGCCACCCTCTCGGACATCCTCTGCTCCGAAATCAATTCTCTCCTCATCGGTGCAGGTCTCCCTCCGACAAAAGACAGGTGTCGCTTATGATGCTATCGATGGCGCTTGCTCTTTTCCTCTATCAGTGATAGCCTTAAGGTCCAACGACTCGGGCGACATCTTCACCGCCTGTGACAACCCCGGTGACATCTTCACCGCTTGTGATAACCCCGACGACATCTTCACCGCCTGTGACAACCTCGTTGTGAAACCGTAGATACGCAGGGGTCATCCATTGCATCCCCTATTAGCAGCTGACTCCTTTGATTCCACCCCAACAAGGAACTTGTTAATTATTACCTCAAACGCAAGGTCAGCGATCGACCCCTCTGCATTGACGCGATCGCTGAAGTTGATCTGTGCAAATGCGAGCTGTGGGAATTGCCCGGCCGCTTCTGCCTCCACAGCCGTGACTTGGAGTGGTATTTCCTCTGCCCCGTCGACCGCAAGAACCTGAACCGGTCCCACACCAACCACGCCACTGCTCGGGGATACTAAAAGACCACCGGCTGCCACTCCTGCATTTGCTTTGCTACGCCTGCTCTTGTCGTTGACCAGCCCTCTTCATCCCCCCCTCTCAGTCACCCGTGCACAGCCATCTTCTTCCTATGCTGCTCCATCACTGCCCTGTCGCGCTGTTGCCTTCCTTGTCGCAGTAGATGCTCACCCCTGCAATCTATGGTTGCCGCTCGTCGCTCCCTGTCATTGACCACCAGCGCAGCAGCCGCACGCCCCTGTCATCTCTATCGCTGTTGCCAACCACGTCGTTGCCTTCCTCCTCTACCGCTGCTGCAGCTGCTCCCCACGTTGCTGCCCCACCCTTCACAGCCAGCCTTCATCACCAATGCTCTTCCCCTTTCTCCCCTACCGCAATCGCTTCTAGTCGACCACCTGATCGCTATCCCTTCTTCCTCCCCCTGCCGCTGCTCTTGCCTTCATCATCATTACAATTTTCTGCAGCAATCGTCAACAAAAAAAAAAGAGAGAGAGAGAGAGAGAATAAGACGAAGGGCATCACTGTCATATCTTTCTCTCATCGCTTTCAATCGTTACTGCTGTCATCTACTTGGCCAGCAAGATCCTTCTATCCGCTGCTGTTGCTCGGCAGCACCGATGCCTTCTTCCTCGGCAGTCAGCCCCAACTCTATCAGTTCTCCACTCTGCTGTCCAACGACAGCTTATGGTCTATCTTTTCTGCTGCGCATGTCCTATGTCGAACCTCTTTTCCCTGCCATGCCTACACTCTCATTCTTAGCCAGGATTATATGGTCGTTGAAGTCAAATGTCATCAGACTTTCACCGCGGTTGACAACATAGCAGTCTCTTCTTAGCCAGGATTACATAGTTACCGAAGTCAACTAACGTCAGACCTTCATCGCGGTTGGCAACATAGCGGTCTTTTTCTTTCAGGTTCATTAGCATTGGTTCAAGATCTGCCTCCTTCATCGGAGCTTTATCTTGCGAGGGCATGATAGTTCGATATAATCGGATTTTTGAACTTGCTCCAGCATAATCGTTTGTTCCTTCTCAGCTAGGCTGACATCGCCATCAAAGTCAATTATCGTCAGATCTCCACTGCATTGACAATACAATGACTTCCTTCTCAACTAGGTTGACATCGTTGTCGAAGTCAATCGCTATCAGATCTTTACCGCGGTTGACAACATAATGACTTCCTTCATTCAAATTCATTGTCATTGGTTCAAGATCGACGTCCTTACAGGAGCTCGATCTTGTGGGGGCATGATAGAAGATATGATTTCTTCAACTGAACGAGGAAATCACGTACGTTAGTTGAGGAAAATTCTTCTATTTTCATTTATATAAATTGATGATGAATAAATGAACTCAATGGGTATTTATTTAATTCTTCATATTTATATCACTTTCACTTCTCAAAGAATTAATTTTATTGCACCTTGTATGTCTGAAACCAAAAAGAATACTTCTACAAGTCATTCTTTTCATTTTGTTAACTCATCTTTCATCGAGAAACCACATTCTTGGCACCAGACACACGATTCTTTTCCTCATTTTACTGAAGGGCTGTTCTATTTTCAGAAAATGGTTTTCCCATCAGAATTATTTTTGGCAACAAAAAAAAAAAAAAAAAAAAACTTTTCCTGTGTCCTAAGAGAATTTGCCTTCTCTTTGCATCACATTTTCCCAAAAAATAACCTGAAAAATTCTCCGAATCATTTTGTCCATTTTGTTAACTCAATCAACTCACGAAGAGACATAGGAGACAGCACCTTCTGTTTTCTCATATAACATATACAAAACTCTATTTTTTTTTTTTATAAAAGACTTTTATTTTTTTGCACTTTCTTTGTTCAAATTGTATTCTATTGGTTAGTGATAAGTCTCCTCGGGTTCTGAGTCTATATTTAAATATCTTAAAAAAAAAAACACGGCAAAAGTGTTTTTTGCATTCTAAAACACAAGAAAGCACAAGTATTAGGTCGTTTCCTTAAAGGACCTGACGAGGCATATAACTTGAACAGGTCTCTATTTTTTTTAGCGCCCTTTCACTGAACCAACAATTGAGCCACTAGACACAAAAACACGACCATTGCCGATAATGTAAACCATGCGTCCTCACATGGTTTGAACGAGCAACGCAATTAATCGCGTCACACTTTTGCACAAATGATGAAGGAATCCATCGATTCCTGTAGCTACAGGTGGAGTCAATAAAGGAACTTGGTTGAGCATGGAATGCCATGTTCTGCTACATCTGTTTGAACCGTGGTCTGTTAGATTGTCAAAAACTGTGTGGTCGACAACTAATCATGTCGGAGTTACACGGTGCATGGCTTTCATCCACCTATATTCCAAGACTTGGTTGATGGACTTTTTATGGTATTTTACTTCGTACGGTTAAAAAGGGTCCACTGCAGTTGTAGGGCATCTGCTCAGGAGTTCATATGGTCACTGGAATCAATCAGCTTGTCACGGATGTGCCAGACGCTGATGTCTGTCTCGTCTACACTAGAGTTAATAAGCTGTTTGGTGCTGGGTGTGAGCTGATGAAGGGATGGCGGTGGAATCGAAGGGGCGTGTCAACGGTGCCGCCTGCAGAGCACAAGGTGGGATGGTTGTTCCCATTCCAATCTACCCACTCGACCACTTGCAACAACATCATCAAGGCATGGGAATGCACTCCCACTGCTTCCTTCCCGACCACCAACGCTGCTTCTGGTGCCGCAATGACAACCATTCCCACCATCTCCAAGCCTACCACAGGTAACCATTATGATCTATCTCATCTCTATTACTTGTTGTTACTAACGTCTAAACTAAACCTATGCATTCTTGTCACAACACACTGTCATGTTAGCTTGATAGATTTTAACCGCTGCTTAAAAAATGTTGGACTTTTTTTTTTTTTACAAGTTCAAAATGATTTAGGAGTTAGCTTGCTTTTAGATTTAAGCAACTCATAGAAAGAAAACATGATCACACATCCTTATTTGTTCTAACATACTATTTTGTTTCCACATAGCTCTTCCCTTAGTGCAAAAGAATGGAGGTACATCATTCACATAATGGTTATGGATAGAGGTTCAACTCAGTGTCGCCTTACCACATCTCGATCATCAAGGGGAGTTTCAGTTGCCTGTAACTCTATAATTGTGTGCAAGTTTGCTAGTTATACACCCAAAGTAAATGCTGCAGGAAGCAATTGTAGGTATACCGATTAGAGTTTCTCATACATGTCCATATTGATGTATCAACCCATCAGTCGTACAATGCCGTATCATTTCATATTGATATACGTGTTGATGCCTGGAGCATACCAATGATACGGAAAAACTTGTCAAAATTAGATTCGAATTGTTAGATTATTTGTTAAACAATTTAGAACTTAAGATTCAAATGAATTGAGTAATATATTTAGTTCTAAATACCAAAAAGAACAATAGAATTCCATGGGCATTGGATTAGAGTCCTCGATCCTATATATCTATCTATTAATTTGATATGTTTGTCCGTTTTAATCTTGAAATTGATCTCATGATATAATATATTGATATATCGTATATCATTGGTATATCAATGTGATGATGATCATAGTTTAATCATCGTGAATCTTACATGTCTGATGTAATTCTTGAGGTAAGTATAATTGCAACATGTATTGGTGCGATACCATGGAGAATATTGAAACTTTTACTTTTCATCACATTAGTGGTCAAAGAAGAATGATCAATTATCGTATCGAGCTTCATGATCTGAATCATGGGTGACACGCGCAAAATATTATTCCTCGATCCATACACCACCCTTAAACAATATAAATGAGACCATTGACTCCTCGATATCATCACAATCATCAGTGGAGGCATTATTTTTCATGTTATTACTATATCTTTGGACTGAGCAGGTTATTGAATGCAATTGAGGGTACTTCCTCTGACATAGGTGTTAATCATTTTTAGTTAACCTCTCAAGCTTAATTTAACTCATAAATCATAGCTTTGTGGAGTTCAAGAGAGTTCAAATGAGAGAATGAGAGAATGAGAGAATGAGAGAAATATATAAGTGAGAAAGTGATTGAGGGAGTAGATGAGTTATGAAGAGTAAAAGGATGAGGGGATAGAATGGTTTAGAAACCCTTAGATTTGGTTCAAACTGTCTACTTGACCGTTTGAATTCAACAAATCCCCACAATTGATTGATATCGATCAAAATTAAACTAGTATCGATTTGTATAAACCAGTAACAATCAGATTTTAATTGTTTTGACTAGTATATACCCTATATCAGATGATACGAAGTTCCTTGTTATGGATTGCCTAATATAGGGTGATCCACATGTCGATCCCCTGTTCGATCAATATGTATCGCCCAATACAAATCAACAAGAGGAATCATACTTGGATATAAATTATTACTTACAAAATACTACAGCACAAGTAGTGCATCTCTTTTAAGCCCTACTAAATATAGGGCTTTATTATCTTCACACTTAGAAACTTGATGTGCTAATCAAAGTCCAAATATAATACATAATTTATAGGATATATTGGGTCATTACCTCTGGGTCATATATTGATAGTTATTTCCTACTTTCACTCTTCATGTTAATACTTAATTGATTCTGATAGCATTTATGATAGGCACATTAATTTTGTTTAAGTCTAATCCACTAACTTAACATATTTAAACTGCATTCCATTAAGCTCTACTAAACTTTCCAACTTACAAATACAACAAAAACATGAGGTACTTCAGATTACAAGACCACCTGCAGCATCTATAAATATAGTTGCTCGTGGCATATTTTCTGCAAGAGGTTCTTTGTAGGTGGTTTTTTAGGGGGGTAACCAACCAAATTTGGTCAAAGGAAGTTATAAGCACAAATAAATCTCAGAACAACAACCTACAAAGCGTCCGTCCCTGTGTTGTTCACTGATATCTGAGCAGTTTGTGTAGGTATAATGGAACAAGTCAGTGGAGGCAACCATATGGTTCAATAGAAAGCACCCTCATCCGAAGAAGGGTTCTGTCTCTCATTTGTTCCATCAGACCTATTGGATTCTTTTCAATTCGGTCTCTAAACCTGCGTTCGCGGTGATGCTCAATCTGTAACCGAGGCATTTTTAAGTTTACCAAATTATTTTATGGTAAACTCTTACGGCTTCTATTTCATGAATAGTATCTCTCTACCATATATTCTCCTCTCTTAAATACGCATAACTTTAGATGTTAGGATTTCAAATAAGAAATAAGTAAAATATAAGAATAAAGTTTAAAATCAACTTGGAAGCACGTCATCATTGTCATGAGATCATAAGATTTTTATCCTTTATGGGAATAAAACAGAAATAAATTTTGTAACGAATAAATACTGACAGATCATCATACACAGCAGAATCAAACAGAAATTACAATCAGATGAACACCAAGATTTACATGAAAAACCCCTTCAACTCGAAGGGTAAAAACCACGGGACAAGCCAGAGAAAATCCACTATCAAAATAATGAATATACAGATCTCAAGGCTTCTTGCCCAAGCTCAAAGCAACAGCCACAAGAGAATCATAGGGATACAAGGACTATAATCCTAAGCACAATATCCAAAACCTTCCCAAGAGATCACAGTAATAATCCATTGCAAACTGATCTAACCTGAGATTTGAATGATTGAAAATAATCTTTTCCTGTCCTTGTCTTCTTTCCTTTCCTAGATCTCATGTTTTCTGGCCTCTACTGTCAATCTGCAGTCTTCATTCTCTCACCCACATTTTCAACCGTCGCTGCTCTCTTAATCTCAACCCTAGCCACCTAATCTAGGTTTTAGATTAATATAAGTGAGGTTATGGGCTGCTGGCTTCACTAAAGCCTATTATGAGCTGAATCTGGGCCATCTGCCCAACAACCTCCCCCTTCAGCCCATAAGAGAGGGTGTCTCATAACTCCTCAATGTGAAGCCATGCCAATCAGCTATCGACACATCTCTTGTCTCTCTTTCGGTAAAACCTTTGTCAACATGTCTGCCCCATTATCATCTGTGTGAATTTTCTGAAGCTGTAACTGCTTCTCTTCAAGCACATTTCTGATCCAGTGATATCTGACATCTATATGCTTTGACTTGGAATGAAATATTGGGTTCTTGTATAAATGGATGACACTCTAGCTGTCACAATACACCACATAGTTTTTTTGTTTCAGCCCCAATTCTTGTAAGAATCCTTTCATCTATAACATTTCTTTGGAAACCTCTATAGCATCAATATATTCTGCCTCTGTGGTGGAGAGAGCAATACATCTTTGCAATCTGGACTGTCATGACACAGCTCCCCCTATAAAAGTAAGTATAAAACCTGATGTGGACTTTCTTGTGTTAATATCTCTTGCCATATCTGCATCTATGTAACCTGTCAACACAGGCGGTCCACATCCAAAGCTTAAACAAACTTTAGAACTTCCTCTGAGATATCTAAAAATCCACTTCACTGCTGCCTAATGCTCTTTACCTGGATTTGCAAGAAATCTGCTAGTAACACCCACTGCATATGCGATGTCCGGCCTCGTACATACCATTGCGTATATTAAACTTCCAACTACCGAAGCATAAGGAACCTTTTGCATTTTCTCCTTCTCCTCATTACTTGACGGACTCTGATCTGAGCACAACTTGAAGTGACTTGCAAGAGGAGAACCAACTGGCTTTGTATTACTCATATTGAACCTGTCAAATACCTTCTCAATGTATTTCTTCTGTGACAACCAAATCTTTCTCTTTCTTCTGTCACGAAAAATATGCATGCCCAGCATTTGATTTGCTGGCCCCATGTCCTTAATTGCAAAAGACTCACTCAGTTCCTTCTTCAACCTGCTAATCATAGACATATCTTTCCCAAGGATAAGCATATCATCAACATAAAGTAAGAGAATAATAAAATTCTCACCAAACCGTTTGATGTACACACAATGATCTGAAGCTGTTCTTTTATATTTATTTTTAATTATAAATGAATCAAACTTTTTATACCACTGTCTTGGAGCTTGTTTCAGCCTATACAAGTTCTTCAACTTGCAGACAAGATTTTCTTTACCTTTGACTTTGAAAACTTCTGGTTGCTCCATATAAATTTTCTCCTCCAAATCACTATGAAGGGAAGCTGTTTTCACATCTAACTGTTCAATCTCCAAGTATAGGTTAGCAGCAATACCAAGAGCAATACGGATAGAAGATATTTTAACAACAGGAGAAAAAATTTCTTCAAAGTCAATACCTTTCTTTTGACCAAAGCATTTCACAAATAATCTAACTTTATACTTTAGTTGAGAACAATATTCTTGAGTCTTCAACCTGAAAACCCACTTGTTCTTCAAGGCCTTACTTCCCTTTGGTAGTTGTACCAAATCATATGTGTGGTTCTTCTGCAGAGAATCCATCTCTTCCTGCATAGCAATAAACCACTTCTTTTTCTACTCACTTTCAATTGCTTCCTGGTAACTCTCTAGTTCACCTGCATCAGTAAGCATCACATACTCATCTATATATCTTTTGGAAGGTTAACGTGGTCTAGAAGATCTTCTTAACTGAGGTTCTGTGAGAACTTGCTCTCTTTCTTCTTCCTGTTCAACCTGTCTTACAGGTAGATCAACATCTGGCTCTGCACCATCTTCCAGCACATCTCCCCCTTCACCCTGATATACTGGAGGAATAACTGGGTCACAGTCTACAAATCTCTCTGCAGAAGTCTTAGCTTGTGCCTCATTTTTCAAATCCTTAATGGTTTGATCCTCAAAGAAACAACATCTCTACTTCTAAACACCTTCTGCTTTTCTGAATCCCAAAGCCTGTAACCAAACTGATCATGTGAGTAACCAAGAAAAATACACTCTTTTGTCTTACCATCCAGCTTGGACCTCTCATTGTTTGGAATATGTGCAAATGCATGACAACCAAACACTCTTAAATGCCTATAGGAGACAACTTTCCCTAACCATACATGCTCTGCAACATCACCATATAGAGCTGTACATGGTGATAAGTTGATTACATCAACTGCAGTCCTCAAAGCCTCATCCCAAAACCTTTTGGGTAGTTTGGCCTGTGAAAGCATACATCTGATCTTTTCCATGATGGTGCAGTTCATCATCTCTGCAATTGCATTATGCTGAGGCGTGCTAGGGACTGTCAACTCATGCTGGATGTCATGTGACCTACAATAATCATTAAACAATCTTGTGTACTCACCACCATTATCTGATCTTATACATTTCAATTACCTTTCTCTCTCCCTTTCAACTCTAGCATGAAACTCTTTGAAGACATTAATAACCTGATCTTTAGTCTTCAAAGCATAGGCTCAAACTTTCTTGAAAAAGTCATCTATAAAAGTAACAAAATAAAGTGCACCACTGATACTAGGAATATTAACAGATCCACCAGGAGTTTTTATCCTCAAAGGACCACACACATCTGTATAGACATGGTCCAAGGCATGCATTTTTCTAGATAAGGCAGGACTAACAAAGGAAACTCTATGTTGTTTACGAGCTAAACAATCAATACAAGGGTTCAAACGTATACCTCTGAGGTATGTCAATACCTCTCTCTTAGAAAGTTCTTGCAGCCCTTTCTCGCTCATGTGTCCTAGTGGCCTATGCCATAACTCTATGCTGAAGTCTTTCTCTGTAGCATTCAATTGCTCACCACAAGCTTTAGCTTGCAATCTATACAATGTATGACATTTATTCCCATTAGCTACAATGAGAGAACCCTTACTGAGCTTCCACTGCCCTTTGTGAAATCTGACATCAAAGTCTTCATCATCCGGCCTTCCAACTAAAATTAAATTAAGTCTTAAGTCAACCACATGCCTCACATCCTTAAGTATCAACTTGCAGCCAAGGTTGGTCTTTATATGAATATCTCTCATGCCAATGATGTTTGCTATGCCATAGTTGCCCATCTTGACAACACTAAAATTTCTAGACTTGTAAGTAGCAAAGAACTCCCTCCGTGGTATAGCATAATAAAAAGCACTTGTGTCAATTATCCACTCGAGATCCTGACACACACAAGAAAAAATATCATCGAAAGTAGACAAAATCAAATAATCACTACCTTGTACTATAGCTATGATATTCTCTTTTGACTCTGTATGCTCGACTTCTTTCCTCCTTTTCTTGTTCTTCTTAGGTTACTTGCATTGATTCTTGTAATGTCCTTTCTTATCACAATTGTAACAACAATATTTTTCCTTAATCTTGACTTGCTTCTACCCACGCGTGAACCACTTCTATCCTTTGACTTTGACCTTCCTCTGTTCTCTGAGACAAGTGCTTGTGAATCAATCTGAGAAGTTACTGAATTCTTTCTCCTTAACTCCTCATTCAACAAACTGCTTGTTACTTGACTCATGGTGACAATACTATCTGGTACTGAATTACTGAGGGAAACCACCAGTGTCTCCCAACTTTCTGGCAAAGAACTGAGAAGTAACAATGCCTGTAACTCATCATCAAGAGACATTTTCATATAGGATAACTGGTTAGTAATACTCTGCATTTCATTCAAATGCTCAGGAATAGAAGTACTCTCTTTATATTTCAAGTTCACAAGTTTTCGGATCAGAAAAGCTTTGTTGCTAGCCGTTTTTCTTTCATAAAGACCTTCTAACTTTTTCCAAAGAGAGTAAGTAGAACATTTAGTAGAAACATGATGAAAGACACTATCATCTAGCCATTGTCGAATAAAGCCAACTGTTTTTCGATCTAACCTCTTTCACTCATCATCTGTCATAGATGTGGGCTTGTCCCCTTGCAAAGGTCCATATAAATCTTTGCAATACAAGAGATCTTTCATTCTTGGTGTCCATATCATCCAATTGTTTCCGTTTAAACTAATCATGCGAGAAACATTACCGGCCTCCATGTTCAGATACAAAAGATTAAATACTACCAAACCCATACTCTGATACCAATTGATGAGAATAAAACAGGAATAAACTTTGTATACGAACAAATACCAGTAGACCGTCACACATAGCAGAATCAAACAGAAATCACAATCAGATGAACACCAAGATTTACATGGCAAACCCCTTCAACTCGAAGGGTAAAAACCATGAGACAAGCTAGAGAAAATTCATTATCAAAATAATGAATATACAGATTTCAAGGCTTCTTGCCCAAGCCCAAAGCAACAGCCATAAGAGAATCACAGGGATACAAGGACTATAATCCTAAGCACAATATCCAAAACCTTCCCAAGAGATCACAGTAAGAATTCACTGTAAACTAATCTGACCTGAGATTTAAATGATTGAGAATAGTCTTTTCCTGTCCTTGTCTTCTTCCCTTTTCTGGATCTCTTATTTTCTGGCCTCTACTGTCAATCTGCAGTCTTTTTTCTCTCACCCACGTTTTCAGCCGTCGCTGCTCTCTTAATCTCAACCCCTAGCCACCTAATTTAGGTTTTAGGTTAATATAAGTGAGGTTATGGGCTGTGAGCTTCACTAAAGCACATTATGAGCTGAATCTGGGTCATCTGTCAAACAATGCTAAGATTCAATTGAGCACGATGGTAGAGTGTTCCCTCTTACTGATTAGAATAACCAAATGACATAGTAAAAATATATTAAGATAAGTGAAGGAATTGAATTAATTTCTGAAACCTAGATTGATTACGAGTTTAGGACTCTATTTATAGAGCTTTAAAATGTCTTAAAGGTCATCATGAAGGGATATTTGATCGAGGGACATGCCATTTTATGTATAATCATCCCAAAATAACTTAAACTTTTCATTTGTAAGAATTAAATCTAACATAATTCTTAGTAACATCTTAGGGGTGGGTGTCCATTATTAACCTTACATTCACATTCATTCTCCTACTAATCGAAATATCACAAAGCCAGTTGAAAATATCATCATTTTTTCATGATCCGAATAAGCCCTATTAATCTACGAAACCTCTAATTGACTAGAGGACATCACAATTGATTAACATGTGATGTAAATCGAATTGCATCTCATTCGTTAAAAATGACACATAGCAAGTAAACCCTAAATATTGATATCACCGACTAATTCAATATGAAGACTTAAAAGAAAAATAAGAAATAATCAAATACCATCATGCACAGCAAGAACGACAGAGAGATCATGTCAAAAAGAAAAAAAACAAAACAAAAGATGAAATTATACTGAAAGATTGTTAGAACCTTTATGGATTCTAAGCTTGGAGTGATCTTTATAAGGGTTTGGCCTTCTTGGAACTCTTTAAGGGTTCCTCCCTCCTTGGTTTTTTGCTACATGGACTGAAAGATTATTGATCTATTGATAATGAAAGAGGATAGAATACAAGACTATTTATAGGGTTTATAAACCCTAACTCCTAATATGATTCCTTTTTACGACTCATGCTCCTAACAACTCCTACTCCAACTCTAAGAATCAACTCCTACTTCCAACAACTCCAACTCTAAGAAGCAACCTCCAAACTAATCCTAATCCTATTCTAACTTAGCTCTTCCTCAACCAACCCCCTCTTTAACTAAGATAAGGGGTGATTAATTAGCGTGATATGTAGTTTATTCTTCCCTCAAAATATCTTCCTACAAACTAATACTAACCGAGTCGACCCCCTCACCTCTTTAATATAGGTCGACTAGATAGGATTTACATGAATCCCCTTAAAATTTATATGTTTGCCCTCTTCAATGAAACTAAATTAGGCCCCCCTAGCTAAAGTCCTAATAGACTCACCCTCTTCAAATCAGTCTTGTCCTCAAGATTGAGCTCCATGTCTCTGGGTCGTGATCTGCAATTCCTCACAAGAGTCCCTTATGACCCTATAGTAGGAACATCTTGTTGCTGGGGTCCAGCATCAACAATAGTGATTGGACGGTAATGTGTCGCGATCTCTTTACAGATTAAATCATCATATAAAATGTAGGGAGAGCCTTGATGTATATTAGGAGTCGACCATCTTGTATGAGGGTGGCGCCGATCCCAATTCCTGATATGTCTACTCCAATTACAAACACATTGCCACGATCGAGTAATGCTAGTACTGATGTAGATGGCATCGTGACTGTGAGGATCCTGTAGATGGTGGACGTGTGGATGCCTTCCTCCTGTTCTTTTAGAATTTTGATCTTCATCCACTAATGTTTGGTGTCACATATTCCATGTCGGTATTGTCGCTGGAGGGACTCAATCTTTTTACGATCGTGGGTCGTGGATCAATGGTCATCATCAGGGAATACTTTGAGCATTATGGTCCACTCCTTGGAGAAGTCATGGAAGTAGCCCGAGATCTGGGAGTGATTCAGAAGCCATAGCTGGTTCGGTTGGATGTAACACTTCAGAAAGAGTTTATACCTAAAGAGAAAGAGGTAAAGCTTTTGGAGATAAAGTGTCTTTGCAAGGGAAGGTCATGACCGAATGATCTGTGTCTCCTACGTCTCCTAGACAATCCTTTTAGCTTCGGCCCTCTGAGGATATGGATAATAATATGCCCGAATATATGCTAGTAGTTCCTTCTGCAAGATCACCATATGAAGATTGTATAGCCTGGGAGGAAGTAGTCGGCTCGGTTCGGTGGAGGCGCCTAAAATTTTAGCAAGTTCTGCAAGCGTTGTGTCATGATCGTCATTACTTCGCTCCCATGTTTCTCACATAAGGTCACTTGTTCTCCCTTGACATTCATAAGATTATTGGTGAGGACGGTGATGGGTTGATGCTTAAAGGATTCTTCAACTTTTGCTGCTTGCGGGTTCGCATGGTCAGCTAAAGCGTGGGTTGTGTAATCTGCTGGCTACAGGTCCTCCTTCGTGTTCTCCTCTTCATGTTCCTGGACCTCTTCTTTAGATTCTTTAATAGATTTTATCATAGAAAGCTCCCCCTTTTTGCAGCAATGGTTACGGCTTCAAAGTTTGTTGTAATGCCAACAAAGGCTCTTCGCTGATCTGTCGCGTAGCTCTTCTCTCATCAATTGTTTTGGTAGCAACGAATGGCTGGGAGCAGAGGGAGGTTTATATGCTGCTAGTCTAAGAGTGGTTCTCATCCTCCAAGCATCTTGGTTCAGTCGTTCCTCTTAGACTCGAGCGAAAGAGATTGCGGCCTTCACGGTGGGGGGCTGTCGCGCTTTAACCTCTCCTTTAATTTTGCCTTGAGTCCTTCGATGAACATCCCTAACAATTGTCTGTCAGACTAATCACAAGGTAAGATAATTCCTCAAACCTGGTATGGTATTCTTGGATCATGTTGGTTTGTTGGATCTTGGCAATTTGTTTGTTGATATTCTCGTACTTGGTCGGCCCAAAGCGGTTCAGCAACGCATACTTGAATTGTATCTACGTCGGAGCCCCATAGTTGTATTCAAGCCAATTGGACCATCATATAACATCTCCTTCAAGGTGGATGATAGCGGTGTCCACCATGGAATACTTCGGTGTTCGGTGATGCTGGAAGTAACGTTCGACACACAGAATCTATCTCGTCGGGTCTCCTTCTTCCCATCGAGGGAAGTCCACCCTTATGCGTGGTTGCCTCATATCAATGACTTGTTCTTTCTTTTTGAGAGGCCTATCTGAACTTGCACTTTGTTAAAATTTTGTTAGGCTCGGAGATCGGCCAAATCCGAATTCGACGAATAAGGCGTGCAATCTGTTCTCCACGCGTGATTAAAATGCCTCCAATTTGGCATCTATTGAACCTTGAGATGTCATTGCATGTGCTTCCAGATCTGAGATGTCAATATCCTTCTCCTACTGTTGGGTCAGTGATATGAAACATTTGGGTGGATTGATGGCCGAAAGAGGTGGTGGGTCAAGGGTAGATGGTGGTGGTTTGGGGTTGAATGGTTGATGTTTTTTTATTGTTGTTGAGGCTGTGATTTAGGGCTGCCATAGGGAGGTTGCAAAGGATTTTTGTGATAGTGGTTTGAGGTTGGCAAGGAAGTTTTAGGGTTACTGTTGGGGGCAGCAATCAGTTTGGTAGGTTCGGTGGCTGCGGAAGATAATGATCGGTGGAAGGTTCGGTGGTAGCGAAAGATCGCTATTTGGGCTGTGGTTTGGGTTGTCTGTGGAGATCGAAAAAGGGCTACAATGGCTGTGTCTTAAAGCTAGAGGGGTGCTCTAAAGACGATGTGGGTGGCAACAATAATTTTGATAAGGATCAGATATGGGTGTAGCAAAAACACCGAAAGGTAGTGCTGTAGAATTCTACGTCGATAGACTGCGATAGGTTGCTATTTTGGGCTACAGTTTTGGGTGTTGTTTGGGTTATAAAAATAGGTTATAATGGTTGTGTCTTAAGGCTAAAGGGATGCCTTAAAGATGTCTTGGGTGGTGGCAGCAAGATAGTTGGATTTCGGTAGGTTAAGAAGAAGAATAAAGACAAAGGTGCAGTAGTAGATTTTTCATCAAAAAAATTCCAACAGTGAAAACGTAATTTTTTTTAGAAATTCTTAATGAAAATTCAAGTGAAACTCAAGGGAAATATACTAGTAAGGGAGAGGTAATGTTGTCAAAAATTTCATGGAAAGAAATGATAGTAAAAGTTTCGACAAAATCAAAGATTGCAAGGTGTTATTGTAGAATTTTTTCAGCGAAAGATTTCAGTAGTATAGTCAAATTTTTTTTGCAGCAGTTCATAACAAGGAATCAAGTAAAACTTAATCAGAATCTACTAGCAAGGGAAAGGTAATGTTGTTAAAAAATTTATGGAAGAAATCGACGGTAAAAGTTTTGGCAAGATTAAGGAATACGAGAAGGTACTGTGGTAGAATTTTTTCGTCGAAAGATTTTAGCAATATAGACGAGATTTTCTTCCAGCAGTTCAAAATAAGAATTCGAGTAAAACTCAAGGAGAATATGCTGGTAAGGGAAAGGTAATACTGATAAAAAATTTGCAGAAGAAAATGGCAGCAAAATGTTTGGCAAAATTGAAGATCACGGGATGGTACTGCAGCATATTTTTATGTCTAAAGTACAGTAGTTTAGATGTAAAAGATCAGCAGTTTATATTGAGAATTTTTTGATGAAATCAAAAGGGAATCCAAAGATAGGAAGTGCTAAAGTCATCATAAAAATTTCGTAGAGATTAAATTAGTAAAGACGCATCAGCAAATCAAATAGTCAAGGGTGTGCGGCTAGAATTATGCAGCATAACTTTCATCGTAAATATAGAAACTTTATGATGAAAAGTTCATGCAGTAAATATGAACGAATTTTTTTTGGATTTTTGAATAGGGATAACTAAATTGCAACAATAGTAAGGTAGGAAGCCAGAACCTGTTGCAATTCACAGGGAGATCAAATGATGATCAGCAGTTGTGGAGATGACGATGAAATTTAGTGACGATCTTTAAGCAATTGTTAGAATTGCTTTGGATGGCTATGGGGTGCTGATGGATGGCTGTGGAAGGGCAGCGAGATGCCAAGAATGCTGCTCTGATACCAAGTGTTAGAATCTTTACGGATTCTAACCTTGGGGTGATCTCTATAGGTGATTGACCTCCTTGGAACTCTATAGGGGTTCCTCCCTCCTTGGTTTTCTGCTACATGAATTGAAAGATAATTGCTTTATTGATGATGAAAGAGAGGAGAATACAATGCTATTTATAGAGCTTCTAAACCCTAACTCCTAATATAATTCCTACTTAAGACTCATACTCCTGACAACTCTACTCCAACTCTAAGAAGCAACTCCTACTTCCAACAACTCCAATTCCAACTCTAAGAAACAACCTCCAAACTAATCCTAATCTTATTCTAACTTAAACCCTCCTCAACCAACCCTTCTTTAACTAGGATAAGGGGTGATTAATTAGGGTAACATATATTTTATTCTTCTTTCAAAATATCTTTCTCCAAACTAATCATAACCTAGTCGACCTCCTCACCTCTTTAATAGGGGTCGACTAGATATGATTTACATGAATGTCTATAAAATTTATATGTTTATCTTCTTCAATGAAACTAAATTAAGATTCTTCTAACTAGAGTCCTAACAAAAATATATAATAAATAAATCATAGTTGTTGATTTGTGAAGAAAATGACTCCTCATGGTTCAAGCCAACCCTAATGGATCTAAAGAACGATAGAGCAACGAATCTTAAGGCTGGGAGTCAAAAATAATATTTTATTTAATATATACATATCTAGAGAGATAGAGACCGTCGGTTATAATAATAATTTTTAATTAATTATACACTTCTTCAATGGAAATGTGATACAAAATAGAGTGAACTTTCTTCATATCAGTAGTTAATTTGACTTTTTTTTTGGAAAATGGGAATTAAAGTAACACATACAAAATGTAGGATTATATATGTAATATCGAATCTTTTTGAGGGATAAATTTATATTATGAGAGTTAAAGTATGCTATTTCTTGAGTTTAGAACTTATTTCTCGTTAGTTAATCTCTCTTTTTTAATATATTTCTTAAATAAAGCAATGCTGGGCATATCACAGTTGAGTCTTTAAGCTTCCCTTATTAACTGCTGAAACTTCCATTCATGTCTCAATCAAACCACATCTTATTCTTGTGGAATAAGATCATATGTTTCAGGATTTTTTACATATCTGTATTTTCAAAGTCGGGAAATAACATATTTATCCGTCTAAGTTTTAATATAACATATATTTCCCTTCATATATTTAAACTTTCCACATTTATATTATATGCACTATCTGATATTTAAAACTTAAATATATTTTTTTTAAAAAATATTTATTTTATCCATAAAATTTACATTCAAAAAAATTAATTTGATTATAATACATCAAACTCAGTCAAAAAAGTTGAGAATTAAAAATGTTATTCGATAATTTAATACTTAAAAGTGTTGATGTAACAGTGGTATGTTAGTTCTGCTTATCAGGTTGGAAGTTCAAAAATCTTATCTAACAAGTCTTGGAGATGTTAGTAAAAAACTTTGATTCTTGACCGTAAAGTTATTATATTGAATCTTAACCTCACTATTTATCCCTTAAAAAAATATTATTTAATATATATGCATCTGGCTATGTTTGTCTAATGAAAGTAATGTTTCAAAATAATTTCTTGAGAGGAGCCTTAGACCAAACAAAAACCCCATAAGAATCTTTTAGAGTGAGGATATTGATAAAAACATATTTTGATGTTTGATATAACACTCTCATACCTTGAGGCTTGGGAGTAGTATTTGCTCTTAAAAGAATTCTTCCTAGCAACGAACTTAAGCTTTATTACAAAAAACATTAAAAATTATGAGTGCCCCAATATAATTAATTCAAATAATTAAAATTAGATGTAATAAAAGATAAAAAATTAAATCAACAGAAATAGATAAGGATGAAAAAAAATTGTTGGGTTATGTTTGATTTCTTCCTTGTTTAAAAAATTTATATTTATCCTCTTACCTAATGCAAATATGTGTTCTTGGATCAATCCATATCCATAGTAATGCAGATTAAAAGTATTATTTATTCTTTCTATTATCTTTCTTCCTTTCTTTTTTTCTTAATTTATGTAGAAAACAACAAGTGTAATATCAATTCTAAGAAAATTAATAGGAGTATATTGATTAAAAAAGAAGAGGAGATTAGTAAATCCTAAAGTCAAAAATAAATAAATAAATAAGATGATAAGCATTGAAATAAGTGTTTCTATTAAACTTCTTTCTATCTTCAAAAGTGAAAATTATCATTTTAACCATTAAAATGAGAACTTTATTTATTTCATAATGATTATAAAATTTGATAGAAAATAATTTTGTTAAGTATGATATAATAAAGATCAAAAGGATTAAATGAATGAGAATATATAGAAATATGCATGAGCCCTTTGCATGTTGCAATAAGTAATATATGAGTCTATATTTTCTTTAATTATGTTGTTATCAATAGTCAATAGAAATCTGAAAAAATATTAAAAGGTATATTTTGAAGTATAGATAAGGTAAAAGCTTCAATGCTTCAAATTTTTTGACGTGAATTTGAAACTCTTAATTTTTTTTAATCAAAAGATTTTAAATCTATTAATTTTTTTTCTCAAAAGTCTCTTCTATTATGAACCAAATAAGATCTTATGGTGAAAATCTAAAAGATGAAACTATAGTAGAAAAGATTTTATAAAGTTTCTCTCCAAAATTTAGAAGCTAAAAATATAAATACATTATCTATTAATGAATTAATGAGCTTATTTTTAATACATGAAAAAAGTAAATAAATTTTTAGATGAAACTTTAGAACATTATCTTCGAATGAAGATAGACCAAAAAATAATATAAATTTTTTTAAAAACCCATTCGAGGAAAGAGACAAAGCTAATCAAACGAGAGTTAGAGGAACTCCAATGAAAGTAATAAAGAAATAGATCAATATTTTTATTAAAAAATCAACATATTGTAAAAAATTATTGGTACAAAGATATAAATAAAATTTAGTATATTGAAAGAAATCCAAATATTCTTATATGCTCTTACAGTTAAAAATATTATCATCTTGAAAAAGATTATTGAAACAAAAATTAAATAAATTATCATAAAAATGATAAAAAGATGATAAAATATTCTAGATTTGTTTAACTTTTGGATAATGGATATAGTAATGATAGGAAATAAAAAATTATTTTAAAAGTTTGATGATCCTATCAAATCTACAATGCGGATGGAAAATAATAGTAAGATTCAAGTGAAAGGAAAAGAAATAAATATTATAAACACCAAATCTAGTAAATAATTTATTAATGATATAATATTTATTTCTAATTCAAAATAAAATCTAATTAGTATAGAACAACCGATGAGAAAAAGGATAATATATTATTTTTGATAATAAAATATTTGATTTATAATTAAAAACTAAAAACTAATAAAAATTATGAGAATGATAATAAATAAAATATTTTCTTTATTATTTTTGAATTTCTCCTTATATGCATTTATTGCTATTGTTATTGATGAATTAAATTATGATGGAGTCAAATTATTAAATTAAAAAAAATGATAGTTGCTTTGCCTAAAATCAAGAATAAAGATATTATCTGTGAATCTTATGTTTTTAGACAACACAAAAAATTCTTTCAAACAAGTCATTCCTGGAGATATTTATGGGCTGATAAAGACTATCTGGTTGAATAAATATTTTTTGTTATTTATAAATGATTGCATAAAAATGATGTAGCTATACTTTTTGAAAGAAAAAGATAAAACCTTATCTGCATTCAAAATTTCAAAACATATATAGAAAAATAAAATAATTATTTTATCAAGACTTTAATAGAGGGGACGAGGCTAAAGATTTACTTCTAAAGATTTTTTTATTTCTTAAGAAAAAATTTACTTCTAAAGATTTTTTTATTTCTTAAAATGGAATAGCAGAAATTAGAAGAATCGAGTTGTGGTTGAGGCTACCACGTATATGCTTCAAGAAAAAACTAAGTAGAAACTATGAATACAATAGTATATTTGTTAAACTATTTTTCTATCAAAACAATACAAGAAAAAATATTATATGAAGTATGGTTGAACAAAATATTAGATCTAAGTCACTCCAACGTATTTGGTTGTATTACTTACTTTTATATTAGAAAAAAGAAACTTGATGATAAAATTATAAATGCATATTTATGGGGTATAGTAATGAGACAAAAGATTTTAGACTTTATGATCATATAACTAAGAAATTAATTATAAATCGTGATGTTATTTTTAATAAATAAAAAAGCTTGGAACTTAAAATTTCAGTATTTGTAGGAGAAGTTGATAAGACACATGGTACATTGACTATTGTTAATAATTTACTTGAATCTTTTTATATTTTAAATGATTTTAATTCAATTAATTCTAGTGATACTGAAACACGTCCAAGAAAATTTAGTAGTCTTTAATAAAAATAAGTTTAGTGATTTTATATATTTTACTTTAAATGTTACTTATTTTGAACTTGTAGCTCAAAAAGAAGAATAGATGTAAACAATAGATAATGAACCATAAGCTATTGAAAAAAATAATAAAACTTGAAAATAAGTAAACTTACGCTAAGAAAAAGAAACAATTGGACTCAGGTCGGTATATAAGTCAAAATTTAACACTAATGACTCACTATAAAAATATAAAGTATGTTTAATTGCCAAATGATATGCCCAAATTTCATATATCAACTTTTTAAAAGAAATCAATTACTAGAATTGATATAATTAGAATAATATTAGCATTGATAACTTAAAAAATGATAGATTTATCAATTTGATATTAAATCAGTTCTCTTAAATAAAAAATTCTAAGATAAAATTTATAGTAAGCAACCTAAAGTGTTTGAAATCAAATAACTAGAAGATAAAGTGTACAAATTAAATAAAATATTATATAGCTCTAGACAACCACGAAGGATATAGTACAATAGAATTAACAATCACTTTTTTCAACATAATTTTTTTTTTTAAATTAAGTGAGGTAACTTTATAAAAGACCAAAGTATAAAAATTCTTATTATCTATTTTTATATGGATAATATAATTTATACTAAAAATTCATTAGATACAAATTTTGAATTTAAGAAAAATATAATCTCAGAATTTGAAATGATTGATATGAGATTTTTATATTATTTTTTTAAAAAATAAATATTATTCAATATGTAAACAAATATTTTGTGCTAAGAAAATATATAAATATTTGTTAAAATTTTTGCATATAATGACTTGTAAGCTAGTGAATATTCCAATGAATACAAATGATAAACCTATGTTTGATGATAGAGTTCAAAAAATAGATAAAAAATATAAAAGTTTAATTAGAGAGTTACTTTATCTAACATATACAACCTGGTCGGATCTAAATTCATGAATAGCCTTAGCAAGCATCACTTTAGAGCAGCTAAAAGAGTTCTTAAATACATTAATAGAACTCTCAATTATGACATCCGTTATAAGGAGGGTAAAAGATTTAAGTTGTATTGTTATATTGATAGCAATTGGATTGGTTGTGTAGATGATAGAAAAAGTATTTTAATATTTGTGCTTAGCCTTAGCTCGAGTGTGATTTCATGGATAATAAAATTCTAATGAAAAATATATTGCACATACAAATATAACATGTCAAATAATCTAACTTTGTAGAATTCTAATAGACCTCCAAGGAAAGCAAGATGGACCAACTAAAATTAATTTGATAACAAATATATTATTATAATAATAAAGAATAATATCTTTCATAGACATACCAAACGTATCAAAGTTTGACATCACTATATTCGTGAACTGGTTGATAAAGAAAAAATTCAAATAGACTACTACAGTACTAGTTGAAATCTTTACAAAGGCTTTAGCAAAGAAAAAAAAGTTATTTAAAAAAAAACTTCATAATTATTTTGAGTAAAGAGGGTATGATAAAGTTAATTTAAATAGTTAGAACTAGATTCACTAAAAGATAAAAAATTAAATTAAGGTAAATAGATGAGGATAAATAGATGAGGATGAAGAGATTTATTGTGTTATGATTGATTTCTTCTTTGTTTAAAAAACTTATACTTTAACTAATATAAATATGTTACTCTTGGATGAGTCCAAAGTACTGGATTGAAAGTAATCTTCATTCCTTCAATCATCTTCCTCCCTTTCTCCATGAAATTCTATAAAGAAAAACTAACATATCCAACTTATCATTTTATCTTGAAATTATAAGCAATACTCAACTATAGAGAGATCTCATTACTTCCCCTATAAAATAGAGGGAAGACTCTAAAATGCATTGGTCTTGAGACAAATACAAGTCCGATATATATATATATATATATATATATATATAAAATCCACTTAACGTAGTTGATGAATAAGCTTGGAAGAATAATTATATTTATGATCCAACGACCTCCATTGATGTAACCAGCACCGTAACTAGCTTATTTTTTTTTCCTATAAATTTGTATTCGTTATATTAGACAATGTAGAAGATGCACTCACATGGATCTTAATATGAGATCTATCTGACTGTGCAACCATGTCTCAACAAGGATATCTCTAACTAGATTATTAATAGTGAAAAGGACGGTGGTACAAACAACGTTGGCATCTCCATCATGCATGCCGACCGACGGCTTTAAGAGCTGCCTACGAAGATACAGAACGTTGATTTCGATGTCTTAGCCTGCAACTGAGACCAGAGAACAATCGAGATACACAGGTAGATGGTGCATGATGTATGACGTCATGTCAATTATGCTACATGCAGAGGTAGTAGTAGTACCTCCTTCAACGGCATGGAAGCCATCATGCAATGCAGCTCTTTACGCTGCATTATTCCGTCTGGCCAAAACTCGACAGTAGGTGACAAAAGATTGCACGGTGGAGGGAAAAAGTGGTCTGTGGATGGCATGTGCTTTGTGGTTATCCGTTCGTAGAAAAAGCTACCATTGCATCCATGGGGATTCGAGGGGGTGGTGGTGCAACCCTAAGCATATCAACTTTTTTTTCTTTTGTTTTCTTTTCGTCTTGGGATAGGAATCCTATCTAGCTTGACTGTACTGGTTGGACCATATATATATATATATATATATATATATATATATATATATTCATGTTTAGTTATTATTATTATGAACCATGTCTGAATAAGATGAAGTCATACGACTCACTTGACTTTGTCATTAAGCTGATAACAAAATTGTGTTCATCTAGGCCTTAACTCTGAAAGATATTAATAATTATTATTTTTTTAATGTAGGTTCTTTCTACTGTTATAGTAGTCTCGATATCATATGGTATATATTCTTTGAAGATATCTTATGACATTTTATGATTTATCATTGTCCTTCTTAATCCTGTGTCTCTACATAACAATATCATCTCTACTTTGGAAGAGGGCTTTCTTCTATTCTCCATTGTAGGGATGAGATTCATATAAGAGAGTTTAAATGTTCTCCTGAATCCCTCCCACACGATTCAGAGAGAATAAATAAAGACTACTTCTACCTCTACTTGATCACATCTCTCACTTTCTCATTATTAGAGCTAGTTGAGTTAACATCACAATTTGATATCCTCTAACTTAAGTATCAAAAGGGTTATTAATCCACCCCTATAGTTTCATAGATAATTTATACCAACATAAGTACATAAACGAAACGGATATAGTTGAAATCTTTTGAATGATACGATACAACATAGATTACAACTTGATAGATAAAACATTGAAACATTCAAATAAGTCTTAATGACTCAATATATCCATGTGAAAGATTAACATATATTTACCGACTTTATCATCTTTCAAATCAGAATTCATCTTAAGTAAAATAATCATATCATATATAAAAAAATTAAAGTTAATTTGTAAGACCAAATGAGTTTTATTATTATTATTAATTAATTAATTAAAATAATTTGATTCATTAATCAGACTAATAGGTCTTGAAAACATATATTTTACCTTTTATAGAATAAATTGATTAGATATTCCAAAGTAATGTGATTAGCTGTGCAATGATCATGACACGCACTGTCGGTACAAAGAGATGCTCGCAAGTTGGCGTGCATGAGGTGGTCCACGCTATCGTATTATTTATTCTCTTCCCATGACAGTAGCGTTGAGGCCATGCATAGGGAATCCCACCCCTGCACGCTCTCATATGATGGCGTCGACCGCCGCAAGATTCCAAGTCACTTCACCGAAAACCTATCTCTCGTCCAGTATTCATATCATCCCATGCCTCCTCTACCTCTCTTTGCTTCACAGTGTGGAGGTGATCGATTCATCCTCACCAGAGTAAGACTGCCACAGAAGAACTTATTATCCATCCATCCTCTATTCCCCTCCCGTTATGTGCACAATACTAATCAACTCAACACTCAGGACTAGCAAACAGTGTAAAGGAAGAAACGAAACTCATGCAAGAGAAAGAAGATTGATGATAACCAGAGAAGCACTTGACCTCTGATCTTATGTATGCATGGAAGGTTCACCTGTCTACATGAGGGAGCTGTTGATGAGACTGTGCCAGTTTGAACCAACAGCAGTACCATTCCAGCTGCGGTGATCTCTGGTAGAGTCCAAAGCCATGTTGCAGTCCTCTCCCACCTGCCATCGGAGACCCACCAACATCTTGTCCTCCTCTCCATCCAAGTCCCTGCAGGAGAGCTGGCTGGTAGTGATCACAGTCGTAGCTGTTGTTGTGGTTGCGCCACCCAGTCCTCCACCAAAGGGCAAACCCACCTCTACGTCAGTCCTGCCATTGCCACCATATCCACAGTAGAGGTTGTGGAAGGAGCTCGAGTAATCGGTGGTGCCATCTAGAAACCCAGTCCTCATCATGTCAAGGAACCCTGCAGGTGGTGCTGTAGGATCATCAGGAATAGGGTTACTGAGAAGGAAGGTTTCGTGGTCATCCAGCCAACGCCGTGGGTCGCGGTGTTGTTTCTGGAGCCTTGCCAGGGCCAAGGTCAGGCCACTGGGATCATAGGCAAGGAGTGGTGGGAGGAGAGTGCCGTCTGCAGGGAGTGATGGGTTAGGGATGGTGGTGAAGGACTGGTGCTGTGGCTTCTTGGAAGAAGACTTCTTGTTCTTCCTGCAGCCACCGCCAACAGGGACGTTCCTTAGAGAGCCACCTTTGGTCCAGTACCTCCTGCAGCCCTTGCAGAAGTGCCTTGGCTGGGAGAGGCTGTAGTTGTTGTAGTAGCAGAACTTGGTGCTGGTGGACTCGCATCTGGGGCACTTGAGGGATTGCTCTGGTTGTGGCCTAACCTTCCTCTCCTGCTGCTGCTTCTGCAGATTTTGGCACCCAGTAAGAGTTCCTTCAAGTGACAGGCTAGCCATGGCCACCTGCAGGAGATCCAACCCATGAATTTTTAACGTTTACAGAGATAGAGCGGCCTAGAAATGCTCTCTCGAAAAGACCACGAATGACGAGAACCTCCACCGTGCATGATCAAAGGCATATCAGTCGGAACAATCTGCAACTTGCATTTCGAGAAGAAAAACTAAATGAATGCCATAAATATGAGAAAATTATCATTGAAGGAACACATACATGAAGTAACCTTCTCGATCAATAGGTGAATTTAGAGCAAGAAAGATCCGTCATCACAAAGGTTGATTAGGTAGGTGAAGTCTACTAACCTAATTGTTTTACTAAGATCATATACATTGCTAAAACTCAAAATCACTTCATTTCTCTTCCTTTTTGTCAACGACAGCCGCAACAACTAGAAAACTTTGCAGATTACTTCCTTCCACCTCCTGTTCGTGTGTCTCTTGAGCTATCTCCTCACTACATTTCTATTAATCACGACTCGCAAGAGAGAGCCTCTCGACGCCATTTCGAAGCAATTGCAGGAGCGAAGGAGACATCCTATCATCCCGGACTCAGAAGAAGAGCCTCAAAATGAAAGGACATGAAATTACCGACTCCCGTGACCTTTCGCCGGTTGAATAGAGTGAAGTGATCGGAGAAGAACTGGTATCACCGACAACCAACACTCCAAGCAGTAGCCGGAAGAAGGCAAGACGAAGAAAAGGGAAAGGAAGAGAATGTTCGCAGAGAAAGAAAGAGAGAAGTGTGAGCTATTGATTACCTGGTGATGTGTGTTGGAAATCTCCATAATCTCATGCAGATGTTCTTGTGCAAGGAGAGCTACCTGAGGAGTGAAGCATGTCACACACACAAGCAAAGCCTGGGAAGAAGGAACGGCATTCCAGCCCTCGGCTAAATAGCGGTGGAAGACGAAGCTGCGGATGCAAGAGAAACGGAGGGTGAGAATTAAGTGATTACTTTTCCGTAAGCGAAGTCGACACGCCGGTGCTGCACTCGCACGCAGCGGAAGCCTCCTCAGCCAATGTGCCGTGAACCACCGGCGGGCCCCTTCTCCCCAGCCTCACAAAACGCGACGGCTGTTTGCTACGTGGACCGCTCAAACTCCGGACGTGTCGGTCACATCAGCGAACCGGGGACCGGGGCGGGGAAACAAACAACGGGTGGTGGCGGTGGCTGGTGCGGCGGCTGAGCGGTTCCGCTTTCCGTGCCTCCGCCGACTCGCGCCGTCACGTGTCGTCGAATCATCCGACGGAGAAGAATGGAGCGGAGGCCGACCGTGTGATTCGTGAACTGCTTTGCGACCGCCTCCCCGTGCCTCATACGTCGCAGGCTTCCTTCCGCCTTTGCGTCGGTTGGAAGCAAGGGATCAGGGCGGACGGGTTTGGGGATTCGTCTCGTGTCTTCCAGCGGCGAGAGGCGCGTGTGATGCCCGCCCGACGCCCGTCTCGGGGAGAGCGTGACGACGTCGGCGAAGCTGACCGAAGTGTCGGCTGGCAGCGGATGTGTGGGGCCATCAGGCGTGACCACTTGGAAATGGACACAGCGCATATAGCTAGACTAGCTACATTCGCCACGGCGGGTACTTTCTGCGAAGAAGACTGGCCCGACCCAAATGAATTTAGAGCCTGACTGCGTCCGGGTTGAAATATGGGAAGGAGATTCCCGAGCTGAACTGTTTTCCTCGAAGTCATCTCGGGTCAATAATTACGGAAATGAAATGAAAAAGAAGAAACTATATATATCTCATAACCTACCAGCCATATAATTCTGCACATTCTGAATGCCTATCAAGAACAGAAGGCCTCAGATACTTGCAAACAGAGCGAGTTTCATGCTAAAAACACTGTTATCTTATTAAAAACGATGTGACCACAAGCTACAGAAAAGGGATCAATAGCATCTCACCTTTTAGTCCGTGTTGACCGGTCACATTAAATACATAATCTACCAGAACTAATGTTGGAGAAGCATCAAAATGGACCTTCTTGCAGTGCTTGGTTGAAAGAAGTTCTAATAAATAAATCCAACCATCAAAATTGGAGGGGTTTTTTTTTTTTTTTTTATCGATTCACTTTCTGGATGTTCAACTTCAGACTCGCTTCACTAACTTCAATGAGTATAAACACTATAGAGTGAGATGAGAATCTCCAAAGCAATCAAAACAATTATTAGACACTCCATATATACTGATTTCCGATTCTGAAGAATATCCTGGAAGGTGTGTATGTTGTGCTGCAAAAAGCATAACAGAAATTTCAAATTGGACAACCAAGAGAAATGTACATTTTATTAGTCTTTGGACTAAGGGAAGAAACCTCAGGAAGCAAAAAGACAACAAAAAAGAGTCAAGGTTTACCTCGACAAACTTCAACTTATAGTCAAGGCTCCCAAATCTTTGTGTCAGCTCATATTCATCCCGAAGATACTCCCATATCTGTGCATATTTAGCACTCTTCCATGCAATATCTGACCTGAAGGAAGCCAAGTGTTTTAAAGCACATAAATGATGCACCTTAGAAAGAAATATGGTCAACTTGAAAAATGAAAATTGAACATGGAAATCAATTATACGATTTGACAACTACAGTAAAAGAATTTTAAATTCACTTCATAACAAACAATGGATAATGTTGAACTATTCCAAATACGAATATATGCTCACAGCTTATGCAGCGCAAACAAGTGAAGAGACTATAGAACTCTCTCCTGCCAAAGACAATGGGTTACACGTTCCAAGCAAAGGCTTATATCTCTCAATTATAAGTTCTATTAAAACTTGCACTTTTCCTCGGTTATCTATTTAACTCAATGTCACTTGAAGCTTGGAAAAGATATAAGATCATGAGATCAACCATAATAGATATAGTCCCCAGACAAGAATCATGAGTCCATGAGCATTACAATGGTTGGAATTGCAACTATTGGTTAGACAGCTCTGATTCACTGCTGAAATTGTACTCCAAACTAATAAATCTATTTAACTGAATATATATATATATATATATATATATATATATATATATATATATATTATATATATATATATATATATATATATATAGATCTTCTAGAATTTCACATATTTTGACAAGAAAATATGCAGTAAAATTAGGTGATAAAGCTGGAAAGTTGGAAGCACTATTTAAGTGATGTTAGTTAACACATCGGACATTTGGCCTGTAAAGACAAGAGAACTGGCTACAAGATATTTGATCAAGGAAAATGTACACAAGTTTGTGTGCAAGGCATGAGTTTCATTAGCTAGGTGCTGCATTTGGCATGTACAAATTCACTCTTGTACTATCCTTCACCAATCAGTGCAGCTCAAACAGCTCATCTATGGCTTTGGATTTGTGAAACAATGATCAATGAGGTGCTAAATCCATGCAGGTCAATCAAGAAAATGGATAGAGGAGCTCATGTTCTCATTCAAATCAAATTTCTAACAAGGAATATGGATGATTTTAACCAAGATTTTACTTACCGGTCCAAACCAACATACCGACATTTTGTCGGTACCAGTACGATGCCGGTACTATGGTGGTATGCACAGTGCATACCGCCCGATATTATTAAATTGCATACTACCCGATATTATTAAATTATTATAATATAATATAATATAATATTAAAAAAATACAATAAATGGGCGATGTCGCCTCGGTCTCTCTCCCAGCGCGGGGACGTTAGTCACCCGCGGGCTGTGAGGGCGACGACGTCTCGCGGGCGACCCGCGGGCGGTGAGGGCACGTAGGCGACCAGCAGGCGGTGACGGCTCGCGGTCGACCCGCGGGCTGTCACGGACGGTAATCGCTCAACAGCAACATCTTCGCTCAGCGAACCGTTCATGGTTTTTTCTTGTTTGTACAAATGTTTGACAGCTTGTTTTGTCTTGAGTTTGTGTTTTTACCTAAGAAATGTGAGCGAAAGTAGTGTAGAAGGCTGTAGAACGATCGCTCGCTGAGCGGAGCCAAAACAGCCCCGTTTTTGGGTCTTTTTCATGTGCTGCGGTAACCACGCTGAGCGGTGCGAAATGATACCGGGAAGGGAGAAAGAGGAATGGATTTCGGAAAGAAACGAGAATACCCGAAAGTTGAGTTGTAGGAAACCAACAAACTCAGAACACAACTTGCATAAAATAATTAAAGATAGTTCACCACCAAGTTTAAAATCACAAGAGGATACAGAAAGTTCACCACCTCAAGGAAATCAAACAGAGATACAGAACTAAAATCAAAAGACTCACCACTCAAGGACGCATCCAAGAGATACAAAGTTTTAAAGACTCCAAAGAGCTTCTGCAAATACAATCGACTATCCAAAAGTTGTTTTCAACCCTAGAATATCAAAATAAGTACTAGAGCATGAAATATCCCTTCATGCATAGGGAACTATAACATTAAATGCTTCACATCTGCCAACTAACCCCTTTATGCATTCCTTGGTCATGAAGAAAGGCATCTTGAAATAGCTGTAACTTTGTCCAAGGAATATGCTCATGAGCTGTAAATTGAGTGGGCTGGGTTAAAAATTCTGAAAAATTAGACACTCCCGTGTCAATCTTCCTTGGTTTAAAAAGACTTTTTCTCAAGTCTTCATTTGTTTGATCACCATAATAAGGAATTAAATCAGCCACATTGAATGTTGATGATACCCCATATTTTTTAGGTAGATCAATCTCATAAGCATTCTCTCCAAATTTTTTAAGCACTTTGGACCATCAGCCTTTGGTTTCAACTTTCCAAATTTTCCTGATGGAAACCTCTCATTCCTTAGATGAATCCAAACCAGATCACCTGCATTAAACCTCATTTGCTTTCTATATTTGTTAGCTGCTTGCATGTACCTTTCATTTTGCTTCTCAATTGTTGCTTTAACATCGTCATGCAGCTTCTTTATCTGTTTAGCCCTCTCGTTAGCATCTCCACTAAATTGCTTATTCATAGAATGAGGGACTAAGTCCAAAGAACCAATAGGATTAGCACCATAAACAACCTCAAAAGGACTCTTACCAATGGTATGATGCATAGAACGATTGTAAGCAAACTCAATTTGTGGAAGAATGAGGTCCCATTGCTTAATGTTCTTGCCAACATAGCTTCTAAGCAAGTTTCCCAAGCTTCTATTTGTTACCTCTGTTTGCCCATCGATTTGTGGATGATGAGAGCTACTGAAATTAAAAAATGTACCCAGTTTCCTCCATAGAATCCTCCAAAAATGGCTAAGAAATTTTGAATCTTGATCAGACACCATAATTCTTGGAATGCCATGCAATCTAACAATCTCCTTGAAGTACAAATCAACAATATGAGATGCAACATTTGATTTATTGCAGGGAACAAAATGAGACATCTTTGAGAATCTGTCAAAACAACCATGATAGAATCTTTGTTCCTTTGAGTTCTCGGTAGTCCCAAGACAAAATCAAGACTCACATCCTCCCATGGAGCATTAGGCACCGGCAATGGAGTGTACAAACCTGAATTTTGTCCTCTTGTTTTTGCCAAGTGACACACTCTGAACATCTTAGGCCAATAGAAATTTGATTGAATAAGAGCTAGAGTTTTGTCCCTACCAAAATGTCCCTCCCAAAGCACCACCATGAGCTTCAGCTAAAATTACATGTCTCAAAGAACAAGATGGAACACACAAGGCATTAGCTCGAAAAAGAAATCTATCAAAGATAGTAAATTGCTGAAAAGAACCTGATTTACAATTCTGCCATATTGAGTTGAAATCCACATCATTCTGATAGAGATCTTTGAATGTCTCAAATCCAACTACTTTGACTCCCATGGCTGATAATAAATAATGTTTTCGGCTCAATGCATCGGCAACTACATTTTGAACACCAGATTTATGTTTGATTGTGAAGTTATAAGATTGCAAGAACTCCACCTAAGTTGCATGCCTCTTGTTTAGCTTCTGTTGGTGATTAATAAACTTCAATGCCTCATGATCAGAATATAAAACAAATGGCTGGGCAAGATGATATTGACTCCAATGAAATAAAGCTCGATAAATGGCATAGAACTCCTTGTCGTAGGTAGAATATTTCCTCCTTGTATCATTCAGCTTCTCACTAAAAAAGGCAATGGGCTTTGATTCTTGACTCAAAACAGCACCAATTCCCACATTGGAAGCATCACATTCAACCTCAAACACTTTGTCAAAATTGGGTAATACCAAAAATAGGAGCTTCGGTCACCTTTCTTTTTAATAGCTCAAAAGCTTTATCAGCCTCATTAGTCCATTTGAATTTATCACCTTTAAGGCATTCGGTGATTGGAGCAACAATCGAGCTGAAACCCTTGATGAATCTTCTGTAAAAGGAAGTTAAACCATGAAAACTCCTCACATCATGCAATGAAGTCGGTGTTGGCCAGTTAAGAATAGCTTCTACCTTACTTTGATCCATTATGATTCCATCTTTTGAAACAACATATCCAAGAAACACCACACTATGAGTAAAAAAGTCACACTTCTTCAGATTAGCATAAAGTTTTTGCTGCCTCAAAATAAGAAAAATCTTCTTAAGATGATTCATATGTTCTTCCTCACTTTTGCTGTACACCAATATATCATCAAAATAAACTACAACAAAAGTTCCAATGCATGCCTTAAGTATATGATTCATAAATCTTATGAAAGTACTAGGAGCATTAGATAACCCAAATGGCATAACCAACAATTCATACAAGCCTTCTCTAGTTTTAAATGTTGTTTTCCACTCATCTCCAGGTCTCATTCTTATTTGGTGATAGCTACTCCTCAAGTCAATTTTAGAGAAAATAGAAGCACCATATAATTGATCAAGTAAATCATCTAACCTTGGAATGGGAAAACGATAGTCAATAGTGATTTTGTTGATAGCACGACTGTCCATACACATTCTCCAAGAACCATCTTTCTTAGGCACCAACAAGGCTGGAACAGCACAAGGACTCATACTTTCCTGAATCAATCCCTTTTTCACTAATTCATCTACTTGCCTTTGAAGTTCTTCATGCTCCTTGGGACTCATTCTATAAGCTGCCTTGTTAGGTAGGATAGCCCTCGGAATAAGATCAATATGATGTTGGATGTCTCTTAATGGTAGAAGACCATATAGAATCTCTTCTAGTGTAACGTCTTGAAACTCCTCCAGGATTGGTTTCATGTTTGTCGGTGGCTCATTGTGATGTTCATTCTCTTCTACGACCACAAGAGCCAAAATATCACTACCCCTTTCCAATTCACCCTTACATTCACCATAGGACATAGGTGCATTGATTTCAGAAAGTTGTAATGGAGCTAAAATAATCTTCTTTTCATTCACCTTAAAAGAATAAGTATGTTTATAGCCATCATACAATACCCTCCTATCATAATGCCAAGGTCTGCCCAATAATAAATGACAAGCATCCATAGGAGCAACATCACACTATACTTCATCTTTGTAGTACTTGCCAATAGAAAATGGAACTAAACATATTTTAGTTACTTTGATGTCGTTTTCCTTTTACAGCCAACATAATTGGTAAGGACGTGGATGAGGGATTATCTCCAACTTTAGCTTCTGCACCATCTCGAAAGATACCACATTCTCAAAGCTGCCACTGTCAATGATCACCAAGCACACCTTGCCATTAGAGGTACATTTAGTATGAAACACATTCTTTCTCACCCAACTTTCATCCTCAGCCACATAAGATACTTGTAAGCTACATTGTAACATAATAGATAAACCACGATCAGCATAAGTAACCTCTTCCTCATCATCATTAGATTTTTGTTCATCATTGGCTTCATTTCCTTCTTTGTCACTATGTTCTTCAACTATGTAACAATCTTCCTATTTGGACAGTCTGAAGCAATATGACCAAAACCATGACACTTAAAGCATTTTCGACCATTAGGTGTAGAAGACTTAGGTGGTAGTTTGCTGCTGATTAATCCTTCACTCTTCTCTTGCCCTTTCGGTACTACTTTGCTTTGGGGAGTAGGCTTTTCAAACTTTCACTCGTATAGCTATCTTTCACTCCATATCGAGAACCCTTTTCAAACTTTTATTGTTTCTCCACTTTTAAAGCCAGCTTACTCACATCATTTAAAGTCCAATACGGTTGGAGTTGAACGACTTTGGCAATCTCATATTTCAGACCTCCAAGGTATCTTACAATGGTCTGTTCTTCTGGTTCCATAAGCTCTCCTTTTAACATAAGATTATCGAACTCTGCTGTGTACTCCTCCACACTAAGATTTTTTTTGCTTAAAATCATGGATTTTCAAAAAGATTTTTTGCTTATAGTTGTCAGGTAAGTATTTTCTTTTCAGCTCCCTTTTCATTTTCTCCCATGATATGATTTTACTCTTTCCCTCACATTCTCTTTGCTTCTTCAGATTTTCCCACCAAAAAGATGCATTTCTTTTGAGTTTTAGTGCAACGAGCTTTACCTTCTTTTGTTCTGGTGGTTCATGAAAATCAAAAATTCTTTCCACCGTATTAAGCCGATCAATAAAGTCGTCAACATTTATTTTCCCTTCAAACTTCGGAATATCCAACCTGGTGTTGTATTTGTTCTGCCATTCATCTCGATTTTTACGTCTTGTCTGAAATCTTTGAAACTCCCTTGGGTAAGATGGCGAATCATTATCAGAATCATACATTTGGCCAACATTTTCATGCTGATTATTTTTGTTCCGAAGTTCTTCAATAATTTCATTTTTTTCTTGTAGACTATGTAACAAACTTTGTAATTGCAACTTCAAGGATTCAACGTCATCCTCATGGCCACTACCTTCACCAACTGTATCTTTTCCATTCCGCCTTGCCATGATCTCTAGTCTTAAGCTCTGATACCAAACTGATACCGGGAAGGGAGAAAGAGGAATGAATTTCGGAAAGAAACGAGAATACCCGAAAGTTGAGTTGTAGGAAACCAACAAACTCAGAACACAACTTGCACAAAATAGTTAAAGATAGTTCACCACCAAGTTTAAAATCACAAGAGGATACAGAAAGTTCACCACCTCAAGGAAATCAAACAGGGATACAGAACTAAAATCAAAAAACTCACCACTCAAGGACGCATCCAAGAGATACAGAGTTTTAGAGACTCCAAAGAGCTTCTGCAAATACAATCAACTATCCAAAAGTTGTTTTCAACCCTAGAATATCAAAATAAGTACTAGAGCATAAAACATCCCTTCATGCATAGGGAACTATAACATTAAATGCTTCACATCTGCCAACTAACCCCTATATGCATTCCTTGGTCATGAAGAAAGGCATCTTGAAATAGCTGTAACTTTGTCCAAGGAATATGCTCATGGGATGTAAATTGAGTGGGCTGGGTTAAAAATTCTGAAAAATTAGACACTCCCGTGTCACGAAATGTCAGCCATTTCAGCACCTTGGAACCCCCCGGGTGGTACCGGGCTGGATGGGGTTTCGGGTATATGTCGAGCGTAGGCTTTCATCAACAATTGAACTTGTCTTGCGTCCGATACCTTGGGAATCGTCGTTTGTGGACTTGCGACCGTTCTTACAACCCTCCAAAGTCCTGTTTCGCTCTCTTTCGCTCTTTTCTTTGTTGCACTCAAAGTGTTCGACGAATTGCTTATATAGCTTCTCACTTTGCGAGACGTCGGGACTTGTCCGTCGCTCGTTTCTAAGCTAATCAACTTCTTCTTTGCAGGTCCTACGGGACTGCACGAGGTTGCAAGTGGGCTAACCCTTTGTGGACATATAACGCTTTGGGCGTTTCATGACTTAGGCAATCCCAGCTAAGTCCGGAACAGTGGACAAGGTTGCTCCACGACTTAGGCAATTTCAGCTAAGTCTTCGAGAGTGCCGCAGGGCTTAGGCAAATTCAGCTAAGTCCGTGACAGTGTGGTATCAGAGCCGGCAAGCAATTCAAACGAACAACGAAGAAGATTCGCAATCTCGCCATGGTGAAACATCGTGGTGAATCGAGCAAGATGGGGCAAGCTGGACCGTTGCTCCAAGCAGCCGCAGGTGGGCTGCAAGTGCAAACTCGCTCGCATTTCTCGTTCGGGTGAGGAAAAATAAGATGGGAAGATGCTTGACTGATAGGAAGGAATTAAATGGTAGTCTCTTAATGTCCCTCAGTTTGGCTCGGTGAACAAGACGAGCGTGAAGTTGGGTATTCACCACGAGTGGAGGAGGCACCATCTGAAGCGCCAACCGAAAAAAAGAGCCACAATAAGAGACTTACAACGGCGGAAACCCGCCTTGATGGTCTTGAAGTGAGCTTGGAGGAACTTTACCAAGGGCCAACGATGGCTCCTTGGGGTAGAGAGCTCGCAAGAAGAAACTGAATCTCGGATCGAGAAAGTTAAATCCCTGATCGATCAACTGACAGAGGACACCAAAGATTCCGTACGACATCTACACCAAGTTGTGGCGGCACTCACGGCTAAGGTGATGGTGTTAACAAGGACTCTTGATAAGGGAGGGAACAATACCCGCGCTGCGTCACCACAAAACTTCAGGGCACTGGAGCCGCATTGCTACGAGGGTGCTAGGGATGCCAAAGAGCTTGAAAATTTTCAGTTCGATATGGAACAATATTTTCGTGCTACAAGGCTCGATTCTGAAGAGACCAAAGTTGCTATAGCAACAATGTATCTGAATGGGGATGCAAAACTTGAAGCGAGAGTTGAGAACTCAGTTCTTGCCCTAGAACACAGAGTTTGTCGCAAGAAGGAAACTGAGACAACTCCGCCAGAGCACAACAATCCGAGACTATGTGAAACAATTTTCAGCACTGATGCTAGATATACAGGACATGTCCGAGAAAGAAAAGCTATTCAGCTTCCTCGATGGCTTGAAGCCATGGGCACAACAAGAACTACATCGAAGAAATGTCACTGACGTAGTCGAGGCAATTGCAGCCACAAAAAGGCTAACCGACTTTGTTTCTTCAGAGGATTTGAGAAAGAAGAAACAATCTTCGAGAAATCGCCCAGCTAAATACTCTCGAGCGAAGGAGTCTGGGGGTGAACAAAGAAGATGAATTTTCATAAGGGACCGAGCTCAAAAGGTAAAGTCCCAAAGTCTGGTGGATGCTTCTTGTGTGGAGGACCGCACATGGTGAGGGAGTGCCCACAAAAGCAGGCACTCAATGCTTTAACTGCATCGATACAGCCCCGTAAGTCAGACAAGGGCAAAGCTGTTGCCCTTAGTTCGAGCAGTTCTAAATCCAGTAGTGACAGTGAGGCGTCGCAAGGACCCAGGATGGGAGCAATGCGTTTGTCGAATGCATTGCGGGGTCAAGTGGGGGAGAACACAAAGATAAAGCCACCAAAGGTAGGAAGCAGCGAGTTGATGTATGTGGACATCAAGCTTAATGGTCGTACAACCCGTGCAATGGTGGACACGGGCGCGACCCACAATTTTATTGCCGATCGTGAAACTAAGCGACTTGGATTAATCGTGGAGAAGAGCACAAGTCGTATGAAGGCTGTGAACTCGGAGGCCAAGCGGATCTCCGAACGAGCAAAGGGGGTCCCCATCAAGATCGGAACATGGAGCGGGAGCACAAACTTGATAGCGGTGCCATTGGACGACTTCCAAGTGATTCTCGAAATGGAGTTTATGCACGTGGCGAAGTTGGTGCCAATGTCGTTCCTTAACTTCCTGTGCCTAATGGGAGGCGACGATCCAGTCGTGGTTCCAGTTTCTCGAGGAGGAACCAAGGACCCACAATAAATATCGGCTTTACAATTGAAGAAAGGGGTACGAAAAGGTGAATCAACCTTTGTAGTTGCTATAAAGCTAGAGACACCTGACGGGGAGGCCATTCAAGAACCTGCTATTGTGGCGAACATCCTGAAGGAGTTCTCAGATGTGATGCCAACGGAGTTACCGAGAACTCTACCGCCACGTAGAGGCGTGGATCATCGGATTGAGTTGGAACCGGGAGTTAAGCCTCCAACAAGACCACCATACCGCATGGCCCCTCCAGAGTTAGCAGAACTGAGGAAGCAATTGGATGAACTGTTAAGCGGTGGTCTCATCCGCAGTTCAAAAGCACCTTTCGGAGCTCCAGTCCTCTTTCAGAAGAAACAAGATGGGAGCCTCCGATTATGCATTGATTATCGAGCCATCAGCAAGATGACGGTGAAGAACAAGTACCCCATCCCGCTCATCGCAGACTTGCTCGATCAATTGGGCAAGACAAAGTACTTCTCCAAACTCGACCTTCGATCGGGGTATTGGCAAGTGCGCATTGTAGAAGGTGATGAGGCGAAGACTACCTGTGTGACCAGGTATGGAGCATTTGAGTTCTTAGTGATGCCTTTCGGCTTAACCAATGATCCGGCCACATTCTGCACTCTAATGAACCAACTGTTCAAGGAGTATCTGGACAAGTTTGTGGTCGTCTACTTAGACGATATCGTTGTGTATAGCCAAACACTTGAGGAGCATGTTAAGCACCTCTGAACAATTTTCAAAGTTCTCAGGGAGAACACCTTGTTCGTGAAGAGGGAAAAGTGTTACTTCGCCCAAACGGAAATTTTATTCTTGGGGCATCGAATCGGCAATGGTTCCATCTGAATGGACAAGTCTACGGTGTAAGCTGTAGCGGACTGGTGAACACCAAATAAGGTGCTAGAGTTGAGATCCTTCCTTAGGTTCGTCAACTATTATCGGCGCTTTATAGCTGGATATTCGAAGCGCGCAGCTCCATTGACGGAGTTGCTAAAGAAGGAACAGTCTTAGAGATGGTCGGACAAATGTGAGGCAGTATTTCAAGACCTAAAGATTGCTGTGTTGGAGGAACCTGTACTCAGATTACCAGACTATGGGAAGTTTTTTGAAGTCCATACAGATGCTTCTGACTTTGCTATTGGGGGAGTTCTTATACAAGGTCATCCAGTATATCGAGACCGAGCGACGATATCCTGTGCATGAGAAGGAGATGACAGCGGTGATCCACTATCTACGAGTGTGGCGACACTACCTTCTGGGAGCACCATTCGTGCTAAGGACAGATAATGTCGCATTGAGTTACTTCCAAACTCAAAAGAAACTCTCCCCAAAGCAAGCACGATGGTAGGACTTCTTGGCTGAGTTTGACATGGTAATGAAGTATAAGCCCGGAAAAGCAAATGTCGTGGCCGATGCATTGAGCCGGAAAATGGAACTAGTGAATGTTGTACAGTTGGCGGGCGGAGGCCAAGCAAGTTAATTGCACTCCAACTTCCTTTCCAGGATCGAGGATGGACTATATCGTGATCCTTAGGCAATAACCCTTATGCAACTCATCAAAGAGGGTAATGTCATGGACTTAGCGGAATTTGCCTAAGCCGTACGGCACTCTCGAAGACTTAGCTGAAATGGCCTTAGTCGTGAAGTAACCTTGCCAACTGTTCCGGACTTAGCTGGGATTGCCTAAGTCATGAAACGCCCAAAGCGTTATTTGTCCGCAAAGGGTCAGCCCTCTTACAACCTCTTGCAGTCCCCTAGGACCTGCAAAGAAGAAATTGATTAGCTTAGAAACGAGCGACGGACAAGTCCCGACGTCTCGCAAAGCGGGAAGCTATACAAACAATTTGTCGAACACCTTGAGTGCAGTAGAGAAAAGAGAGAAAGAGAGCGAAACAGGACCTTAGAGGGTTGTAAGAACGGCCGCAAGTCCACAAACGACGGTTCCCAAGGTATCGGATGCAAGACAAGTTCAATTGTTGATGAAAGCCTACGCCCGACATATACCCGGAACCCCATCCAGCCCGGTGCCACCCGAGGGGTTCCAAAGTGCTGAAATGGCTGACATTTCGCATCGCTCAGCGTGGTTGCTGCAGCACACGAAAAAGACCCAAAAACGGGGCTGTTTTGGCTCCGCGTAGAGCGATCGTTCTGCAGCCTTCTACACTACTTTTCGCTCACATTTCTTAGGTAAAAACACAAACTCAAGGCAAAACAAGCTGCCAAACATATGTACAAAAAAGCGACGAACGGTTCGCAGAGCGAAGATGTTACGGTTGAGCGACGACCGTCCGTGACATTCTCCCCCACTTAAACTGTCGACGTTTGCTGGTAGGCTTTGACACGAGCTTCTTCATGTCGTAGGGCGTCTTCTGGCTCCCAACTGGCTTCTGTTTGAGGAAGTTTTTGCCACTTCACCAAGTACTTGATTTGTTGCGCTCCATTGGGTAGCTTTATCTTGCGATCCGCCAGAATAGTTTCAACTCGCTTCTCGTAAGAGGCTCTGGTGGGGGGCAGTCGAGTTAGAACATTTCGAGACTCGTCTTGCGGATCTGAGTGGTAGGCTTTCAAGTTGCTCGCATGAAAGACGTTATGAATTCTGAACCATACTGGCAATTATAACTTGTATGAGACATTGCCTACCCTGCTGATGATTGGGAAAGACCCTTCATACTTGCGTACCAATCCTTTGTGCACTGTGCCTAAAGAATTAGAGTGATGTTGGTTGAAGCTTCACCAACACCATGTCACCAACTTTAAACTCTTGTGGTCGCCTTCCCAAGTCTGCCCATTTCTTTATCTTTTTGGCCGCCTTCTCCAAGTAAGCCCGCGCAATATCTGCATTGCGATGCTATTCCTTTGCGAAGTGATAGGCTGATAGGCTACTCCCTGTATAACCAATAACCAGGGTGTGAGGAGTTGATGGTTGTTGTCCTGTAATAATCTCAAAGGGGCTCTTGTTGGATGCAGAGCTCCGCTGCAAGTTATAGGAGAATTGGCTACGTCCAACAGCTTCACCCAATCTCGTTGGTTGGCACTCACATAGTGCCGGAGATATCGCTCTAAGAGCGAGTTGATTCTTTCTGTTTGGCCATCCGTTTGGGGGTGAAGGCTTGTGGAGAAGTATAATTTAGACCCCAACAACTTGAACAACTCGATCCAGAATCGTCCCAAGAACTGAGAATCTCGATCACTAATGATGTTGTGTGGGACTCCCTAATACTTAATCACATTCTTCATCATCAACTTAGCCGCCTCCTCCGTTGAGCAATGTAGGGGTGCAACAATGAATGTTGCATACTTCAAAAATCGATCAACTACCACGAGTATCAATCCAAGTCCCCCTACCGCGAGTAAGCTTGATATGAAGTCCAAGGAAATGCTTAGCTAAGAACCAGAGAAGGTGCCAGAGTTGAGATCCTTCGTTGGGTTCGTCAACTATTATCGGCGCTTTATAGCTGGATATTCGAAGCGCGCAGCTCCATTGACGGAGTTGCTAAAGAAGGAACAGTCTTAGAGATGGTCGGACAAATGTGAGGCAGCATTTCAAGACCTAAAGACTGCTGTGTTGGAGGAACCTGTACTCAGATTACCAGACTATAGGAAGTTTTTTTAAGTCCATACAGATGCTTCTGACTTTGCTATTGGGGGAGTTCTTATGCAAGAGGGTCATCCAGTAACCTACGAAAGTCGCAAGCTCAACGAGACCGAGCGGCGATATCCTGTGCATGAGAAGGAGATGACAACGGTGATCCACTATCTACGAGTGTGGCGACACTACCTTCTGGGAGCACCATTCGTGCTAAGGACAGACAATGTCGCATTGAGTTACTTCCAAACTCAAAAGAAACTCTCTCCAAAGCAAGCACGATGGCAGGACTTCTTGGCTGAGTTCGACATGGTAATGGAGTATAAGCCCGGAAAAGCAAATGTCGTGGCCGATGCATTGAGCCGGAAAATGGAACTAGTAAATGTTGTACAGTTGGCGGGCGGAGGCCAAGCAAGTTAATTGCACTCCAACTTCCTTTCCAGGATCAGGGATGGACTATACCGTGATCCTCAGGCAATAACCCTTATACAACTCATCAAAGAGGGTAATGTCATGGACTTAGCTGAATTTGCCTAAGCCGTGCGGCACCCTAGCGGCACTCTCAAAGACTTAGCTGAAAGAGCCGAAGTCATGAAGCAACCTTGCCCACTGTTCCGGACTTAACTGGGATTGCCTAAGTCATGAAACGCCCAAAACTTTATCTGTCCGCAAAGGGTCAGCCCTCTTACAACCTCTTGCGGTCTCGTATGACCTACAAAGAAGAAATTGATTAGCTTAAAAACGAGCGACGGACAAGTCCCGACGTCTCGCAAAGTGGGATGCTATACAAGCAATTTGTCGAACACCTTGAGTGCAGCAGAGAAAAGAGAGAAAGAGAGCAAAACATGACTTTAGAGGGTTGTAAGAACGGTCGCAAGTCCACAAACGATGGTTCTCAAGGTACCGGATGCAAGACAAGTTCAATTTTGATGAAAGCCTACACCCGACATATACCCGGAACCCCATCCAGCCCGGTGCCACCCGAGAGGTTCCAAGGTGCTGAAATGGCTGACATTTCGCACCGCTTAGCGTGGTTGCCGCAGCACACGAAAAAGACCCAAAAACAAGGCTGTTTTGGCTCAATGCAGCGAGCGATCGTTCTGCAGCCTTCTACACTACTTTCGCTAACGTTTCTTAGGTAAAAACACATAAACTCAAGGCAAAACAAGCTGCCAAACATATGTACAAACAAGAAAAAGCGACGAACGGTTCGCGGAGCGAAGATGTTGTGGTTGAACAACGACTGTTCGTGACAGTAAGGCACGACGATTTTCGGTCCAGGAGAGACTCATCTACACCAAAGGGAACAGAGTTTATGTTTCGCGAGCGGATAACTTGAGGCGTGAACTCTTGAAAGAGTGTCACGATTCCTTTTGGGCTGGACATCCGGGTATCCACCGAACAATGGTTCTTGTGGAGAGGGCCTACTATTGGCCGAAGATGGGGACAGATGTGAAGGAAAATATTCGAACATGCCTTACTTGTCAATAGGACAAGGTAGAGCAGTAGAAGCCAGTGGGACTTTTGGAGCCGCTGTCCGTACCAGAAAGGCCATGGGAGAGCATTTCCTTGGACTTCATATCAAGCTTGTTCGCAGTATGGGGACTTGGATCGATACTCGTGGTAGTTGATCGGTTTTCAAAGTATGCAACATTCAGTGCTGCACCCCTACATTGCTCAGCGGAGGAGACGGCTAAGCTAATGATGAAGACTGTGGTGAAGTATTGGGGAGTGTTACACAACATCATTAGTAATCGAGATTCTCGATTCTTGGGACGATTCTGGACCGAGTTGTTCAAGTTGTTGGAATCTAAATTATACTTCTCCAGAAGCCTCCACCCCCAAACGGATGGCCAAATAGAAAAAATCAACTTGCTCTTGGAGCAATATCTCCGGCACTACGTGAGTGTCAACCAACGAGATTGGGTGAAGCTGTTGGACATAGCCCAATTCTCCTAAAACTTGCAGCGGAGCTCTGCATCCAACAAGAGCCCCTTCAAGATTATTACGGGACAACAGCCATCAACTCCTCACACCTTGGTTATTGGTTATACAAGGAGTAGCCCATCAGCATATAACTTAGCAAAGGAATGGCATCGCAATACAGATATTACGCGGGCTTACTTGGAGAAAGCGGCCAAAAAGATGAAGAAGTTGGCAAACTTGGGAAGGCGACCACAAGAGTTTAAAGTTGGTGACATGGCGTTGGTGAAGCTCTAACCATCATCACTCCAGTTTTTTAGGCATAAAGTGTACAAAAGATTTGTACGCAAGTATGAAGGGTCTTTCCCAATCATCAGCAGGATAGGCAATGTCTCATACAAGTTGCAACTACAAGCATGGTTTAGAATTCATAACGTCTTACATGCTGTCACGGACAACAATGTAAACAAGGTGTTCGATGAAATGCTTATGTTTGTCCGTGTCCTTCGATTTGTGTATATACCTTGTACAGTAAGTAGCGAGCTTGCAGTAGGCTTAGCAGCCCTAGTTTGGTTTGTTTTGTGACCGATTTTGGCTTATAAATACGAGTGTGTCTTGTAAGCACTTGTGGGGACTTCGGTCTGTAATGGACCATTATCCTTTGTGTGCAACCTTTCCGATTTTATAATGTCCATGGGTGTAATTTTGTATTGGCTTTATAAAGTGTTTGTTTGAGCAGTTGCTTGTGGATCCCGATGGAATTACTTCTTTTGGCTCGTTTTCTCTTTTGTAAGTCTAAGTGACCCAAGGAGATCTCGGGGAAGGCTGACTTTTGCGAACGGACGCGCATGGGTGCCGCACGGCTTAGGCAAAAGCAGCTAAGCCCGTGACATTATGGTATCAGAGTGGAACAAGCATACGCAGAAACACTTGCCATACAAACGTGGGGGACCTAGCTGGACTGTATGGAGGACAGCCAGCATGCACAACCGTTTGGGGGAAATGAACATTGAGATGTAAGGAAATGAGTCGCTCAAAGGAGCGGGCATCTAGGCTTGGCATTCAGAGGAATAGCCAACCCTTTGCGCGAGAGGCACCACAAGGACAAGCAAGCGAAGAAGAATGCGTAGCACACAAAGATTGGGATGGTCGAGTTCGAGCTACGGCTCGACGTTGGCAACCAAACTTAATGGTGCTCAAAGCAAGCGGGGTGCTTGGTGAGAGATGAGACCGTGCAAAGCGGGAGGTGTTGCGTAACGACCGAAAGAGTTGTTGTGCAAAACTCACAGAGGTGAGGGGAATTGCTAACTCGAAGGATTCGGTACTCATGCAAGGGCTTGTACACGGACGAGGAGTGTTCGTGGCCATACCAATGCGCGATCGGAACTCCGCGCCATGGAGCATCAGAACTTTCTCTTCGACATGGAAAGGATACGTTCGTAGGCGGCTGAAATATGTAACAAGTTCAACACGTTGCTAGACCTTGAAGGGTGCAGTGGGGACTGTATTGGCGAAGAGTCGCAATCTAGCAAGTGCATTTACGGGGGCATAACACGACACAAGTTGTTCAGCAAGACGGAGTAGTCCAAAGGGGATGGTGGTCTCCGAAACTTCCAGTGGGAAGAATGTAAAGAGGAAAGTTGCTCCACCAGGACAGATATCCAAGAGAGATAAGTCCTAGTTCTCCAAAGAGAGAATCATGTGCAACGGACCGCACATATTGAGGAAAAGTTCTTCAAAGCAATATCTCCACAAAGCTCAATGGACCGAGCGAGTGACGAGGAGTCATCGCATGATCTCGAATGAGGTAATGCATTGGTGGATGCATTTCGAGATCAAGTGGGGAGCAATCTAAGGCAACATCATATGAAGGCACACTTAAAGTCGATGTGGAAATCGAACTCAACGGAGGGCTGACCCATGGAATGGTGAACGCGAGGGCTACTATCAACTCAATGCAAATCGAGGAGCGGAGCGACTTGGGTGGAACTTAGTGAAGTATCCAAGCCGCATGAATAGAGTCGATATAGAAGATGGAACATGGAGCGAAGGCACGGAGCTTTCCTTGGACAGAGGTCAAGGGCATGAACTCTTGTAGAGTCAAGAGTGGGATCATGTAGTTCCATGGGTTCTTCATTCTAATGGGGCGGACTTATCTTGCATGGTGCCAAAGACAAAGGGAGCTTCGAGGCACATGCAAGTTACCTCAGAGATGCATTTGACGGAGTAACTAAGGTGATTCAACTTGCGGAGGCGAAGTTGGGATCAGGATACCTTAGCACGGGGCAAGAGGATGCAGAAGCGGGTACTTTTGAAGAATATGCCATAGTGTTGCTATTCGAGTTGTTAGAAACAAGTGGTGCATAGCGGAGATTGTGCTGGTAGGGGATAAAGGCCCAGGATCCAAACAATGGTGCACCAATTCTAGCGAAGTCAGGGGACTTCAGGAGCTACTAGGCGACGGACTGTCCTAGAGCTATGCTTCGTCCAGGTGTGACCCAAGAGTGGGTGGACGAAGGTGAATTGCCAAGGGAGCGAACCAAAAATCGGAGATGGCGAAGGCTCTACGATGTGTTAGTAAAGGCCACACATAGAGAAGTCGTAGTCTGAGTTCATCACACAAAATCTGTATGCAATGGAGATATCACCAGGAGGCGACATGGTGCAGCGGATCGTGGTGGAATAGTTCGTGGCAATGCAACACATGCGGACATGTCCCATGGGGGACACGATCATGCGGAGGTCTGATCAGGAGTTAATGGGAGCTCCACTTTGGTGTACGACACAACAAGAAGGGCTATGGATTCAAGGAGTGAATGTCGTGATACCGCAGAGGCGGGTCTTCGTGTGTGCATCGGAGCTTGCATTAGATGAAAGCCTTAGCCATCAGCTTATGGGGGCAGTATACCACCGAGGAAGAAGTCCAAGTGCAAGTACCAGTGAGTCCCATGGAGGGGGACATGATCATGTGAATGATCAGAAGCTGCTGGGAGCTCTACTTCAGTGAACAATGCAACGACAAGAAGGGTTGTGGATTCAAGGGGTGAATGTCATGGTACCGCAAAGGCGGGTCTTCCGTGTATGCGCATCGAAGCTTGCATCAGATGAAAGCCTTGGTCATCAGCATATGGGGGCTATGCACCACTGAGGGAGAAGTTAGATTGTAAGTATCATTGAGTCCCATAGAGGGGACTTGATTATACAAAGGTATGATCGGAGCGACTGGAGAGTTAGACTACTTCAGTGCTCATATTCGCTTAAGGGAGCCCGACAAGTCAGAGGACAAGGCCGAGTAAGCGAACGTTACTACCAAGGAAGTTAAGGAGAACAGAATCGGCGCGAGCCCTACAACAAGATGACGGAGGCCATGCATGAGAGTTGCAGTCTGTCTTTCCATCGACCAAGGAGAACTGCTAGGAGAACACAGTGGTGTTGAAGCAGGTGGTCGAAAGGGGTGAGGAAGCGACGACGAGTCCAGTGGGGCTCAGCTACCCAAAAGCAAAGCGTCGGTTAGAAATGAAGTGGACTCAGAGGAGCACCACAGTGCCGCAGAGGTGGATCTACCGATCGCGAAGGGATGCAGATGCAAGTCAACAGATAGTAGAGCCATGGGCTTGGCAGCATCATGGTACGCAGAGGCGGAACTTCTGTGGAGTCATCGATCCCTTGCTCTCATAGAGGGAGAGCATTGGTCGAAAAGGGGCCGAGGAGGTGGAGAATGCAGAGACAAACTCCAAGTACCAAGACAGGACGGAAGGGCAAAAGCTAAGGAACTTCATAAGACCGGTGTCGATGGGCTTCTCATCAAGATAACCGAAAGCGAGGGACTTCGAGTTGATGCAGGAGTGCTCGACAAGGAATGAAGTAGGCAGTATACGGTACTGTACCTTTTCTACTCAGAGTAGGCGGCAAAGGTGATGGAGAAGGCGGTATAATCCCAGAGGCGATCAGAACTATCAAAGACTTCCTCCAAGTTGGGCGACTCCAAGTTGGAGTAAACTTTTTGCTCTTTTCGAGCGAAACTTCTTGCATTCCAAAAGTTCAATGGCAGTGGGAAGGCGAATCACAGTAGCTAACTCAATGCAAGGAGTACAAACACTTCAAGTGTTTCAAAAGTGTGAGCAAAGAGCGGGCGAATGTTAGTAACCAGCTCAATACATGAAGTATAAACTCGAGGAGTCAGGAGAAATCAAGTAACCTTTGCCTTTTCAACTCAGGAGAATAGGCGAAACAAATTACCCCAATTCTCTTAACTCGAGGAGGTGAGCGAAGCCAAGTAGCCTTGCCTTCTCAACTACTAAGAGAATAGGTGAAGTCGAGTATCCCAGTTCTCTTACTTATCCAGCAGAGGAACTCTGCATAAGTTCAATGATCCTTCAAAAAAAGCTTATGGAAGACAATAGTTGTCAAATCCTCACCATTGGTGATCAGTACTACTGAGAGTAGATTGTCCGCTTCATTTCCCAATTGAATGCTAATCGAAAGCGGGAGTGATGCAAACCTACTTGGAAGTGACAACTAAACGTGGAAGGACCAATTGGCAAACATTGTGGAGGAAGGACCTCAAAAACTTCAAAGTCTACGAGGCGATGCTCGTTAAAGTTCCAACAAGCATCCATCCAATTCAAGCAACATGAGTATACTGCGATACTAACGCATAATAAGGCAGGTCTTTTCCTTCATCAGAAGGATCCGCGAGAGTCAACAAGGATCAGCACAACTCAACCAACCCCACACCAGATTCAGTCATTGGTGAGTTGAAGCAGCATGGCGGATCAGAGTTCGACTATTCAACAACAGTGGTGAAGAGCGGCTGGGAGCCAAAGGGGCGTGTTGCAGCCAAAGCAGAAGATTGAAGATTCAACAAAATGCAAGGAGATGCAGCGTGTACAGTGGCTTCAACGAGGACATCGAAGGAATCAGTGGGGGAGAATGTCACGGACAACAATGTAAACAAGGTGTTCGATGAAATGCTCATGTTTGTCCGTGTCCTTCGGTTTGTGTACATACCTTATACAGTAAGTAACGAGCTTGCAGTAGGCTTAGCAGCCTTAGTTTGGTTTGCTTTGTGACCGATTTTGGCTTATAAATACGAGTGTGTCTTGTAAACACTTATAGGGACTTCGGTCTGTAATGGACCATTATCCTTTGTGTGCAACCTTTCTGATTTTGTAATGTCCATAGGGATAATTTTGTATTGACTTTATAAAGTGTTTGCTTGAGCAGTTGCTTGTGGATCCCGTTGGAATTGCTTCTTCTGGCCCGTTTTCTCTTTTGTAAGTCTAACTGACCCTAGGAGATCTCAGGGAAGGCTGACCTTTGCGGACGGACGCGCATGGGTGCCGCACGGCTTAGGCAAAAGCAGCTAAGCCCGTGACAATGCGAGCAACTTGAAAGCCTACCACTCAAATCCGCAAGATGATTCTCGAAATGTTCTAACTCGACTACCCCCCACCAGAGCCTCTTACGAGAAGCGAGTTGAAACTATTCTCACGGATCGCAAGACAAAGCTACCCAATGGAGCACAGCAAATCGTACTTGGTGAAGTGGCAAAAGCTTCCTTGAACAGAAACCAGTTGGGAGCCAGAAGACGCCCTACGACATGAAGAAGCCCGCGTTAAAGCCTACCAACAAGCATCGATGGGGGCGTCGACAGTTTAAGTGGGGGAGAATGTCTCGAACGATTATCGCTCAACCGCAACATCTTCGCTCAACGAACCGTTCATGGCTTTTTCTTGTTTGTACAAATGTTTGGCAGCTTATTTTGCCTTGAGTTTATGTTTTTTACCTAAGAAATGTGAGCGAAAGTAGTGTAGAAGGCTGCAAAACGATCGCTCGCTGCACGGAGCTAAAACAACCCAAAACAGCCCCGTTTTTGGGTCTTCTTCGTGTGCTGCGGCGACCACTCTGAGCGGTGCGAAATGTCAGCCATTTCAGCACCTTGGAACCCCCCGGGTGGCACCGGGCTGGATGGGGTTTCGGGTATATGTCGGGCATAGGCTTTTATCAACAATTGAACTTGTCTTGCGTCCAATACCTTGGGAACCGTCATTTGTGGACTTGCGACCATTCTTACAACCCTCCAAAGTCCTGTTTCGCTCTCTTTCTATCTTTTCTCTGCTGCACTCAAGGTGTTCGACGAATTGCTTGTATAGCTTCCCGCTTTGCGAGACATCGGGACTTGTCCGTCGCTCGTTTATAAGTTAATCAACTTCTTCTTTGCAGGTCCTATGGGACCGCACGAGATTGCAAGTGGGCTGACCCTTTGTGGACAGATAACGCTTTGGGCGTTTCATGACTTAGGCAATCCTAGCTAAGTCCGGAACAGTGGGCAAGGTTGCTCCACGACTTAGGCAATTTCAGCTAAGTGTTCAAGAGTGCCACTAAGGTGCCGCACGACTTAGGCAAATTCAGCTAAATCCGTGACAGGGCGACGAGGGTGCGCGAGCAACGCGTATGCGAGGACGCGACCAGGTACTTCTTCTTTCTTCTTTTCCTCTTCTTCTTTTCCCTTTTTCTTCTTCAATCGACCGCCGACGACCGATTTTAGCAGGACCGCCCGGTAGCGTCCGATCTATGTACCGGTCAGATGCCGGACTGGTATGTACCGGGCGATACGAGGCATTACCGCTCGATAAGGAAAACCTTGATTTTAACAATATATTATCATGGAAATATTATTTTTTGTAAAAAGATAAGCTATCCGTTGAGATACAAATCATGGTTGTTGGTCGTAATTGTGGGCAAATGGTCATAAACACATTTAAAAATTAACATATACAAGACATTCTTATACACAACTGATGGCAGAGCCAACAGAAAGATTCTCTCATATCTCAAAGAACAATTATTTATTTATATGCAATGCAAGGTATGAAACTTCCACAATATGGGATTTGAGAAGGGTCAACATATACAGTTTTAGAGGTCGATTCCATTATTATTTTAATATTTTATTACTGAATAGATTTACCACAATCTTATTCAAACAAGGAGATGATGAATTTCAAAGAACTAGAGACCATAAAAGAAAAAGAGCCAATGGTAGCTTTTATCTATTGATTTTGATCAAGGTCACTTGACAAATTGTATAGGGTACCGGCATATAATGTTTCACGTGAAAGTATGGTTCATTTTTGACAATGCAAGCCATCACACATCCATCAAGAGGTGAAGAAATTTGCAAAGAATACATATATTCTGCAGATCTACATGTAATAATCAATGTATTTTAACATGGACAACCAAAAAGATAAAATGTAATCCATTGTTTTAAAGCATGACAAGTGATTCAAGCTTCAAATACATAGAACTTCCACAGTTCAAAATCCTGCAGTACTTAGATCCAGTATGTTAATGGTAACTAACAGTATTTGGATTCATTGGATTAATGGTACTTACAGTATGATGACAGTTTATTGAAAAAATATTCAGAGAATCTTGACTACAATAAAATAATTGAAGAATGCTTTAGACATGATATTCTTGGTGTGTTATATTTTGTCACAAATAGAAGTTACCAACAATAACGAACAGGGAGAATAATTTAATACCTTGCAATTCTAAAATTAATGACCATGACTAAGAAAATTGAACCATGAAAGATTTTGTTAACTAGAATGGAGATAAGAGGAACTATTGCACTGGCACCAATTTAAGTTTAAAGGGTATAACCTTTAAAGTTAAACAATGCAATTTTACTACCAAACTTGCTTTTTAATATTAGTAATATTACGTGTTATTCTATCCATATCAATGCCCACAAGGTGCTGGTAACAGAATACCTTACCGCTCAAAAAGCCCAAGTTTAAGAATAACATCCGCCAAATTAGAATTTGCTTTCCCCACTAACTGAAAAAGTTTTTCCTTCTTTACAGTAAAAGTACCAATTTTCTTCATTTCATGATTGATATCTGTGAATTCTGCAACCATTCCATCAACCTAACAATGCCAAGGTAGATATGATGTTTTCCTTTAATGCACAATAATGATACATTTCACATTTTAGGGAGCAATCAGTGACATACTTGCCCAATATAGTAATCTAAAGCAATGCTTTGACCAAGAACACTTCCAATGATGCGAATACCATCTATGCTCAAATTCTTAAGCATAATGTAGTCAAGCCCACCTTGCATCCAGGTCTTCAAGGTTGGTATTTCAACTACCACATAGTCTATATCACAATAAGTGAAACCACTAGCAGTTAAGAAAAGACTAAAGAAAAATAACTTACATAGAGACTATCAATGTAAAACTAATCAAGTTAACAATCCAGGCACAAGAAAAGATTAACAATATTATACATACTCATTAGCTGCGTGTGATATGTTGGCAATGCCCGTATATGGAAGCAGGCACAAGTTAAGCATGGGCATGATATGCACAACAGGATAGCCAGCATGTATTCATTGATAACAAAAAAAAAAAGGTGAACAGTTGTTGGATTGATGAGAAAATAGAATTCTGGGTCGTGAACAGTGATTTGATTGATGACAAAGAAAGAGAATTATTGGTTCAGTTCTCCACCTTAATGACAGAAAAAAGGATTGATCAAATTCTATTGAGTCTGACTCATAGTGATCATTTATCAAAAAATGACTCTCATTATCAAATGATTGAAAAATGGGGATCAATTTACTTATGTACAAAAAAAGCTATTTGTGGTCTATGAATCAAAGACATCTAATCAGTTAATTCGGCTGGACAAGTAAAAAAGTGTTTTATACTGCTCAAAAAGTTAGTTCAGGTAACACTAAGCCTAACAAGAACCCATGACAACCTTATAGAAAAGCATAAATGAACTTTAGCCAAATCAAATTTGGAATAACTCAATTGGAAAAGAAAGGATTATCAAAAGAAAATAGAACTGTGTATCAGTTCATATATACAGGTTGTCCCATCTCAGCAAATGATGCAGTAGCAGATGCATATTTCTTTGTCATTTCAGTTATTGCATAATGACTATTATTATCCTCTTCAACATATAGTTCAAGTCAAAAGTTTCTGTAATATACAAATTGCAATGTTCTAATACCATGTTTAATTTCAAACTAATCATGCTGACCAATATTATGCAGCTCAAATGCAGTTGGAATAGCAACCAATGGACCAACAGTTACACCCTGTGCTACAACCTGGACCAATGGAAATTTTACTCATTAACTAATAGGTCTAAAACCAAATGATCGAAAATGTTTAGATCCAAATTAATGGTAGTAGATTCATTTAGCCCTATATAGGTTTGCTTAAGATGGTACAGATAGTAAGCACTACATAATATTAGATACACAAAAGATGAAAATTACTATATGAATTAAAGAAAATGGTAGGAGATTTTTCACAAATTATATAATGAAAATTTCTTGCAAGCTTATTTATGATTATAAAATAAGATTAAATTTCATGAAGATATTTGATGTCAAGATGCATGCTGATTGAGATAAGGAAATAGAGAACTTTATACATCTCAATGGAGATATGGAAGTGCATGATAGATCAACAAGTATCTTAGTTATCTAATATTTTTTAGAATGTTATAAACCCAAAAAAAAGATTTACAGAAGAAAAAACCTTTGGTACATATGCCAAGAAGATGATATTCAGAATTTTAAAAACTGTTATTCTACTAACTTTAGTCAAGTTTATCAGAAAGTATTCTGAAAAAATCAGTCTGCTTTACACCAGGAAAATCAACCTCATGAACTACTGTTTTTCTAAGATAAATAATGAGAGTAAAGAGAAAACAAAAATCACAGAGTATTAATTAAGCAGGAAAAACATAAATGGTTGCAACTAACGAAACAATGAGATTTGCAAATAATGATATCACGGAGATACATATGTGGGTCTCTCGATATGCATAAGTGATTACAAGTGCCAATCATTTTAATATTGAATTCTTTCACAGAAATGATTTTTAAAAACTTGAAAAGATCTTGACATGCATACCATCCTTCCTCATCTCTGGCAGCAAACCTGATGCATGTTTTTCCACAATCTTCAAATAACCATCAGCTTCGTGTTCAGAAACATTAAACAACACAACAGAACCATATTGAAAAACTACCATATAATGACAATTACTCTCATTTGCAATATCAAGCTCCATAACCTGAAATATTGTGTGGTTTCAATAAGTAGACAAACAACATTAGCAAACCCATGAACTACATCGAAGTCATATAGCTTTGGAACAATGCAATGAGAAAATGCACAACAGAAAAGCATATGACAACAGAAACAAAACACAACAACAGAACACAAGGTGACTGTCCAGAACAAGTTCATTTACAGAAGAACCCAAACATAACCTAAAGACAATACTAGATTCACTAAAGTTCATGGAGCTATGCAAGGGTTCCAGTATCACTGATGAACTAAAACTGTGACCTTTGCATAGACAAGACATAATGTAGTACTTGGCCAACAAAGCACTTAAATAGCAATACTGGAGAATGGAAGCTAATGAAGTTTGTTATGTATTCTTTAATTAAAATAAAGTTACTTAATTTACCAGCAAGACAAATAAACTCAATGACGAATATAGGTTTCAAATATAAGATATAATCATGAACTTGTATATGCATTCACATAGTACCAAGTATAGGAAAGTATATGAGTGTATATATGAGCATCAACCCCTGGTCGACGGATCAGTAAACGAATGAGTGTGAGAGTAAAATAAATTGCATGTTTCAGGATAGCGAGTTAAACGTAAAAGTCATACACAAATAAAAAGGTTAACAAAACAAAGTGATCAAATCGAAGGTATCATGCATAAGCATGTCTTGGCCTACATGACAACGACATGAAGATTAATTACTCGGAAATACTAGAAAACGAACTTACATGCGGGTCACACTTGACGTCATAGAACCTAAGAATGACATAGTTGGTAGCACGAGAGGCAGGGGGTATGATGTCAAACGAATTCTGAAACTGCAAGCTTCTCAAATCAATGCTGCAATTGCAGCCCCCAGCATCCATTCATCAGGAAATAACTCTTTCACAGCAAATAATGAAATCAAAGCAACACCATCAGAAACACTAACGACCTGGTGGACAAGAAGAAGGCCCTGACGGGGACGAATCGGCCTGGCTTATCCTGCTGGAGCCGGAAGCGGTCCTGGCGGTCGTCCTTGATGAAGGATGACAAGGACTGCTGCTGCTCCTCGCGCCACTTGAGTTGTTGATGCGAAGAGACCGAGGAGAAGAGCCTGGCCGAGCGAGCACAGCTAGCAGCGGTACGGCGACGAAAGACGAGGGAAGCGATGTAGAAGACGCTGCGTTGGTGGTCGTAAGCAGGCAAGGCTTGCAAGGAACGGGACTGATTGAGGAGGTGGGTGGAGGACGAAAGAAAGGGCTTGAGACGACGCTCCTCCAAACCGCGAATCCGAAACAACCCCATCTAACTTGATCGGAGCGGAGAAGCAAGAAACGCTACATCTCACACAAGCAAGAGAGAGAGTGAGAGAGGCTTGAGGCGCAAGGCAGAGTGGCAACGGCGGCGGTCGGCGGAACCATAAACCCGTACCGGTTCGACGGGATTCGCTCTTCGTTATATGGGTCGGAGCAGAGTAGTTATATTAGGCCCATGTTCGTATATTAACGGGCTTAATTAGGCCCAATAATGGATTGATTAATGATGGGCTAGTTTTAGTGCTTGACCGTCCGAATTAAAGTTCTAATACCAATTAATTAACGATATATACTACAATTGATATACCGTTCCAACACTGCACCACTCGTTACATGAATTTGATATTACATTCGAATTTGGAATTTGCTCAATGGAACGCCATCACATCATGTCACAAAGATTTCAGGTAATAGCGTGGCAGAGGAAGATTATAACGGTAATATGTGGTGCATTCAATGACAGTTTGATTCGCTCCCGATCGCTTTTCGGTACTCGAGTAGAGTGATTATTAGGGTTTAAGTTAATTTTAGTTCTTGTAATTTTAATTATGAATCATTTAAATTTTTATAATTTATTTATACTTAAAATAATCTATATATTTTAAAAAACATAGCATATAAGTTACTCCCGTTAAATTTGAGTTAAAAGACGTTACAATTTATGTGATGATTCGTAAAACTATTAATATAATAATATAAGTAATTTAAGTTAAAAAAATTATTTTAGTCTTTGTAGTTTTGATCATGGACCGCTTAAGTCCTTATAGTTTTAATTTTATCTAAAATAATCCTTATATTTTTAAAAACATAACATATAAGTCTTTTTGTGAAGTCTAAGTCAATAGACGTTAGAGTTTGCTTAAGTGACATATTATCTTATAATAAATTAATTAATATAATAATACATAAAATTTAAATTAAAAAATTTAAAACTATCATCAATGACGGGTGGATGTATCATCATGGAAGCGACCACCAACAATAATATCGAGCTGCTGTTGCCTAATAGGGTGTCGTACATACGCAACCTCTCTTATGCTAGCAACAAGCTCAAGAGCCTTCAGTCCTACCTCAAGTGGATGTGTGTCAACCAATTCGACGCTATGCACGCAATGGTTTTTTTTGTCCCTCTTCATCCTATGTGTTTTCGTCCTCACCACCCTCTACTTTGTCCTCTCTTATGCCCCCACTCATTGTGCCTACAACGTGGTGGTTTAGTTCTCCCTCGCCTTTGCCTCTAGCCTCTCCTACCTCTACCTCTCTGTTTTCATCTGTCGCTATAGTCTTTGTCGCTTCTTCTTCCTCGATAAGATAGATTTTTTTATTTTAATCTTTATCAACTTATACTTGATGGGTGAGGTTTATATACTATATTTTTAAAAGATATAAGAACTATTTTAAATACGATCAAAATCATAAGAGCTTAAAATAGTCTATGACGAAAACCAAAGGGCTAAAATAGATTTTTTAACTTAAATTATATGTATTATTATATTAATAATTTATTATGAGTCAGCATGTCAGTAAGTAGGGTCTAATATTTGTTAACTTAGACTTCACGGAATGAACTTATATGATATATTTTTTAAAATATAAGTGATTTTCTGATAAAAATTATATGAACTAAAATAAACATTAACCCTAATTAATATGTGGTTACGTGAATGATTAGGACGTCATCTGATGATGTAACGAGCTCAAAAAAGGGACAAGGCGAGTGTTTGACTAAGTCGACGTCAAACACAATCCTCGTGTGTCGCTGTCGACAATAGGAACACATTTTATTAATCTAGGATGAGAGATATTTGGCTTTGTAGTTTGACATATTCTTCTAATTTGGTTTTTTGGCGTACGTAATTAAACCCAAATATTTTTTCAAAATTTCTTTTCACATTTTGTACATTGCTTGGAGTTCTCACTAGCAATTTCAATATATGTGTGTGTGGAAATAGAGAGATGTGTTAGGTTATTGTTATTGATCTATGATGCCTAATGAACATGATCCCTAAATCTAAAAGAAATTGTTGTTGTTGTTGTTAGATTTGTTTGCCCTTTCCTATTATCCAATGGACAGGGTGGTGGGGTCATCACAAGGGTCTTTATCAAGATGCCTGAGCAGTTCCACCATGTGAGGCTACTTTGACTGAAAATTTTGAATTTATTGTCTGCTCCATTTTTCAACCCTATTGATATAAAAAATCCAAACGAGTTGAAAGTCCAAATGTCAATTTGATACAAAATACAAACCACCAAAATTGACTTTATACCATGTGGTTTTTAATATATTAATATTATGATATGAAAGATATAAAATAAATAATAAATGATATTTTCTATCATGACAAGGTTGATTTTGTCGGGCAAGTACATTATAATAATAGAGACATACATATTGAATTTGACAAGGTTTTGATGCAAACCTTCTCCATCAAGTTTAGGACCAACTGAGAAAGGAAGGGAAGTTCACATAAACTAGTAAAGAAGGGTTGTCCTTGTAGCATAGTTGGTATATTATTGATATTAAGATTGTAATGGTACTATGAGAGGAGAGTGAATTAGTATTATCCCAAAAAGATTCGATTTGAAAAAATTCGATCAAAAATATAAATAAAAAATATGTTTAAATTAAAAATATGAGTAGAAGTAGTGAGTAAAGTAAATCAGTTAGCAATAACAAGAAAAAGTAAGAAAAAAAATACAAACAGATTATAGTGATTCGATCGTTCTGACTTACGTTCACTCCCAATTCCTCTTCTCTCGAGGTTATCGGCTTGTACTGCCAATCTTCTTTCCAATAGGTGAAGATCAACCACCCTTATTACAACCCTTTTACTTTTACCATGCTTGGGAAAGAACATTTATAAACTCTTTCACATAAGACCTCATACCTTCTTAGAGTAACCACTAAACTCAAGGAGGAAGAGACTAAAACACTTTCAAGAGTTTATAATACTTTAATCTCGAGAATTCTTCCTCTTTTTACCTTTTTTTTCATACTTATTTGTGTTTTATCAAGCAAAAATGAGTGAGATATTTATAGACCCTCAATGGCTTCAAAATTAGAACTAAAATTTTAATTTTTTTATCTTTTAGGTACTAGCAATACCACTGTTGGCATCAGGCTATACTACCATCGAACAGAGCCCGAGAATCTAGGCTTTTGTGGTACTACCGTTGATCTAGGTGGTACCATCGCTGTTGGATAATACTACCACTATAATGCTTGGAAAAGCATAGACAATAATTTTTGACATATAGGCGGTACCACTGCCTGGACTTAGCGGTACCACTACAAAAGTTACTTTGGAAGATTATAGACTTGGCACTACCAAAGTATTATTCATCCATATTACTTATGCACAGTATGCACCTGCAGCTACATATTCAGTCTCGATTGTGGATAATGCGACAAAGTTTTACTTCTTAAAAGATCAAAAAATCGATGCATGACCTAGGAATTGACATGTTCTAAAGGTATTTTTTCTATCTATTTTACATCTTGTAGAGTCGACATCAGCCTATGCAATCAAATTAAAATTTTTAGATTTTGGATACCATAATTTTAGGTTTGGAGTTCCTTTTAAGTATATAAAAATTCTTTTAACTGCTTTATAATGAGATTATTTTGGATTTGATTGAAATCTTATACAAAGTTTAACACTAAACATTATATCATGTCTAGTTATAGTAAAATATAATAAGCTCCCTATCATACCTCTATAAGTCTTTTGATCAAAATATTCTCCTTCATTATCCATATCTAATTTTGTAGATATGCTTATTGATGTATTAATGGCCTTAGCACTATCCATGTAAAATCATTTTAATAGATCCAAAGTATACTTAATTTTACTAATAAAAATTCCATCATTCAGATGCTTAATTTGTAAACCTAAGAAAAATATTAATTCTACTGAATCTCGAATTTTAATGATGAAATCAATTGATGAGTGTTTAATTTAACAAGGTTGTTAGAGTTGATTGATGCAGATTAACTATGGCAGAGAGATTATTACAATCAAAGATTTGGCTAGGGTCAAGTCCAAGCATCGGGCCAAGGTTCGGATGGTACGGTTGAGAATTCGCTTGGAGTGCGTTAGGAGCTCACCGAGGGTATCAGGAGCTTGCTAGGATGGCGCAAGGGAGTTCACCGAAAGAAGACCAAGATTTGCTTGAAGATTTTCGGGGGTAGCCGAAAGGCTTGTCGGGAGTTGGGAAGGGCTTAAAGTGGATTTGTGGCTATGTTGATTATAATTAATTAAGTTATAGTTAGCATCATGCAGGTTTAACCTCGACGGTGAAAATGAGTTACAAATTAGACATGGTGTTGGGAAACCTCAGCGAGTGCATCACATGCGCAGTGGAAATCAAAATAAAAATCGGTTTCCCACACAGATCAAATCATCGTGCAAAAGATTGGGATCGCGAGAAAAATCATAAAAACTAAAAAATCACGATGTGTGACAGATTGATTTTATCTAGGGAGATCGTATATCCCTATATTCCAGATCCGGATGGAGACGATGAAGGAGGTCAAGAGTCCTTCTCTCTAGCAGTATCCACACAATGAATCTCTACAGCGAAACTCCTCCTATATGATCTTGCAACTCTTGCTCAGAGGGAGGGAGGAGAATAGGAGGTGGTGGCTAAAGCTGCAACATATCAACCATAAGTCTCCCCTCCTATTTATAGAGAGCCACAAAAAATCATAGGGTTCCTGCCTTAGTGGGTATTGGATCTCCATCCAATTACCCACTAACCTTGTATTATTGGATCTTTATCCAATTATCTCCTTAGGCCTCTAATTAGGCCTTAATCAAGGAGCCCATCAGCATAGGATCTCATCTAATGAGAATATGGGCTAATTGGATCTCCATCCAATCCTCTATTCGCTGAAGCATCCACCATATGTGTGTGACCCTCTAGGCCCGATACTGAGCTGACTGTGAGTCTCTCTCATCAGAACTCCTTCTGATGTAGTGAATTATTATCCCCATAATAATTCACTCGACTCATCGACTATGGACGTACTATGCCACTACGTCATAGTCCCCAGACGATATAGGGGGATTGAATCCATCAGACCGGTCTGTCCTCAGTTACCGTGTATCTATAATCCCTCATCCAACTAATATCCCAGAGACCGTATATTGGACATGGTATTGTCATATCATATATGAAATCCGTCATAGTCTCGCTCTAATCGGATTCTCCTAGAGAACTCTTTCTCTCTCAATCCGAATGACTCTGGCCAGGGATTTGTCTAAGCAAGCACATGGGATATTTCTCTCGTGATACTGAGAGTGGATGATCCTCTATTGACACTCAATTGCCTTCATAAGGTTGGCTACCAATCCCGATAACCAACTGTATCAGATCTGAAACTTTCCAAACCTAAGTCTAGCGTCAAAGAAAGGAGTACTCATATAAGGCATCATTGGTGTCTCAAGTCTAAGGACCAAATACACAACTGAGACTATGAAATCACTGTCTGACATTAGATATCATTAACCATACAACATTCCATAAGCGGATTAATCAGTGAACTCATTCTCCAATGAGCACCTGTACTATATCCTTAGTGTCTCCACACAAGTAGCTATGAGACCAACCGTCTCCATCATATGGACGGGTATATAGTGCACATATCTCGATGTCCCTCTCGAGTAACCTATGACCGGGATTATTTAGGATCTGTGTTTAAAGGTGAAACGATCTCATTATCATGATCTGATTCTCATTGCACAGAACCAAGGACATCACAATATATATGCTATAGATAATATAATATGAGAATATGCCAATATTAATCATAAGCAAAAAGATCACATGGCGTGTCACACGTGCCATCACTTATGTGATTGGCTTGTAGGGCACCTGTAACCAGCACATGGACCCAGGATCAAGCTTAGGTATTAGGCCGAGGTTTGGACGATGTGGTGGGAGCTCGTTGGGAGTTCGCTAGGACTTCGCCGAAGGTATCGGGAAGATCGCTAGGAACACGCCTGGAGATCGCTAGGAACACGCCTGGAGATCGTCGGAGGAAGACTGTTAGACTTGCCACAGGGAATGCCAGAGGTTGCCGGATTGCGGGAGTGAGGTTGTAAGCTTGGTGGTCATGTTTGATTATAATCTTTAACTCGTAGGTTAGGATTAAGTCCGATTTGAGTGTGATTTGGAAGGAATCTAAATCAACTCAATGAGGCAACCAGGTCCACTAAAAGGGTTTGATTGAGCTCAGGTTAAGCTCAATTGGTTGACCAGAGAATTGGTCAATATGTGGTTTAAGTCGGGATTGAAAAAGTGAAGGGAATCACTTTTCCGGGATTCTCAAATGCTGAACCTCTAGTAAGCGACGGTTCAATTGATCGTACCTTAGAAATAGGGCAACTGTCAGCACTGTTAGCGACTGAACCACCCAGGACTGACGGGTAAATCACCCGTACCAGGATTTTGAGTGGTCGGTGACTGAACCGCCCGTACTTGGATTTTCCTAGTATGTTTAAATTTTGCCTACAAAATTCTGAAGCCATTTATAACTATAAATACCTTTTTCTTACATTCTATATAATAATTTTCGGGATTACATTCTGTGAAAAAATTATATGTGAATTGTAAGAAAAAGAAAATGGGAAGGGAGAGAGCATAGAGTTAGAAAATGTCTTGAAGTCTCTCTTGTAAGCTCAAGTGTAAGGGTTTGGTCTTCACTCAAAGAAGATCGGTAGTGGACGCCGATGTGCCTCAAGGAGGAGGACTCAGGAGTGGACGTAGGCTAGTTAGTGCCGAACCACTATAAAACTGTGAGTTCCTTTTTTGCTTACCTTACTTACTACTTTTGTATTGACGCTTCCGATTTTATTTACGTTTTGAAAGCAATAGTTCAAAATCAAGCACTTTATTTATGATATTGTCTATCTCCTTATTCGGATTTGCTTGTTATTTTTTGAGTCATATTCAAGCAAGAAGCTTAGCATTTCTCTATAAGATTAAATTGCTTTACTTGAACTAAAAGATTCAGATTTTCCTTACTTTAAGTGAAAAGTTTTAAGTTAAAATAAGAATTTACTCTTATACTAATTCCCCCCCCCCTCTTTGTGCCAATTGATCATAACAACTGATATCGAAGCCACATTTTTCTCATTTGGTTTAACACCAAAAAAGAAATGGCTCTTTTCGACTTTCAAGAGGGTTTTTTCTATCGTTCGTCCTCCCATGTTCAATGGGACAGACTACACTTATTGAAATACTCAGATGAGAGTTTCTTGCTTTCCTTGAAACTTGATTTATGGAGTATTATTGAAAACAGATTTGAAAGGTCTTCTCTTCCAATGAACGATTGGAATGATTTGGAGAAGAAGACTTTCTCTTTAAATGTCGAGGCTATGAATGCCTTATTTTGTGCTCTTGACAAGAATGAGTTTAATCGTGTTTTCGCTTATGATTCGGCTTTCGATATTTGGCATACATTGAAAATCACACATGAAAGCATAATTAATCTAAAAGAATCATTAAGTAAAATATCTTGCAAAAATAAACAAGAAGAACACCTTCCTAAGAATTTGACGTTGAGAACCCAAGAACACCTTCCAAAGAACCGGAAGGAATGTGAATCGAGAAGAACATATGACTCCTCGAGTAAAATCTCAAGTAATGAGGACTTTGAACATTCGATAAATGAATCGGATAAATTAATGAACATGAACCATAAAAATGATCTTAAGATGGACAAAGCTTCTTGCTATGAATGCAAGAAGCTGAGGCACTCTAAAGATGAAGAACACAATCAAGAAGAAGTGGAGAATCTTGCGCTTATGCCCATCGACAATGAGGCTAGTGATTTATTAAGTATTTTGATAGGACTCCAATAGGGTTGAGTCCTGATCTCCCTAAGAAATAGTCAATAAAACCCTACTAAATTATAATAAAGCCACTCCTATCTTATAAAGGAATATGACTAGGGTTTAGATTAGCCCTTAAGGCTTAGTGGCCGCTACCTCCCTTACTAGGTCGGTCAGCTAGGGTTCCCCCCTACTTAGGTCAACTATAGAGCCAACCTAGCCACCCCCTGTTCCTATTAAGACAGGTCCACTATAGGAGGGGCAAAAAGATAATTTTACTTAGGCAAGCACCCCCTTAGGCTAGGGTTTTGATCCCTATTTAAAGATATAGCTACCCCTCCTCTTGAATCAAGCAATTATCAATTTTATTTCAGCCTTGTACCGAGTCTAGGAGGGAGGAACCCCTATAGCGTTCCAAGGGTTGATCCCCCTTAAGGATCAAAATCTATAGAGCTCCTTCTGGGGTTCTATCATCTAATATTATAGTAGCGATCTTGCTGCCCCTGTAGCCGTCATCCTCGCCTCCACCTTCCCAAGCAATTCCCACTATTGCTTTTGACGTAGCCTCCATCGTCGCCCACCAAGCTGCAAATCCATCAATCTGCTGCCTTCTTCTACATCAACGTCAAAGATCTGGTAAAAACTTCAAAGCCCACGCCTCTTGCTACTGCTATTCCTCTATCTTATATATGAGAGAAGTTTTTCCAAAATTTCCTTGCTACAAAATTTTACCGTCGCAAACGTTATCATCGTTGCGAAGGCAAAACGCTGTAGAAATTTTTAACTGATTGTTGCTTCTTGGAACTTAACTTTTAATCATCCTTTTTGGCTGAAACTTTTATACCATTTCATAGATCATCTCAGCTTTCATCTAAGGCTGATCTCATAAAAAAAACTCCTTATGGATCTGAACTTATAGCATTGTAATTCTTTGTCGCGTAGTGCTAAAATTTTATGACGGAGAATTTGCCTTCCGTTTATTGGCCTCTTGAAACCAAACTTTTATTCATCCTTTTTGGCCGAAATTTTTATACAATTCGAAAGATCAACTTGGCTTTCATCTGGAATTAATTTCTCAAAAAAATTTCTTCTGAAATCGGTTTTCTTATGTAATCTTTCACCAACACGCAGTTCTGGAATTTTTACGATGAATGATCTAGCTTTCATCTTTTGCCGTATTTCCCTACTGTTACACTGCCAAAATTTTGCCAAACTTTTATTGGTATTTGCAACATCTAGACCAAAGGTTTCTGCATAATTTCCTTAAACTTTTATCTAGAAATTACGTTGAGAAGTCATCGTTTCTCCGACGTAAAATCTGTTCGGTAGGACTGCACATTGCTGCACTTTTTTTCATCGAATTCTATCGGATTTGAGTGATATTTTTTGTGGGATTTTGGACTCTCTTTTCCTCATCACCAAACCCTACCATCCTTACCAAAAAATCTTCAAAACCCTACCCTAAACTGAAACCAAACAGCCACCCAAATCAGCCTTAACCGCCCCTACTTCCTTATCGATCCACTTACATTTTTAGTCAACTTTCCTTACCGATACACCTACCTTTGCTGCCATCTATCCCATATCTAAAATCTATTTTTCTAACCTTCATCTATTGCTATCACAGCCCTAAAACCACTTCAATTCAAAGCCTAAACTCTACAAAACCAAAGCCCTAAATCGCACTCAAAATAGCCACAAACCGCACCAAAAAACCGAAGCCTTCGGTCCACCAATCTTTCAGCCGCCCGATCTCCCTTATCCCTTCAACCGCAGCACGCATCTTTCGTAGCCCAACGCTGCCAACAATGACCTCTTGCTACCATCCTGCTTGATCATAGCCAGCAACAATCCTTGCGGCAAAAAGCTACCAGTAGCGATCTTTCGCTGTAATTTATTTACATCACAGCCCGCAACAATCATTCGCTGCCAACTATTTTGATCGTGGCCAGTAACAAATTGAACACAACAGTAGCTGTCTCTCGCTCCATACCGCTGCTGCCCTCCTCCGCAATAGCCGTCTACATCGTTGCCCCGTCTTCCTCTTATTGCAGCCACACCATTGCTGCAACCAACACCACTTGCAACCATGAAGTCGCAACGCAGTCGCAATCGACGTTGCTGCTGCCCTCTTCTTCCTCCACCATCGCTGCTACCCTTGGCTGTCATCCTCCACTTGGAGACTTCACCCCCGTAGTCCCGACATTGGTGTCATTCACTGCCTTTAACCTAAAAATTACAGCTACACTTTTCAGTCGGTTTGTTTGACAGGTTGGAGATCCTTACGTCATGACATCGTTGGGCTTATTCAAAGCCAAATTGGAGGCTTTCAAGACGCATATGAATGCTAAATTATGTGCTCTCTTCGAGGAGTTTTGATTGAGCTGATCGTCAAGCCTAAGAAGATCACAACATGGAGCAAATTCTGATTGCAAAAGAACCCATCAGATATAAGAAGCGAGGATAAGACATGGCAGCCCTACACCTCAACGACGTCGATCTCCTTTGTACAACTTCAAGAAGGGCACCTCAATCAAAATGCTCAGAGCATGAGAACCACATCCCAACCAAAAGCATATAAACTTTCAGCACCAATCAATTACAAGAACCTTGATGAAGAATTAACGAAGATCCGTCAAACCTCTACCATCCAAGAGTACCAAATCAGGTTTGAAAGGTTAACTAATCAAACTCGTGATTGGTCTGAAAAATAGATATTGAGGACTTTCATTGAGGTCTTGAAGTCGGAGATTCAAGAAGAAGTTAAAGTGCGACAACCGTACACACTTAAGGCAGCCATCTCCTTTGCACGACTACACGAAGACAGGCTGAACCATAATGCTCGGAGGACCAAAGCCGTCACACGACCAGCAGCATAGAGACTCTCGGCCCCATCTACCACCAACCGATCACCTCAGCCGAAAAAGTTAATAAGAGAAGAGTTTCGTGATAGATCGGTAAAGGGCCTATGTTGGCATTGTAATAAATTATAGAGCCGAGACCACCATTGTAAAAAAGAGAGACCTCTATTAGTTGAGCCCATTGAAGAACTCAAACTCAAAGATATGGCTCTTGAGTCCGAGGAGAAGGATATGAAGGAAAAACCATAATCAGCCGCCCACACCTTTCATGCTCCACCACAGATATTGGACATTGATGGTTTCATCAAGCATCAGCCCGTCACCATCCTCACAGACACTAGGAGCTCCAATGACCTTATGAATGACAAAAGAAAATAGGTGACCTTATGTGGGAAAGGAGAGAATGAAGAAAAGATGATCTCGACACAATGCTTGGAGAAGCTCGCTGAAATCTTAGGCACGTTCGCTGAACCGAGCCAACTCCTTCCTAGACCCTCATATGTTGGTCTTATAAGCGGAACCACTAGCACATATTCAGCCATATTGTTGTCCACATTTTCAGAGGACCGAAGCTAAAAAGATCGTCTAGGAGACGCGAGAGATACGAATTATTCGACCACAACCTTCCCTTGCAATGACACTTTATCTCCAAAAACTTTGCCTCTTTGTCTGCAGGGATAAGCTCTTCCTGAAGTGTTATATTCAGCTGAACCAGCTATGGGTTCTGATGCAGTGCTCCCTCATCTCGAGCTACTTCCATGACTTCACCGAGGAGCGGACCATGATACTAAAAGTCTTCCCTGATGATGATCTCGGATCCACGGCCCACGATCGTAAGAAGGAAAAGGAGAAAGGCATCTACATGACCCCCACAACCATGATGCCATCTATATCGATGCTAACATTACCTGAACATGGCAATGTGTTCGTACTTAGAGTAGACACATCCAGAGTTGGGATCAACGTCACCTTTATGCAAGATGGTCCATAGCACGAAAGACGAGTAAGCTCAAAAGAATTACAATCCATGCTCACGGCAGCACATGCAAAGAAGAAATGGCCTCCCGATAAACTTCAGAATGGATGAAACATTGAAGATCAAGTTTTCTTACACTTCTAACCCGATCAGTAGGAAACTCGAGCCTTAAGGAAGTGGTCTCCCTATTTCTTTGGGCCTTGCAAAATTGGGGACCACATTGGAGCCCTAACCTAGAGATCAGATCCGCGTACCAGATTAAGATTATAGTTGATCCGTTGGGTATCACACCTCAAATAGAAATTTAAAGAAGATGACTCAGCCCAAATCCTTCCAACTAACACCCCAGCTGACGAGGAGGCCAAAATTCAGTTGATAATAGCATGAGAATCATATGAGGAGCTGAAGACCCGGTTCCTCGAGTTCATAGAACCTCCGTCTTGAGGACAAGGTTGATTTTAAGAGGACGGGTTTGATAGAACTCCAGCAGGGTTGAGTTCTAATCTCCACAAGAAGCAGTCAATAAAACCCTGCTAGATTGTAATGAAGTCACTCCTATCTTATAAAAGAGTATGACTAGGGTTTATATTAGCCCTTAGGGCTTAGTGGCCGCCACCTCCCTTACTGGGTTGGTCGGTCAGGGTTTTCCCCTACTTAGGTCGGCTATAGAGCCAACCTAGCCGCCCCCTATTCCTATTAAGGCAGGTCGGCTATAGGAGGGGTAAAGGGATAATTTTACTTTGGCAAGCACCCTCTTAGGCTAGGGTTTTGATCCCTATTTAAAGATGTAGCTGCCCCCCTCTTGAATCAAGCAATTATCAATTTTATTTCAGCCTTGTGCCGAGTCTAGGAGGGAGGAACCCCTATAGCGTTCCAAGGTTGATCCCCCTCAAGGATCAAAATCTATAGAGCTCCTTCTGGGGTTTATCATATTTCTTTTTTGGAGTTATTAAATATGTTTCATGATTTGTTTGATGAGTTTAGAAAACTTAGCAAATCTTTTAAGTTGCTTAAGAATGATCATAATTTGTCAGTTAGTAGACTTAACGAAATGCATGATTCATTAGTATCACATAACCCATGTTCTAAATATGATATGCTAGATAATATTAAAGAAGACAATATTATACTTAAGACAACATTAAAAAATTTAAAATTGAGAATATATCCCTAAATATGATCCTTTCTATCAAGGGTCATATTAATAGAAGAAATGACATAGGTTTTATTTGTAGCATTCAACAAAAGCCAACCTTATTTGTTAAAGGACTTGCCTTAAATATGCCACCAAAAATCAAATATAATTTTTATGGAAAAATAGGACATAAGATAAACAAATATCTATTTAAAAAAGTAGTTTACACTAATTAGTTTAGGTTCCCAAGGGAACTTCATACAACAAAAAATGATTAGAAAAGAAAGATAAAGTTATTTATGAAGGACATAATGCAAATTAAGTATCTAAATAAAAATATCTTTCTTATAGGTTTGTCTAGGAGCCCCGAATAATGTTTTAAATGCTCAAGATATATAACTTGAAATCTAACACTCTTTCAAGCTCACTAGCCTAAATATTAACAAGATAAATTATTAAAAATAAAAATAAATCTTCATTATGAGTGTGCGTAACCCTTTCGTTGGATGCTAAAATTAGAAAGAAGAAAGATTATGTATCTTTAATGAAAAATTATAAACATAAAAGAGAGATTTTGATAATGATTAATGTATTGATTTGTGTGCTTAAAAGTCATATATAAAATTATTTTTATATATTTGTGTACATTGTCTTGAGATTAAATGACCAAATATTGAATTTGAACTTAAAAGTCATATATAAAATCATTTTTCTTTTAAAAAAAAATTTCTTGATAACATGATAGAATCATTCAACATAAAAAAATCATTGGATTTTGTTTGAAAAATATCTTGTTGTGATGACTCCACTTGAAAGTGATTTATCTAATCATAACCTTGATTGATAATGCATAGCTAGAGCATGCTAAGACTAAAACTAAAAAAACCCAAGTTATTGTTGATAAAAAATTATTCATATTGAAGTTTACGAAAATGAGATTTTTATGATAATTGAAAAATAGGTTCAAAGTCATTGGCTTAAATATTAGGAAAGGCTATTATTGAATGACTTAAATGTTATGTTTATTGAATGATTGATTTAAATGATTAAATAGTTGTATATTAAGATTGAATGTGTGTTGTTAAATGATATATTACTTTTGAATTCGAATATGAACAAATAAAAATTTGGAAACGAGTTTGTCAACTCCTTGCACTATGTATAAAGAGTTAGACTCATTTAAAAGTTCAAATTGAGATAGGTTGAATTTTGATTGAAGATATTTTATGTTCAATAAAATCATGCTTGATGATTTAATGATGCATAGTGGTGAGTTTATATTTCGAAATTATGCATGATGATCTTTGTGATTTATGGCTTATTGATCTTTACCGTAATAAAAATTCTTTTTTCAGTTTTAAACGAAAATACATGTTTTTATTTGGCTTAAAAGACAAGGGCATGCTTGTATGAAATAAAAAGGGAATATATTTTTCTTAAAAAAATTTCTATCTTATAAAATTTTTAAAAAGAGATTAATGAATCAATTATGTTATTTTTTATGAATCTCTTGAACTATGAAAGTGATTTTGATGATTTGAAGATTTCAACTTGAATAAGTTATTATCATCATTTTTGGCAAGATTAGAAAATGAAACTTGAATTTTTTACATAAATACTTTTATTATGAACTTTACATAAACTTCATAATTGCTACTTTGATAATGACTAAGAGAGAGACAAAATTGATATTTTGTAATAATAAATTTAAATACTTTGATTATGAAAAACCTTCATTGGATGAGGAGTGATTTGCTAAAAATAAAATTATGAAGTTTAAATACATGAGATTTGCATAATTGGATTTCTATTTTACTTGGAATTTTGAATACATAAGATTTCTTGATTACTTTTGTTGAAATTCACAAATAATAAGGAGGGGCAAATTTATTAATTTAAATCATGTCTTTTGGTACTTAAAGATTTAATTTTATGACATGATCTCCTTATACTTTTGGGCATAATTTGAATATGTTAGGATCAATTGACACTAAGAGGGGGGGGGGGGGGGGGGGGTTACCTACTGACCTGGGTGGCTTAGTCGCTCGAACACCAAGTTACGGGTGGTTTACCCACCGGTCCTAGGCGGGTCAACCGTCGAAAGTACCCATATTCTTGGGTACGGGTGGTTCAACCGCCCGAAAGCCAAGGCAGTGATACACCCGCCGCTCACTGGTGGTTTACCCGTCAGAATTCTCGCAAAAGTGGTTCCCTCCACTTTTCAAATTCCGGCTTGAACCATAAGTTGACCATTCCTTGGTCAACTAATTGAGCTCAACCAAACCATATAGTGGACTTGATTGCCTTATTAAGTTGATTTGAATTTCATCCAAATCTAACTCAATTAGGATTCAATTAGGACTCAATTCCTAACTACGACTCAATGATTACAATACTTAATGACCAACAAGCTAAACCAAGACCTAACTTCCGTCAATCCGACAGCCTACGACATTCTTGCGGTGAGTCTTCCGGTCTTCTTCCGGTGATCTCCCAGTGTGTTTCCAGTGAGCTTCCTGATCCCTTCTGTGAATCTCCTAGCAAACTTCGACGAGATCCCACTACATTGTCTGAACCCTAGCCCGATGCTCAAGCTTGATCTTGGTCCATCATCTGGTTGTAACTCCATTGATTCTATCATAGTGTCATGCACGATGCTAATTATGACTTAATTAAATACAATCATAATTGCCAAACATCCATTACAAGAGCATCCTAACTCCCGGCAAGCTTTTCGGCTACCCCCGATAATCTTCCAGCGAGTCTCGATCTTCTTCTGGCAAACACCTTTGCGCCATCCTGGCAAACTCCTGATACCCTCGGCGAGCTCCCGACACACTCCTGGCGAGTTCCCAACCGCATCGACCTAATGCATGGACTTGAGCTTAGCCAATCCTGATTGTAATAATCATTCTGTCGTAATTAATCCTACATCAATCAATTCTAACAATCTTGTTAGATCAATAACCCATCAATTGATTTCATCATCAAAATCCGAGATTCAACAATCTCTCCCTTTTTTATGATGATAATAATTGATGACAGGAGTTAATCCTAACTCCCCCTAAATCCACACCACTTAAATTTAAGAGAATCACACACTCTTAAATTCAAACAATCAATATTTTATACAAATTATAACACAAATTTACATCAAGTCATCAAATCATGAATTTCATCAAGTCATCAAATCATAATAAGAATTATGCACTCATATCTATATCCAAAATGTCCAATCCATATCCATATCATGTGTTATCAGTGTATATCATCAATATCATGAGTCATCAATTAATATCATGTGTCATCAATGTATATTTCTCCCCCTTTGTCATCAACAAAAATATGAAATATATGGCTAAGGATTTGAAAGCACATGAGTTTTTGCTCTCCCTTTGTAAAATACGACACGAATCATAAATAATTTTATTCCTCTTGTGAAAAAAGAAGGAAAGAAAATAAGGGAGGAGTTGTAAAACATCATTAAGAAGAGCTCTTAATAAATTTGAAAAATAATATTAAGATGAGCTCAAAAGTCCAAGTTGAAACTATTTTAACATCATATGCAATACATTATATTATAAAATTATGATTATTAATCCAAATCATCATATATATTTTTAAAAATCAATATGCATTATCATCATACATGATTTCATATCATCATATCTTCTCCCCCTTTGTCATCAACAAAAAGGAGAAGTGCAATTAGCAAGTTTTTTAATATAAAAGTTTAGCAATTTAGCAAATTTTTCATCACTTTAGTACATGCAAGATAGTAAGTTCTTTTTTCTCTTTTGAGAAGTGCAAGCTAGCAAATTTTTGCTTCCTTTGCAATATTCAAGCTAGCAAGTTACATCATGCAAACAAACAAGTTTTGCTCCCCCTTTGTCATTGTCAAAAAGAAGAGAGTGTAAAACTTTTCCCATTACATCATTTTTCAAATCATCACATGAAATATATCAAGAAAAATTAACATAGTGATAAGATATACAATTCATGAAGATAAATTGTGACTATCAAGAGACAAATTATAAGAGAAACAAATAAAATAAAATCTTTTGATTCATTCATAATAAATCTCAAGTTGTCAAGTTCATGATTTATATAAAAATTTCTTTTTAAATAATATGAAAACACATAACAAAAGATTTTAATTCATAAAAGATTTCAAGTTGTAATTCCAAGAAATCAAAATCACAATATAGGTAAATCACTCATTCAATTTCAAAATCATCAAAATCACTTTCAAGAGATTCAAAATATAATTAATAGACTTATTAGCCTCTTGAAATGCTAGTGATTTCCTTTCTCCACTTTGTGTGAGCAAGAAGGTAGAATCAAGGTAGAAATGAAAAATATCATATCACAAGAATGCTCAATTTTAAAGATGTAAATTTTATAGATATGAATTTTGAAATTAAGCTCAAAACTCCAAGATGTTCAAGGAGAATCAAAAGTTTAAGAGCTACTCATGTATTTAAAATCATCTCATGTAATTTCAAGTATAGCAAAAAAAATTATTTATTATAAATTTTGATAAAAAGCATCAAGAATTTCATAAGAAGGCATGATAGTAGGTTAAGCTCAAATTATAAATCTAGTATTTTGCATGCATTTAGAAAGTCCTAATTATCTTCTAAGCAATTGTTCCTCATTCAATGTTATCATATCCAAATTTACTTCTAATCATATTAATAATTTTATATCTCCCTTTTTTTTATCATTGTCAAGAAAGAAATATGATGACATAATTTCTTCTTAGCATTCATATTCAAATTGCGCCAAAAAGTATAAGGAGATTATGTCATTAAAGATAAAATCAAATTTTTAAATATCAAAAGATATGATTTCATTTAATAAGTTTCTTTTCTCCTTTTTTGTGAATAATAAAAACGAGTCTTAGGGGATAATATCAATTCATCCAAGATAAATCTTTTTAATAAAAAAGAAGAATGATCTTGATAAAATTTTTAATTATTATTGTTAAGATCATAAATCTCCTTTTTATTAAAAAGAGAAATTTATATATATCAATAATGTGATTCTCATAACGTAAAAGTAAAGTCAAGAAATTAAGAGAATATTCATGATAATATAAATCTCTTTCAATTTTCAACTTATCACAAATTTAAGAAATACTAATTTTGGTGATAAGTGATATCATTCATGAGTTTTAAAATAAATCATGTCAAGATAAATATTGATATCAAAAGACATTCATGAATATTAAAGACATGATTTAATTTAATTAATCTCTTCTTAGATGATAAAATAAAACTATAAGAGAACAAAGAAGAGTCTTCATCTCATAAAGATATCATATTATAGATGTCACGATCATGAGTTAATTTTAAGGAAGAAAAAAGTAGAAAAACTTGATTCATATATATAAAACTTTAAGTTTTCAAGAATATGGTTCATAAGAAGATTTTTCAAGTTTCATTTTCTAAACTTGCCAAAATCATGATAATAATTTATTTAAGTTCAAATCATCAAATTTTTAAAATCACTTTTATAGTTCAAGAGAGTCATAAAAATAACATAATCGATTCATTAATCTCTTTTTAAGATAAAATTATTTGAAAATTTATCCAAAATCATCATCAAAAATCACTTTTCAAAATTTTTTAATAAAGTCATCATATATTATTTTTAAAAAAAAAATAGCTAAAGTTTTCTATTTATTTTGGTAGTTAAAGAGATTCAACAATAAATGTATCATTTTATCTTTGTTGAAGGATTCATGGGATAAATATTCTTTCAAGAAGAATATTCTTCTTTTAAAATTTATTTCAAGAATGCATTGGCATTTCAAGAATGCATTGGCATTTAAAGTCAAAAACTAAATTTCATTATGATCATTGCAAAAAAAAAATCAAACAAAAGCTTTGATTCATTTTAAATCTGATGATTTTTGCATGTTGGAAGATTATATCATGTTATCAAGAAGTTTTTCTTTTAAAGAAAGATGATTTCATATATGATTTTTAGGTTTAAAAACAACATAAATTATCAACACAAGTTAATACACATCAATACAATAATCATCATCAAAATCTTTCTTTCATACATATGACTTTTATTTAAGTTAACTATACCTTTTTGTTTCTAATTCTAGCATGCTCTAGCTATGCAATGATTATGCATTATTGAAAGCAATCAAGATTAATTATAACAACGAATCATCCTTAAGATTCATTACCAATAATTTTATTTTCAATAATTTTTCTTGTTATTTGCTTAGGCTAGTGAGCTTTGAAAGAGTATTAGATCTCAAGTCATGTGCCTTGAGGATCTACTTTCAAAACATTACTTAGTACTCCTAGCCTTGTTAGGATGCAACTTTATATTATGGGAGGTTTTGATTAAGGTACTCATTTGAGTTTGGGTCCTTCATGGTATATTCTTCCCATTTTTCCTAATGGCTTAAGGTTATTTATGATTCATTTAGGTACCCAAATTAATTTATGTGGACTATAATTTTTGAATGGACATTTGTAGGCTTTATGTCCTAATCTACCACAAAAATTATATTTATTTTTAGGTGACAAATTTAATGTATGTCCTTTCATAAACATGATTGGCTTTTATTGAATGTTACCAACAAAGCCTATATCATTTCTTCTATTAATATGATCCTTATTGGCAATGATCATATTTAGGGATTTATCCCTATTTTAAAATTTTCTAATATTTGTTTAAGCATGATATTTTTCTTTTTAACATCATCTAGCATTTCACATTTAGAGCAAAAATTGTGTGATGGTAAAGTATCATGCAAGGTTTCAAATTTAGTGCATGTATTATGTGATGGTGCTACTTCATGCATTTCATCAAGTTTACTGACTAATGATGCATGCTCTTCCTTAAGTAATTTATAAGATTTTATAATCTTTCTAAATTCATCATAAAGCTCATGAAAAGAAAGTAATAACTCATTAAAAGTAAAAGAGATTTCGGGGTGGTTACTTACCTCATCATGGTTGGCCACGGGCGCGAGATCTTCCACTTCTTCTTGATTGTGTTCTTTATCTTTGGAGCACCTTGACTTCTTGCGTTCATAGCAAGAAGTTTTGTCCATCTTTAGATTATTTTTAAGGTTCAATTTCATTAATTTTTTCGGTTTATTTGTCAAAAGTTCAAGGTCCTCATCACTCGAGATTTTTCTCGAGGAGTCATGTGTTCTTCTCGGTTCACATTCCTTCTGGTTCTTTGGAAGATGTTCTTCTTGTTCATTTTTAGAAGTATTTTCATTTAATGATTCATTTATATTAAGTGTACTTTCATATGTTGTTTCTAATGCATGCCATATATTAAAAGTCGAATCAAAATAATAAACCCGATCAAATTTATTTTTAACTAAGGCGCAAAACAAGATATTCATAGCCTTTGCATTTAAAGAGAAAGTCTTCTTCTCCAAATCATTCCAATTGTTCATTGGAAGAGAAGACCTTTCAAATCCATTTTCAACAATAGTTCTATAAATCAAGGTCTAAAGAAAGCAAGAAAACTCTCATATGAGTTTTTCAATAAGTGTAGTCTATTCCATTGAATATGTGAGGACGAACAATAGAAAAGCTCTCTTGACAGCTAATAAGAGCCATTTCTCTTGGGTGTTAAACCAAATGAGAAAAACGGAGGCTCTGATACCAATTGTTAGGATCAATTGGCACTAAGAGGGGGGGGGGGGGGGGGGGGATGAATTAGTGCAAGTGTAAATTTTCAGTTTAGATGAAAACTTTTCGATTAAATTAAGATAGGAAATCCGAAGCTTTTTGTTCTTAGTGAAATGAGTGAGTGATTAAAAGAAAGTTACTAAGTTAATAAGCAAACCCGAAAGACAATGATAGAACCCCAGATAGAGCTCTGTAGATTTTGATTTTTGAGGGGGATCAACCCTTGGAACGCTATAGGAGTTCCTCCCTCCTAGTAGTCGGCCATATGGCTGAATTGTTGATTAATCTTGCTTGATGGAAAGAGTGAAGGCTACATACTTATATAGGGCTCCAAACCCTAGCCCTAGGGAGGTGCTTCCTAAGTGAATTTCCCCTTTTGCTCCTCCTATAGTGACCATGCATAAATAAAGGGGGGTGGCGGTCTAAGTGGCAGCACAAGCCATGCCCCTCTGCTAGAAACCCTAGTCGACCAACCTAGTGAAGGGGGCGGCGGCCAGGAAGCCCTAAGGCCCCAAAATAAACCCTAGCCACACTTCTTTATATGATAGAAGTGACTAGGTGGGGTTTTATTACAATCTCACAGGGTTCTTATTAATTAATTCTAGGGTGATCAGGACTCAACTCTGCTGGAGTCCTATCAAACCTGCCCTCTTAAAATCAGTCTTGTCCTCAAGGCTGAGGTTCCATAAACTCAGGGAACCAGGTCTTCAGCTCCTCATCAACTTGGGTGTCAGTTGAAAGAATTTGGATTGAGTCGTTATCTTTAAATTTCCATCTGAGGTGGGACACTTGGAGAATCAACTGTAATCTTGATTTAGTGCACGGATCTGATCTCCATGTTAGGGCCCCAATGTGATCCCTAATTTTATAAGGTCTAATAGGGAGACCATTTTCTTGAGGCTTGAATTTTATGTTGGTGGAGCTGGAGATGAAAGGGGACTTGATCTTTCTTAGGAAACTTTCTTCTACTCCGGCGTTTGTCATGGGGAAGTTTCTTCCTTGCATGGGCTGCCACGTGATTGCTCTGTAATAGTAGTCGTGCCTTCTTTTGAAGTGAGGGTTATCCTCTGATAAAATCTCTAGTGGTGTGGGCCTGATCTGAGTCTGAGGTGGGTAGGAGTGGTGATTTTTCGAGGACCATTTTCACATCTTCGTGCTATTGACCATCTTGCATGAGGATGATGCTGACCCCCACTCTGGATGTGTTTGCTCCAACAATAAACATCTGGCCACGATTTGGTGTGAATGACATCGTAGTCGTGAGGGCTATAGTTCCACTCGGCCAAGGTGCATCTTTCTTTATAATGAGAAGGATGATGTTCATGCTTTGTTAAGTCCTACGAATGATCCTTCCCCTTTTTTAATTTCGCCACTGGAGGGGCTCAACTTTCTCGTAGTCTTGGGCCATAGATCAGAGGTCATCATCAAGGAAGTCTTTGAGAATCATGGTCCGATCTTAAGAAAAGTCGTGGAAGCCCACCTGAGATCTGGAAGTGCTGCATCAGCAACCATTGTGAGTTCGGTGGGATGTAACACTTTAGAAGTAGCTTATCTCCGGGAAAAAGGATGTAGGGATGTGTCGTAGCAGGAAATAAGTGTTGAATCTCAGATTTTGATGATGAAATCAATTGATAGGTTTTATAATTTAACTTGTGTGTTAGAGAAAATTATGCAGGATTAACTGCAACAGTAAAGGGCAGTATAATTAGATGTTGCAATGGAGGTCAGCTGAGGTTCTGATGATGTTGTCGGGAGCTCACTGAGAACTCACCAGAAGTTTGCCGGGAAGTTCATCGGGAGTTCGTCGATAGGTTGTCGATAACTCACCGGGAAGTTCACCATAAGAATGCTGGAAGTTCATTGGGAGTTTGCCGAAAGAAATCGGGAGCTCGCCAGGGATTCATCGAAAAGATGCCGGGAGTTCATTGAAGAGACAATCGGACAACGAACATTATACGTTGAGTGTCGTAGTTACCATCGTAATGAGAGTTAGTTTTACTAACTCAGTTAAGAGGCCATTAAGCCTTAATTGGAGCTAATTTGGACTTATTATAAAAGTTATCTCAGTAATCTAAGGTCAGATGAGACACGGTCTTTGAAGATACGGTCTCCAAGATAACACAGTCTTCGAAGGTGTGTCAGGCGGTTGAACCCATACACAATCTCCCAAACTGTCAAGTGGCTGAACTGCCCAGAATAGTCTCTTAGACTGTCAGGCAGCTGAACCGCCCAAAACACAGTCTCCCGGACTGTCAGGCGGCTGAACTGCTCAGAACACAGTGTTCGAGACTAGCATCTCGGGAACACTTAAAAATTAATTTTTAGCTCCACTTTTGAAGCCATTTGGGGCCTATAAATACCTCACCCATTCTTGCTGGAGTAAGACAAGCAATCAAGAGCAAAAATCTTATGAAAATGCTATTGTAATTGAGAGCTTTCTCCTCATTTCGTCTTGTATATTTTTTGTTTAAGAGAGAGCTTAGAGACTTGTAAAGGTTATCTCCTAAACCTGTAAAAGGAGAATAGAATTGTAAGAGGGTGGTTGATCTTCACCCATTAAAGAAAGATCTATAGTGGAAGCTGGTGACCTCAATGGAGGAGGAATCGGGAGTGGACGTAAGTCACAAGACCGAACCACTATAAAATCGGTTTGCTTCCTCTTCTTTGCTCTTTATGTTAATTGCTTAATTGTCTACTACCTTTGCTTGCACTCTTACATATATCTCTACACTTAAACATATTTTCGATATGATTTTTATTGAGCGAATATTTAAATCGACGTGAAAGTTTTATAAGCACTAATTCACCCCCTCCCTAGTGTCGCTTTGATCCTAACAATTGGTATCAAAGTCACGTTTTCTCTATTTGGCTTAAAATCTAAGAGAGATGGCTTTTGTTGGTAATCAAGAGAGACTTTCTATCACTCATCCTCCCATGTTCAATAAGACGGATTACACATATTGGAAAACTCGAATGAGAATTTTTCTACTTTCTATGGATTTTGAATTATGGCAAATTGTCGAAAGTGGTTTGGAAAAGTATTCCAAACCGATGAACGAATAGAATGATTTGGAAAAGAAGACTTTCTCTTTGGATGCTAAAGCGATGAACACTTTATTTTACGCACTTGATAAAAATGAATTTAATCGGGTTTCTATATGTGAAACTGCGCATGAAATTTGGCACACACTCGAAGTTACACACGAAGTCACTAGTCGAGTCAAAGAGTAAAAAATTAATCTTTTGGTGCATAACTATGAGTTGTTTCACATGAAACCAAGTGAGACCATATGAGACATGTACACCTATTTTATGGATGTCGTCAATGGTTTAAAAGCGTTTGGTAAAAGTTTTTCTAATTTTGAACTTGTTAACAAAATATTAAGATCCCTTCCTAAAAGTTGAGATCTTAAAGTAATGGCAATACAAGAAGCAAAGGATCTAAATAATTTTCCGCTTGAAGAACTAATTGGATCTTTGATAACTTATGAAATGACATGTATAGCACATGATGAACTCGAGAACAACCTTCCAAAGAACAGGAAGGACATAACACTTTGAACCAAGGAAAATCACTTGACAGAAAACTCAAGTGACGATGATGATGATGAGGACTTCGCACTTCTTACAAGAAAATTTAAGAAATTCTTAAAAATGACTAAAACAAGACAAGATGCAAAGAACAAAAGTGAACTAAAAAATGACTCATAATATATTACGGATATAAGAAGCCAGGACACTTCAAATATGAAAGTCCCTAAGTGAAGAAGAAGCAACCAAAGAAGAAGAAGATGCTCAAAGCTACTTGGGATGACTCAAGTTCATCCGAAGACGAAGAGCCAACCAATAAAAAAGAAGTTACAAATTACGCTTTAATGGCATTTGGCAACGAGGTGAATAATCTAAACGAATCTTCTTTATATTATGATGAATTATTTAATATATTTAATGACTTGTTTGATGATCTTAAATTAGTTAGTAATAACTATAAATTGTTAAAGAAAGATCATGCTTCACTTGCTAAGTTTAAAAATTTTAAAAAGGAGAATAATGAACATACGATAGTTCCTTGCACTAAGTGTGAAAAATTAGATATACTTAAGAAAGAAAATGTTTCATTACAAGAAACATTAGAAAATTTTAAAATAGGTAACAAATCCTTAAACATAATTCTTGCTAATAAGGGTCATGTTCATAGAAAGGAAGGAATTGGCTTTGTGAGTAATACTCAACAAAAGCCAACCATCTTCGTTAAGGGACCTACATTATATGTTTCACCTATAAATAAATATAATTTTTGTGGAAGAATTGAACACTATGCTTATAAATGTTTATTTAAAAAGTATAGTCCACAAAAATTAATTTAGGTTCCTAAAGGAACCATAAACAACTCGACGCCATTAGTAAAATTAGGTAGAATTTTTCAGGGACCCAAAGGCAAATGAGTACCTAAACCAAAACCCTCATTTTTGTAGGTATATCTCCAAACAAAGGTTAGAAGCAATAAATGGTATCTTGATAGTGGATGCTCAAGGCATATGGTTGGAGATCAAACTCATTTCTCCAAGCTTACTAGCCTAAATAAAGGATTTGTCACTTTTGGAGACAACAACAAGAGAAAAATCAATAGAAAGGAACCATAGGTAACAAATCAAACCTCTTGATTGAAGATGTATTATTAGTTGATGGTTTGAAACATAATCTACTAAGCATTAGTCAATTATGTGATAAAAGATACATTATCAAATTTGAATCTAATGCTTGTATAATTAAAATACCACACAAAAATAGTTCTATGATTGTCTTAAGAAGCAATAATGTGCATACTATGGACATTGATAATTTTTGTAATGAAATATATTTTTCGGCCTTAAATGATGATGCATGGATTTGGCATAGGAGACTAGAACATGTTAGTATGAAACTATTAAACCAAATCTCAACTTAAAATCTAGTAAGAGAAATGCCTAGTATCAAGTTCGTAAAAGATAAAGTTTATGATGCATATCAACTAGGAAAATAAATAAAAAATAGTTTCAAATCAAAAAATTAAATAAGCATCTCTAGACTACTACAATTGATCCATTTGGATTTATTTGGACCAATTGATACTACAAGCTTAGGAGGTAGCAAATATGCGTTTGTTATTGTAGACGATTATAGTAGATTCACTTGGACTTATTTCTTGGTACACAAAAGTGATTCTTTTAAATAATTTTTAAATTTTTATAAACTTGTTCAAAACGAAAAGGGTTTTATGACTTCATATATACGTAGTGATCATAGTGATGAGTTTAAAAATCATAATTTTTAAAATTTTTGTGACTCAAATGGGTATAATCATAATTTCTCTACTCCTAGAAATCCACAACGAAATAGAGTAGTGGAAAGAAAAAATAGGAACTTACAAGAAATGGCTAGAACCATGTTAAACGAACATAACCTACCCAAATATTTTTGGGCCGAAGCCGTTAACACGACATGTTATGTCATGAATAGGGTTCTCGTAAGACCATTACTCTCCAAAACTCCTTACGAATTATGAAAAAATAAAAAACCCAATATTTCATATTTCAAAGTATTTGGTTGTAAATATTTTATTTCAAATGAAAAAGATGCCTTAGGAAAGTTCGATGCAAAATCCGATGAAGGCATATTTCTTGGTTATTCCTCAATTTCAAAAGCTTATCGTGTCTTTAATAAAAGAACTCTTGTAATTGAGGAATCCATCCATATTGTTTTTGATGAGGTTTCCAATTTGAAGAAAATTGACTTTGATGATGATTTTGATTTTGATAATTTAAATTTTAATGATAAATCTCCTCTCCAAAACAACTTAGATGCATCTACTTCCAAGGAATCCTTACCCAAGGAATGGAAGTATGTAGATGCTCATCCTAAGGAGTTAATAATTGGAGATACATCAAAATGTGTTCAAACTCTTTCATCATTTAAGAATTTTTGTGCTAACATTATATTTTTATTTCAAATTGAACCAAAATATATTGAGGAAGCCCTAAAAGATGATGTTTGGGTTATTTCAATGCATGAAGAGTTAAACCAATTTGAAAGAAATGAGGTGTGGGAGCTTGTTCCTAGACCTAATAATCGTTTAGTGATAGGTACTAAATGAGTTTTTAGAAACAAGCAAGATAAAAATGGTATCGTGGTTAAAAATAAGGCTAGATTAGTGGCCAAGAGTTTCAACCAAGAAGAAGAGATCAATTATGAAGAGACCTTCACTCTTGTGGCTAAACTTGAAGCTATAAGGATGCTCCTTGACTTTGCCTCTTTTAAGAATTTTAAATTATTTCAAATGGATGTGAAAGTACTTTTCTTAATGGTTTCATTTCCGAACAAGTTTATGTTGAACAACCCCTCGATTTTGAAAATGATATTTTTTCGAATCATCATGTTTTCAAATTATCTAAAGCTCTTTATGGATTGAAACAAGCCCCTAGAGCTTGGTATGAAAAACTTAGCTCTTTCCTTATTTCAAATAATTTTTTGAAAGGCAAGGTTGATACCACATTATTTTTTAAGTATTTTAAAAATAATTTTATAGTTATTCAAATTTATGTTGATGATATTATTTTTAGTTCAACAAATGAATCCTTATGTGAATCTTTTGTCAAGAGTATGAGCCAAGAATTTGAAATAAGCCTAATGAGTGAATTAATATTTTTCTTAGGCTTACAAATAAAACAATTAAATGATGGTATCTTCATAAGTCAAACTAAGTATACATTAGATTTGTTAAAACATTTTAGTATGGACAATACTAAGGCCATTAACACACCCATGAGCACCTCTATAAAATTAGACTTGGATAATGAAGGTAAAAATTTTGATCAAAAAACATATAGAGGAATGATAGGCAGTTTATTATATTTAATTGCTACTAGACCAGACATAATATTTAGTGTTGGATTATGTGTAAGATTTCAATCCAATCCTAAATCTTCTCATTTTAAGGCAGTTAAACGAATATTTAGATATTTAAAATAAACTTTTAATTTAGGATTATGGTATCCTAAGTCTAAAAACTTTGAGTTGCTTGCCTATACGGATGTTGATTTTAGAGGTTATAGAATAGATAAGAAGAGTAAAACCGGAACATGCCAATTATTAGGACATACTCTTGTTTCTTAGTCTTCCTAGAAACAAAATTCGGTTGCATTATCTACAAACAAAGCTGAGTACATAGCAACTGGTGCATGTTGTGCATAAGTCATTTGGATGAAAAACACCTTAGAAGATTATGGAATTCTCATCAAATGCGATAATACTAGTACAATATATCTAACTAAAAATCTCATTCAACACTCAAGAACTAAATATATTGACATTAGGCATCACTTTATTAGAGATCATGTAAATAATCATGATATATCTTTGGAATTTATTAATACTAAGCATCAATTGGCTGATATCTTCACCAAGCCATTAAATGAAGACCAATTTGACTTTCTTAGAAGAGAGTTGGGAATGTTAAAGTATTCAAATGCATGATTTGATATTTTTTCTGACTTATTGAGCTTTTGCTTGAAATTTACATGAGATAATATTTGAATACATGAGTAGCTCTTATAATCTTCTTGACTTTCCTCAACTTTTGAGCTATCTTTCAATATTTTGATTCTTGGATTCATGAATACGTATCCCCCCTCTTAATAATTTATTTTATTTTGGGATACTTGGTTTTAGATCTTTGATGGCCCCTCCCCTTCTTCTTCTTTTTCTTCTTCTATTTTATTTAAAAAGGGGAAGAAAACAATTTGATACGAAATAGATTAAACTCTATTTTTTTACTAAGGTGGAGAATGGACTAGATTTCTTTCTTTATGTAATGAATATTTATGATAAATATGTTGACATATGTATTGAACACTTAGTATTCAAATGTGTAGTGAATATTTCTCCTTTTTGATAACAAGGAGAAATGGCATGATTAATAACATATGATAAATGTTGTGTTTGAAATTTTATCATATAATGAACATTTGTTTTGAACAATTGTTTAAAAAAGTTATGATGACAAAAGGGGGAGAGATAGTAAGTATATTTATGACAAATGATAAATGATATGTTTTAATATTTTTGATAAATATTCGAAAATGATAATATTTGTGATAAATGTTCAAATATGAATTGAGCATTTCTCCTTTTTGTTGATGACAAAGGGGGATAAATGACATAATTGATGACATATGAGAGATATTTTGAGATCATTGAAATAGTTGAAATGAATGCTATATCATAATTGATGACATAGTTATATTGTGAATGTAACGATTAAAATTTTTAACGTGATACCAAGAAAATGAATCTCTAATTTTTTTTTATCATATATGGTTACATTGTGAAAATTGTCAAAATGCTTGAATTCAAAAGTGATAGGTTCTTTTGAATTCAAGTTTGTTATATTTATCCTATGGCATATACATAGGGGGAGTTAAGGTTAACTCTGTCATCAATAGGTTGTCATCATTAAAAAGGGGAAGATTGTTGAATCTCGGATTTTGATGATGAAATCAATTGATGGGTTTTATAATCTAACTTGTGTGTTAGAGAAAATGATGCAGCATTAACTGCGACAGTAAAGGGTAGTACAATCAGATGTTGCACCAAAGGTCAGCCGAGGTTCAGATGATGTTGTTGGGAGCTCGCCGAGAACTCACCAAAAGTTTGCTGGGAAGTTCGTCGGGAGTTCGTCGACAGGTTGTCGAGAACTCGTCGGGAAGTTCATCGGAAGAATGCTGGAAGTTCGTTGGGAGTTCGTCGAAAGAAATCGGGAGCTCGCCGGGGGTTCATCGGAAAGATGCCGGGAGTACATCGAAGAGATGATCGAACAACGAACATTATATGTTGAGTATCATAGTTAACATCGTAATGAGAGTTAGTTTTACTAACTCAATTAAGAGGCCATTAAGCCTTAATTGGGGCTGATTTGGACTTATTATAAAAGTCATTTCAGTAACCTAAGGTCAAATGAGACATGGTCTTCGAAGACACGGTCTCCAAGATGACAGTCTTCGAAGGTGTGTCAGGCGATTGAACCGCCTAGACTAGGTGATTGAACCGCCCAGACATAGTCTCCCATACTGTCAGGCGACTGAACCGCCCAGAACACAGTCTCTCAGACTGTCAGGTGGTTGAACCACCCAGACACAGTCTCCCAGACTGTCAGGAGGCTGAACCACCCAGAAAATAGTCTCCCAGACTGTCAGGAGGCTGAACCGCCCAAAAAATAGTCTCCCAGACTGTGTTAGCCAGTTGAACCGCCCAGAATACAGTGTTCGAGACTAGCATCTTGAGAACACTTAAAAATTAATTTTTGGCTCCACTTTTGAAGCCATTTGGGGCCTATAAATACCCCACTCATTCTTCCTTGAGTAAGGCAAGCAATCGAGAGCAAAACCTTGTGAAAACGCTGTTGTAATTGAGAGCTTTCTCCTCATTTCGTCTTGTGTAGTTTTTTGTTTAAGAGAGAGCTTAGAGACTTGTAAAGGTTATCTCCTAAACCTGTAAAAGGAGAATAGAGTTGTAAGAGGGTGGTTGATCTTCACCCATTGAAGAATTATCTATAGTGGAAGTCAGTGACCACAACGAAGGAGGAATTGGGAGTGGATGTAGGTCACAAGACCGAACCATTCTAAAATCGGTTTGTTTCCTCTTCTTTGCTCTTTATGTTAATTACTTAATTGTCTACTACCTTTGCTTGCACTCTTACACATATCTATACTTAAACGCATTTTCGATATGATTTTTATTGAATGAATATTTAAATCGACGTGAATTTTTTTAGCACTAATTCACCTCACCCCCTCTTAGTGCCGCTTTGATCATAACAATAAGCATGGCTGAATAATCTGTATCTCTGTCATCTCTTGGATGACCCTTTTATCTTCGATCTTTTAAGGTCGTAAGAAGCAATCTAGCTGAGCATCAGCTGGTACAAGTTTCAACCACTTCAGTATAAGGGGGTTGACCAACTTCAGAGGAGGTAGTCGGCTCGGTTGGGTGGAGATGCCTAAAAATTTAGCAAGTTGTGGGAGGGGTTTCTTATCTTCAATCTCATGAAACTTTCTTGAATTTGAATTGGGAAACCATTGGATTCTTCTTTTGGTACCCCCTCCAAGTGCAATGTTGTGGTTGTAGTCACTGGGCTCCCTCGTAGGACCACCTATTTTTCTTTGCTAAAAAATTTTATGGTTAGCCTCGAAAAATTTCAGAAAATATCTTTAACCATGGACAACCAATCAATGCCAAGCACTATATCAAAATCATCGAGAGGGAGGAGGAAAAAATTAGCAACTACATCTTATTCATGTAGGCTCAGTTTAACCTGTGGGCACTTCCGGTTGCACTTCAGAATTTGGTCGTTAGCTACCTTGACTTCAAACCCATGTAATGTTCATTTTGGAGCATTAAGTGGGCAGCAACCTTACTGCTCATGAAGTTGTGTATGCTCCCGGCGTTGACAAGGACGATGACAAATTGCTGCTCGAGAAACCCTTTGATCTTCAATTTTTGCAGGTTGGTGTAGTCGGCTAAGGTAGGGATTGTGCCGGTGGCCGGTTGTGGTGTATCCTTCTCCTTGGGCTCGAGAATCGTATCTTCAAGTTTGAGTTCCTTTGCCGATCCATCATGAAAGTCTTCTCTTATTAGTTTCTTCGACTAAGGGGATCGGCTGATAGTAGGGGGAGGTGAAAGCTTTGGTGCCGCTAGTCGAGGAGTGACCCTAGTCCTCCGATTTTCGTAGTTCAACTGCTCCTCTTGATGTCGTGCGAAGGAGATGGATGCCTTAAGTGTGTATAGCTGTCGCGCTTTAACTTCTTCGTGAATCTTCGGCTTCAAACCCTCAATAAAAGTCCTCAATATATATTTTTTAGACCAATCATAAGTTTAATTAGATAACCTTTCAAACATGGTTTGGTACTCTTGGATGTTAGAGGTTTGATGGATATTCGTTAGTTCTTTATCACGGTTCTTGCAATCAATTAATGCTGAAGGTTTATATGTTATTGGTTGGGATGTGGCTCTCATGCTCTGAGCATCTTGATTGAGGTGCCCTTCTTGAAGTTGTGCAAAGGAGGTTGATGTCATCGAGGTGTAGGGTTGTCGTGTCTTAACTTTGTTTCTTATCTCTGTTGGGTTCTTTTTGTAATCTGAATTTGCATCACGTTGTGATCTTCTTGGGCTCGATGATCGGCCCAACCTAAACTCCTCGAAGAGAGCCCATAATTTAGCATCCATACGTGTCTCAAAAGCCTCCAATTTGGCTTCGAATAAAACCACCGATGTCATGACGTAAGGATCTCCAACCTATCAAATTGCTGAAGATTATAGCTACAATTTTTAGGTAGAATGCAATGAATGGCAGCAATGTCGGGGCTATGGTGGTGAAGTCTCCAAGTGGAGGATGGCAGCCAAGGGTAGCAACAACGGTGGAGGAAGAAGATGGCAGCAGCAATGTCGGCTGTGGTCCTTCGGTGATTCTGTAATGTTGATGCTACAATGTCATCGAGGCTACGATCTTTTAGGTGACTAATATCTGTCGGAAGATGGTAGCCAAGCAATTTGAGTCGGAAGGCAATAGTGATGATGGAGGAAGAAGAGGGCAACAACAACGTCGGTTGCGACTGCGCTATGACTTCGTGGTTGTAAGTGGCATCAGTTGTAGCAAGGGTGCGGCTGCAATAGGAGGAAGATGGGCAGCGGTGTGCATGGCTATTGCAAAGGAGGGCAGCAGCAGTATGGAGTGAGAGATGGTTGCTGTCATGTTCAATTTGTTGTTGGCCGCGATCAAGATAGTTGGCAGCGAACGATTGTTGCGAGCTGCGATGTAAATAGATTACAATGAAAGATCGTTGCTGGTAGCTTTTGCCGCAAGGATCGCTGCTGGCTGTGATCAAGGAGGATGGTAGCGAGAGGTCGCTGTTGACAGTGTTATGCAGTGAAAGATGCATGCTATGGTTGAAGGGATAAGAGAGATTGGGTGGCTGAAAGGTTGGTGGACCAAAGGCTATAATTTTTTGGGGCTGGTTTTATGACAGTTTTGGGTGCGATTAGGGGCTACGATTTTGTGGAGTTTTAGCTATGATTTGGTGTGGTTTTAGGGTTATGATAGCAGTAGATAAAGGTTAGGAAAAGGGATTTTGGATCTGAGATAGATGGCAGTAAAGGTAGGTGGATCGATAAGGAAGGTTGGATGAAAAGGTAAGTGGATCGGTAAGGAAGATTGGCTGCGATTTATGGTTGATTTGGGTAGCTGTTTAGGATTGGTTTAGGGTGTGGTTTGGAAGGGTTTTTAGTGAGGATGTTAAGGTTTGTAGATGAGAGAAAGAGAATCCGAAATCCACAAAAGATAACACTCAAAATCGATGGAATTCGACGAAGAAAGGTGCTATGATGTGCTGTCTTGTTGAATAGATTTTACGATAGAGAAATAATAAATTCTCAATGAAAATTCCATAGGAAAATATGCATAAACCCTAGGTTCAGATGTGGTTAATATCAGGAAAAAGTTTGACAAACTTTCGGCAGAGTAACGGTAGGGAAATAGGGCAAAAGATGGAAGATAGATCCTTTATCATAAAATTCCAACACTGCGTGATGATGAAAGAAGGCACAATAAAACTAGTTCCAGAAGAAATTTTTTTCTAAAGATCAATCTTAGATGAAATCTAAGTTGATCTATAAAATTGTGTAAAAATTTCGGCCAAAAAGGATGAACAAAAGTTTGGTTTCAAGAGGCCAAAAGTCGGAAGGCAGATTCTTCATCATAAAATTTTAGTACTGTGCAACGAAGAATCGCAGCACTATAATTCTGGTTTTAGAAATAATTTTTTTCCAGAGATCAATCTTAGATGAAAGCTAAGACGATATATGAAATTGTGTAAAAGTTTCGGCCAAAAAGAATAAACAAAAGTTTGGTTTCAAGAGGCCAACAAGCGGAAGGCAGATTCTTCGTCGTAAAATTTCAGCACAGATCTACGATATTGACACAGAGGACGATAGCAGATTGATGAATCTGCGGCTTGGTGGGCGACGGTAGATAAAGGCAACGTCAAAAGCAATTGTGGGAATTGCTTGGAAGATGGAGGCGGTAGAGATGGCTACAGGGTAGCAGGAACGCGGCTCTGATATCAGATGATAGAACCCAGATGGAGCTATATAGATTTTGATCTTTGAAGGGGATCAACCCTTGGAACGATATAGGGGTTCCTCCCTCCTAGTAGTCGACCATATGGTTGAATTGTTAATTAATCTTGCTTGATGGAAAGAGGTGGAGGGTATATGCTTATATAGGGCTCCAAACCTAGCCCTATGGGGGTGTTTCTTAAGTAAATATCCCCTTTTGCCCCTCCTATAGCTGTCATGCATAAATAAAGAGGGTGGCGGCCTAAGTGGTTACACAAGCTATGCCCCTCTGCTAGAAACCCTAGCCGACCAACCCAGTGAAGGGCGCGACGGCCAGGAAGCCCTAAGGTCCCAAAATAAACTATAGCCACACTTCTTTATATGATAGAAGTGACTAGGTGGGGTTTTATAACAATCTCACAGGGTTCTTATTAATTACTTCTATGGTGATCAAGACTCAACCCTACTGGAGTCCTATCAGATAAGCAATGTTTGAAGGAAAGAAATTATTGTGAAAACTTTGCTTTCAAAGAGTTAAGTTAAATCGGAGGCATCAATACAAAAATATGTAAGTAATGAAAGCAAGGAAACACTCATAATTTTTATAGTGGTTCAACGCCAACGGCCTACGTCCACTCCCGAGTCCTCCTTCTTGAGACACACCGACGTCCACTACCGATCTTCTTTGAGTGAAGACCAAACTCTTACACTTTGCTTACAAGGGATATAAGATTACACTCTTTGATCACTCCCTTACCTATTTTCTTTTTCTTACAATTCTTACACAATATTTTCTCAGAATATAATCTCCAAAAATTATTGTGTAGAATGCAAGAAAACTTGGGGTATTTATAGACCCTATGTGGCTTCAGATTTTTGGACCCAAAAATTAACATACCCGAAAAAATCAGGTACAGGCGGTTTACCCACCGACCTGGGTGGCTCAGCCACCCGAACACCAGGGTACAGGCGATTTACCCACCGATCCTATGTGGGTCAATCGTCGAAAGTACCCAGATTCCTAGGTACGAGCAATTCAACTGCCCAGTCTGAGCGGGTCAACCGTCGTTAGTCGCCCGAAAGCCTGGGCGGCAACGATACACCCGTCGCTCACCGGTGGTTTACCCGTCAAAATTTTCGCAAAAGTGGTTTCCTCCACTTTCTGAATTCTGGCTTGAACCATCAGTTGATCATTCCCTTGGTCAACTAATTGAGCTCAACCGGAGCTCAACCAAACCCTATAGTGGACCCGGTTGCCTTATTGAGTTTATTTGGATTTCATCCAAATCCAACTCAATTAGGACTCAATTTCTAACTATGACTCAATGATTACAACACAAGACCTAACAACCCCCAATCCGATAGCCTCTCGCATTCTTGCGATGAGTCTTTCGATCTTCTTCTGGCGATCTCCCAGCGTGTTTCCAACGAGCTTCCTGATCCCTTCGGCGAATCTCCTAGCGAACTTCGGCGAGATCCCACTACATCGTCCGAACCCTGGCCCGATGCTCAGGCTTGATCTTGGCCATCATCTGGTTATAACTTCATTGCTCCTGTCATAGTTAGTCGTGTACGATACTAATTATGACTTAATTAAATACAATCATAATTGCCAAACATCCATTACAAGACCATCCTAACTCCCGATAAGTTTTTCGGCTAACCCCGATAATCTTCTGGTGAGTCTCAATCTTCTTCTAGCGAACTCCCTTGCGCCATCTTGGCAAACTCCCGATACCCTCGGCGAGCTCCCAATACATTCCTGGCGAGTTCCCAACCGCATCGACCCAATGCATGGACTTGACCTTGGCCAATCCTGATTGTAATAATAATTATGTCATAATTAATCATGTATCAATCAATTCTAATAATTATGTTAGATCAATAACCCATCAATTGATTTCATCATCAAAATATGAGATTCAATAGAATATAGATGTTAAGAAGAAATTATACAATCATATTTCTTTCTTGATAATGATAAAAAGTGGGAGATAAAATTATCAATATGGTTAAAAGCAAATTGGATATGATAACAGTAAATGAAAAACAATTTACTTAGATGAAAATTTTAAGTTTTAAATTTTCTAAATATATGCAAAATACATTATTTGCTATCTTGATTGAAATTTACATAAGATAAATTAAATTGCATGAGTAGCTCTTGATTTTTTTCTTGGATTTTGGAATTTATATCTATAAAATTAAGTATTTTGTGATGTTTTTCACTTCTCCACCTTGATTCTATCTTCTTGTACACAAAATGGAGAAAGGAAATCACTAACATTTCAATAGATTGATAAGTCTATTAATTTCATTTTGAATCTCTTGAAAGTGATTTTGATGATTTTAAAATTAAATGAGTTCTTTACCTATATCATGATTTTGATTCCTCAGAGTTATAACTTGAAATCTTTTATGAATCAAAATCTCTTATTATATGTTCTTGTATTATTTAAAAGGAGATTTTTATATAAATCATGATCTTGACAACTTGAGATTTTTTATGCATTAATCAAGATATTTTATTTGTTTCTCCTATGATTTATCTCTTGATATTCATAATTTGTCTTCATAAATTATATATCTCATCACCATGTTGATTTTTTTTTATATATTTCATGTGATGATTTAAAAAATGATGTAATGGGAAAAATTTTACACCATTTTAACCATCCCTTCTTTTTGACAATGACAAAGAGGGAGCAAAACTTGCTAGCTTGCTCATCTCAAAAGAGAAGCAAGAAGTGCTATCTCAAGAGAAGCAAAATTTTTTGCTTAATCTCACATTTTAAGAAAAAAAATATGCTGAGAGAAGTAACACTTGCCAACTTGTTAACTTGCATGATGTAAAATTGCTAGCTTGAACATTACAAAGGAAGCAAAATTTGCTAGATTGCACTTCTCAAAAGAGAAGAACTCACTAGCTTACATGCTCTAAAGTGATAAAAAATTTGCTAAATTGCTAAGCTTTCATATATCAAAAACTTGTTAATTATACTTCTCCTTTTTATTGATGACAAAGGGGGAGAAGATATGATGATGTGAAATCATGTATGATGATAATGCATGATTAATTTTGAAAGTATACATGATAATTTGGAATAATAATCATGATTTTATTATATAATGATATAATGTATTGTATATGATGTGATTAAAATAGTTTCAACTTGGACTTTTGAGCTTATCTTAATATTCTTTTTGAAATTTATTAAGAGCTCTTCTTAATGATGCTTTCACAACTTCTTTCTTGTTTCTCTCGTTATTAATCACGAAGGGGAAGAAAATGTTATAATGTATATTCTATTTTACTAAGGGAGAGTAATGTTTTCATGTGCTTTGAAATTATTAACTATACATTTCACCTTTTTGTTGATAACAAAGGGGGAGAAATATATATTGATGACACATGATATTGATGATATATATTGATGACACATGATAGTGATGATATACTTGGATATCTTGGATATGAATGCATAATTCTTTTTTAAATTCATGATTCAATGACTTGATGTAAATTCTTGTTGAAATTTGCTTAGAATATGATTTGTTTCATGATACTTGAATTCAAGAGGGTGTGGTTCTCTTGAATTCAAGTTTTCTTTATTGAGGTATGAATTTAGGGGGAGTTAGGATTAACTCCTATCATTAATTGATTACCATTATAAAAAAGGGGAAGATTGTTGAATCTCATATTTTAATGACAAAATCAATTGATGAGTGTTTAATCTAATAAGATTGTTAGAGTTGATTGATGCAGGATTAACTATGATAGAGAGATTATTACAATTAGAGGTTTGGCCAGGGTTAAGTCCAAGCATCGGGCCGGGTTCGAACGATGTGGTTGGGAACTCGCCTGGAGTGCGTTGGGAGCTCGCCGAGGGTATTGGGAGCTTGCTAGGATGGCGCAAGGGAGTTCACCGGAAGAAGATCTAGACTCGCCGAAAGATTATCGGAGATAGTCGAAAGGCTTGCCGGGAGTTGGGAAGGTCTTGAAGTGGATTTGTGGTCATGCTGATTGTAATTAATTAAGTTGTAGTTAGCATCATGCAGGATCAAGCTTAGGCATCGGGCCAAGGTTTGGACGATGTGGTGGGAGTTCACCGGGAGTTCGCTAGGACTTCGCCGAAGGTATCGGGAAGATGGCTAAGAACACGCCGGAAGATCGCCGAAGGAAGACCGTGAGACTCGCCGCAGGGAATGCCGGAGGTTGTCGAATTATGGGAGTGAGGTCGTAAGCTTGGTGGTCATGTTTGATTGTAATCTTTAAGTCGTAGGTTAAGATTGAGTCTGATTTGAGTGTGATTTGGAAGGAATCCAAATCAACTCAATGAGGCAACCGGGTCCACTAAAAGGGTTTGATTGAGCTCAGGTTGAGCTCAATTGGTTGACCAGAGAACTGGTCAACATGTGGTTCAAATCAGGATTGGAAAAGTGAAGGGGATCACTTTTCCAGGATTCTCGACGGCTGAACCGTCGGTAAGCGACAGTTCAACATACTATACCCTGGAAACAGGGTAGCTATCAGCACTGTCAACGATTGAACCGCCCAGGACTGGTGAGTAAACAGCTCGTATTAGGATTTCGGGTGGTTGAACCGTCCAGGTCGGTGGCTGAACCACCCGTACCTAGATTTTTCGGGTATGTTTAAATTTTACCTCCAAAATTCTGAAGTCATTTGGGGCTATAAATACCCTAAGTTTTCTTGCATTGAATGCAACAATTTTAGGGATTACATTCTGTAAAAAAATTATGTGTGAATTGAAAGAAAAAGAAAAGGGAAAGGGAGATAGATAACTTAGAGTTAGAAAAATTCTTGAAGTCTCCCTTGTAAGCTCAAGTGTAAGGGTTTGGTCGTCACCCAAAAAAGATTGGTAGTGGACGCCGGTATGCCTCAAGGAGGAGGACTCGAGAGTGGACGTAGGCCTGTTAGTGCTGAACCACTATAAAACTGGAGTTCCTTTTTGCTTACCTTGCTTACTACTTTTGTATCGACGCTTCTGATTTTATTTACGTTTTGAAAGCAAGGCTTCTAAATCAAGCACTTCACTTACGACATTGCATATCTCTTTATTTGGATTGGCTTGTTCTTTTTTTAGTCACCTTCAAGCAAAAAGCTTAGCACTTCTCTATAAGATTAAATTGCTTTACTTTAACTAAAAGCTTTGGATTTTCCTTTATTGCTTCAAGCGAAAAGTTTAAAGTTAAAACGAGAATTTACTCTTGCACTAATTCACCCTCTCTTAGTGCCAATTGATCCTAACAAATTCATCCTTCAAACTCATTTCAAATTCTTAGCTCATACTCTTGGCAAATGATTCAAATAAAGATTCATTAGTAGAACCAAAAATAATAACATCAACATAAATTTGAATAATAAAAAATTATTTTTAAAATGTTTAATAAATAATATGGTATCGATCTTGTCTTTCAAAAAAATATTTTGAATAAGAAAATAGCTAAGTCTCTCATGCCAAGCCCTAGGGGCTTGTTTCAATCCATAGAGAGCCTTAGATAATTTATAAACATAGTATGAAAAAAGATCATTTTCAAATCTGGATGGTTACTCAACATAAACTTTTTTTAAAATAAAACTATTAAGAAAGGCACTTTTGATATCCATTTGAAATAATTTAAAATTTTTAAAACAAGTATAATTAAGGAGTATCATTATGGCTTCAAGTCTTGTCGTAGGAGCAAAGATTTCTTTATAATTTATACCTTATTCTTGGTTGAAATCTTTAGCCACTAATATAGTATTATTTTGAACCATGATATCTTGTTCATCTTTCTCATTATGATTATTAGGTCTAGGAATAAGCGTCCAAACCTTATTTCTTTCAAATTGATCTAATTATTTATGCATTGCCAAGACCCATGAGTCATCTTTAAGAGTATGGTCAATGTATTTAAATTTAATTTGAGATAAAATGTAGTATTTGCATAAATATTTTTAAATGAAGAACGAGTTTGAATACCTTTTGATATATCTCCAATGATAAGCTCCTTATGATGAGCATCTACATACTTTCATTCCTTAGGTAAAATATATTTGGAAGTAGATATATCCAAGTTACTTTGAAAAGGAGAATTCTCATTCAAATTCAAAATATCAAACTCAAAATCATCATTAAAATCATTTTTCTTATTTTTAGAAAACTCATTAACCATAACATGGATAGATTCCTCAATAACTAAATTTTTTATATTGAAAACTAAAAAAACTTTAAAAATGGAGGAATATATAAGAATAAAACATAATTTATAAGGAATTTTAGATAGTAAAGGTCTTATGAGAACCATATTCATGATATAGCATGTCATGTTAATGGCTTTAGCCTAAAAGTATTTGGGTAGGTTGCATTCATTAAGCATAGTTCTTGTCATCTTTTGTAAACTCATATTCTTTCTCTCAATAACTTCATTTTTTTTATGGATTTATTGGAATAGAGAAATTATGGTTATACCTATTGGAATCATAAAATTCTTACAAATTATAATTTTTAAATTTACCACCATGATCACTCCGAATAAAAGAAATTATAAAATCTTTTTTCATTTTGAACTTGTTTGTAAAACTTTGTAAAACATTTAAAACAATCACTTTAATGTGCTAAGAAGTATATCCAAGTAAATCTATTATAATCATCGACAATCACAATAGCATAGTTACTACCTCTTAGACTTGTGATATCAATTGGTCTATATAAATCCATATGAATTAATTGTAATGGTCTAGAGGCACTCACTTAATTTTTGAGTTTAAAGCTACTTTTTATTTATTTTCCTAATTGATATGCATCACAAATATTATCTTTGACAAATTTAATTCTATGCATTCCTCTTACAAGTTCTTTAATTCTTATTTGTAATATCAATTTCATACTTGCATGACCTAATCTCCTATGCAAAAGCCATGCATTATCGTCTAAAATCAAAAAATAAGTTTTGTAATGAAAATCATCAAGATCAATAGTATAAACATTATTATTCCTTAAGACAATCATATATTTAAATTTGATATTATATCTCTTATCACACAATTGACTAATGCTCAATGTTTTAAACCATCTACTAACAAAACATCTTCAATTAACATATTTGATTTGTTATCAATATTTTCAATACCAATAATCTTTCCTTTGTTGTTATCTCTAATGATGACATATCCTTCGTTTCGGCTAGTGAGCTTTAAAAATTATGTTGGATTTTCGATCATGTGCCTTGAGTATCTACTATCAAGATATTATCTTTTGCTCCTAGCTCTTAGCTTGGAGACACACCTACAAGAAAGAGAGGTTTTACTTTAGATACTTATTTTAACTTTGGATCCTTCATGGTTAGATCTACCTCTCTTGACTTTTGGTATCAAATAATTTATTATTTTTTTAGGAACTCAAACTAATTTATGCGAGATATATTTTTTGAAAGAGCAAGTATAAGCATAATGATCAAATCTTCCACAAAAATTATATTTATTTTTAGGGGGAATATGTAGTGTAGATACTTTTACAAATATTATTGGCTTTCGTTGAGTGTTACTACTTACAAAGCTGATTCCTTCATTTCTATAGACACAACACTAATTAGCAAGAATCATATTTAATGATTTATTTTAATTTTAATTTTTTTTAAAATTTGTTGTAATAACATATATTTTTTTAAAAATGAATCTAATTCTTCACATTTAGTGTAAGATATTAACATACAATTGTCATGCTTATTTTTTAATTTATCAAATTCATTATAGAGATTTATATGATCATGTTTTAGTAATGTATATTTCATTCTAACTTTTTTAAGCTCATCAAACAAATCATGAAATGCATTGAGTAATTCATTATAAGAAAAAGATGTTTCGGGTGAGTCACATAACTCATCGTTAAAGGCCATCAATGCATAGTTTACCACTTCGTTTTTGTTGATTTGCTCTTTGTCCTCTAATGCACTAGATTCATCTCAAGTTGCTTTAAATGCTTTCTTCTTCTTTTAGGTCGACAACTTCTTCTTCAGTTACGGATACTCATTTTTAAAGTTTCTTAACTTTTGTATTCATAACATATTATAGTATCTTTTTTAGGTTTATTTTTATTATTATGAGTTTTGTTCCTTTTTAAAAAAAATTGAAGTCTTCTCGTAAGAAGAACAATGTCATTATTATCATCACTTGAGCTTTCGCTGGAGGAATCTTCTTTGGTTCTCAGTGTAATATTCTTTATATTCTTTGGAAGGTTTTCTCCTTATTCATCAAGTGCCTTACAAGTCATTTCATAGGTTATTAAAGACTTGTGAGTTCTTCAAGAGGAAAATTATTCAAGTCCTTTGCTTCTTGGATAAGAATTACTTTTAGATCCCAACATTTTTAAAGATATCTTAAAATTTTATTTACCAATTCAAGGTCAGTATAGTATTTACCAAAAACTTGTAAACTATTAACAACATTTGTAAAATGGATGTACATGCCAACAATAGTTTCACTTGGCTTTATTTTAAATAGTTCATAACTATGTACCAAAATATTAACTTTTTATTCTGTTACTCTACTTGTGCCTTCATGAGTAACTTTGAGTATATGCCAAATGTCATGTGTAGTGTCACAATCATTATTAAGTATTATTAGCTTTAGCATTTAAGAAAAATATTTTCTTTTCAAAATCATTCCATTTATTGGATTAGAAGCTTTTTTAGGATTATTTTTAATGATGTTCCATAAATCTAAATCTATAGAAATCAAGAAAATTCTCATTCGTGTTTTTCAATAAGTGTAGTTCGTTCCATTCGAACATGGGAGGACGAGCGATAGAGTAACCCCTGCGAATGCCAGAAAAAGCCATTAAAACTCACTTGGGTGTTAATCCAACTGAGAAAACTTGGCTCTGATACCAATTGTTAGAATCGTAATGGCACTAAGAGGGGAGGTGCATTAGTACTATTGCAAAAAGATCCAATTTAAAAAAATTCGAATGAGAATATTAATCGAAAATATGTTTAACTTGAAATATAAATAGAAATAGTGAGTAAAGTAAATCAGTTAGTAATAACAAGGAAAAGTAAGAAAGGAAATGCAAATCGATTTATAGTGGTTTAGTTGTTCTAGCCTATGTCCATTCTCGATTCCACTTTTCTTGAGGCATCTACTTTCACTATCGATCTTCTTTCCAACGGGCGAGAACCAACTACCCTTGTTAAAATTCTTCTCTTTTTACTAGGCTCAAGAGAGAACTCTTACACAAACCTTTTCACACAAGATCTTATACCTCCTTAGAATAATTACTAAACTCACAAGAAAGTGACTTAAACACTCTCAAGAGTTTACAATACTTTTAACCTTAAGAATTCTTTCTTGTTCATCCTTGTTCACTTTTACATCAAGCAAACATGAGTGGGGCATTTATAAACCGCCAATAACTTTAAAATTAGAGCCAAAATTTTAAATTCTTATTTTTCGAGGTACTAACGTACCATCGCTGGCACTGAGCGATACTACCACTGAACAAAGCCCAGGAATATGGGTTCTAGTGGTACTACCGCCACTGGATGGTACCACCGCCTGTAGGTGGTAGTACCATCATCAGAATGCCCGAAAAAGCATAAACACTACTTTCTGACTATTTGGGCGGTACCACCGCTTGGACTTGGCGATACCACCACCCAAGTCAACTCCAAGTTACCGAATTGACCTTTCATCAAACCCAATTAAATTCTAATTCAGGCTCATTGTGTTCCATATCAAGTTAGCAAAATTTTGACCTATTACCAACTTAATTTGACTCTAAACGACTATGATCAAGACCTAACCACTTAAATTATAATTATGAAGCACGTTGTCCAGTATGCCAATATGTCATCTGATTATCCGACACTTCGTCTGAACCTCCGACGCATCTTCCAATCTTATGTCTGGACTCATAGCATGAAGTGAATAATAATAATAATAATAATAATAATAATAATAATAATAATAATAATAATAATAATAATATATATTACGTAGCTATATGTATTACGTAGATTTGATTCCACATAGGGAATCGTCGACAATCGCAAAAGAAGTATATCCAAGTAAATCTATTATAATCATCGACAATCGCAAAAGTATATTTACTACCTCTTAGACTTATGATATCAATTGGTCTAAATAAATCCATATGAATTACATGTAATGGTATAGAGGTACTCACTTGATTTTTGGGTTTAAAGCTACTTTTTATTATTTTCCTAATTGATATGCATCACAAATATTATCTTTGACAAATTTAATTCTATGCATTCCTCTTACAAGTTCTTTAATTCTTATTTGTAATATCAATTTCATGCTTGCATGACCTAATCTCCTATGACAAAGCCATGCATTATCGTTTAAAATCAAAAAATAAGTTTTTAATGAAAATCATTAAGATCAATAGTATAAACATTATTATTCCTTAAGACAATCATATATTTAAATTTGATATTATATCTCTTATCACACAACTGACTAATGCTCAATATTTTAAACCATCTACTAACAAAATATCTTCAATTAACATAGTTGATTTATTATCAATATTTTCAATACCAATAATCTTTCCTTTGTTGTTATCTCTAACAATGACATATCCTTCGTTTCAGCTAGTGAGCTTGAAAAATTATGTTGGATCTCTGATCATGTGCCTTGAGTATCCACTATCAAGATATCATCTTTTGCTCCTAGCTCTTAGCTTGGAGACACACCTACAAGAAAGAGGGGTTTTACTTTAGATACTCATTTTAACTTTGGGTCCTTCATGGTTAGATCTACCTCTCTTGACTTTTGGTATCAAATTATTGATTATTTTTTTAGGAACTTAAACTAATTTATGCGAGCTATATTTTTTGAAAGAGCAAGTATAAGCATAATGATCAAATCTTTCATAAAAATTATATTTATCTTTAGGGGGAATATGTAGTGTAGAACTTTTACAAATATTATTGGCTTTTGTTAAGTGTTACTACTTACAAAGTTGATTCCTTCATCTCTATAGACACAACCCTGGTTAGCAAGAATCATATTTAATAATTTATTCTAATTTTAATTTTTTAAAAAATTTGTTGTAATAACATATTTTTTAAATAAAATGAATCTAACTCTTCACATTTAGTGTAAGATGTTAACATACAATTGTCATGCTTATTTTTTAATTTATCAAATTCATTAGAGAGAGATATATATGATCATGTTTTAGTAATGTATATTTCTTACTAACTTTTTTAAGCTCATCAAACAAATCATGAAATGCATTGAGTAATTCATCATAAGAAAAAGATGTTTCGAGTGAGTCACATATCTCATCGTAAAGGCCATCAATGCGTAGTTTGCGGCTTCATTTTTGTTGATTTGCTCTATGTCCTTTAATGCACTAGATTCATCTCAAGTTGCTTTAAATGCTTTCTTCTTCTTTTGGATCGACAACTTCTTCTTCAGTTGCGGATACTCATTTTTGAAGTTTCCTAACTTTTTATATTCATAAAATATTATAATATCCTTTTTAGGTTTATTTTTATTATTATGAGTTTTGTTCCTTTTCAAAAAATATTTAAGTCTTCTCGTAAGAAGAACAATGTCAGTATCATCATCACTTGAGCTTTCGCTGGAGGAATCGTCTTTGGTTCTCAGTGAAATATTCTTCATGTTCTTTGGAAGATTTTCCTCTTATTCGTCATGTGCCTTACAAGTCATTTCATAGGTTATTAAAGACATGTGAGTTCTTCAAGAGGAAAATTATTCAAGTCCTTTGCTTCTTGGATAACCATTACTTTTAGATCCCAACATTTTGGAAGATATCTTAAAATTTTATTTACCAATTCAAGGTCAGTATAGTATTTACCAAAAACTTTTAAACTATTAACAACATCTGTAAAATGGATGTACATGCCAATAATGGTTTCACTTGGCTTCAATTTAAATAGTTCATAACTATGTACCAAAATATTAATTTTTTTATTTTTTTACTCTAATTGTGCCTTCATGAGTAACTTTTAGTACATGCCAAATGTCATGTGTAGTGTCATAAGTAAAAACATGATTAAATTTTTTATCTAAAGCACAAAATAAAGCGTTATTAACTTTAGCGTTTAAGGAAAAAAAAATTTCAAAATCATTCCATTCATTTATTGGATTAGAAGATTTTTTAGGATCATTTTCAATGATGTTCCATAAATCGAAATCTATAGAAATCAAGGAAATTCTCATTCACGTTTTCCAATAAGTATAGTTCGTTCCATTTTAACATAGGAGGACAAGTGATAGAGTAACCCCCGTGAATGCCAGAAAAAGCCATTAAAACTCAATTGGGTGTTAATCCAACTGAGAGAACTTGACTCTGATATCAACTGTTAGAATCGTAATGGCACTAAGAGGGGAGGTGTATTAGTACTATTGCAAAAAGATCAAATTTAAAAAAATTCAAATAAGAATATTAATCGAAAATGTGTTTAACTTGAAATATAAATAGAAATAGTGAGTAAATTAAATCAGTTAGTAATAACAAGGAAAAGTAAGAAAGGAAATGCAAATCGATTTATAGTGGTTTAGTTGTTCTAGCCTATGTCCATTCTTGATTCCACTTCTCTTGAGGCATCTACTTTCACTACCGATCTTCTTTCTAACGGGTGAGAACCAACTACCATTATTAAAACTCTTCTCTTTTTACTAGGCTCAGGAGAGAACTCTTACACAAATCTTTTCACACAAGACCTCATACCTCCTTAGAATAATTGCTAAACTCACAAGAAAGTGACTTAAATATTCTCAATTGTTTACAATACTTTTAACCTTAAGAATTCTTTCTTGTTCACTCTTGTTCACTTTTATATCAAGCAAGCATGAGTAGGGTATTTATAAATCACCAATGACTTCAAAATTAGAGCCAAAATTCTCATTTTTTGAGGTACTAACGTACCATCACTAGCATTGAGCAATACTACCACTGAACAAAGCCCGGAAATATGGGTTCTAATGGTACTACCACCTCTAGATGGTACCACCACCTGTAGTGTTGGGAAACCTCAACGGGTGCATCACATGCGCAATGAAAATCAAAATAAAATTCAATTTTCCATGCAGATCAAATCGTCGTGCAAAAGATTGGGGTCGCGAGAAAAACCATAAAAACTGGAAAAAAAATCACAATGTATGAGAGATTGATTTTACAATGGGAGATCGTATATCCCTGTATTCCAAATCCAGATGGAGAAGATGAAGGAGGTCAAGCGTCCTCCTCTCTAGCGATATCCACACGATGGATCTCTGCAGCGAAACTCCTTCAATCTGATCTTGCAACTCTTGCTCAGAGGGAGGGAGGATAATAGGAGGTGGTAGCTAAAGCTGCAACCTATCAGCCATGAGTCTCTCCTCCTATTTGTAGAGAGCCACAAAAACTCTAGGGCTCCTTCCTTAGTGGGTATTAGATCTTCATCCAATAACCCACTAACCTTGCATTATTGGATCTCTATCCAATAATTTCATTAGGCTTATAATAGGCCTTAATCAAAGAGTTCATCAACATACGATCTCATCTAATGAGAATAGGGGCTAATTGGATCTTCATCCAATCTTTTATTCGCTGAAGCATCCACCATATGTGTGTGACCATCTAGGCCCGATACCGAGCTGGCCGTGAGTCACTCCCATCAGAACTCCTTCTGATATAGTGAATTATTATCCCTATAATAATTCACTCGACTCATCGACTATGGACGTACTAGGTTACTACGCCATAGTCCCCAGATGGTACAAGGGGGATCAAATCCATCGGACCTGTCTATCCACAGTTACCATGTATCTATAATACCTCATCCAAATAATATCCCAGAGACCGTATATTGGACATTGTACTATCAGGTTACATACGAAATTAATTTGTCTTGCTCTATTCGGATTCTACTGGAGAACTCATTCTCTCTCAATCCGAATGACCCTGGTAAGGGATTTGTCTGAGCAAGCACACATGGGATATTCATCTCGTGATATCGAGAGTGGATGATCCTCTATTGACACTCAATTACCTTCGTAAAGATGACTACTAATCCCGATAATCAATTGTACCAGATCTAGAACTTTTTAAACCTATAAATCTGGCATCAAAGAAAAGAGTACTCATATAAGACATCTTTGGTATCTCAAGTCTAAGGACCAGATACACAACTGGGAATATGAAATCGTTGTCTGACATTATGTATCATTAACCATACAGCATTCCATAAGCGGATCAATCAGTGAACTTATTCTCTAATGAGCACTTGTACTATATCGTTAGTGTCTCCACACAAGTGGCTATGAGACCAGCCGCCTCCATCACATGGACGAGTATATAGTACACCGATCTGTCTGGTTATCTCAATATCCCTCTCGAGTAACCTATGACAAGGATTATTTAGGATCTGTGTTTAAAGGTGAATCGATCTCATTATTGTGATCTCATCACGATCCGATTCTCATTGCACAGAACTAAGGACATCACAATATATATGTAACAAATAATATAATGTGAGAAAATGTCAATATTAATCATAAGAAAAAAGATCACACAGTGTGTCACACGTGCCATCACTCACGTGATTGGCTTGCAGGGCACCTGTAACTAGCATGTAGGTGGTAGTACCATCATCAGAATGCCCGAAAAAGCATAAACACTGCTTTCTGACTATTTGGGTGGTACCACCGCTTGGACTTGGCGATACCACCGCCCAAGTCAACTCCAAGTTACCGAATTGACCTTTCATCAAACCCAATTAAATCCTGATTCAGGCTCATTGAGTTTCAAATCAAGTTAGCATAATTTTGACCTATTACCAAATTAATTTGACTCTAAACGACTACGATCAAGACCTAACCACTTTAATTACAATGATGAAGCACGTTATCCAGCATGCCAATATGTCATCTGATTATCCGGCACTTTGTCTGAACCTCCGACGCATCTTCCAATCTTATGTCTGACTCATGGCATGAAGTGAATAATATATATATATATATATATATATTACGTAGCTATATGTATTATGTAGATTTGATTCCACATAGGGAATCATCGACAATCGCAAAAGAAGTATATCCAAGTAAATCTATTATAATCATCGACAATCATAAAAGTATATTTAATACCTCTTCGACTTGTGATATCAATTAGTCTAAATAAATCAATATGAATTAATTGTAATGGTCTAGAGGTACTCACTTCATTTTTTGGGTTTAAAGCTACTTTTTATTTATTTTCCTAATTGATATGCATCACAAATATTATCTTTGACAAATTTAATTCTATGCATTCTTCTTACAAGTTCTTTAATTCTGATTTGTAAGATCAATTTCATACTTGCATGACCTAATCTCCTATACCAAAGCCATGCATTATCATTTAAAATTGAAAAATAAGTTTTGTAATGAAAATCATCAAGATCAATAGTATAAACATTATTATTCCTTAAGGCAATCATATATTTAAATTTGATATTATATCTCTTATCACATAATTGACTAATGCTCAATGTTTTAAACCATCTAGTAACAAAATATCTTCAATTAACATATTTGATTTGTTATCAATATGTTCAATACCAATAATCTTTTCTTTGTTGTTATCTCTAACAATGACATATCCTTCGTTTCGACTAGTGAGCTTTAAAAATTATATTGGATCTTCGATCATGTGCCTTGAGTATCCACTATCAAGATATCATCTTTTGCTCTTAGCTCTTAGCTTGGAGACATACCTACAAGAAAGAGGGGTTTTACTTTAGATACTCATTTTAACTTTGGGTCCTTCATGGTTAGATCTACCTCTCTTGACTTTTGGTATCAAATTATTGATTATTTTTTAGTAACTCAAACTAATTTATGCGAGCTATATTTTTTGAAAGAGCAAGTATAAGCATAATTATCAAATCTTCAACAAAAATTATATTTATCTTTAGGAGAAATATGTAGTATAGATACTTTTACAAATATTGTTGGCTTTTGTTGAGTGTTACTACTTACAAAGCTATTCCTTCATTTCTATATACATAACACTAGTTAGCAAGAATCATATTTAATGATTTATTTTAATTTTAAATTTTTAAAATTTGTTGTAATAACATATTTTAAAAAAATGAATCTAACTCTTCATATTTAGTGTAATATGTTAAATACAATTGTTATGCTAATTTTTTAATTTATCAAATTCATTAGAGAGATATATATGATCATGTTTTAGCAATCTATATTTCTTACTAATTTTTTTAAGCTCATCAAACAAATCATGAAATGCATTGAGTAATTCATCATAAGAAAAATATGTTTCGGGTGAGTCATATATCTCATCGTTAAAGTCCATCAATGTAGTTTGCCACTTCATTTTTGTTGATTTGCTCTTTGTCCTCTAATGCACTAGATTCATCTCAAGTTGCTTTATATACTTTTTTCTTCTTTTGGGTCGACAACTTCTTTTTCAGTTGCGGATACTCATTTTTGAAGTTTCCTAACTTTTTGTATTCATAAAATATTATAGTATCCTTTTTAGGTTTATTTTTATTATTATGAGTTTTGTTCCTTTTCAAAAAAAATTTAAGTCTTCTCATAAGAAGAACAATATCATTATCATCATCACTTAGAGCTTTCGCTGGAGGAATCTTCTTTGGTTCTCAGTGCAATATTCTTCATATTCTTTGTAAGGTTTTCCTCTTATTTGTCATGTGCCTTACATGTCATTTCATAGGTTATTAAAGACTTGTGAGTTCTTCAAGAGAAAAATTATTCAAGTCTTTTGCTTCTTGGATAACCATTACTTTTAGATCCCAACATTGTGGAAGATATCTTAAAATTTTATTTACCAATTCAAGGTCAGTATAGTATTTACTAAAAACTTTTAAACTATTAACAACATATGTAAAATGGATGTACATGCCAACAATGGTTTCACTTGGCTTCATTTTAAATAGTTCATAACTATATACAAAAATATTAATTTTTGATTCTTTGACTCTACTTATGCCTTCATGAGTAACTTTTAGTACATGTCAAATGTCACGTGCAGTGTCACAAGTAAAAATACGATTAAATTTTTTTATCTAAAGCATAAAATAAAGCGTTATTAGCTTTAGCGTTTAAGAAAAATATTTTCTTTTCAAAATCATTCCATTCATTTATTGGATTAGAAGATTTTTTATGATCATTTTCAATGATGTTCCATAAATCTAAATCTAAAGAAATCAAGAAAACTCTCATTCATGTTTTCCAATAAGTATAGTTTGTTTCATTTTAACATAGGAGGACGAGTGATAGAGTAACCCCCATGAATGCCAGAGAAAGACATTAAAACTCACTTGGGTGTTAATCCAACTGAGAGAACTTGACTCTGATACCAACTGTTAGAATCGTAATGGCACTAAGAGGGGAGGTGCATTAGTACTATTGCAAAAAGATCCAATTTAAAAAAATTCGAATGAGAATATTAATCGAAAATGTGTTTAACTTGAAATGTAAGTAGAAATAGTGAGTAAAGTAAATCAGTTAGTAATAACAAGAAAAAGTAAGAAAGGAAATGTAAATCGATTTATAGTGGTTTAGTTGTTCTAGCCTATGTCCATTCTCGATTCCACTTCTCTTGAGACATCTACTTTCACTACCGATCTTCTTTCTAACAGGCGAGAACCAACTACCCTTGTTAAAACTCTTCTCTTCTTACTAGGCTCAGGAGAGAACTATTACACAAACCTTTTCACACAAGACCTCATACCTTCTTAGAATAATTGATAAACTCACAAGAAATTGACTTAAACACTCTCAAGTGTTTACAATACTTTTAACCTTAAAAATTCTTTCTTGTTCACCCTTTTTCACTTTTACATCAAGCAAGCATGAGTGGGGCATTTATAAACCGCCAATGACTTCAAAATTAGAGTCAAAATTTTAAATTCTCATTTTTTGAGGTACTAACGTACCATCGCTGGCACTGAGCGATACTACCACTGAACAAAGTCCAGGAATATGGGTTCTAGTGGTACTATCGCCACTGGATGGTACCATCGCCTGTAGGTGATGGTACCATCATCAGAATGCCCGAAAAAGCATAAACACTGCTTTCTGACTATTTGGGTAGTACCACCGCTTGGACTTGGCGATATCACTGCCCAAAACAACTCCAAGTTACCGAATTGACCTTTTATCAAACCCAATTAAATTCTGATTCGGGCTCATTGAGTTCCAAATCAAGTTAGCATAATTTTGACCTATTACTAATTTATTTTGACTCTAAACGACTACGATCAAGACCTAACCATTTTAATTATACTGATGAAGCACGTTGTCTAGCATGCCAATATGTCATTTGATTATCTGGCACTTCATTTGATCCTCCGACGCATCTTCCAATCTTATGAAGTGAATAATATATATATATATATATATATATATATATATATATTTTACGTAGCTATATGTATTACGTAGATTTGATTCCACTGTAGGGAATCGTTCTTTGCGATATAGCCGAGAAAACAGGTTTTCTTTTTTGTTTTTATCTTTATTATAAGCACAATGCTTTAACATTATGACTTGATAACCTGGTATCTTAGAAGCTACAAGGGAAGATGAACATTATAAATAATTACATTAATAAATATACATATAGCAAATAATAATATAGATCACTAAATATATTGAATCTTCTTGATTTGAAAAGTAATTTTTTATTGTTCATCGAAGAAGGGTCTCGTTAGATATGCTCCAAACACAAATTTTATAGGGTGTATCAGAAAACTAATTATGACTTGAGTCAATCATTCAAAATCAGAAGAACACTGAGTCATCGATCGATGAGTTATTATTTTAAAAAAAATTCCTTTTTATCTCTTGGGGAGTTTCTGGTTGGGATTGTACTCATAATTTATTTGAACTTCAGGATCTCAAGTGCGATTAGATTCATAAAAGAATAGGATAGATCAGGTTAATCTTAGCGTACAAATCGATGATCGAATTTGAAGGGATATATACAAAATATAACTTATTTTCAAACAATATATATGCATCTAATTTTGCTATAAAATTAAATTATAATTTGTTTCGAATCTCAAGTTTGATAGGATTAAGAAAATATGGAAAAGTATTGGATCGACGGTCAAATTTAACATTAATATAAATATACTAGAATTAAACTTAGAAAAATAAATACAAAATCATTTGTTTTGAAATGATATAAATGCACACAATATTGCTATAAAATTATCTATGCTTGGTGTAATGATTTAAGCCCAATAACCAAAATTTAGCATTCAAGAAGATCATTTGATTTGTTCGCAATCTAAATTGATGGCAACGTTTCATTGAAACCTTGCAATTAAAAAACATAATTTGGGGGCAGAGTGAGATGGGGACCGATGGCAAAATTTCATCTGCCATTGGGCATTTTGTCCAAAATATTCTTATGGTGGAGGAAAAAAGGGCAAGCCCGTATCCACAACTTTGGGAGGAGTAAAAGATAAAGAAGCAGCACAAGATGCTTTAAGATTAGGGACGGGCTTCTGATGCGGGTGGGGCTGCGGGGACGCCTTATCATTTTAATATTTTTTTTTTTTTTCTTTCGTGTTTTGATTGATTATGCTTGTGGCGGGGGGGTGGGGGAGAGGAGAGGAGAAAAGCCATTCATATCCTCGACTTTGGTGAATAGGAGGGTGGGCCCCGAGGGATCAACCACTAGGTGGGGCCGGCGTTTAAGTAAAAGGTTGTGTTGGTGGGGTGGGGGGGGGGGGGGGGGGGGGGGGAAGGGAAACGAGGGAGAGTTTTTAAGGATTGTGGAGAAGATTACTGGAATGGGAAAACGTCCGATGAGAGAGGGATGGGCGAGGTGGGACCCGTGGGGGGTGGCGGAGTGGGGCGTCTTGCTTTTGGTTCTCTCCCTCTCTGTACTCTCTCTGTCTCTATCGTGCATTTTCACGTGTCATCATCCCCCCACCACGCTTAAAGGAACGGCCCCAGATGCATCTCTTCCCAAACCCATCCCCACCCCCACCCCCACCCCCTCGTTTTAATTGAGGGCGACTTGGCCGACGAAGTAAGCCCTCTAGCTTCAACATTTTTCTTAGAATGGAACATTCTTGATCATATAAAAATATTATTTTATCTCTTTATCTTTTCGTCATCTCTCCCATTATCCTTATGCCCTTGTCGCATTTAGGGCATCTCGAGCATGGGCACCCACGTCAATTCAAACCGTCTTTATTAATTTATGCACGGGTTCAAATGATCAAAAGAACGAGGATAGACGATGCTACATAGGCCAATGACCAATAGGGATAGAATGGATATTTACAAAAAATATTCTATAAAAATTTAACAAAGGTGGAGTGCAATTTGATAAATTCTCAAAGTTAAAAAGTGTTTTCAATAATTCATCTTTTTTAATTTATTAATTAGAGTACTAAAAGTATTTTATTTTATATTTTATATCTAATTTCAAAATAAAACATAATTAATGATAATTATGGTTGAAAGTTACTAATATATAACTTTTTAATGAATATTAAGGCAAGCAATAGGTCCTTGATATTTGGAGGGATATATATATATATATATATATATATATATATATATATATATATATATATATATATATATATATATATATATATACATATATATATATATATATAATAGAAAATACCTAAACTTCAAACCAATATAGATAGGTAAAAACTCCATTTCATAATAATTCTTGTCCATTCAATTTAAAGTTTGTAAAGTAGCTTATTTAAATTGAAAGGACTTATCAAGAAAATAATGTTGTAAATGTATATGACTCTCTTTCAAAAATTGGTCAAAGCTCCAAAAGCATATGTCAGTAAAATAATAATAAGAAAAGAACATATATGTCCTTCCCATTATAAACTGTAAACTAAATTTCGTTTAGTGTTTGCAAAACATAAAATGACTTATATGCTTTTTTATAGTCTAACCATCATAAAATAAACATAATAAGACACTTGATCCATTCATGTCTCCCTCCGAAGTTTCAATTCATAAGCCTAATTTTCATATTACAATATCACTTTGTCTTTTCTTTTTTTAAATGGTAATGGTGAAGATCGATCTCCATAGAAATTTTAAGATGAGGATTCTTACTCTCCGTGTAACTATGAGTTAATCAGATATATCACTATTTGACTAATATTATGTATATATAAATTTATGTGATAAAATTTTGAATCCTCAATTTAACGTAAATAAATAAATATAATAATTTTAAGTATAAAATTCTAGAATTCAAATCTGAATCAAGAGGAAATTATAGTAAACTTAATTACATGATCATAGGACTAGTATTTTATCTACAATGAACAAATAAACTTTCTCAATCGAGGATTATAATATTTAGATCTTCTTTTGATTTTTAAAATTAATATAGGATATGTTTAAAAAAATATATACAAAACTCATAACTTTTAAAAAAGTATTCATTATAATATTATTTTTTTAATATAATATATTATAACATCCGGACTTAGTTTTATATGGAAAGTAGATTAGGATTTGTATATGGAAAGTAAATTAGGATTTGAATTGGTTTATAAAAGTTTGATGCGTATAATACTGTTAAGTTAAGCATAAATTAATTGATCAATTATTTCACTTGACCAATTTAAAAAAAAGAAGATTATATTAGATAAGGTAATGAGTACATTATATATACTACAGATCAGCATACCCAAAAAAGGGAGGAAGCCAATAGGCACTCTCCTCTCCAAACAAAAAAAATACCCGCTTGTCCTGGCATGATTTGTAAGTCAATTAGCACTTTAGTTAATCTCTTTATACATATAAGAGACTATTACATTAGAAAATAAGTTTATCGGAAAAAATAAATCACGCATAAGATTGGCTATAGTCCACAGGGTCAGACTCCTTCAAAATGTGGACTACAACCTCAATTACCAATTTGATAAAAAAATTTATGCACCCCATCTCGAGCAAGCACACCTATGCCCTTATTTCACAACAAGCAATTTGGTATAAAAACTTTATTTTTCACTTGCAAGAATATATTGATTTGTATATCAAGCTAAATTGCTGATGGAATCCCTCTTCCCTGAGATATTTCAATAAATATAATAAAAAATAATTACTTTATAGGGTGTCTTTCACGGATCCAAAAATAAATTCATTATGAGAATCAACCAAAATATCTTCCCCTAAGTCATCTTGTATCATATCATAAATCCATAACTTAAATTGGGCTCTAATTTACTTTCAAATATATTTACTATGCTTAAAAAACACTATGAAATAAGAAAAAACATGTAAGATATCAAAAAATAGCAATGTTACAACATTAATATTGTTATATCTCCTCCATCGTGTCCAGTGGATTCGCACAATGGGGTTTGAGCCGCTAGCACGAGAGATGCTCCACGCTGATAATCCGAGGTTGGCAGGTGTGGGCGCTCTGATTGTAACTCTGATGTGAGTCTTTCTACCTTTGCTAGGCTGCTTCTGCAAGACAAGACCTCATAAGTGGTGGGTTCCTGGGGAGGTCCCTCCGACGATCAAGTTAGGGTTGATCGGAAGGGTGAAGTCTGATGTCTTGCTTGAGCACCGAAGCTTCTTCTCCTTTTTGGATGGAAGTGGAGGGGGAAAGTGAGTGTACCTCTTCAGAGGTCTTGGAGTGACCTTTTATACCTCTATCTCGTCGATCGATCAAGTCTCGGCTTCATCATTCCTCTAGCGTTCTCTGCCAATCTGTTTCATGTTGTCGGCAACAACAATGGCTATATATGCTGCCGATTGCGTGTTGTTTCTGCTCTGCTATCGTATAGTTTCGTCAGGTTCTTATGAGATCTGATGGTGACTGCACGGTATCCGATGCTATCAGACCTCAGGTTTATCCGTCGGCTTATGAAACGTCACTTGTGTACGTTAGATGACGGGGTCCGAAAAATTGGTCACCCAACCCTGTCCTTCCACGTCGGTTGGTTTTGGGCCACGTCGTCCGATCTGAGAGGGGAACCACTATTATCCCTATCGAACACCAAACTAGATCATAATATTTTATTATTATATATGCAAAAAAAAAAAAATGTAAGTTTTCGGATGATACATGAGTCACATGAGCCCCACAAGATTCACATGATTTCTATCTTTATGTTGGACTATGTACTTTCTATACAATTCTCATTAACACTCGATCTTTTAAGATAAAAAATACAACGAGCGAGGGATGAGATTCATAGCGATATTGATAGCGCAAGCAGACCGAGGTGTGTAGTGACAGTGCTATCGCCATTTGTTCCATGACTTAATAGACATCATCAGACACAATGTTTAAATTGGTGGGTTGGATGCACCTTAGTACATAGTCCCCGCGTCCACTAGACTCCGACGTAGCCCCTTTGATTGACCATCACTAGTTAGCACCTCCTGTCGATGCTCCAAAACAATCCTCCGTCACTATCGATCACGGAAACAAATATGACATAAAAACTAAAGTTTTTTTTTTCTTTTATCACCACAAATTATAATTTGTTATACAAATATAATTTATTATACAAATATAATTTATTTCCGTATATGTTGAATCAATTCTTGGTTTTTCGAGCTCGATACTAATTCCAAGTCAATCGATATCTTCTTCCGTCTCTATCTCAGTCAATCCCGATAAATGGTTGGTGATGTTTTTGTTCGTATATCAGGACCAATTTATATTGAGAAAAATTCGATGTAGGTTTTTTTACCACATTTGTACCCCGTGATATTTGTGTTGGGGGAAGGTGTCGTGGCATATAAATAACATGCGAGAATCACATTGGTGGCCTCGGCATGTTTCCAATTATGGACGATTTGCGCCCATACGCCATCCGTACCGGTCATTTCACCCGTTCCCCGTAATACGTCAATCGAACCGTTCATCACTCTCGTGCGCCCATCTCCACGTAGCGAGTTACTTGCGAACGAGCGGCTCGGTCTGCTCTTAAACGATGACGTTGCTAAGAAACAATATTATTCCTCAAACTAATCCGCTCGCGCTTTAACGTGTCCCTACACACGTCATGGCCACGAGGTGTATACTGAACTCTATTATTAATATAAAGCATCTCGCGAATCACGGGACGCCATGCCCGTCCATCTGATTCGATCGGACGGCCACGAAGAATCCTCCCGAAAGCGAGTCAAGATCTTTATCCTCAAGCTTCACGCAGACGACAACCGGCTTCTCCCGGTCACCCGATCTCGTCTTTCAGCTCACTCCCTATATTTGTCGCAGCAGCAGCAGAGAAGCCTCCGAGCTACCCTGGCTTCCCTTCTTTTCGGCCGCCGCCGGCATCCGCCGCCTTCTCCGGTTGGCCATCGCTCATCCCTCCATTAGAGTCCGTCGCTTCGTCCGAGGTTCTCGCTCGTCGATCTTTATCGTCCTTTGATTCTGCTCGTTCGATCTCTTTGATATTGGTTTCCATTTGTTCTTCTTCCCCGCCGTGTTGCTGAGCTCCCGATCGGATCCGGTGTCGAGTGTTTTGTCTCCGGTCTCGTAATTCTTGGTTTTTGTGGGAGAAGGGTGTGGGACAGGATACGAACGAAGAAGAGGAGAGAGAGAGAGAGAGAGAGAGAGAGAGAGAGAGAGAGGTTGGAGCGCTGGCGTTAGATGCGTGCGAGGACCCCCTGCGATCAATTTGATCGTCGAAGTCTGAAGGCAGATGTTCCGTAAGAACGACTCGGCCTTATCGTGCTTCTATCTCTTCCTTCTCTGGTTCTTCTTCCTAAAATAGCGTCGACGAACCCTAAGAACCTTAGTCTCGGAAGAGTGGTTTTAGATCAGGTAGAGGTCGAACCAGATCGAACACCTTTGATCCCGAGAAGGGTGATGTTGAACCTCAACTTGCCGTGGTCTGGCGAGTTGACGGCTTTTGAGGGTAAGCCTGTCGAGGAGGGTTCCGGCTCTGGCCACATGGATGATTCTGGAACTTCGAACTCGTCTGTCCTAAATGCGGAAGCCTCGGTCGATGTGGCCGACCAGGATTCTTGCTCGGTCCAGCCTGCCGCGGTTTTCGAGTTCGGTATCTTGAAGAACTCTGCGTCGGCCGAAGACGACAACGAAGTCGAAGAGGAGATGTTTGAGGAGGATCAGCGACGGCCTGGATTACTCACCAGGCATCTCTTTCCACCAGCGCCGGTGGTTCCGCATGTTTCCCAGCTGCCCGTGGTGGATTCTTCCTCGTCTTCGTGTAGGGCACATTGGATGGATCTTACTTTTTCTCAAGTGGACGGGCCAATGGAATTGAGAGTTCTCCATCAACAGCAACAGCAACAGCAGCTGCAGCAACAGCAACAGCAGGCAAAGAAGAGTCGCAGGGGGCCACGGTCTAGGAGTTCGCAATACCGGGGTGTCACATTCTACCGCAGGACAGGGAGATGGGAATCTCACATCTGGTTAGCAAATTGGTCTTTTGAATCTTAATTCGGCTCCCCTAAATTTGGGCACATTGACATGAGTTTGCTTCACGTGGGCAGGGACTGCGGCAAACAAGTATATCTGGGTGAGCAATTCAATTTCTTCTCATTCTTGCTACTTAAGCATCGTACAAAAACAATTTTGGTTGTAACTAGTCTTGAATTTGATTGGTTGGATATTGATAGGAGGTTTTGACACTGCTCATGCTGCTGCAAGGTGAGAATCATTTTCTTATCTAGTACTTGTCTTTTTTCTTTTGTATCTTCCTATTTGGGCAAGAATATATGGGCAGCAAAATTTTATCTTTAGGGCCTATGATCGAGCAGCAATCAAATTTCGGGGAGTTGATGCTGATATCAATTTCAATCTCTGCGACTATGAAGAAGACCTGAAACAGGTAACTAAATGCCATAAAAAGGGATCGATTTGCTTCATTATATTTTTTGGATATTTTTTTAATGTTTTGTTTAAACTTTTTAGATGAAAAACCTATCAAAGGAAGAATTTGTACATATACTTCGTCGCCAAAGCACTGGATTCTCGAGGGGTAGTTCAAAATATAGAGGAGTGACCCTTCACAAGTGTGGTCGCTGGGAAGCCCGCATGGGGCAATTCCTTGGCAAGAAGTAAGAAATTTATCCTGAAGTCCATGACTAAGTTTGCTGCGGTCTTTTATTTCAGATCTGGATGAGTGCTTTATCTTGCATGTTGTTTTGGTTCTTGATGGATAAGACCAATAGTTCTATCCCCTGCACAAATTACTACTGCTGATATGTGTAGATAAATTGGGAAATGTTTGAGATGTTAGAGTTCGGTCCTTTGACAAATAAAGGTCGCAGAAAAACCCATTTTTTTACCAATGAGAATATTAATGGATGTGCAGGTACATTTATCTTGGGCTATTCGACAGCGAAATAGAAGCTGCAAGGTCCTTTTGAGCATTGAGTGTCTCATTACTGATGATGAATCTCAGATTATTAATTTTGACTTTATCTCACTTATGTTCTGATGCCAAATTTTTTGTTCTGCCTTGTTTATCTACAATAGGGCTTATGACAAAGCAGCTATAAGGTATAATGGAAAAGAGGCTGTTACCAATTTTGAGCCAAGTGCTTACGAAGGAGAACAACTTTCTGAGGGCAACTCTGAAGGTATAATTGACATATTGCATTGTCTTTCTAAGCTCTTTTAGGAGATGTGATTGTCTGAATGCAGTGCATTGTCTCTCAATACAAGTGCATCCACTTATTGGAGGTCAAATATTCTGATTTTACCGCAGGTCATGATCTGGATCTGAACTTGAGTATTTCCCAACCAATTGTCAACAGTCCAAACGGTGATCAAAATCCATCGGGTTCTTCTCAGTTCAAAGCTTCTGATGCTGACACAGCAAGTATAATCAGTTTCCATAGCCATAACTTTTGCTAACCCTTTTTGCAACTAGTGACTTCTTATAAATCTATCTCCTCTTTCCTGAATAATTTACATACCGTCCTTGTTTTTTCCGGAGATATTATGATTGTATTATCCTGTTTTATTTTTTTTCCTGCAATACTGTTGATGTGATATTTTTTTGCTTCATATCCTGTTGCACCACTAACATTATTTATATTGAAATAAAATAAGTCTCGTACTTTTGGTTACCTACAGGTGCTCTGTTTTTTTTACTACTATAACGCTGTTCAACAAAAGATATGTTAATAACCTTTCATTCTCATCTTCCCCTTCTTCTGCTGTCTCCTTTCTTTTTCTTTCTTTTTAACTTCTGTGACATATTGACAACATTTTTCTCAACCAGATTTCTACTTCCCCCCTGGCACGCCCTCATATTCGGATTGCTTAATCCATTGATTTCTTTCACATAATTGCAAATGGTGTCATAAAAACTGGCATGCCAAGTTGCAAGTAACTTTCCGGAGTGGTTGGTCGGCCCACTTGATATATATTGCTGAATTGTCTAATTATTGGGTGTGACTTATGATTTATATAACAAATACCTTTTACATCAACAAGAGGACCCCAGTAGAGAAAGCCCATTGATCCTTACCATCAGCCCCATCAATGTCCTTAGCCAACTGTGAATGCTACCCTGCATGTTATTGCCAAATCTTGTTTGGACTATGGAGTCCTTTTCAGGTTTCTTTTGTGGGTGCTTAAATTGGATTCTTTTTATAGTTGATGTCATCTTGTACAAGTCTTAAGATTTCTTAATTTAGTGCATTGTACTTTTGCACTAACGTGGTTGTCATGAAAGCAACATTTTAATTGTGGACTTCCATGAATCATTCAACGTCTGATTTAATGCTGTATGTATATCATTGGTTGAAAGCCTTTCCCATAATGTGCATGCAATAAAATAGCTTACCTGTGCAAGTCTAGCTGCTTTAATCTGTTTCCATTATTTGATGTGGAGTTTGAGGGTAAGGTGCCCTCTCAAGCTTAGTGTCTATTTCGGCTTTTATGCCTCAGAAAATGCTTTCAATCTCAAATAACTTGCATGAATCATTGTTGACATAAAATCAACAAAACAATTGACAAAAAAATAAAATAAAAAAAAACATAAAACCATGGTGCAATCTGATATGGTGGATTTGGCTAGCTGTTTAAGTGTTAGATATCACAGAAAGCATTCACTCGAACACGTTGTAGGAAGTACACAGTCCATGTGATATAACCTTACATTCATCACAGATCTGTTGAATCTACTTGCTACTTGTCAGTCTTGGATTTTTGTTGCGTTTGAGGACATTGTTCGTTGGTCTGATAGCTTCTACCTACAAATGCAGGGCAAGGTGAGGGAGAACTCTGATGGTGCCTCGGGTGCTTCGCAAGCTCACCCAATCTGGAGTTGGCCGGCAAATGGGTCATCTCCTTTTCCACTGTTCTCTACTGCAGCATCATCAGGATTCCCAACGACCAAAGTGATGGCTGCACTTCCTCCACTACGATCACCACCTTCGGCAACCCACCATCTCCATTTCTTCCCACAAGCCACACCGGATCACACTTTCAGGACCTGAATCTAGGAAGCTCGATGCAGATGCACCAACAAATGTGCTGTATAACACTGGCACTTCCTCTCCCTCCCTTCTTTGTGAGAACCTTCGTTGTTTGTTTCTCGTTTACCATACATTGCTATGATTTGACATCTCTGTTGCATTCAAGCTATCCAAGATATTTGAGCCCTAACCTAATTGGAGCAAGAAAAGAAATCATAGCTGAGCTTCTCTGTTTCTTTCGTTGTTTATGATTGCGTTGGTACAACAGTCAGTACTACTAGTGGACCAGTAGTATGGATGTAGCCTTTGGATATAGAGTAGAGTCTCCAATGTGTACCTTAACTTCATTTGCTTCCACGTGATCTCTACAACCCACCCCCTCACACACACAAGGGCGTAGGGAACGAGTCACTAGGCGACGTGCCATTCCAGCTGAAGTTGTGAAACCCTGGTAGGAACAATGACACATGAATCACATATTATTTATTTATTTATTTGTGATTAAGAATGTTATTAAATGGGATTGTAATACCATATACGTTTAACCATTCGTATCTAATTAAATATCTTACTGTCAACAACAGCCCAAAAATGATGGGATTAACAGCTTAGGATGAACCAAGTTTTTGGATTAAAAATAAGGTGCTGTTTCATCTACTGTTTCAAAGAAGTCAACTCTTTTCTTTTAGTATTGTGGTGTCAATTATTTTTTTATTAAATATGAAGAAATGCGTCACTGCTTACGCACGCTTCCTCGTGATTGCCTATACATTATTTATCGATTCGTGTGTCGGAATCAGCCACTAATGTTGACTGACGTCTCCGAAATCGGAGACCGTCTCCAGACAGAATATGTCTCTGCCTGCGGCTTCCCCGATCCCATTCCTAAATAAATCCTCACGCGACATAATAAAAGTCTTTCATACCACACATGAAATTAAACAAGACAATTATTACTACATGATTAAAGAGCCTGTGACCATCTTTACAAAACTGTCAATAAGATGCGAGAACTCCATATCTGATTCCCAATACGAAATCATGATATCCTTGAAGCATAATGGGATCTATTTACTGTGCTATGACAGCCACAAGGTAGAAAACTACTCGAGATTTTTTTCTTATTGATTTTTTTTTATTTTGACTTCGATGAATTGGTCCGTATAAAAGGTCAACCCATGTAGCCCTGACCTCCCATTCGATTCACATCGAAACTGGATCGATTCAGAACTAGAATCAAATATGATCAATGATTTGACAGTTCTAAACCAAATCGAAACCAAGGGTATAAGGTTCGATTTTGATTCCTCAAAAATAGACCTAGAACTAGAATAGACGATTTTAGTTTAATTCTGAATTGATTAAAAATAAAAAATAAAATTATAGTAAAATATAAATAATTTTTACGGTAAAATTATTAGTTCTTTAAATTAATGACTTGAGCGTGACAGAATAATTTATTTTTTATTAATCAAAACACAATGGTTAAAACAACCACTTGTTTTGATTTTTTTTTTGAATTGCTCGAGTTCGATTCCAATTTAAAATTTGACATAATAAAAAAAATGATGATTCTGAAATCATGATTAGGAGTAGCCCATGGGTCAAACCACTCCATTGTTACATATTGATATGGAGGATATCATCTACTAATCACCATCTGATATATGTCCTCCATTTTGTACATTGGTCCAACATAAGCAATTATAGATTGTCTCCACCTTTATGGCCTAAATGGACAAAAGACTAGATTGAGATTGTTAAAGATTGCCCATAGAATATTTTGTCCCTTCACTACTAGGTATAAAAGTTCACTCTTAACATAATTACATAAGATGACACTTTTTACTACTCATCATCACCACACTCACTTTATTAACTTAGGTGTAAGAGTGATTGGGTTAGAAAACCTTTTCATTCTCGATCTTTATGCAAGTGACATCCTGTGAGATCATTTTCACCTCAGAGATGCCTTGGACAACACTGCACACACATAGGTCACAAGTACATCGGTCTAATCAAGACGTTAGCAACATCTTTCCATAATATTTTTAGCATTAGAAGGAGGGTCCGATGTCACAGGAATGATCCCCTATTGATTCTCTCAATGAATGCTAGAGCGAAGATGCTTTATCTTTAACCTACAATACTTTCATCCAAGGAGGGCAACAACCACCATTTCACACATTGATACAATCACCTTAGCACAAACACCAATGAGATATTAGTTCCTATTCAACGACCTAGGTCTCTCACCCCTAGGGATGACCCTAAGTGTTAGGACCCTAGCTAGGATGGGTCCTAAGCTCACTGAGTCATGATATCAATAAAAACCCCAATGAATGTAATAAAGCCTAAATCAGCCACCACCCCCTTTTGTTAAAGTGGTCAGCTAGGGTTAGATAGGAGTCCTCATGGAGTGGGGTTTCCTAGCCATCGCCCCCTACCTATTAGGGAGGCCGGCTAGGGTTAGAGAGGGAGAGTTCCATTTAGTTAGGACTCTTTCTAGGGTTGATTAGGAGTTAATTAGGAGTTGGAGTCTTGGTTTAGTTGAAGAGTCCTATTGGGATTAGGGTTTTGAGACCCGATATAAACACTTGTAGCCATAATCTCTTTTCTAATGAATAGATTAATCATTTCTTCAGCTCTTGTAGCCGAATACCAAGGAGGGAGGAACCCCTATAGAGTTCCAAGGACGTCGATCCACTTCATAGATCAATCCAAGCTTATAATTCTGAGGGGTTCTAACACTTGGTATCAGAGTCGTGTTCTTGGCACCTTGCTGCTCTTCCACCTTCGTCGCTGCCATCCAGCCACCTATCATCTTCCTAAGCAATTTCCATAATTGCTAATCTTTATCGTTGACTCATTGTCAGTACCCCCTGCCGTAGATCCTCCATCTGTTGTGCCACCACCAAAATTGCATCAGATTCTATTATCTACCTTATTGCTACTGTAATTTACTTATCCAAAAATTTTAAAAAATAGTTACATCTACCATTGTGATAATCCTTGCCATTTATCTATCCTGCTGAAAAAAATTGCTAGCCAAAAAAACTGCTACAACAATCTTTCGACGTTGACACAATTTTTTAGCCGAATACTATCTTCTTGTAGATATCTTGCTGTCATATTCTTCTTTGTATTTTGTATCGGTTTGGCTTTCATCGTTATCTATCCCTTGCTATAATACATTGCATCTTCCTTATATTGCTGTAAAAAATTGCTCGCTATAAAAACTTATCGTCGCAAAGTTATCATCTTTACGACGAAAGTTGCACTGTAAAATTTCAATCGCATAATTGTTATTATATCTCTAATCTTTTTGTCAATAACTTACTGCTATATTCATCTTTATATTTTATGTCGGCTTGGCTTTCCTTACCAGTGGATTCTCCCCAAATTCTTTCTTTAATCTTTGATGAATCGCTGAAAACTTTTCGTCGAACTGTTGTTCTTCGACGTAAAATTCTACCACTGCATCCTTTCGATTTTTCCCACCGCATACACCACCAAATCTTACCGAATCTATTGCTGCCACCCACATCACCCTTAAGGCATCCTTCAAGCCCTAAAACGCAATAGTCGTAGCCTAATTTTAATCCTTACAGTCGGCCCAAACAACAGCGTGAATGGCAGCCCAAACCGCAACCTTTCACCTCCAATCCTTATCTTCCGCAGCCATCAATCTCTCCATCAACCTATGCCCTTAAACCATCAGCAGAAAAAGGATCGTAATATTTCAGATATGGAGGCATACACTATGACATTATAAGATATGATCGATGCTAAGTTGAAGGCCTTTGAGGCGTATATGGAAAATAAACTACGTGCTCTCTTCATGGAATTCAAATTGGGACCATCACCAAGCCCGATGAGATTGCAGCAAGGTGAGAGCCTAGATTGAAATGAGAACCCTCCAGAGAAAGAAGAACATGCAACAGAACCATCATCTACATGCATGCGGGTGGACTTTCCCTAATGGGAAGATGGAAACCTGACGGGATGGCTTTCGCGCGCTGAGTGCTACTTCTGTTATCACCTGACCCCGGAGGCTTCCATGGTGGACATCGCTGCCATCCACCTTAAAGGAGATGCCATATAATGATATAATTGGTTTGAACACACTTAGGGAGTTTCGACGTGGAGGCAATTCAAAAGCGATATACTGATATGCTTTGGACCGTCCGAGTACCAGAACATCGACGGACAAGTTACAAAGATCCAACAAACCTCTACAATCCAAGAATATCAAAGTAGGTTTGAAAGATTATCTAACCAAGCCTATGATTGGTCAGAAAAATAACTGCTACAGACCTTTATCTAAGGATTAAAGCCGGAGATACGAGAAGTTAAGGTGCGATAGCCTTATACATTGACAACAGCGATATCCTTTGCATGACTTTAAGAAGAGCGGCTTAATCAAGATGTTTAGAGGACAAGAACCACACCATGGCCAGCAGCATACAAACCTCCATCCACTTTCAGCTGACCCCCTCAGCCAGAGAAACTTCTGAGAGAAGAGCTTCGCGATAGATCCACAAAGGGGTTGTGTTGGCATTATGACGAACCGTGGAGCCGCGACCATCGATGCAAGAAGAGATGACTTCTCATGATTGAACCCACTGATGAATCTGGACAAGAAGAGGAGGACCTTGAACACGAGGAGGAAAACACGGAGGAAGATCTACAACCGGCCGATCGCAAAAGATGAAGATTGGAGGTTTCTTAAAGCAACAACCTATCACCGTCCTCGTAGAAACTAGGAGCACTAATAATTTCATGGACAGTAAGGTTGTTGCCCGGATGATGCTTTAGATTGAGGGTTACAAGAGGTTTAACGTAAAGGTGGCTGATGGCCGTGTCTTGAAGTGCGATCGAAAGTGCCTGCGAGTGAGATTAGTGTTGCAAGGATAAGAAATTATTGCTGACTTCTTCCTCCTCCCACTTGATGATTATGAAGCTATGCTTGGCATAGAATGACTGTTAATGCTAGGTGATGTTTTCTGGAATTTTTTGAAATTAATTATAAAATTTTTCAGCAAAAGAAAATAGGTGATCCTGCGCGGAAAACATGGGAGCGACGTGACGATGATTTTGATGCAGTGTATAGAGAAAGTCCTATAGAAAATGCACAGTGACTTCCTAATGCAACTTCAGCAGCTACACATGAAGAAGTTGATGAAGATTGAATATACGAACCTCCTCCAATTGCTTATTGAATTTTTAGACGTCTTCGCTGAATTGCGCAGACTACCTCTTACCTAATTGCACAACCTTTAGATACCGATCCTATCGGGCAAACCACCAGCCAATATTCAGTTGTACCGCTATTCTCACCTTTAAAAAGATGAAATTGAGAAAATTGTGTAGGAAATGCTTGAGACAGGGACCATTCGGCCAAGCTAAAGCCCATACTCTTCGTCGATGCTCCTTGTACACAAGAAGGACGGAACGTGACGAATGTGCATCGATTATCGAGCTCTCAATGACATTACGATCAAAGATAAATATCCTATTCCAATGGTGGATGAGCTACTTGATGAATTGAAGGGGGCACGAGTCTTCATAAAGTTAGATTTGTGGTCCGGATATCATCATATTTGAGTACACAAGGAAGACATACCGAAGATCGCTTTTCGGATGCACAACGGCCACTACGAATTTTTGGTAATGCCCTTCGGCCTCACCAATTCTCTCTCCACTTTGCAAAGTCTCATAAATGATATTTTTTAGAGTTATCTTCATAAGTTTGTATTGGTTTTCTTTGACGACATCCTTGTTTACAGCCCTTTGCTCGAAAGTCACCTGTCTCACTTACGACTTGTTTTGACGATTCTTTGAGAACATACTCTTTTTGTCAAATAGTCAAAATGTAATTTTTTACAGAATAAGGTGGAGTATCTAGGGCACATAATCTCGGAGGTAGGCGTGGCAGTAGATTCTTTAAAGATCGAGGCGATGCAAAGTTGGCCGATGCTTAAAAACATAAAGGCGCTGTGGGGATTTCTCAGACTGACAGGCTACTACCACAAATTTATGAAAAATTATGGAAAGATCAGCACCCTGTTAGAACCCTAGCAGATACTAAGCTTGGAGGTGATCACTATAGGGGATCGATTTTCTTAGAACTCTATAGGGGTTCCCTCCTCCAAATTGCTGCTCAAAGGCTGCAGAAAATACTCTTCTATTGATGATAAAAAGTGGAGGATTACATGACTATTTATAGACCTTCTATCCCCAACTCCTAATAGGACTCCTACTTCAAGACTTCTACTCCTAACCAACTCCTAAATAAACTCTTAATGCAACTCTAAGTCCAACCTCCAACTGGCCCATGTAGGGGTGGTTGGTTGCTTTATTATTTCTAATCCTATTCTAACTTAATCCTCTCCTCAACCAACCCCCTCTTTAACTAGGATAAGGGGTAGTTAACTAGGGTAACATGCATCTTACTCTCCCTTCAAATATCTTCCTCAACTAATCCTAACCTAGCCGGCCTCCTTACTTTTCTTAATAGAGATCGGCTAGATATGATTTACATGAATGCCCTTAGCCCTCTTTAATGAAACTAAATTAGGACTCCCCTAGCTAGAGTCCTAACATACCTGCCATCTTCAATTCAACTTTGTCCTTGAGGCTGATGCTCCATGAATTCTGAAAATTTGATTTTTAAATCATCATAGTTTTTCCAAGTGGCCTCTTCTTCTGGAAGGTTCGTGCACTGTATTAGTACTTCAGTAGTATGTTGCCATCATTGTGTCACGATCCTATGGTCAATAATGGCACTTGATTGAGTCTGAAGCTCTCCTTGGACAGTCATATTAGGTAGATATCTTTGAACTAATTTGAGCTTCAAGCACGACACATGGAAGACTGGATGGATTCAGGAGTCGGGGTAAGTCCAATATATATGCTACTGGCCCGATGTGCTCCACAATCTGGTAGGGTCCATAGAACTGAGGTGAAAGCTTCATGGATGCTTTGGTTTGAATCGATGTTTGCTTGTATGACTGGAGCCGTAGAAATATCCAATCTCCCACGAAAAATTCTCTTTCCCCTTTGTGTTGATCATATTACTGTTTCATCCTTGCTTGAGCTGCAATGAGATTGTCTTTTAATAGCTTTAGCATTTTGTCTCTGTCCTGTAGTTACCTATCTACTTGTTCTACTTTATAGGTGCCCAAAACATATTTTGGGATTACAGGAGGAGGTTGGCCATACATAGCCTCATAGGGTGTAATTTTCATGAATGAATGATAAGTTGTATTATACCACCACTCGGCCCAAGGGAGCCACTTTGTCCACTCTTTTGACCGGTCACTAGTGAAGCATCTGAGGTATGTCTCTAAACACCTGTTCACCACTTCAGTCTAACCGTCAGTTTATGGGTGATATGCTGTGCTCATTTCAATTTAGTGTCCTGCATCTAAAATAATTCTGTTCAGAATTTACTCGTGAAGACCTTATCATGATCACTTAAATTAGATCTCAACATCCCATACATTTTATAATATTTTTCATAAAGATTCGGGCAATGCTAGAAGCAGTGTAGGGATTGCGAACTGCACAGAAGTGAGCATACTTTGTAAGGCGATCAACAACAGCAAGAATTGTACCTTTTTCTTATGACGAGGGTAGCCTTTCGATGAAGTCCATTGATATATCGATCCATATTGAGTCCGGGATGGGTAGAGGTTGTAGCTTTCCGGGGCTTGCTACTGTTTCGCCTTTATATCATCGACACACATCACATTGTGCTACAAATTTAGTAATAATATTTTTCATCCCTTCCCAATAAAAATTCTACTTAATTCTTTTATAGGTTCTAAGGAACCCGAAATGTCCGGCCATGAGTGTGGAATGCATCTCTTGAAGGATGATCTTTATACAACTAGAATTTGGCGCAAGCACAATGCATCCCTTATAGTGTAGGTCTTTTGAGTCCCAACTGTAATGAGCCACAAAACCTGATTCTTCCTCCAATTTCTTTATGATCTTGCTGGTTCCTAGATCATCTTGCCATTCTTTCCTAATGTCCTCAAGGAAGTTGCTGGTTGGAAGTGAAACAGCTGAAAATTCAGTTTGCTCGGGTAGTTGTGAAAGTGCATCTGCAACAACATTCTCTTTCACCTTTTTATAAATTATTTTATAATCATATCCAAGAAGCTTTGTTACTCATTTTTGTTGCTCAGGGAAAGATATCTTCTGCTCCAAGAAATATTTCAGGCTCTTATGGTCGATCTTGATTTGAAAGCGTCGCTTGATTATGGTCTCCACTTAGCCATCGTGTGCACAATCGCAAGCATCTCCTTGTCGTAAATAGTCATCTTGAGGTGGGAAGTCGATAAAGCCTTACTTGTATATGCTAGGGGGTGGCCATCTTGCATTAACATAGCACCTATTCCGACTCTGGAGGCATCAACTTCAATAACAAAAGTTTTGTTGAAGTCGGATAGTGCTACCACGGGCGTTGTCGTCATTGCGATCTTAAGTTCGTCAAAGGCGGTGGAGGCTCTATCCGACCATTGGAAAGCATCTTTTTTCAGCAAGAATGTGAGAGGCGACTGATCTTCCTATAGTCTTTCACGAACTTACGATAGTAGCCTGTTAAGCCGAGAAATGCGCAACGATTTTATATTCCTTAGGGTTGGCCAATTCTACATTGCTTCAATTTTGGAAGGGTCCACCGCCACTCCTTCCTTTGATATGATATGCCCAAGATACTCCACCTTCCGTTGAAGAAAGCTACACTTTGATTTTTTGACAAAAAGGATATACTTTCGAAGAATCATCAAAACTAGTTGTAAGTGCTCAAAATGACTTTTAGTAGAAGGGCTGTAGATAAGGATGTCATTGAAGAAAACCAACACAAACTTAGGAAGATAATTCCAGAAGATATCATTTATAAGGCTCGTGGAGGGATTATTGATGAGATAGAAGGGAATTACAAGAAATTCGTAGTGGCTGTTATACATCCGAAAGGTGGTTTTCGGTATGTCTTCTTCGCATACTCGTATCTGATAATATTCGGATCGAAGATCCAGCTTTGTGAGATTCGTGCTCTCTTTAATTCATCAAGTAATTCATCTGCTATTGGAATATGGTACTTGTCCTTAATAGTTATACTGTTGAGAGCTTTGTAGTCGATGCACATTCACCCTGTTCCGTCCTTCTTTCATACAAGGAGCACCGGTGAAGAGTAGGGGCTATAACTCGGTCAAATGACTCCAGTTTCGAGCATCTCCTTCACATTCCTTTCTATTTCATTCTTTTGTAGATGAGGTTACCGATGTGGTCGAGTGTTTGCTAGAGGTCTACCCGGAAGAATCGGTATCCGATGATCATGTTGGCGGCTAGGAGGTAGGCTACGCGGTTCGTCAAATACATCTAAAAATTTAGCAAGCAAGGGAAGTAGATTTGGGTCTTCAACTTTGGTTGCCTCCCCCTTGGATCGTTACTCAAGTTGTACTAAGAAGTTGCTGCATATTTTGTGCAAGACTTTCTCCATTCGTCGCGTGCAAATCGTTGATATGTTGCTCTCCCGTTTGCTGCACAGTACCACCTATTTTCCCTGGCTGTAAAACTTCATGATTAATTTTAAAAAATTCTAAGAAACATCACCTAATGTCGTCAGCCACTCGATGCCAAGCATGGCTTCATAATCATCAAGAGGGAGGAGGAAAAAATCTATAATAATTTCTTGATCTTGCAGCAAAAGCTTCACCTGCGGGCACCGGTGATCACACTTCATAAGTCGTCCGTCGACAACTTTAACATCAAACTTGCTACAATCATTAATTGATAAGGCCACCCAGATAGCAACCTTGCTATTCATAAAATTATTAGTGCTTCCGATGTCAATGAGAATGGTAATAGGTTGTTGCTTCAGAAATTCTCCCACTTTCATCGTTTGCGGGTTTGCGTAGCCAGTAAGAGCATGCATTGTAATATCAACCTGCTACTCTTCTTCCTCCGTGACCTCTTCCTCATGCTCCTGGACCTCCTCCTCCATATCTTCAAGTGGTTCAATTAATAGGAGGTGACCCTTTTTGTAGCAATGATCGCGACTCCACGGTTTGTCGCAATGCCAACAAAGTGTTGGGAAACCTCAGCGGGAGCATCACATGCGTAGCGGAAATCAAAATAAAAAATTGGTTTCCCACATAGATCAAATCATCGTGCAAAAGATTGGGGTCACGAGAAAAATAAAAAAATAAAAAAATCATGATACATGAGAGATTGGTTACCTTGGGAGATCATATATCCCTGTATTACAGATCCAGATTGAGAGGACGAAGGAAGTCAAGTGTCTTTCTCTCTAGCGGTATCCACACGATGGACCTCTACAGCAAAAATCCTCCAATCTAAACTCGTAACTCTTGTGCAGAGGGAGGGAGGAGAATAGGAGGCGGAGGCCAAAGCTGTAGCCTATCAACCATGAGTCTCCCCTCCTATTTATAGAGAGCCACCAAAAAACCCTAGGGCTCCTGCCTTAGTGGGTATTGGATCTCCATCCAACTACCCACTAACCTTGTATTATTGGATCTCTATCTAATAATCTCCTTAGGTCACTAATTGGGTCTCAATCAAGGAGCCCATCAGCATAGGGTCTCTAATGAGAAAAAGGGTTAATTGGATCTCCATCCAATCCTCTATTCGCTGAAGCATCCATCATATGTGTGTGACCCTCTAGGCCCGATACTGAGTTGGCCATGAGTCGCTCCCATCATAACTCCTTCTGATGTAGTGAATTATTATCCCCATAATAATTCACTTGACTCATCGACTATGAACGTACTAGGCTACTACACCATAGTCCCCAGATTGTACAAGGGAGATCAAATCCATCGGACCTGTCTGTCCACAGTTACCGTGTATCTATAATCTCTCATCCAACTAATATCCCATAGATCATATATTGGATATGGTACTGTCAGGTTATATACAAAATCAGTTTATCTTGCTTTAATCAGATTCTACCGGAGAACTCTTTCTCTTTCAATCCGAATGACCCTGGCCAGGAATTTGTCTGAGTAAGCACATATGAGATATTCCTCTCGTGATATTGAGAGTGGATGATCCTCTATTGACACTCAATTATCTTCGTAAGGTTGGCTACCAATCCTGATAATTGTTGTACTAGATCTGAAACTTTTCAAACCTGTAAGTTTGGTGTCAAAGAAAGGAGTATTCATGCCAGGTATCCTTGGTGTCTCAACTCTAAGGACCAGATACACAACTGGGACTATGGAATCGCTGTGTGACATTATGTATCTTTAACCATACAACATTCCATAAGTGGATCAATCAACAAACTCATTCTCCAATGAGCACCTGTACTATATCATTAGTGTCTCCACACAAGTGGCTATGAAACCAATCGTCTCCATCATATGGATGGGTATATAGTACACTGGTTTGTCTAGTTATCTTGATGTCCCTCCTGAGTAACCTATGATCGAAATTATTTAGGATCCGTGGTTAAAGGTGAATCAATCTCATTATCAAGATCTCATCACGATCCGATTCCTATTGCACAGAGCCAAGGACATCATAATATATATATGCAACTGATAATATAATGTGAGAATATACCAATATTAATCATAAGCAAAAAGATCATACAGTGTATCACATATGTCATCACTCATGTGATTGGCTTGTAGGTCACCTATAACTAGTAATCTCCTACTTGTCCTAAAACCAATCACCTATGTGTTTGATCCCCATCAGACCTCTGTGATGCTTAAATACAATTCAAGCTAGCGACTTCGACAGTGGATCTGTAATGTTATCTTCAGATGAAACTCTTTTCATTACTATATTTTTATGGGTCATGATCGCTCTAATAAGATGAAACCTCCTTAGAAAAATTCTGATGAGACATGAGTTCCCTTGCTAGAGCTATCGCCCTGTCACTATCGTTGTATATGGGAATCAGCTTCATGCTACTTGAAATGATTCCCAAATCCCTGATGACCTCCCCAACAGTAACTGTAGCAACTATTGCTCCATTGCCCATCTTGAGGTCCATCTCGCCTCTGGCCAATCTCCTAGGTCTTGCCAGAACCTGCAACGAATTACAGATATGATAAGTACTTATGGTATCTAATACCCATGTGTTATCATGAAAATCTGATAAGTGGAGACTGATTATGAATATACCTGAAGCTTCTCGAAGCTTCTATTTTTTGCCTTATCTACAAGGTAGTCCTTACAGTTCCTCTTCCAATGCCTATCTTGGCCATAGTAGAATCACTGTCCTTTGTCTTTTCCTAAATTTTTCTTGGCAACCATTGCCTTACCCGGTCTTCCTTTACTCTTGCGCTTCTTAACGATCTTATTGGCCTTCCTTTTCTTCTTAGTCTCACTAATATAGAGAACTGGCTTCTCCTTCTTGATGGCACTCTCAACTTCCCTCAACATATTGAGGAGCTCAGGGAGAGTCACCTCAAACTTGTTTATATGAATTGTAAAAAGGAATTTGGTGGGGACTGAAGTATAAGATCAACATACAGGTTATCCTTTGGGACTACCTATATACTTCACAAAGCGAGTAATCTCATCCTCGCTTGTCCTTTCCTTCGGTGTGGGCACAATCGTATTAAGGACATATACTATTTTCTCTTTTGTGAGAATAATTCTTAAATTATGGAGCCTTTAGACTAATGAGGTGGTTGGCATCAAGTATGCCACATAGGGGTTTTGTAAGCGACAAACAAGATATAGCGTAAATAAATAACATACAAAGTTTACAGAAAATACTAATTAAGATATGAACTTCTATCTTAATGTACTCCCACTATTTTTCTAGCGAATCACGCGACACCCTCGACACGTGAGACGAAAGTCTCCGACAAATTCCTAGTGGGGATCAGGATCCAATTAGCATCATAGTGCAATCTCGAGGGACTCGACCAATTACACTAAGCCCAAAAGGTAGACAACTCTTACCAATCACAACTCCTTGTGATTCCCATCATCTTCGACATCTGGATCATCATGGTCTCGACTGCTCGACCAACCATAAAGTTTAGTTAAGTTATCACCATCGTTACAAGATGAGTCTGATTCGATAGATATACTCTCGATTGCTCGACCAAGTCATACCATGTCCTCAGGTCACTGGTGACATCTATATGTCGTAGGCAAGAACTCGATCACGTAGATAGGTGAGCCTTGAGTGACTCGACCAACTCAACCTATGTCGTGATTTAATTTTTTCCTATAATGATGGAAGGCCACGTGGGTCAATCTTATTGTCTCATGCTTACCAACTTAATATCATCGTAGGAGGGGTTTTCATTTTGTATCGGTCTCCTAATCTGTCGCGTACAATAGGATCTATGTGTGCATCAGCGCATCTCCATGCCCTGTGATTGTTGATCTCGTCATCATTAATTCCGTTGGATCGTTGCATCACCATGCATCGTGATCTCCCGCCACGGCATCATGGGTCCCGCTATCACCTTCACGCTCCTGCTAAGCCTCTCCATATAATTACAAATAATCACAAGCATATAGGCCGACAATAAACGAGAAAAACAGAGGCTTGCAGGTCCCAATAATAATAATAATAATAATCATAATTACATACATCATAACACACGGCTCATGATCATCCATCCACATCATACATCACATGTACATCATATCATATGTGGGATTACTAAATATATAATAATTAATTAAATTATTTAATTAATTATTTTCTAGAAATAAAAAATTTTTAGAATTATCAAGGGTATTTCCATAATTCTGGATAAGAGAACAATACTCGAAATTTCCAGAGTTGTTGAGGTTATTTTGGAAATTCTGTACACAAAGATAGTCCTCGGAATTTTTCAAATTCAGAGGGGCAAAATAGTAATTTTCTCAAAAAGAATGCCCTAACCCCTCTTGCCCCCCTTGCGCCGTCGCCTTTGAGCGGGCGATGGCTGCCCTTGCCCGTCGACAGCCTCCTTGCCAAGGGGCGGGAGCTACTCCCTTTTGCGGGCGGCACCTCCATGGGCACCGCCCCTGCGGGCGTTCCTGCGAGCGACCGCCCTTGTAGGCGACAACTTTTGCTCGCAGGTGGCCTGCCTACGGGCGCTGTGCCCATAGGCGTCGCCCCTGCGGGCGGTTGCCTCTGCAGCTTGGCCGCGGGTTGCTGCCCACCTTCGGTAGCCCCTGTCGCAAGCTAGCCGCAGGCGGTTGCCCCTTGCGGGCAGCCTCTACTACAGGGTAGCCACGGCCTGGCTGCGGGTTGGCCGTGGCTGGCCGCTCTTGCGAGCTGTCCAGGCTGCAGCCGGCAGCCCTTTGCAGAGGACCTTGGCCATGGCCGACCACCCCTTTCCTCGCTACCTTCACTGCAAAAATGCAACAAGAACACGTAGAATGATTCTACGCGATTCAATCTCATCACACGTAGTTTAAAACCAATCTTTCGTACGAAAACCTTGGCTCTGATATTACTGTTGGAAAATCTCAGCGGGAGTATCACATGCGTGACGAAAATCAAAACAAAAAACCAGTTTTCCACGCAGATCAAATCATCGTGCAAAAGATTGGGGTCACGAGAAAAACATAAAAACCAAAAAATCGTGATACGTGAGAGATTGGTTACCTTGGGAGATTGTATATCCCTGTATTCCAGATCCAGATTGAGAGGACGAAGGAAGTCAAGTGTCTTCCTCTCTCGCGGTATCCATACGATGGATCTCTGCAGCAAAACTCCTCCAATCTGAACTCCTCAACTCTTGCACAAAGGGAGGGAGGAGAATAGGAGGCGAAGGCCAAAGCTATAGCCTATCAACCACGAGTCTCCCCTCCTATTTATAGAGAGCCACCAAAAAACCCTAGGGCTCCTGCCTTAATGGGTATTGGATCAACATCCAATTATCCACTAACCTTGCATTAGTGGATCTCTATCCAATAATCTCCTTAGGCCTCTAATTGGGCCTCAATCAAGGAGCCCATCAGTATAGGGTTTCATCTAATGAGAATAGTGACTAATTGGATCTCAATCTAATCCATTTTTTGCTGAAGCATCCACCATATGTGTGTGACCCTCTAGGCCCGATACCGAGCTGACCGTGAGTCGCTCCCATCAGAACTCCTATGATATAGTGAATTATTATCCCCATAATAATTCACTTGACTCATCGACTATGGACGTACTAGGCCACAATCCACAGACAGTACAGGGGGGATCAAATCCATCAGACCTGTCTATCCACAGTTACCGTGTATCTATAATCTCTTATCCAACTAATATCCTAGAGATCGTATATTGGACATGATACTGCCAGGTCACATATGAAATCAGTTTATCTTGCTCTAATCAGATTCTACCGGAGAACTCTTTCTCTCTCAATTCGAATGATCCTAGCCAGAGATTTGTCTGAGCAAGCACATATGAGATATTCCTCTCGTGATACCGAGAGTGGATGATCCTCTATTAACACTCAACTACCTTCGTAAGATTGACTACCAATCCCGATAACCAGGTGTACCAGATCTGGAACTTTCCAAACCTGTAAGTCTGGCGTCAAAGAAATGAGTACTCATACAAGGCATCCTTGGTGTCTCAAGTCTAAGGATCAGATACACAACTTGAACTATGGAATTGCTGTCTAACATTAGGTATCTTTAACCATACAGCATTCCATAAGCGGATCAATCAATAAACTCATTCTCCAATGAGCACTTGTACTATATTCTTAGTGTCTCTACACAAGTGGCTATGAGACCAGCCGCATCCATTATATGGACGAGTATATAGTATGTATACTGGTCTGTCCGGTTATCTCGATGTCCCTCTTAAGTAACCTATGACCGAGATTATTTAGGATATGTGTTTAAAGGTAAATCGATCTCATTATCGTGATCTCATCACGATCCGATTCCTATTGCACAGAGCTAAGGACATCATAATATATATATGCAACATATAATATAATGTGAGAATATGCCAATATTAATTATAAGCAAAAAGATCATGTAGTGTGTCACACGTGCTATCACTCACGTGATTGGCTTGCAGGGCAGCTGTAACTAGCACAAAGCCCCTTTGCTGATCGGTCACATAGTTCTTCTCTTGTCAATTTTGTTGGCAGCGAAGGATGGTTGGGAATAGAAGGAAGCTTGTATGTCGTGGGCCTAGGAGTGGTTCTCATCCTCTGGGCATCTTGGTTGAGCCGCTCTTCTTGTATTCGGGTGAAGGAAATTGCAGTAGCTACAGTAAGGGGTTGCCGCGCCTTAACCTCCTCTTTTATCTTCGGCTTGTGTCCCTCGATGAAGGTACCTAGCAATTGCCAGTTAGTCCAATCACGAGCAAGGTAGGATAGCTTCTCAAACCTGGTTTGGTACTCTTGATTTGTAGAGGTTTCCGAATTTTTGTGAGTTGGCCGTCGATATTTTTGTACTCCATAGGTCCGATGCGATTCAGTAGTGCGCTTTTAAATTGATTCTAAGTCGGAGCTCCATGATTATATTCCAGCCAATTATACCATTGGATTGCATCACCTTCAAGGTAGATGATAGCGATTTCCACCATAGCATCATCCGACATTTGGTAGTAGCGGAAGTAACGTTTAGCGCGCGAAATCCACCCCGCTGGGTCTCCTTCTTCCCAACGTATGAAGTACACCCTCATGCGTGGCTGAAGCATGTCCGAAGGTTGTTCCTCCTTCTCTGGGGGCCTCTCTAAACTCTCTCCTCACTAAGATTTTGTTGGACTCGGTGGTTGTCCAATTTTGAACTCCGCGAACAAAGCGCGTAGTTTGTCCTCCAAGCACGATTCGAGCCGCGATTCAAGTTGAGATTCAATGCTTCAAATTTGACATAAATTTGATATTGGGAAGCTATGGCATATGCCTATAGATCAGATATGTCCTTGTCTTTTTTTTGTTGATGGGTCAATGGCATGAGTGGTGGAAGATTCAGATAATCGGTTGGTCATAGAAGGGTTCGGCTGCAATGATTTTCTATTTTCGGCTACGATTTTTTGGGGTGTTAGGGTTATGAAAATAGGTTATGATGGCTGTGTCTTAAGGCTAGAGGGATGCCCTAAAGATGTCTTAGGTGGTGGCAGCGAGATGGTTGGGTTTCGGTGGGTTAAGAAGAAGAAGAAGGACAAGCTGCAATAGATTTTTTGTCGAAAAAAATTCCAGCAGTGAAGACATAATTTTTTCTATAAATTTTCAACAAAAATTTGAGTGAAACTTAAGGGGGATCTTCTGGTAGGGAAGAGATAGTGCCAACAAAAATTTTGTGGAGAGAAATAATGACAATAAGTTTGGCAAAATCAAAGATCACGAAGAAGTAGGACAATAGATTTTTATGTCTAAACTGTAACAGTTTGGACGTAAAAGATGAGTAGGTTATCTTGATGATTTTTTGACGAAAACAAAGGTGAGGATAGGAAGTTATAAAGCCGTGGTCAAAATTTCGTAGAAATTTGATTAGTAAAAATGTAGCAGCAAATCAAACAGTAAAGGATGTGCGATTGGAATTCTACAACGTAACTTTCATTGTAAAGATATAAACTTTATGATGAAAAGTTTATGCAGCAAATAGGATCAAATTTTTAGGTATTTTTCTTGAATAGGGATAACTAAATTACAACAGCAGTAAGGTAGAAAACTAGAACCTATTGCAATTCACGGGGAGATCAAAGGATGATCTGTGGTAGTGGAGATGACAGTGAAATTTGGTGACGATCTTCAAGCAATTGTGGGAATTGCTTTGGACGGCTTTGGGGGGATGATGGATGACTGTGGAAGGGCAGCCAGATGCTAAGAATGCTGCTATGATACCAAGTGTTAGAACCCTAACGAATACTAAGCTTGGGAGTGATCACTATAGGGGATCGGCCTCGGAACTCTATAGGAGTTCCCTCCTCAAAATTGCTGCTCAAAGGCTACAGAAAATACTCTTCTATTGATAATAAAAAGTGGAGGATTACATGGCTATTTATAGACCTTCTAACTCCAACTCTTAATAGGACTCATACTTCAAGACTTCTACTCCTAACTATTGGGAAACCTCAACGGGAGTATCACATGCGCAGTGAAAATCAAAAACAAAAAACTAATTTTTCACGCAGATCAAATAATCATGCAAAAGATTGGGGTCTCAAGAAAGCTACAAAAACTAATAAAACTATGTCGTGTGATAGATTGATTACCTAGGGAGATCGTATATCCTTATATTCCAGATCCGGATGGAGAGGATAAAGGAAGTCAAGCGTCTTCTTCTCTAGCGATATCCACACGATGGATCTCTGTAGCAAAACTCCTCCAATCTAATCTCGTAACTCTTGCAGAGGGAGGGAGGAGAATAGGAGGGGGAGGCCAAGGCTGCAGTCTCTCAACCATGAGTGTCCCCTCCTATTTATAGAGAACCACCAAAAAATATAGGACTCCTACCTTAGTGGATATTGGATCTTCATCCAATTATCCACTAACCTTGCATTATTGAATCTCTATCCAATAATCTCCTTAGGACTCTAATTGAGCCTTAAGTAAGGAGCCCACCAGCATAGGATCTTATCTCATGAGAATATGGGCTAATTGGATCTCTATCCAATCCTATATTCGCTGAAGCATCCACCATATGTGTGTGACCCTTTAGGCCCGTTACCAAGCTGGCTGTGAGTCGCTCTCATCAGAACTCCTTATGATATGGTGAATTATTATCTTCATAATAATTCACTCAGCTCATCGACTATGGACGTACTAGGCCACTACGCCATAGTCCCCAGATGGTACAGGGGGATCAAATCCATCGGACATGTCTGTCCACAGTTATCGTGTATCTATAATCCCTCATCCAACTAATATCCCAGAAACTGTATATTGGATATGGTACTGTTAGGTCACATACAGAATCAGTTTGTTTTGTTCTAATCGGATTCTACTGGAGACTCTTTCTCTCTCAATCCGAATGACCCTGGCTAGAGATTTGTCTGAACAAGCACATATGGGATATTCCTCTCGTGATATCGAGAGTGGATGATCCTCTATTGACACTCAATTGCCTTCGTAAGGTTGGCTACTAATCCCGATAACCAGTTGTACCATATCTGAAACTTTTTAAACCTGTACGTCTGGCGTCAAAGAAAGGAGTACTCATACATGACATCCTTGGTGTCTCAAGTCAAAGGACTAGATACACAACTGAGGCTATGAAATCCCTGTCTAACATTAGGTATCATCAACCATACTGCATTTCATAAGCGAATCAATCAGTGAACTCATTCTCCAATGAGCCCCTGTACTATATTTTTAGTGTCTCCACACAAGTGGCTATGAGACCAGCTACCCCCATCATATGGATGGGCATATAGTATACCAGTATGTTTGGTTATCTCGATATCTCTCTCGAGTAACCTATGATCGGGATTACTTAGGATCTGTGTTTAAAGGTGAATCGATCTCATTATCGTGATATCATCACGATTTGATTCTTATTTCACAGAACCAAGGACATCATAATATATATGTTACAAATAATATAATGTGAGAATATACCAATATTAATCATAAGTAAAAGATCGCACAGCGTATCACACATGCCATCACTCACGTGATTGGCTTGTAGGGCACCTGTAACCAGCAATCTCCCACATGACCTAAAGCCAATCACCTTTGTGTCTAATCCCCATCAGACCCCTATGACGCTCAAATACAATCTGAGCCAACAGCTTCGTTAGTGGATCCACAATGTTATCTTTGGATGAAACTCTTTACATTGCTATATCTTTATAGGCTATGATCTCTCTAACCAGATGGAACCACCTCAAAACAATTCTAATGAGACTTAGGTTCCCTTGCTAGAGCTATCGCCCTATCGCTGTCATAATTTATGGGAATCAGCTCTACGTTGCTTGGTATAACTCCCAAATCATGAGCTTTTTCATCCATACCACTTCTTTTGCTACTTCTGCTGCAGTAATATATTCCACCTCTTTGGTCGAGTCAGCAGTAGTATCTTGCTTGGAACTCTTCTAGTTTACTGTTCCTCTATTCAGGGTGAAAACATACCTTGAGTTTGACTTGCTATCATCAATATTGGACTGAAAACTTGAGTCTGTGTAGCCCTCAACCTGGAGGCTACCTTCTCCATATACCAGTAAAAGATCCTTAGTCCTTCTGAAGTACTTAAGGATACACTTTACTGCCTTCTAGTGTTCCAAACCTGGATCCACCTGATACCTGCTCGTGACACTCAGAGCATGCACTATAACAAGCCTGGAACATAGCATAGCATACATGATAGATCCTGTTGCTGAGGCATAGGGTATCCTATCCATGTCTGCCATTTTCTTTAGGAGTCCTTAGGGATATACTCCTAGAAAATGATATTCCATGTCTCATCGGTATGAGACCAATCTTGAAATTCTCCATGCCAAATCTTTTGATAATGGAGTCTATGTATCTAGATTGGGACAAGCCAATCATCCTCTTGGATCTATCTCTATAGATCTAGATCGCCAAAATATAAGATGCTTCCCTTAACTCTTTCATGAAGAAGTTTCTGGATAACTAAGCCTTTACTGTGGAGAGCATTCCTACATTATTCCCAATGATTAGGATGTCATCCACATCAATACCAAGAAGGTGATAGCACTCTCACTTACCTTCCTGTACACACAAGGCTCATCTTCGTTCTTAACGAAGTCATAAGATCTGATCGTCTCCTTAAATCTTATGTTCTAACTTCGGGAAGCTTGCTTTACTCCATAAATGGTCTTGAGTAAGTTGTATAATTTATCTGGACTCTCTCTAAATATGAATTCCTCTAGCTGTATCATATACACCTCCTCCTCATGGTTGTCATTGAGGAATGCTATTTTGACATCCATATGCCATATCTCATAGTCATAATGTGCTGCAATGGCTAAACGAATTCTAATAGACTTAAGCATAGCTACATGTGAAAATATTTTGTCATAGTCAACTGAGATGGGTAGGTCAGGAAAACTCATCATGGAATGCACCATGTCTAATAACGTGCGATTCCTCCTTTCTGATACACCATTGAGCTGAGGTGTATAAGGAGGTGTCTACTGGGATAGAATCTCATTGTCCTTGAGGAAATGGATGAACTTTGTACTCAAGTACTCTCCTCCTCGATCTGATCAAAGAGTCTTAATACTCTTTCCAATCTTTAAATTCCCTGAATTTCTCAAAGGTCTCAGACTTATACTTCATCAAGTACATGTGTCCATACCTAGAGAAATAATCAGTGAATGTAATGAAGTATAAGTAACCACCTATAGCTTGAGTCGACATGGGACCACATACATCACTATGTACGAGTTCCAATAACTTAGTGGCTCTCTCTCCAGTTCCACTAAAAGGAGAGTTGGTCATCTTCCCATGAAGGCAAGGTTTGCAAGTTGCATGTGACTCATAGTCAAATGAATCTAAGTATCCATCTTTCAACAACTTTTGAATTATTCCCTCATGTATATGACCTAGACTACAATGCCATAAGTATGCATCATTCACCTTATCTCTTTTCCTCTTAGACGTATTTATATTTATGATGTGTGGAGAAGTGTCTACATATAAGCCATTTATCAGGGTCCCTCTAGTGATTATCTCATCATCCATAATTATTGAATAATTATTATTCTCAAAAACTAATTTATATCCACTAATTATCAAATAAGAGATGAAAATAATATTTTTGATAATAGAGGGAACAAAATAGCATGCATCTAATGCAATGATACTCCACCAGGCAGATATAGGGTGACCTCCCTAATAGTAATTGTAGCAACTCTTGCTCCATTGCCTATCTTGAGGTCCGTCTTGCCTATAGTCGATCTCCTAGGTCTTGCCAGAAACTGCAACGAATTACAGATATAATAAGCACTCCCGATATCCAGTACTCATGTGTTATCATAAAAATCTAATAAGTGGAGACTGATAATGAATATACCTGAAGCTTCTCCAAGCTTATGTTTCATCTTATCTGCAAGGTAATCCTTACAGTTCATCTTTTAATGCCCATCTTGGTCATAGTGGAAGCATTGTCTTTTATCTTTTGTTTGTTATTTCTTGGCAACCCTTGCCTTGGTCTTCCTTTGCCCTTGCCCTTCTTAAGGGTCTTATTGGCCTTCCTTTTCCTATTTGTCTCACTAATATAGAAAACTGACTTCTCTTTCTTGATGATACTCTCAACTTCCCTCAATATATTGAGGAGCTTAAGTAGAGTCACATCAAACTTGTTATATTAAAGTTAATAATGAACTGTAAAAAGAAATTTGGTAGTGATTGAAGTATAAGATCAACACATATGTTATCCTTTAGGACCGTGAGTCACTCCCACCATAACTCCTTTTGATATAGTGAATTATTATCCTCATAATAATTCACTCGACTCATCGACTATGGACGTACTAGGCCACTATGCCATAGTCCCCATACGGTACAGAGGGATCAAATCCATCGGACTTATTTATCGACAATTATCGTGTATCTATAATCCCTCATCCAATCAATATCTTAGAGACCGAATATTAGACATGGTACTGTCAGGTCACATACGAAATCTATCATAGTCTCGCTCTAATCGGATTCTCTCGGAGAACTCCTCTCTCAATCCGAATGACCCTGGCTAGGGATTTATCTGAGCAAGCACATAGAGTGGATGATCCTCTATTGACACTCAATTACCTTCATAAGGTTGGCTACCAATCCCGATAACCAGTTGTACCAGATCTGGAACTTTCCAAACCTGTAAGTCTGGCGTCAAAGAAAGGAGTACTCATACAAGGCATCCTTGGTGTCTCAAGTCAAAGGACCAGATACACAATTGGGACTATGGAATCGCTATCTGACATTAGACATCATCAACTATATAGCATTCCTTAAGCAGATCAATCAGTGAACTCATTCTCCAATTAACACCTGTACTATATCCTTAGTGTTTCCACACAAGTGGCTATGAGATCAGCCGCCTCCATCATTTGGACAGGTATATAGTATACTAGTCTGTCCAGTTATCTTGATGTCCCTCTCGAGTAACTTATGACAGAGATTATTTAGGATCTGTGTTTAAAGGTGAATCGATCTCATTATCGTGATCTCATCATGATCTGATTCCCATTGCACAGAACCAATGACATCACAATATATATGCTACATATAATATAATGTGAAAATATGCTAATATTAATCATAAGCAAAAAGATCACACAGTGTGTCACACGTGCCATTACTCACGTGATTGGCTTATAGGGCACCTGTAACCAACACTAACCAACTCCTAATGCAACTCTAAGTTCAACCGCTAACCGACACATCTAGGGCTGGCCAGTTGCTTTATTATTTCATAATCCTATCCTAACTTAATCCCCTCATTAACCAACCCCCTCTTTAACTAGGATAAGGGGTAGTTAATTAGGGTAACATACATCTTACTCTCTCTTCAAATATCTTCCTCAACTAATCCTAACATAGCCGACCTCCTTACTTTCATTAATAGGGGTCAACTAGATAAGATTTACATGAATGCCCTTAGATTTTATATGATTGTCCTCTTTAATGAAACTAAATTAGGACTCCCCTGGCTAGAGCCCTAACACGCCCCCCTCACATCCTTGTTGAAGAAGGACGCCTTCCTATGGTCAGACAAAGCCTCTATAGCCTTCGACGCTCTCAAGGTTGCAATGTCATCTACACCCGTGCTGGCGCTACCCGACTTCGACAAAATGTTCGTGATTGAAGCTAATGCATTGGGAGCTAGGATCGACACCATCCTCATGCAAGAAGGTCGACCCTTGGCTTACACCAATAAAGTCTTATCTCCTAACATCTGAAGATGTCCATCTACGACAAAGAGATGCTTGCGATCGTGCACGTGGTGACAAAGTGGAGACCCGACATGATCGACCAACGCTGTCACGCCCCCCGAATTATATCACATTCGAAAGGTGTGACCATGTCATAAATCGATAATTTTGTGATCATCACAATCCATCCAGGATCCAATCAAACATTTGAGGACATCGAGAAACATTCATGCTTCAAAATTCACATATATAAAATCTGTACAGTTTATAAACATACATCGCATTACTCAAATATCTATGAAACCCAAAAACCAACTTAACAGATATTAACCACATTTATAATTCATCAGCGAAGGAATCTATACAATCACCAAACCAGCCATTTATCATAAATTCACTTCATCGTAGACAAAACTCAGCATTCCAAAATAACTCCAAACATAATACATCAATCAAATTCGTCGACAACATTTCATTACACACGAAATATACTTATACAAAAACCATAATAAATTATCTGGTAATACTTGCCAATAATCTGTATAGCTCTCCACTACCTCAGCAAAATCTTAACATTCAATGAGTGTCAAGCTGACCTGAAAGATTTGATAACAAAGGAGTGAGCTAAAAAGCTCAGCAAGCGTTTAACAAATCCAAGATAAGAGCGAATGACATTCAAACAAGCTGGTATCAAGATACAAGCAGAGATACAAAAATTCATGGATAACAACCCATTAGATACAAGAGTTCAAATGTCATTTCATTCAAAACATATTTCATTCACAACAAATCGAATACAGAGGAATTGGAGCATATCAATAACGTAAGAGGTATTTCAGAACATATCAAAGGCACATAGGACATTTCAGAGCGTATCAATGGCAAATGGAACATTTCAGAATATATCAATGGCAAATGGAACATTTCGAATATATCAATGCAGGGTGAAATGTTTCGGAACATATCATTAGCAATTAAAATATTTCGGAACATAATAATGGCATATAGAACATTCGAAGCATGTCAAGGACGTAAACATATTGCGAAGCTTATCATATCAGACGTAACATTCATTTCATTCTTATCCAAAGCGCACAAATAACTCAAAAATAATGCTTTGGATATCATATCAAAGACAAAGAGGGTGAAGTAGGACCATAAGCATAATGTGGAACATCCATCGCTGAATGACCATCAAACATAAGTCTCCCACGTCTGGGAGCTTCATCCACCCACGTCTGGGAGCTTCATCCACCCACGTCTGAGTGAAGTCGATGGGGCCGGCAAGAGCATAGCTGGCTTTGAACACAATACCCTTTACCATTTCTGGCAAAGGTCCAGAAAATATCCCACAAACACCAGAGTACAAAAGGACATGAGCAATAAAAGTGGCATATCTAGGAAGCACATGCGGAACAACGAAATATACATGTGCCAATATGAAGCAAGGACGGTGTCAACATAAACATTCACAATTTACATTCAGATAGACAGAGCATAAAGAACAGGAGTGCATAAGAATTTAGATCAATAATGTAGGGCTCAATTTAAGAAAGAGTTTTAATTGGATCATAGACAGAATATGATCCGATGTCATATCAAAAGACATAGATGGTGAAGTGGGATCATAAACATAATATGATCCGTCTGACCACCAAACATAATAGAGCATTACAGGCTCCCAACATAACATACCCTTTACCATTTCTGACAAAGGTCCATAAAGTATCCCACAAACACCAGAGTACAAAAGGACAAGTGTAATAAAATAGGCATGTATTAGAAGCACATGCGGAACAATGAAAAATACATGTGCCAATATGAAGTAATAAGATGTAAACATAAACTTTCACATAGACATTCGAAATGGGTAAGGAATAAGAGTTAAGAGTTCAAAGCTCAATTGAAGAAGAATTTATTTCCAAAAGACAAATAAGAATAGGCAAAGATAAACAACACATGATTCTAATAGAATTTAAAAGTCATATAGCATGAAATATTTAGACAATAAATCATGCTCCAAATTACTCAAGATGGTACAGACAGAAGGATATGCGAGTCTAGTTTCTCATGAAATAGATTTTGCATAAATCAGAGTTTCCAACATGAAATTATAAGTAATTCAACGAACAAAAGTCAGAATCTCGAAACTATACTCAAATCTTTACATCCAAGTAGGAAAGATACCAATTGCAATGTTGTAACAATCAATTGAATCATATCAAGATGAATACAAAGATTGAGATGCAAATATAAAAGGAATGAGACATTTGCAAGGTTATAATAGCTCAATTTATGATATCAAGATACAATCAAAGATAGAGAGTGCAATAGGAAAGATTAGGACACTTGCAACATCATAATAATTCAATTGATCGTATCAAGATAAAAGTAGGATGGTAATACGAAAGGGTAGGAACACTTGCAAGGTTATAACAATTCAACTAATCATAACAAGATAGAAGCAAGGCTAGGACACTTGCAAGTTATAACAGTTCAATTGATCATATCAAGATAAAATCAAGGATAGAAGCAATGATTGAAATACTTGCAAGGTTATAACAATTCAATTGATCAATAACAAGATAAAAGCAAGACTAGGACACTTGCAATAATTATAAATGTATAATTTATCATAGCAAGATGAAAACAAAGATTGAGATGGCAATAGAAAGGATTGGACACTTGCCTTTCAATGATTTTGATCGAAAGTCCTTAAGCTCAAATTCTTCTCTTTCTTTTGTGTCTTTGCTTTCTCCCATTCTCTTCTTTTCGTTTTCTTATATTCTTTTTCCTTTCCAATGATAGCTCGTGCATAATGTATGAGAGGCACAATCATATGCTAAACCCCTCGTCCTTCTCTCCTTTACTTTCTCCCATTGATGCAATAGCAACCTTCTTTATCTTCTTTCTTTGTTTTCTTCTTCTTTTTCTTCTTCTTCTTTGCTTCCCCAACAACAGCCTCGTCCTGTTTTCCTCTTCTACTTTTTCCCCATCTATTCTTCTTTTCTTCTCTCCCAACCGCAGCCCTTGCTGCAGCTTCTCCCTCTTTTTCCTCCTTTTCTCTCTTCTCCTTTTCTCTTCTCTCCCACCTTCTTCTTTCCCAACCGCAGCTGCCATAGCTGTAGCCCCTTCTTCCCTTTCTCTTCTTCTCTTATTCCTCTTCCTTCCTCTTCTTCTTTCCAAACCGCAGTTGCCACAGCTGCAACCCCTTCTTCCCGTTTTCTTCTTCTCCCTTCCTCTTCTTCTTTCCCCTTCTTCTTTCCCTCTTCTTCTTCCCCTGCCGCAGCTGCTACTGCTGCAGCCACAGCTACAGCCACCCCTTTCTATTCTTTCCCCTTTTCTCCTCTTTCTCTTCTTATTCTTCTCTTCTCCTCCTCTTCTTCTCTTCTCTTCCCCGACGCACTGCACTTCCTCTGTTTCCTCGTGCAGGAAATAGAGGTGCATCAACACATGCCGCAGCCTCCTTCCTCTCTTCTCCTTCTTCCCTCTCTTTCCCCTCTTCTCTTCTTTCCCTTCTTCTCTTCTTCCTCTTCCTTCCTCTTCTTCTCTTCTTCCTTTCTCTTCCCCAACTCACCGCACCTCCTCTATTTCCTCTACAGGAAACAGAGGTGCAGCAATAACAGCTGCAACCCCCTTCCTCTCTTCCTCTTCTTCCCTCTCTTTTCTCTCTTCTTCTTCTTTTCTTCCAGCTGCAGCCTCTTCTTTTCTTCTTCTCCTTCTCTTCTTCTTCTCTGTTTCTTCTTCTTCTTTCCCTTCTTCTCTTCTAGCTGTAGCCCTTACCGCAGCCTCCTTTCTCCTTTCTTCTTCTTCACTCTTCCTCTCTTCCTCCTTTCCTTCTCCACCACTTCTCTTCCCCAAAAACACAGCTACCTCTCCTCTGTTTCCCTAAGCCTCCCCTTTTCTTCTTCTCTTCCTTATTCCCCTTCCCTTCTTCTTCTTTCTCTCTTCCTCCTTATTCCTTCCTCTTTTTTTTTTATAACTTTACAATTTAGTCCTCGAAAGAATTATATTTATAATTATGTCCCTAAAATTTATAAATAGGTCTTTACATAATTTTCACGAATGAGGGATATTACAGACGGTTTCAAATAACGATTGACCACAAGAGTCTCAAATATTTTCCCTCGAGCAGTAAAAATCTGTAACAAAACTTCTTGGATATGATTATGAAATAACTTACAAAAAGGGGAAAGAGAATGTGGTTTTAGATGCGCTCTCTCGACTACCTGAGCAAGCTAAATTTTCAGCTATCTCTCTTCCGATCAGCAACTTCCTTGAATACATCAAGAAAGAATGGGAAGATGATCTAGAGATTAGGGAGACTATAAAAAATTGGAGGAAGAACCAGGCTCCGTTGTGTATTATAATTGAGACTCGAAGGATTTACGATATAAAGGATGAATAGTGCTAACATCAAAATCTCCCTGCATAAATACCATCCTACAGGAGATGCATTCCTCACTAGTCGCTGGGCACTCCAGATTCCTTCGAACCTATAAGAGGATTCAACAAAATTTCTATTAGAAATGGATGAAGAACTCTATTGCTGAATTTGTAGCGCGATGCGACATGTGTCAATGATATAAAGGCGAAACAATGGCAAGCCCTAGGAAGTTGCAACATGTACCCATCTTGGACTCACTATGGACCGATATCTCGATGGACCTCATTGAAAGGCTAACCCCATTCCAAGGAAAAAGTATAATCCTTGTCGTGGTCAATCATCTCATAAAATATACCCACTTTTGCACTGTCCGCAACCCTTACAGCGCCGCTAGCATTGCTCGAATCTTCATGGACAATATTGTAAAATTACATGGGATGCCTAGATTTTATGATCGTGATAGGATCTTCACCAGCAAATTTTGGACAGAACTATTTCAGTTATAGGGCACCAAATTGAAGATAAACACGACATACCATTCACAAACTGATGGCCAGACCAAAGTGGTGAACAGGTGCTTGGAGACATACCTCAGATGCTTCACCAGCGATCGATCAAAAGAGTGGACAAAGTGGCTCCCCTGGGCTGAGTGGTGCTATAACATGACTTACCATTCCTCCACGAAATGTACTCCTTTTAGTGCCGTGTATGGATGACCACCACCTGTAATCCCAAAATATATAATCGACTCCTCCAAAGTAGATCAGGTAGACAGGAAGCTCATGGATAGGGACAAAATTATGAAACTATTGAAAGATAATCTCTCAATGACCCAAGCAACGATGAAACAATAGTACAATATGCACAAAAGTGAAAGAGAGTTCTCGGTAGGAGATTAGGTCTTCCTTCAACTCCAGCCTTACAAGCAGACATCCATCTACACCAGAGCATCCATGAAGCTTTCACCTTGCTCTTATGGGCCCTACTAGATTACAGAACGCATTGGAGCAATGGCATACAGGTTGGACCTACTTATATATTCCAAGATCCATCCAGTCTTCCACGTGTCATGTCTTAAACCCAACCTTGGAGAAAATGAGATGACCCAGAGTCATCTACCACCCATGGAGAAATCCAGATCCAGCCGAAGGCAATCATTGACGTCGAACCCTGATGTACCATCGACGTCCCACTGATGAGGTGCTATGCAATGGATAAATTTATCCACAGAAGATGCCATGTGGGAGCCCTATGAAGAATTGAAGGTCATAGGAACACTCTAATATTTTTAGTATTAGAAGGAGGGTCCGATGTCATAGGAACGCTTGCCTATTGATTCTCTTAATGAATGCTAGAGCGAAAATGCTTTACCTTTAACCTACAATACTTTCATCCAAGGGGGCAACAACCACCATCTCACACATTGATACAATCACCTTAGCATAGATACCAATGAGATATTAGTTCCTATTTAATGACCTTGGTCTCTCACCCCTAGGGATGGCCCTAAGTGTTAGGACCCTAGCTAGGTCAGGTTCTAAGCTCACTGAGTCATGATGTCAATAAAAATCCCAACGAATGTAATAAACCCTAAATCAACTGTCAACCCCTTTTATTAAAGTGGTCAACTAGGGTTAGAGAGGAGTCCTCATGGAGTGGGGGTCTCCTAGCCGCCACACACACCTATTAAGGAGGCTAGCTAGGGTTAGAGAGGGAGAGTTCCATTTAGTTAGGACTCTCTCTAGGCTAGCTAGGTTAGTTGGAGTCTTAGTTTAGTTGAAGTAGGAGTCTTGTTAGGATTAGGGTTTTGAGACCCTATATTAACACTTGTAGCCACAATCTTTTTTTCTCATGAATAGATCAATCTTTTCTTAAGCTCTTGTAATAGAATACCAAGGAGGGAGGAACTCCTATAGAGTTCTCAGGAGGTCGATCCATTTTAGAGATCAATCCAAGCTTAGAATCCTGAGGGGTTCTAACACCAAGCCACCTACTCATCATTGCTGAGGTGTTCCTAAACCTCACTTACAAGTGCAAGGGCTATTGTGCATGATATAGATTATTGCTCTGCTTTTGCGCTAGTTGGCCCAATATGTGATGCCACCAGCTCATATGTAGGCCCTAGCTCCACAGCCATCGACACCCGTTAAGGTTCCTAGACTCGATGCGATGCCAATATCCACAAGCACTCGAGGCTTGATGAATCACTGGCCAAGGAGCACTTGGGTCTCCGGCCATGAAATTCAATGGACTATGCCAACCTTAATCTGGCCCACCTGAATCCAAGTTTGAATTAGTAGACTCAATGGAGGACTCATTATAGATCAAACTATAGTAGATAGACCGATGTTTGGAGGAGATGTGAGAGAGCTCCAATAGTCAATAGGGAAGCACCGATGAACCCCACCTTAGGTCGATCATTGTTCACCCAAAAAATCTAAGAGGAATCAATTCCAATAAGATATTATAGCCTTCCACATCTAGATGTTGCTATACGACACCTCATATGCCCTAATGTACTGCACTTTTTCACCACGTTAAGAGGGGCCAGTTCGAGAATGGTATGCTCGTTTGAAGCCACTATTCAAATGCCCTTTCATCTAATTAATGAGGGATTTTGAACTTCATTTCCTTGGGAATATACCCTATCGAATATCAAATTTTGATGATAAAATCAAAATCAATTGATAAGTTATTGATCTAACAAGGTTGCTAGAGTTGATTGATACATGATTAACTACGACAGAGAGAAAATTACAATCATAGGTTTGGCCAAAGTCAAGTCCAAGCATTAGGCCGGAGTGAGGACGATGAAGTTGGAAACTCGCTTGGAGTATATCAGGAGCTCGCTGAGGGTATCGGGAGCTTGCTAGGATGGCGCAAATGAGTTCACTGGAAGAAGACTGAGACTCGTCGGAAGATTGTCGGGGGCAGCCAAAATACTTGCCGGGAGTTGGGAAGTTCTTGGTTGGATTTGTTGGTCATGTTGATTGTAATTAATTAAGTCATAGTTAGCATCGTTAATGTTAAGTCCTACTTGAGTTAGATTTGGAAGGATCAAAATTATCTTAAGTGAGGCTAACCGAGTCACTATGGAGAGTATATTGAGCTCAGGTCAGGCTCAATTGGTTGACCTGAGAAGTGGTAAATAGAAGGTACAAGTCGGGATTGGAAAAGTGGAAGGAATCACTTTTCTGGGATTTCCGATGGTTGTACTATTGGTAGGCGATGATTGTACCACCCAGGTCGGCGGTTGTACTGCCGTCGCCCTATTTTCTGGGTTGCTTATAGCGACAGCGTCGCTGGCGTCGACGGTGGTACCACCCATACCCAGCTTTTCCAGGTGTGTTTGAAATTTTGGCTCCAAATTATGAAGCCATTTGAGACCTATAAACACCCCAAGTTTTCTTCCATTTCACACAATAATTTTTGGCTAGAAATTCTGAGAAAAAATTATGTGCTAAACTTGTAAGAAAAAAAAGGGGTAGGGGAGTGAGTAATACTTTTAAATCTCCCTTCTAAGGTTGTAAGGTTCATCTCCTAAGCCCGTGAAAAGGAGAGGAAGGTGTAGGGGTTTGATCTTCACCCAAAGAAGGTTGATAGTGGACACCAGTGGGCCTCAGAGAAGAGGACTCGGGAGTGGGCGTAGGCCAGGTTGAGGCCGAACCACTATAATTGTGAGTGTCTTTGCTTTCTTTGCTTATTACTCTCTATTACTCTTAGTTTATTTATAGTTAAAACCGAGCTTCAATCTCTCTACTTTTTTCAAATCGGCTCTTAATCGATTTTATCGAAATATCAAAAGAAGCTTCCATTGTTCACTCTTTATTTTACAAAGCAAGGTTTATAAATCGATCACTATTTCACTTGCACTAATTCACACACCCCCCCACCCCGCTCCCCCCCCTCCCCTCTTAGTGCTAATTGATCATAATAATTGGTATCAGAGCAATGCCTTACTTATTTGACTAACACCCATTTGAGTAAATGACTTTGTTTGGCATGAATGAGAGTCAATGCATCACAAGTCCTCCTATGTTCAATGGGACAGACTACACCTCTTGAAAAATTTGAATGCGTATTTTGTTGATTTTTGTAGACTTTGATTTATGGTGTATTATCGAAAATGGTTTTTAGAAGTCATCCAATCAAATAAATGATTGGAATGATAATGAAAAACATATGTTTTCTTTAAATACCAAAGCTATGAATGCTTTGTTTTGTGCTCTAAACAAAAGCAAGTTTGATCAGGTTTCTTCTTGTGATTCAGCTTTCGATATATGGCATAAATTAAAAATCACATATGAAAACACAACTAAAATAAATGAATCATTAAATGAAATGACCCGTAAAAATGAACTTGAAGAACACCTTCCAAAGAACAGGAAGGAAAGAACTTTGGGAACACATGAATAAATTCTTCCAAAGAACAGAAAGGATTATGAACTGAGAATGACATATGACTCCTCGAGTGAAACCTCGAGTGATGAGAACCTTAAACTTGAACTGTTGACAAATGAACCAGAAATATTAATGAAGAAAAACTATAAAAATGAACTTAAATTGGAACAAAACCTCTTGCTATGAACACAAGAATCCGAGGTGCTCCGAAGATGAAGTGCACAACCAAGAAGTGGAGAATTTCGCGCTAGTGGCTAGCCACGATGAGGTAAGTAACCCATATGAAATCTCTTTTACTTTTAATGAGTTATTTCTTTCTTTTCATAAACTTTATGATGAGTTTAGAAAAAATAGTAAGTCTTATAAGTTACTTAAGAAAGAGCATGATTCTCTAGTTAGTAAATTTGATCAAATGCATGATACATTGTCATCACATAATCTTTGCTCTAAATGTGATATGGTAGATGATGTTAAAGAGGAAAATATCATGCTTAAACAAACGTTAGAAAAATTTAAAATAGGGAATAAATCCCTGAATATGATCCTTGCTAATAAGGGTCATGTTAATAGAAGAAAGGGTATATAGCCTTTGTGTTGAATCTCATATTTTGATGATGAAATCAATTGATAGGTTATTAATCTAACAAGTTTGTTAGAGTTGATTAATGCAACATTAACTATGACAGAGAGAAAATTATAATAAGAGGTTTGGCCAAAATCAAGTCCAGACATCGGGCCGGAGTGAGGACGATGCGATTAGGAACTCGGTTGGAGTGCGTCGGGAGCTTCTTGAGGATATCGGGAGCTTGCCAGGATAGTGCAAGGGAGTTCATCGGAAGAAGACCAAGACTCGTTGGAAGATTGTCGGGGGTAGTCGAAATGCTTACTAGCAGTTGGGAACATCTTTATTGGATTTGTTGGCAATGTTGATTGTAATTAATTAAGTCATAGTTAGCATCATTAAGGTTGAGTCTTACTTGAGTTAGATTTAGAAGGATCCAAATTAACTCAAGTGAAGCTAACTGGGTCCACTATGGAGAGTGGATTGCGCTCAGGTCAAGCTCAATTGGTTGATCTGAGAATTGGTCAACAGAAGGTACAAGTCAAAATTAAAAAAGTTAAGGGAATAACTTTTTCGAGTTTTCTAACGATTGTACCATCGATGAACAACGGTTGTACCGCTAGTGAGCAACGATTGTACCACCATCGCCCAAGTTTTCGGGCAGCTGTCGATAATTGTACAGCTGCCGTTTAGGATTCTGGGTAACTTTCGACGATTGTACCATTGGCACTGGCGGTTGTACCGCCCGTACCTGGTTTTTTTTGGATACATTAGAATTTTGGCTCCAAATTCAATTGATGGGTTATTAATCTAACAAGGTTGTTAGAGTTGATTGATGCATGATTAACTATGATAGAGGAAAAATTACAAAAAGAGGTTTGGCTAAAGTCAAGTCTAGGCATCGGACTTGAGTGATGACGATGCGGTTGTGAACTCACCTGGAGTGTGTTGGGAGCTTGCTAGGATGGCATAAGGGAGCTCACCGGAAGAAGACTGAGTCTCACCGAAAGATTATCGGGGGTAGCCGAAATACTTGCCGGGAATTGGGAAGGTCTTGATTGGATTTGTTGGCCATATTGATTATAATTAATTAATTTATACTTAGCATCGTTAAGGTTGAGTCCTACTTGAGTTAGATTTGGAAGGATCCAAATTAACTCAAGTGAGGCTAACCGGGTCTACGATGGAGAGTGGATTGAGCTTAGGTTAAGCTCAATTGGTTGACCTAAGAATTGGTCAATATAAGTTACAAGTCAAAATTGGAAAAGTGGAGGGGATAACTTTTTTGGGTTTTTCGGTGGTTGTACCATCGCCGCCCAGGTTTTCGGATAGCTACCGACGATTGTATCACTGTTGCCCAGGATTCCGAGCAACTTTTGGTAGTTGTACCGTCGGCGCCGGTTGTTGTACCATTCGTACCCATTTTTTTTTTATACATTTGAATTTTAGCTCCAAATTCTGAAGCCAATTGGGGCTTATAAATACCCTAAGTTTTCTTGCATTTTGGACAAGAATTTAGGCTAGAAATTTTGTGATGAATTATGTGCAAAAATTGTAAGAAAAAGAAAATGGATAAGGGAGAGAGGAAAGTCTTGTAAAACTTGTAGTTCTCCCTTGAAAAGTTGTAAGGTTCATCTCCTAAGGCTAGTAAAAAGGGAGAGGAAGTTGTACGAGTTTGATCTTCACCCAAAAAAGTTGATAGTGGACACTGGTGGGTCTCGGGGAAGAGGACTCGGAGTGGATGTAGGTCAGGTTAAGGCCGAACCACTATAACTGTGAGTGTGCTTTAATTGCATTCATTTTACTTTATTGCTCTTAAACACTTGATAGTTAGATACAAAATTTTAATCTCTCAACTTCTTTAAATCAGTTTCTAATCGATTTTATTGAAATATAAAGAGAAGCTTCCGTTGTTCACTATTCATTCTCCACAAGCAAAGGTTTTTTAATCGAGCACTATTTCTCTTGCACTTATTCACTCCACCTAGTGCCAATTGATCTTAACAATTGATATCAGAGCAAGGTCTTACCCATTGGACTAACACCTATTTGAGTAAATCACTTTGCTTGGCATGAATGAGGGTCAATACATCACAAGTTCTCCTATATTCAATGGGACAGACTACACATCTTGAAAAATTTGAATGCGTATTTTCTTTATTTCAATAGATCTTGATTTGTGGTGTATTATTGAAAAAAGTTTTTAGAAGTCATCCAATCCAATAAATGATTTGAATGATTATGAAAAATAAATATTTTCGTTGAATGTGAAGGCTATGAATGGCTTATATTATGCTCTCGACAAAAATGAATTAGAATTGGCTTACCACTTGTAATTCAGCTTTTGAGATTTGGCATACATTAGAATTAAGACATATAAACACACTTAATCTAAATGAATCATTAAATGAAATGTCTTACAAAAATGAACAAGAAGAATACATTCATTCCTAAGAACAGGAAAAATTTGATATTGAGAACCCAAGAACACATTCCAAAGAACATGAAGGAATTTGAACTAAAGAGAACATATGACTCATCAAGTGAAATCTCGAGTGATAAGAACTTTGAACCAGATAAATTAATGAGCACTCGTCGCTCACCGGTGGTTTACCTGTCGGAATATCCGTAAAAGTGGTTCCCTCTATCTTTCGAATTCTGGCTTGAACCATCAGTTAACCATTCCCTTGGTTAACTAATTGAGCTCAACCTGTGCTTAACCAAACCCTATAGTGGACCTGGTTGCCTTATTCAGTTGATTTGGATTTCATCTAAATCCAACTCAATTAGGACTCAATTCCTAACTACGACTCAATGATTACAACACTTAATGACCAACAAGCTAAATCAAGACCTAACTCCTGCTAATCTGGCAGCCTCCGGTATTCTTGTGGTGAGTCCTATGGTCTTCTTCCAATCTCCTGATAGGTTCCTAGTGAGCTTCTCGATCCCTTCGGTGAATCTCCTAGCGAACTCCGGTGAGATCCCACTACATCGTCCGAACCCCGGCCCGATGCTCAAGCTTGATCTTGGTCCATCATCTGGTTGTAACTTCATTACTCCTGTCATAGTTAGTCTTGCACGATGCTAATTATGACTTAATTAAATATAATTATAATTGCCAAACATCCATTACAAGACTATCCTAACTCCCGATAAGCTTTTCGGCTACCCCCGATAATCTTCCGATGAGTCTCGATCTTCTTCTGGTGAACTCCCTTGCACCATCCTAGCAAACTCCCAATACCCTCGGCGAGCTCCCGACGTACCCTTGGCAAGTTCCCAACCGCATCGATCCGATGCATGGACTTGACCTTGGCCAATCCTGATTATAATAATCATTCTGTCGTAATTAATCTTACATCAATCAATTCTAACAATCATGTTAGATCAATAACCCATCAATTGATTTCATCATCAAAATATGAGATTCAACAATCTCCCACTTTTTGATAATAACAATCAATCGATGACAGGAGTTAATCCTAACTCCCCCTAGATCCATGCCACTTAAATTTAAGAGAATCACACACTCTTAAATTCAAGCAATCAATATTTATGTAACTTTCAACATAAATTTGCATCAAATCATAAATTTCATCAAGTCATCATAATAAGAATTATGTACTCATATCCAAATCCAAGATATCCAATCCATATCCAGATCCATATCATGTGTTATCAATGTATATCATTAATATCATGAGTCATCAATCAATATCATGTGTCATCAATGTATATTTCTCCCCTTTTGTCATCAACAAAAAGGTAAAATATAGGGCTAAGGATTTTAAGGCACATGAGTATTTGCTCTCCCTTTGTAAAATACGACATGAGTCATAAATAATTTTCTTCCTCTTATGAAAAAGAAGGAAAGAAAATAAGGGTGGAGTTGTCAAACATCATTAAGAAGAGCTCTTAATAAATTTCAAAATGAATATTAAGATGAGCTCAAAAGTCCAAGTTGAAACTATTTTAACCACAACATATACAATACATCATATTATAAAATTATGATTATTATTCCAAATCATCATGTATATTTTTAAAAATCAACATGCATTATCGTCATACATGATTTCACATCATTATATCTTCTCCCCCTTTGTCATCAACAAAAAAGAGAAGTGCAATTAGCAAGTTTTTGATATATGAAAGCTTAGCAATTTTGCAAAATTTTTATCACTTTAGAACATGCAAGCTAGTGAGTTCTTTCTTCTCTTTTGAGAAGTGCAAGCTAGTAATTTTTTGCTTCCTTTGCAATGTTCAAGCTAGCAATTTACATCATGCAAGCAAACAAGTTTTACTCCCCCTTTGTCATTGTCAAAAAGAAGAGATACTGCAAAACTTTTCCCATTACATTATTTTTCAAATCATCACATGAAATATATTAAGAAAAATTAACATAGTGAGGAGATATACAATTCATGAAGACAAATTGTGACTATCAAGAGATAAATTATAAGAGAAATAAATAAAATAAAACCTCTTGATTCATTCATAAGAAATCTCAAGTTGTCAAGTTCATGATTTGTATAAAAAATTCCTTTTAAATAATACGAGAACACATAACAAAAGATTTTGATTCATAAAAGATTTTAAGTTGTAATTCCAAGCAATCAAAACCATGATATAGGTAAATCACTCATTCAATTTTAAAATAATCAAAATCACTTTCAAGAGATTCAAAATGTAATTAATAGACTTATTATTCTCTTGAAATGCTGATAATTTTCTATCTCCACTTTGTGTGAGCAAGAAGGTAGAATCAAGGCAGAGAAGTAAAAAAATATCATATCACAAGAATGCTCAATTTTAAAGATATAAATTTTATAGATGTGAATTTTGAAATTAAGCTCAAAACTTCAAGATATTCAAGGAGATTCAAAAGTTTAAGAGCTACTCATGCATTTAAAATCATGTCATGCAATTTCAAGTATAGCAAAAAAAATATTTATTATCAATTTTGATAAAAAGCATAAAAATTTTCATAAGAAGGCATGATAGTAGATCAAGTTCAAATTGTAAATCAAGTATTTTGCATACATTTAGAAAGTCCTAATTTTCTTCTAACCAATTGTTTCTCATTCAATGTTATCATATCCATATTTACTTCTAATTATATTAATAATTTTATCTCTCCCCTTTTTTTGTCAATGTCAAGAAAGAAATATGATGTCATAATTTTTTCTTAGCATTCATATTCAAATTATGCCAAAAAGTACAATGAGATCATGTCATTAAAGATAAAATCAAATTTTTGAAAATCAAAAGGTATGATTTAGTTTAATAAGTTTCTTGCCCCCTTTTTTTGTGAATAATAAAAATGAGTCTTAGGGGATAATCTCAATTCATCTAAGATAAATCTTTTTAATAAAAAAAAGAATGATCTTGATAAATTTTTTAATTATTATTGTTAAGATCATAAATCTCCTTTTTATTAAAAAGAAAAATTATAGGGATCAATAACGTGATTCCTATAACGTAAAAGTCAAGTCAAGAAATTAAGAGAATATTTATGATAATACAAATCTCTTTCAATTTTCAACTTATCATAAATTTAAGAAATACTAATTTTGGTGATAAGTTATGTCATTCATGAGTTTTAAAATAAATCATGTCAAGATAAATATTGATATCAAAAGACATTCATGAATATTAAAAATATGATTTAATTTAATAAGTATCTTAGATGATAAAATAGAACCATAAGAGAACAAAGAAGAGTCTTCATCTCATAAAGATATCATATTATATATATCAAGATCATGAGTTAATTTTAAGGAAGAAAAAAGTAGAAGATCTTGATTTATATATATGAAACTTCAAATTTTCAAGAATATGGTTCATAAGAAGATTTTCAAGTTTTATTTTCTAGACATGCCAAAATCATGATAATAATTTATTAAAGTTCAAATCATAAAATCATCAAAATCACTTTCATAGTTCAAGAGTCATACAAATAATATAATCGATTCATTAATCTCTTTTTAAGATAAAATCATTTGAAAACTTATCCAAAATCAACATCAAAAATCACTTTTCAGAAAATTTCAATAAAGTCATCATAGATTATTTGCCAAAAGAAAATAGCTAAAGATTTCTATTTATTTTTGTAGTTAAAGAGATTCAACAATAAATATATCATTTTATTTTTGTTGAAGGATTCATGGGATAAATATTCTTTCAAGAAAAATTATCCTTCTTTTAAAATTTATTTCAAGAATGCATTGACATATTTAAAGTCAAAAATGAAATTTCATTATGATCATTACAAAAATATTTTTAAACAAAAGCTTTGATTCATTTTAAATCCAATGATTTTTGCATGTTGGAAGATTCTATCATGTTATCAAGAAGTTTTCTTTTAAAGAAAGATGATTTCATATATGATTTTTAGGTTCAAAAACAACATAAATCATCAACACAAGTTAATACACATCAATACAATAATCAGCACCAAAATCTTTCTTTCATACATATGACTTTTATTTAAGTTAACTATACTTTCTTCTTTCTAATTCTAGCATGCTCTAGCTATACATCATCAAGATTAATTATATAATGATGAACTATTTTCAATAAAAATATTTGTTATAATAGAAACAAGAATCATTAAGCTTAAAACATCTTAATTCAAATAATTTTTTTTTGTTATTGTTATATAGGCTAGTAAGCTTTGAAAGAGTATTAGATCTCAAGTTTTGAGCATCTACTTTCAAAACATTACTTAGTGCTCCTAGTCTTATTATGAGGTAACTTTATATTATGGGAGGTTTTGACTTAGGTACCCACTTGAGTTTGGGTACTTCATGATATGTTCATCCCTTTTTATCTAATGGCATAAGATTGTTTATGGTTCATTTAGGAACCCAAATTAACTTGTGAGGACTATAATTTTTAAATGGACATTTGTAGACCATATTTCCTAATCTTCCACAAAAATACACTTGACTTTTGATGGTAAATGTAAGGTAGGTCCTTTAACAAAAATGGTTGGCTTTTGTTGAGTGTTAGCAACAAAGCTTATACCCTTTCTTGTATTAATATGATCTTTATTGGCAAGGATCATATTCAAGGATTTACTACTAATTTTAAAATTTTCTAACATTGTCTTAAGCATGATATTTTCTTCTTTAATGTTGTCTAGCATTTCATATTTAGAACTAAGATTATGTGATGCTACTAACTCATGCATTTTATCAACTTTACCAACTAACAAATCATGTTCATTTTTAAGCAACTTAAAAGATTTGCTAAGTTTTATAACTCATCAAACAAATCATGGAACATGTTTAATAATTACGAAAAAGAAATGCTTAATGAATCACTAGCCTCATCGTCGATGGCTATAAGAGCGAGGTTCTCCACTTCTTGGTTGTGCATTTTATCTTTGGAGCTCCTTGGCTTCTTGCGTTCACAGCAAGAGGTTTTGTCCATCTTTAGATTATTTTGAAGGTTCAAGTTCTTCAATTTTTCTGGTTTATTTGTCAAATGTTCAAGGTCCTCATCACTCGAGATTTTACTCGAGGAGTCATGTGTTCTTTTCGGTTCTTAGGAAGATGTTCTTCTTATTTATTTTTAGAAGTATTTTCATTTAATGATTCATTTATATTAAGTGTGCTTTCATATGTTATTTCTAATGCATGCCATATATCAAAAGTCGAATCAAAATAAGAAACTAGATCAAATTCATTTTTAACTAAGGCGCAAAACAAGGCATTCATAGCCTTGACATTTAAAGAGAAAGTATTCTTCTCTAAATCATTCCAATTGTTCATTGGAAGAGAAGACATTTCAAATCCATTTTCAACATGAGTCTATAAATAAAGGTCTAAAGAAAATAAGAAAACTCTCATATGAGTTTTCCAATAAGTGTAGTTCGTCCCATTGAATATGGGAGGGTGAATGATAGAAAAGCCCTCTTGAAAGCCAAAAGAGCCATTCTCTTTTGTGTTAAACCAAATGAGAAAAACATGGCTCTGATACTAATTGTTAGGATCAATTTGGCACTAAGAGAAGAGGAGGAGGAGGGGGGGGGTGGTGGTGGATGAATTACTACAAGTGTAAATTTTTAATTTAGATGAAATCTTTTCGATTAAACCAAGATAAGAAATCCGAAACTTTTCGTTCTTAGTGAAATGAGTGAGTGATTAAAAGAAAGTTGCTAAGTTAATAAGCAAACCAGAAAGATAAGTAACGTTTGAAGGAAAGAACTTATCGTGAAAACTTTGCTTTCAAAGAGTTGAGTTAAATCGGAAGCATCAATACAAAAATATGTAAGCAATGAAAGCAAGGAAACACTTATAATTTTTATAGTGGTTCGGTACCAACGGCCTATGTCCACTCCCGAGTCCTCCTTCTTGAGGCACACCGACATCCACTACCGATCTTCTTTGGGTGAAAACCAAGCCCTTACACTTTGTTTACAAGGGAGACAAGATTATACTCTTTGATCACTCCCTTACCCCTTTTTTTTTACAATTCTCACACAATATTTTCTCAGAATATAATCCCCAAAAAATATTGTCTAGAATGCAAGAAAACTTGGGGTATTTATAGGCCCCAAGTGGCTTCAGATTTTTGGAGCCAAAAATAAAACATACTTGAAAAAATCGGGTACAAGCGATTTACCCATCGGTCCTGGGCAGGTCAACCATCGAAAGTACCTAGATTCCTAGGTACGGGTAGTTCAATCACCCAGTCTGAGCGGGTCAGCCACCGTCAGCCGCCCGAAAGCCTGGGCGGTGACGGTGCACCCATCGCTCACCGACGGTTTACCCGCTGGAATTTTCGTAAAAGTGGTTCCCTCCACTTTTTGAATTCCGGCATGAACCATCAGTTGACCATTCCCTTGGTCAACTAATTGAGCTTAACCTAAGCTCAACCAAACCCTATAATGTACTCGATTGCCTTATTCAGTTGATTTGGATTTTATCCAAATTCAACTCAATTAGGACTTAATTCCTAACTATGACTTAATGATTACAAACTTAATGACCAACAAGCTAAATCAAGACCTAACTCCCGCCAATCCGACAGCCTCCAGTATTCTTGTGGTGAGTCCTATAGTCTTCTTTCGACAATCTCCCGACATGTTCCCAGCGAGCTTCTCGATCCCTTCGGCGAATCTCTTAGCGAACTTCGACGAGATCCCACTATATCGCCCGAACCCTGGCCTGATGCTCAAGCTTGATCTTAGCCCATCATCTAGTTGTAACTCCATTGCTCCTGTTATAGTTAGTCCTGCACTATGCTAATTATGACTTAATTAAATATAATCATAATTATCAAACATCTATTACAAGACCATCCTAACTCCTGGCAAGCTTTTCGGCTACCCACGATAATCTTCCGGCGAGTCTCAGTCTTCTTCTGGCGAACTCACTTGCGCCATCCTATCAAACTCCCGATACCCTCGGCGAGCTCCCGACGCACTCCTGGCGAGCTCCCAATTGTATCCACCCAATGCATGGACTTAGCCAATCCTGATTGTAATAATCATTATATCATAATTAATCCTACATCAATTAATTCTAACAATTCTATTAGATCAATAACCCATCAATTGATTTCATCATCAAAATCTGAGATTCAACAGAATTTTAAAAAATTAGAAATCTTATAAGTTACTTAAGAATGAACATGATTTGTTAGTTAATAGATTTAATCAAATGCATGATACATTATCATCACATAGTCTTTGCTCTAAATGTAAAATGCTAGATACTGTTAAAGAGGAAAATATCATGCTTAAACAAATATTAGAAAAATATGAAATAGGAAATAAACCTCTTAATATGATCCTTGCTAATAAGGGTCATGTTAATAGAAGAAAGGGTATAGGCTTTGTTGGTAATACTCAGCAAAGGCCAATCATTTTTCTTAAAGGATCTACCTTAAATTTACCATCAAAAGTTAAATATAATTTTTATGAAAGTTAGGACATAAAGCTAATAAATGTTTATTTAGAAATTATAGTCATCACAAATTAGTTTGAGTTCCTAAAGAAACTACAAACAACCAAAAACCATTAGCAAAGAAAAATAAAGTTCTTAATGAAGGACTCAATGTAAAATGTGCACCTAAACTTAGACCCTTCATACTATAAATTTATCTCCTAACAAGGCTAGGAGCAAAATGGAATGATATCTTGAAGGTAGATAGATGCTCAAGATATATAACTTGAGATTTAACACTCTTTCAATCTCATTAGCATAAGTAATAACAAAAAAATATTAAAAATAAAATATTAATAATGAATCTTCAGAAGATTCATTAATCTTGATTACTCTCAATGATGCATGACTTTTTTGCGTAGCTAGAGCATGCTAAAATTAGAACAAAGAAAGTTTAGTGCAAAATTATCTAAGTTGAAATATATGAAAAAGAGATTTTGATTATGATTGTATGTTTGTATTGACTTGTAATGGTTAAATGAGTGTACATTGTCTTAAGATAAAATTGAATGAATTGATTAAATGCTAAATTTGAACTTAAAATAATTATATATATGAAATTATGCTTTATTTTCTAATGTGGTTAAAAAATTAAAAATAAAAATTTCAAATGAGAAGGAAAATTTGTTGGTAACATATTAGAAAAATTATTGGATTGAAAATTGTTGGGAAAAACCTATTGAATGCAGAATAATACATTTCTCTCTTTGTATATCAAAATGAGTTCCTCACCAAAATTACTAACTTGTTAAAAAATAAATAAATATTAACCAGAATAAGATACACAGCAGAATAACAGATCAACCATAAAGTGGGACACTAGATTTTTAACGTGAAAAATCCAATACGGGAAAAACCATGGGACCGTAGTCCACCCAAACTTCCACTATCACCAAATACGATAATAGGTTTATAATGCAACTTCTCTAGAATAACTAGAGGATCACAATGACATCAAGAACATATATCTTGGTTCACTAATAGTATAGAATCATCAATATTGATGGATCTCACAATGGGAAAGATCAAAATTTACTAAGTGGATATATCAGAAAATCATCATAGAGAGGGTAAACTATAGATCAGTACCATTAGCATTATAGATCTGGTTGCAAGGATTCTTCACATAAAATTTGGATCAAAACTGACGAAGTTTTATCGTTCGATCCTCTTACCAAAACTTTCTCTCTCTCTTTTCTTTCTCTCTTCTTTTCACTGTGCAGTTTGCACGTTTCAGCCACCGCCTCCTCCAAAAGGTATGCTGTCACCTTTTAGGTTAGGTTTTCCTCTTTTCACTTTTCTTTCCCTCCTTTTTTTTAACAAATCAGATTTGGGCTAAATGCCCAAATATCCAGTCCAAGCTCACTTATGAGCTGGATCCAACAATTCTCCCCCTCCAGCTTATATGGTGGACTGTACTAAGTCCGCTCTCCATCTACATGCTTCAAGTTTTTCTTTAGGTAAAGACTTTGTCAACATATCTAAACCATTCTCATCGGTATGCAACTTTTTTAAGTATAACTATTTCATCTCAAGCACATCAGGAATCAGTGATATCTTACATCAATATGCTTGGATCTAGAATGATATTGAATTTTTGGAGAGGTGGATGACACTCTGACTGTCACAGTAAATAGTGTATCATTCCTATTTCAAACCCAATTCATGTAAAAAAAATTTCATCCATAAAGCTTCCTTATAGGTTTTAGTAATTGCTATATATTATGCTTCTATGGTCGATAGAGCAACACAATTTTATAACTTAGACTGCTAAGAGACCGCTCCTCCTGCAAAAGTCATCAAGAACCCTGAAGTGGATTTCCTGGAATCAGTATTACCAGCCATGTCAGCATTTGTGAAACCCTATAGCATAGGTTTACCAATGCCAAAACATAAATACAACATGGTAGTACCTCTTAGATATCTTAAGATCCATTTTACTACTGCCTAATATTTCTTACCAGGATTAGAGAGAAATCGACTGACAACTCAAACTGCATAAGTCATATCTGGCCTAGTGAAAACCATAGCATACATCAAACTGCCTACTGCTGACGAGTAAGGCACTTTAGACATTTATTCTTTTCCTTTCTCACTTATGGGTCATTGTTTCGAACTCAGCTTAAAATGACCTACAAGTGGAGAATAAACTGCTTTGGCCTTTTTCATATTGAATCTTTCAAGAACCTTTTCAATATAAGCCTCCTGAGATAACTAAATCTTTCCATTCTTTCTATCACGAAGAATCTTCATGTCAAGTATTTGTCTCACCGATCCTAAGTCTTTCATAGCAAAAGACTTACTTAGTTCCCTCTTAAGCTTCTCAATTTTACCAGCATCATGGCTAATAATTAGCATATTATCAACATATAGCAGGAGAATAATAAAATCATCATTTGAAAACTTCTTTGTAAACACACAATGGTCAGATGTGATTTTATTATAACCTTGGCTCATCATAAAGGAATCAAACTTCTTGTACCACTGTCTAGGTGCCTATTTGAGTCCATATAAGCTTTTCTTAAGCTTACACACTAGATTTTCTTTTTCCTTAACTTTGAAACCTTCTGGTTGCTCCATATGAATTTTTTCTTCTAAGTCACCGTGTAAAGATATAGTTTTCACATCAAGTTGCTTAACTTTTAAATTCAAGCGGGTAGCTAAACCAAGAACAACTTAGATAGATGATATTTTTACCATAGGAGAAAATATTTCTTTAAAGTCAATACCCTTTTTCTGATTGAATCCTTTGCAACTAATTATGCCTTATATCTTTGCACTTAAGGAGATGACTGCCTTAAGTGTGTATGGTTGTCGCACTTTAACTTCTTCTTGAATCTCCGGCTTCAAGCCCTCAATGAAAGTCTTCAATATCTATTTTTCAGACCAATCACGAGTTTGATTAGTTAACCTTTCAAACCTAATATGGTACTCCTGGATGGTAGAGGTTTGAAGTATCTTCGTTAGTTCTTCGTCAAGGTTCTTATAATTAATTGGTGCTGATGGTTTATATGCTTTTAGTTGGGATATAGATCTCATGCTCTGAGAATCTTGATTGAGGTGCCCTTCTTGAAGTTGTACAAAGGAGATCGACATCGTCGAGGTGTAGGGCTGTCATTTCTTTTCCTTACTTCTTAGCTCTAATGGGTTCCTTTTGCAATTAGAATTTGCCCTATATTGTGATCTTCTTGGGCTTGGTGATCGGACGAATCTAAACTCCTTGAAGAGAGCACATAATTTAGCATTATACGCATCTCGAAAGCCTCCAATTTGGCTTCGAATAAGCCCAGTGATGTCATGATGTAAGGATCTCCAACCTGTCAAACAAACCGACTGAAAAGTGTAGCTGTAATTTTCAGGTTGAAGGCAGTGAATGGCAGCAATGTTGAGACTACAGGGGTGTAGTCTCCAAGTGGAGGGTGGCAGCCAAGGGTTACAACAATGGTGGAGGAAGAAGAGGGCAGCAGCAATGTCGGTTGCGATTGCACTGCGACTTCGTGGCTGCAAGTGGCATCGGTTACAGCAAGGGTGCGGCTGCAATAGGAGGAAGATGGGGCAGCGATGTACACGACTGTTGCGGAGGAGGGCAGTAGCAGTATGGAGCGAGAGACGACTGTAGTTGTGTTCAATTTGTTGCTGGCCACGTTCAAGATAGTTGGCAGCAAACGATTGTTGCGGGCTACGATGTAAACAAATTGCAGCGAAATATCGCTGCTGGTAGCTTTTTGCTGCAAGGATCACTACTGGCTGCGATCAAGGAGGATGGCAGAAAGAGGTCACTATTGGCAGCGTTGGGCAGCGAAAGATGTGTGCTACGGTTGAAGGGATAAGGGAGATTGGGCGGCTGAAAGATTGGTGGGCTAAAGGCTTCGGTTTTTGGGTGCGATTTGTGGTTGTTTTGGGTGCGAATTGGGGCTGCAATTTTGTGGAGTTTAGGCTACGAATTGGTATGGTTTTAGGGCTGTGATAGTCATAGATGAAGGTTAGGGAAATAGATTTTAGATCTGGGTTAAATGACAACAAAGGTAGGTGTATCAGTAAGGAAAGTTGGCTGAAAAAGTAAGTGGATCGATAATGAAGTTGGCTGCGGTTAGGGCTGATTTGGGTGGCTGTTTGGTTTCGGTTTAGGGTAGGGTTTTGAAGGGTTTTTGGTAAGGATGGTAGGGTTTGGTGATGAGGAAAAGAGAGTCCGAAATCCCACAAAAAATAGCACTCAAATCCGATAGAATTCGATGAAAAAAAGTGTGGCGATGTGCAGTCCTGCCAAACAGATTTTACATCGGAGAAATGATAACTTCTCGACATAATTTCTAGAGGAAAGTTCAAGGAAATTATGCAAAAACCCTTGTTTTAGATGTTGGGAATACCAGTAAAAAGTTTGGCAAAATTTTGGTAGTGTAACAATAGGGAAATAGGGCAAAAGACGAAAGGTAGATCCTTCATTGTAAAAATTTCAGAACTACATGCTAGTGAAAGATTGCACAAGAAAACCGGTTTCAGAAGGAATTTTTTTGAGAAATTAATCCCAGATGAAAGCCAAGTTGATCTTTGGAATTGTATAAAAATTTTGGCCAAAAAGGATAAACAAAAGTTCAGTTTCAAGAGGCCAATAGACAAAAGGCAGATTCTCCATCGGAAAATTTTAGCACTATGCGACGAAGAATCACAACGCTATAAGTCCGGATCCAGAAGGAGTTTTTTTATGAGATTGGTCTTAGATGAAAGCTAAGATGATCTACAAAATTGTATAAAAGTTTCAGCCAAAAAAGATGATTAAAAGTTCAGTTCCAAGAAGCAACAATCAGTTAAAAATTTCTACAGCATTTCGCCTTCGCAACGATGATAACATTTGCGACGATAAAATTTTGCAGTAAGGAAATTTTGGAAAAATATCTCCCACATGTAAGATAGAGGAATAGCAGTAGCAAGAGGCGTGGGCTTTGGATTTTTTACCAGATCTTTGATGTTGACGCAGAGGAAGGCAGCAGATTAATGGATCTGCGATTTGGTGGGCGACGTCTAAAGCAATTGTGGGAATTGCTTGCGAAGGTGGAGGCATGGATGACAGCTACAGGGGTAGCAATGTTGCTGCTCTGATACCAGATGATAGAACCCCAAAAGGAGCTCTATAGATTTTGATCCTTGAGGGGGATCAACCCTTGGAACGCTATAGGGGTTTCTCTCTCCTAGACTCGGCACAAGGTTGAAATAAAATTGATAATTGCTTGATTCAAGAGGGGGGCTGACTACATCTTTAAATAGGGATCAAAACCCTAGCCTAATGAGGTGTTTGTCTAAGTAGAATTATTCCTTTGCCCCTCCTATAGCTGACTTACCTTAATAGGAACAAGGGCGGCTAAGTTGGCTCTATAACCGACCTAAGCAGGGGGAAACCCTAGCCAACCAACCCAGTAAGAGGGACGGCGACTACTAAGCCTTAAGGGCTAATCTAAACCCTAGCCATACTCCTTTATACGATAGGAGTGGCTTTATTACAATTTAACAAGGTTTTTATTGAATAGTATTAAGATGATTAGGACTCAACCCTACTGGAGTCCTATCAATTCCCAGCGAGCTTCCCGATCCTTTCGGTGAATCTCCTAGAGAACTCCCGACGAGGTCCTACTGCATCGTCCGAACTTGGCTCGATGTCCAAGCTTGATCTTGGCCCATCATCTGATTGTAACTTCATTGCTCCTGTCATAGTTAGACCTGCAATTCTTCCTCTAACACATATGTTAGATTTAAACACTCATCAATCGATTTCATCATCAAAATTTGAGATTCAACTATCTCCCCCTTTTTTCTGATGACGATTAATTGATGACGGGAGTTAATCCTAACTCCCCCTAAATTCATCCATAATAAATAAGACTTAAATTCAAGAGAATCACACACTCTTGAACTCAAGTAAATCAAGACAATTAATATTTTAAGCAAGTTATATTTCAAGGATACTCATATATCAACAAAAATTTACTTTTAAATTATCAAGACATCAACTCATCAAGGATTTTTATAAATTTCAAAACATTCAAAAAATCCCCATAAGTTATTATATAAGTCATCAACATCTATTTCTCCCCCTTTGTTATCAACAAAAAGGTAAAACGTGGGGCTAACCATTTAAGACATATGAGGTTTTGCTCCCCCTTTTTAAAATACGATATGAGTCACAATGAATTTTCTTTCTCTTGAGAATAAGAAGGAAAAAAATAAGGGAGGAGTTATAAAACATCATTAAACATAGCTCTCAATTTTGTAAAGGTGAATTTTGAACATAAACTCAAAACTCCAAGAAATTCAAGGAGATTCAAAAGTTTAAGAGCTACTCATGCATTTAAAATCATATCATGTAATTTTTAGCAAATAAGTCCGTAAACTACCAAAACATCATGTAAATTTTCTTCCTTTTTTGTGAATAATAAGATAATCATCTCATGGGAACAATAAGATAATTTCAAAAACATTATCATAAAAAAAACTCAATTTTATGAAAATTAAATAATTCATATATTTTTATGATTTAGCATTCCAAGTTCTCTTCTAAGAAAATCAAATTATTTTTTATTTAAGAATTTTATAAATATATCCGCTAATTGATGCTTAGTGTTAATAAATTTCAAAGAGATATCTTGACAATTTACATGATCCCCTATAAAATGATGTCTAATATCAATATGTTTGGTTATTGAATGTTGAATAAGATTTTTGGTTAAACATATAGCACTTGTATTATCACACTTTATAGGAATATTTTTTAATTTTATTCCATAATCTTCTAGTGTGTTTTTCAACCAAATGACTTGGGCACAACATGCACTAGCTGTAATGTATTTTGATTCCCCAATAAAAAAAGCTACTGAACTTTGTTTCTTGGATGTCCGAAAATAAGTGCATGCCCTAAAAATTGACATATTCCGATAGTACTTTTTCTATCTATTATACATCCACCAAAATTGGCATCAGAATAGGCAATCAAGTCAAAGTTCTTTAATTTTGGATACCATAATCCTAGATTTGAGATTCCTTTTAAGTATCTAAAAATTTGTTTAACTACTTTCAAATGAGAGAGTTTCGGGTTAGATTGATACCTTGCATACAATCCAACACTAAGCATGATATCCGGTCTAGTAGTAGTTAAGTATAATAAACTTCCTATCATACCTCTATCAGTTCTTTTATCAAAGTTTTCTCCTTCATTATCTAAGTCCAACTTTGTAGATGTGCTCATGGGAGTGTTTAATGCTTTAGCATTTTCCATCCCAAATCGTTTTATCAAGTTCAACGTACTTAGTTTGACTAACAAAAATACCATTATCAAGTTATTTTATTTGTAATCCTAAGAAGAATGTTAACTCACCCATTGGGCTTATTTTAAATTCTTGGCTCATGTCTTTAGCAAAAGACTCACATAAAGATTCATTTGTAGATCCAAAAATGATATCATCAACATAAATTTAAATAACAAGAAGATCATTTTCAAAATGCTTAAAAAATAATATGGTATCAATCTTGCCTTTTGAAAATTTATTTGAAATAAGAAAAGAACTAAGTCTCTCATACTAAGCCCGAGGGGCTTGTTTAAATCCATAAAGAGCTTTTGTAAGTTTGAAAACATGATTAGGAAGAAGATTATTTTCAAAACTGGGGGGTTGTTCAACATACATTTCTTCAGAAATAAAACTATTTAAAAAAGCACTTCTAACATCCATTTGAAACAACTTAAAATTTTGAAAAGATGCAAAGGAGCATCCTTATGGTTTCAAGTCTAGCTACGGGAGAGAAGGTTTCATCATAATCGATTTCTTCTTCTTGGTTGAAACCGTTGGCCACTAATCTAGCCTTATTTCTAATTATGATACCATTTTTATCTTGCATGTTTCTAAAGACCCATTTAGTACTAATCACTAAATGATCATTAGGTCTAGGAACAAGCTCCCCTACCTCATTGCTCTCATATTGATTAAGCTCTTCATGCATTGCATTAACCCAAGAATCATCTCTTGAGGCCTCATCAATGCACTTTGGCTCGATTTGAGAAAGAAACACGACATTTGCACCAAAAATTTCTAAAAGAAGACCAAGTTTGAACTCCTTTTGACGTTTCTCCTATTATAAGCTCCATAGGATGATCATTCACATACTTCCAATCCTTGGGTAAGGATTTGGAAGAAGATTCATCCAAGTTACTTTTAGGAGTATTATCATTTAAATTCAAGTTACCAAGATCAACTTCTTCATCAAAATCAATCTTTTTAAATTTAAAAAACTTATTAAAATAAACATGAATGGATTCTTCTATCACTGATGTTCTTTTATTAAAAACACGATAATGTTAGAACCCTTACGGATTCTAAGCTTGGTGTGATCTCTATAGGGGATCGGCCTCCTTGGAACTCTATAGGGGTTCCTCCCTCCTTAGTTTTCTGCTACATAAGCTGAAAGATAATTGATCTATTGATAATAAAAGAGAGGGGAATACAAGGCTATTTATAGGGCTTCTAAACCCCAACTCTTAATAGGATTCCCACTTAAGACTCATACTCCTAACAACTCCTACTCCAACTCTAAGAAGCAACTCCTACTTTCAACAACTCCAACTCCAACTCTAAGAAGCAAACAACCTCTAAACTAATTCTAATCCTATCCTAACTTAACCCCTCCTCAACCAACCCCCTCTTTAACTAGGATAAGAGGTGGTTAATTAGGGTAATATGTATCTTACTCTCCCTTCAAATATCTTCCTCAACTAATCCTTACCTAACCGGCCTCCCTACTTTCCTTAATAGGGGTTGGCTAGATAAGATTAACATGAATGCCCTTAGATTTTACATGATTACCCTCTTTAATGAAACTAAATTAGGACTCTCCTAGCTAGAGTCCTAAAAGACATGCCCTCTTCAAATTAGCCTTGTCCTCAAGGCTAGCTCCATGTCTTTGGGTTGTGATCTGTGACTCCTCACGAGGGTCCCTCTTGGCCCTATAGGAGGCACATCCTATTCCTAGGGTCTAGCATCAACAGTAGTGACTGGACGATAATGTGTCACGATCCTATGATCTCATACAATCATCAGCTGAATTTGGGCCTCCTCGTCAACTTGGGTGTCAGGTGGATAAGTTGAGATTGAGTTGTTATCTCTAAACTTCCATTTGCAATGAGATTCTTAGAGGATAAGTTGTAATTTTGAATTATTACGCAAGTCCGATCCACAATTTATGGCTCCAATGTGATCTCCAATTTTTTAGGGTCCAAAGTAACTAGGAGACCACTTCCGTGAGGCTCAAGTCTTCATAAATTCTTGCTTGTATGGATGAATATGGAGAAAGACTCGATCTTTAATAATAAACTTCCTTCTACTCTAGTGTTTGTCGGGCGACTGTTTCTTTCTTGTGCGGGCTGACATGTGGTTGTTCTTTATTGATAGCCAGACCTTCCTTTGTGATGGTAACTACCTTCTAGTAAAGTTCATGATAAGGTGAGCTTGATATGAGTTTGGAAGGAGCATAAGCTATAATTTTTCAAGACTTACTTTTATCTCCTCTTCGTGTTGTCCTGTATCATACCAAGCAAAAAATTCAGCAAAGGTTATCATTCCCTTATCGTTGATTGGTAGCTTTAGGTGATTTGGAGTGAGGGCTTTGCTGATGTAGGCTAGGGGTTGACCATCTTGCATGTGGATAACATAATTTCTAGCTCCCGATCTATCAATAATAAGCACTTTGTCAAAGTCGGGTAAAGCTAGCATCGGCGAAGAGTATGGGCTGCATCTTGGATGTATGACCCCTGTTTCAAGTATCTCATCTTCAATTCTCTCTATTTCAACTTTCTAGAAGTGAGGATAATGATATGGCCGAGATTTGGCTACTGGTTTGCTCGGGAGAATCTAAATTTGGTGGTCTTGCCTACGGTTAGAAAGTAGGTTGCATGGTTCGATAAAAATATCTGAAAGTTCTACAAACAATTGGAGGATGTTTGGATCTTCAAATTTTGTTGGCTCCCTCATAGAGTGTTGCTAAAGTTACATCAAGAAGCCATTATTTTTTTTGTTTAAAACTTTCTCTGTTTGGTGCGTGCAAGTGGTCGTTACGTCGCTCCCACTTGATGTATAGGATCTCCTATTTCTCATGGCTGAAAAATTTCATAATAAATTTAGAAAATTTTTAAGGAACATCACCTAGTGTAATCAGCAATTTGATGTCAAGCATAGCCTCATAATCAACCAGAGGAAGGTGGAAGAAATCAGCAAGTACTCTTGGTCTTGTCGTAATAATTTCTCCCGTGGACATCTTTCGTTGCACTTCAAAATTTGGCCATCAGTGACCTCAACATTTAACCTGCCGCAATCTTCATTTTGGAGCATTAATTGGCCAACAACCTTGTGATAGAACCCCATAAGGAGCTCTATAGATTTTGACCCTTGAGGGGGATCAACCATTGGAACGCTATAGGGGTTCCTCCCTCCTAGATTCGGCACAAGGCTGAAATAAAATTGATAATTGCTTGATTCAAGAGGGGTGCTTGCCTAAGTAGAATTATCACTTTACCCCTCCTATAGCCAACTTGCCTTAATAGGAACAGGAGGCAACTAAGTGGCTTTATAGCCGACCTAAGCAGGGGGAAACCCTAGCTGACCAAACCAGTAAGGGGTGTGGCGGCTACTAAGCCCTAAGGGCTAATCTAGACTCTAGCCATACTCCTTTATAAGATAGGAGTGGCTTTATTACAATCTAATAAGTTTTTTATTGACTAATACTAAGATGATTAGGACTCAACCCTGCTGGAGTCCTATCAAGTCCGTCCTCTTTAGATCAGCCTTGTCCTCAAGGATGAGGGTCCATAAACTCTGGAAACTGGATCTTCAACTCCTCGTGTGACTCCCATGTTGCATCTTCGGAGGGTAAGTTAGTCCACTTCACAAGTACTTCGGTTGAAGGGCATCGTTAGTGCATCATGATAGGACTCCAACAGGGTTGAGTCCTAATCTCCCTAGAAGTAATCAATAAAACCCTGTTAGATTGTAATAAAGTCACTCTTATCTTATAAAAGAGTATGACTAGAGTTTAGATTAGCCCTTAGGGCTTAGAAGTCGTCACCCCCCTTACTGGGCAAGTAGGCCAGGGTTTCCCCTTGCTTAGGTCGGCTATAGAGCAAACCTAGCTGCCCCTTGTTTCTATTAAGGTAGGATGGCTATAGGAGGGGCAAAAGGGTAATTTCACCCAGATAAGTGCCCCCTTAGGCTAGGACTTTGATCCCTATTTAAGATGTAGCGCCCCCCTCTATGAAGGCAAGCTATTATTATCTTCAATTTAGCCTTTATGCCGAGTCTAGGAGGGAGGAACCCCTATAGCGTTCCAATGGTTAATCCCCCTCAAGGATCAAAATCTATAGGGCTCATTCTGGGGTCTTATCATCTGGTATCAGAGTAATGATCTTGCTGCCCCTATAGCCGTCATCCACGCCTCCACCTTCCCAAGTAATTCCCACAATTGCTATGACACGTGCCTCCACCTTCCACCCCAACCGCAGATCAAATCAGTCTGCCGTTGGCCCCTGCGTTTCATCTGGAAATCTGATATTTTTTTTATCATCCACGCCTCTTCAATATTGCAAGATTCCTTACTTTATAAATTGAAGATTTTTTTCAAATTTTATCTGCTGTAAAATTCGTTCGTCGCAAACGTTATAATCGTTGTAAAGACGAAACGCTGCAGAAATTTTCAGCCGAATGTTGCTTATTGAAACTAAACTTTTATTCATCTTTTTTGGCTGAAACTTTTGTACAACTTCATAGATCATCTTAGCTTTCATATAAGATTGATCTTGTGTAAAAACGCCTTCTGGATCTGGACTTATAGTGCTGCGATTCTTTGTTGCATAGTACTGAAATTTTATAATGCAGAATCTGCCTTCCGTTTATTGGCCTCTTGAAACCAAACTTTTGTTCATCCTTTTTGGCTGAAATTTTTACACAACTCTCAAGATCAAGTTGACTTTAATCTAGATTTGATTTCACAAAAAAACTCCTTCTGGAACTAGTTATCTTGTGCAATATTTGACTATCACGCAGTTCTAGAATTTTACGACGAAGGAATCTGCCTTTCATCTTTTGCCCTATTTCCCTACTGTTATGCTGCCAAAATTTCATCAAACTTTTTACTGGTATTAACAACATATGAACCAAGGGTCCATAAACTCTGAAAACTGGATCTTCAACTCCTCGTGTGACTCCCATGTTGCATCTTCGGAGGGTAAGTTAGTCCACTTCACAAGTACTTCGGTTGAAGGGCATCGTTAGTGCATCATGATAGGACTTCAGCAGGGTTGAGTCCTAATCTCCCTAGAAGTAATCAATAAAACCCTGCTAGATTGTAATAAAGTTATTCCTATCTTATAAAGGAGTATGGCTAGAGTTTAGGTTAGCCCTTAGGGCTTAGAAGTCGTCGCCCCCCTTACTGCGCAAGTAGGCCAGGGTTTCCCCTGCTTAGGTCGGCTATTGAGCCAACCTAGCCGCCCCTTGTTCCTATTAAGGTAGGATGATTATAGGAGGGGCAAAAGGATAATTTTACCTAGATAAGTGCCCCCTTGGGCTAGGACTTTGATCCATATTTAAGACGTAGCTGCCTCCCTCTATGAAGCCAAGCAATTATCATCTTCAATTCAGCCTTTGTGCCGAGTCTAGGAGGGAGGAACCCCTATAGCATTCCAAGGGTTGATCCCCCTCAAGGATCAAAATCTATAGGGCTCCTTCTGGGGTCTTATCACATCATAATCCTTCGATCAAATATAGCTTCAGGTTAGGCTTTGATTTTGCCATCATTAGTGGTGCTAAGCAGCTGAGTCTGGGCCTTCTCATGTTCTCCTAACTTTAGCTTTACTAAGGACACGTAGAAGACGGGATGTATTAGCAACATCTAGAAGCTTTAATTTGTATGCCATAGCCCCAACTCGCTCTAAGATCTGGGCTGGTCCATAAAGTCATGGTGACAGCTTCATTGATGCTCTTGCGTTGATTGATAGCTGCTTGTATGGTTGGAGCCGAAGGTAGACCCAATCTCCCACTGTGAATTCCCGCTCACTCCGGTGGTTGTCTGCTTGTTGCTTCATGTGAGCTTGAGCAGCATTCAAGTTGTCTTTCAGTAGTTGCAGCAGTTTGTCCCTGTTAATCAAATTTTAGTCGACCTGATCTACTTTGGCTGAACCAAGCATATATTTGGGTATTACAGGGGCCGATCGACCATACAATGCCTCATAAGGGGTACATTTAGTTGATGAATGAAATGTCATGTTGTACTACCATTCAGCCCAAGGAAGCCACCTTGTCCACTCTTTGGGTCGGTCACTGGTGAAGCACCGTAGGTATGTTTCGAGGCATCTGTTCACCACTTGTGTTTGGCTGTTTGTTTGGGGATGATAGGCTATGCTCATCTTCAACTGGGTGCCCTGTAGATGAAAGAGCTCTGTCCAAAATTTACTTGTGAATACCCTGTCACGGTCGCTCACAATCAACCTTGGCATCCCATGCAGTTTTACTATATGTTCAATAAAAAGATGAGCAATACTAGCAGTAGTATAGGGATGTTTCACAGCACCGAAGTGAGCATACTTGGTTAGGCGATCTACCCCCACAAAGATCGTGCTTTTACCTCAGGATAGTGGCGGTCCCTCGATGAAATCCATAGAAATGTTGGTCCATACGGAGTCTGGTATGGGTAGTGGCTGTAGTTTCCCCAATCTTGCCACTGTTTCGCCTTTCTAATGTTGACATACATCACATTTGGATACATAATCATAAATTAATTTTTTTATACCCTTCCAAAAGAAGTTTTGCTTCACCCTTTTGTAAGTCCTCAAAAATTTGGAGTGCCCAACTGAGGGTGAAGAATGCATCTCGTGTAAAATAATTTGAATGCAAGGGGAAGAAGGAACAATAACAATTCGATCTTTGTTGCGCAAGTCCTTTGAATCCCATTAGTAGTGACTCATGGACCCCGGGTTTTTCTCCAACTTTTCTATGATGGCTCGGGCTTATGGATTATTTTTCTGTTTTGAATCCCATTAGTAGTGACTCATGAACCGCAAGTCCTTTGAATATTGTCGAGGAAGTCGGTGGAGGGAAGGGAGATGGCAGAAATTTCGGCTTGTCCCGGTAGCCGAGATAGAGCATTTGCAATAACATTCTCTTTTCCTTTTCTGTAAGTAATTTTATAATCAAAGCCAAGGAGTTTAGCTACCCATCGTTGCTACTCCGGGGAGGAAATTTTCTGCTCCAAGAAATATTTAAGGCTTCGGTGGTCGGTCTTAATCTGGAAGCGTCGGCCGATCAGGTAGGGTCTCCACTTTGTAACTGCGTGTACGATAGCAAGCATTTCTTTGTCATACACAGACATTTTAAGATGTGAGGGAGATAAAGCTTTGCTAGTGTAGGCAAGGGGTCAGCCATCTTGCATTAGAACAGCCCCAATTCTAACTCTGGACGCGTCGGCCTCAATCATGAAAGTTCGGCTGAAATCGGGTAGCGCTAGGACCAGCGTCGTCGTCATGGCGACCTTGAGTCTTTCAAAGGCTGCGGAGGCTTGATCCGACCACGAAAATGAGTCCTTCTTGAGTAGGGATATGAGTGGGGCACTGATCTTGCCATAATCTTTCACAAACTTCCGGTAGTAGCCCGTGAGTCCAAGGAAGCCGCGTAGTGATTTTACATTTGTAGGTCTCGACCATCCTTGCATTGCCTCGATCTTTGTCGGGTCTACCGCCACTCCATCCTCTGATATAATGTGCCATAGATACTCCACTTTAGACTATAAGAAGCTGCACTTTGACTGTTTAACATAAAGAGTATTCTCTCGAAGAATGGTTAGAATAGTTCGTTAGTGCTCAAAATGTATATCAAGCGTAGGGATATAAATGAGAATATCATCAAAGAATACCAAGACGAATTTACGTAGAAACCTTCAGAAGATGTCATTCATCAAGCTTTAAAAGGTAGAAGGAGCATTTGTAAGTCCGAAAGGCATTACCAAAAACTCGTAGTGGCCGTTGTGCGTGCGGAATGCAGTTTTTGGAATGTCCTCAGTGCAACCCAAATATGATGGTATCCGGATCGAAGATCTAATTTAGTGAAGACTCAAGCTTCTTTTAATTCATCCAAAAGTTCATCTACGATTGGGATAGGATATTTGTCCTTGACGGTGATGGCATTTAGAGCCCGGTAGTCAACGCATATCCGCCACTATCATCTTTCTTGCGTACTAGCAACACCGGTGAGAAATAAGGGCTGCAACTCGGTCGAATCACCCTGGTGTCAAGCATCTCTTTAACAATGTTCTCGATCTTATCCTTTTGCAAGTGAGGATAGCGATATGGTAGCAAGTTTGCTGGAGATTTGCCTGGCAAAATAGGAATGCGGTGGTCATGCGGCCCGTTAGGGGGCAGCCCACGCGGCTCCGAGAAAACATCCACGAATTCATCCAGCAATAGGGCAAGCTTAGGATCTGAGTTTTATACATTCTCCCCCTAAGATGGCTGCTGGATATGCATCAAGAATCCACCATGTGCTTTGTGCAAAACTTTCTCCATTCGTTGTGTCGAAATATTGGAAATATGGCTCCCGCACTTGCCCCGTAACGTGACCTGTCTCTCTTTGCAGTAAAATTTCATAAATAATTTAGAAAAATTCTAAGAGATATCACCTAGCGATGTGAGCCATTCAATCCTGAGTATAGCTTCATAATCGTTGATGGGTAGGAAGAAGAAATCAGCTACCACTTCTTGGTCTTGGAGGAGTAGTTTCACCCGCGGGTACCATTGGTCGCAATTAAGGATTCAGCCGTCGGCGACCTTTATGTCGAACATATTGCAACCTTCAATTTGAAGCGCCAAACGTGAAGCAACCTTACTATTGAGGAAGTTATTTGTGCTACCTGTGTCGATGAGAACGGTGATGAGTTGTTGTTTCAAAAGTACTTCAACTTTCATCATCTACGGGTTGGAGTAGCCGGCCAATGTGTGCATTGCGTAGTCAGCTGGTTGGGACTCTTCCTCTATGGCTTCTTCTTCAGGTTCAAGGGCTTCTTTAGATGGTTCATTGTCCTCATCCTCCACTGGTTCAATCACAAGGAGCCGGCCCTTTTTGCAGTGATGTTCTCGGCTCCACGGTTCATCACAGTGCTAACACAATCCTTTGGCCGATCGTTTACAAAGCTCATCCCTCATCAATTTTTTTGGTGTGGGGGCTCAAATGGCAGTAGAGGGGGCTGTAGGCCTCGGTATGGCTGGTCAGGGAGTGACCCTTGTCCTTCGTGCCTCTTGGTTCAATCGTTCTTCTTGTATATGCGCAAAGAAAATCGTCGCCATAAGAGTGTACGGTTGTCACGCCTTTACTTCTCCCCAAATCTCCGGCTTTAGGCCCTCGATGAAAGTCCCTAAAAGTTATTTTTTAGACCAATCCATAGTTTGATTAGATAAACATTCAAACCTTATTTGGTATTCTTGTATTGTGGAGGTTTGACGAATCTTTGCCAATCGTCTGTCAATATTATCGAAATTGGTTGGTCCGAAGTGGTTCAGTAGTCCTTCCTTGAATCACTACCAAGAGAGTCCTCTATGGGTGTGCTCAAACTAATTAAACCACTAAATAGTATCTCCCTCAAGGTGGATGGCAGCAATCTCCACCCGTGTGGCGTCGACGGTTCGGTAGAACCGAAAATAGCGCTCTGCGTGCGAGATCCACCCGATCGGGTCTCCTTCTTCCCATCTAGGGAAGTCAACCTTCATATGTAGATTATTGAGATCAGAGGTGATGTGGCCATGTTCTTGAGGATCATCTCACCAATTTGAAGTTTCTCCATGTTGTGATTTCCTCGGGCTCGACGGTCAGCCAATGCTGAATTCGGTGAAAAGGGATCGCATCTTCTCTTCCATGCGGTTTTCAAAGGCTTCAAGCTTTGCATCGATAGCCTCCTCTGATGCCATAGTATATACCTCTAGATCTGTAATATTGAGATCTTTTTTTTGTTGTCGGGTTAGTGGCATGGGAATTTTGGAGAAGGGGGTGGCCGGTTGGAAGGTGAATCGGTTTGGATGGAAGTAGGCTACGGTTTAAGGCAGATTTGGGGGGCTGTTTGGTTTCAGTTTAGGGTAGGGTTTTGAAGGGTTTTTGGTGAGGATGGTAGGGTTTTGAGATGAGGAAAAGAGAGTCCAAAATCTCACAAAAAATAGCACTCAAATCTGATAGAATTCGTTGAAAAAAAGTGCTACGATGTGCTGTCCTGCTGAACCGGTTTTACATCGGAGAAACGATGACTTATCGATGTAAATTCTAGAGGAAAGTTCAAGGAAATTATGTAAAAACCCTTGGTTCAAATGTTGTCAATACCAATAAAAATTTTGGCAGCATAACAGTAGGGAAATAGGGCAAAAGATGAAAGGCGGATTCCTTCATCGTAAAATTTCAGAACTGCGTGATGGTCAAAGATTGCACAAGAAAACCGGTTCCAGAAGGAGTTTTTTCAAGAAATCAAATCCAAATGAAAGCCAACTTGATCTTGAGAATTGTGTAAAAATTTTAGCCTGAAAGGAGAAGAAATAAACTAGTTTCAAGAGGCAAAAACATGACTTAAAATTTTTGCAGCGTTCCGCCTTCGCAGCAACGATAATGTTTGCGACAAATGAAATTTGTAGCAGATAAAACTTGGGAAAAATCTTCAACATGCAAGTAAGGAATCTTGCAGTATTGAAGAGGCTTATTTGATAAAGAAAAAATACAAGATTTCCAGATCTGGCAAGGGGCGACAACAGATAGATGGATTTGTGGCTTGGTGGGCAACGGTGGATGGAGGCATCGTCAAAAAGCAATTGTGGAAATTGCTTGGAAGATGGAGGCGTGGATGATGGCTATAGGGCAGTAGGAATGCTACTCTAATACCAGATGATAGAACCTCAGAAGGAGTTCATAGATTTTGACCCTTGAGGGGGATCAACCCTTAGAACGCTATAGGGGTTCCTCCCTCCAAGATTCGGCACAAGGATGAAATAAAATTGATAATTGCTTGATTCAAGAGGGGGCGGCTACATCTTTAAATAGAGATCAAAACCCTAACCTAAGAGGGTGCTTGCCTAAGTAGAATAACCACTTTGCCCCTCCTATAGCCAACCTGCCTTAATAGGAACAAGAGGCAGCTAAGTGGCTCTATAGCCGACCTAAGCAGGGGGAAACCCTTGCCGACCAACCCAGTAATGGGTGTGATGGCTACTAAGCCTTGAAGGCTAATCTAGATCCTAGCCATACTCCTTTATAAGATAGGAGTGGCTTTATTACAATCTAATAGGTTTTTTTATTAACTAGTACTAAGATGATTAGGACTCAACCCAACTGGAGTCCTATCACCTTTCTGTTCATTAAGTTGTTAGTGCTCCTGGTGTCAATAAGGACGGTGATCAGTTGTTGCTTTAGAAGTCCTCCTATTTTCACCGTTTGCAGGTTCGTAGAGCCGACAAGAGTATGTGTCGTAAAATCAACCGACTGCTACTCTTCATCTATGACCTCTTCCTCATGCTTCTAGACCTCCTCCTTCACATCTTCAAGAGGTTCAATTAGTAGGAGGCAGCCCTTTTTGTAGTGATGGTTGCGGCTCCAAAGTTCATTGCAATGCCAACAAGGACCCTTTGTCAATCGGTCGCGTAGTTCTTCTCTTGTCAAATTTTTTAGCTACAAAGGATGGCTGGAAGCAGAAGGAGGTTCATATGCCATAGGTCTAGGAGTGGTTCTCATCCTTTGAGTATCATAGTTCATTCGTTCCTCTTGGATTCGTGCGAAAGAGATTGCAACCTTCACGGTGGGGGGCTGCCGCGCTTTAGCCTCTCCTTTAATTTTTGGCTTGAGTCCTTCGATGAACGTCCCTAATAATTATCTGTTAGATCAATCACCAGCAAAGTAAGATAATTCCTCAAACCTGGTATGGTATTCTTGGATCGTGGAGGTTTGTCGGATCTTGGCAAGTTGTCCATTGATATTCTCGTACTTGGTTGGCCCAAAGTGGTTCAATAGTGCATACTTGAATTGTATCCATGTCGGAGTCCCATAGTTATATTCAAGCCGATTGTACCATCATATAGCACTCCTTCAAGGTGGATGATAGCAGTGTCCACCATGGAATCCTCCGGTGTTTGGTGATGACGGAATTAACGTTCGGCATGCGAAATCCATCTTATCGGGTCTCCTTCTTCCCATCGAGGGAAGTCCACCCTCATGCATGGCTAAAGCATGTCCAAAGGCTATCCCTCCTTCTGTGGATGCCTCTCGAAACTCTCTCCTTGCTGAAATTTGGTTAGGCTCGATGGTTATCTAATTTTGAACTCCACAAACAAAGCGCACAATTTATCCTCCAAGCCCGATTCGAGCCGCGATTCAAGCCGAGATTCCCATGCTTCAAACTTGGCATCAATTGGATCTTGGAAAGCTATAGCGTATGCCTGTAGATTAGATATATCCTTGTCTTTTTTTCTGTTGATGGGTCAATGCCATGGGTGGTGGAAGATTCGGACAATCGGTTGATGATAGAAGGGTTCGGCTATAATGATTTTCTGTTTTGGGTTGTGGTTTTTGGGGGTGTTAGGGCTATGAAAATAGGTTATGATAGCTGTGTCGTAAGGCTAGAGGGATGTCCTAAAGACGTCTTGGGTGGTGGCAGCAAGATAGTTGGGTTTCAGTGGGTTAAGAAGAGGAAGAAAGACAAAGGTGCAGAAGTAGATTTTTTGTCAAAAAATTCCAATAGTGAAGACGTAATTTTTTTTCAGAAATTCTCAATGAAAATTCAAGTGAAACTCAAAGGGAAGCTACTAGTAAGGGAGAGGTAATATTGTCAAAAATTTTGGCAGGAAACGACAGCAAAAGGTTTGGCAAAATCAAAGATTATGAGAAGGTGTTGCTGTAGAATGTTTTTCAGTGAAAGATTTCAGTAGTATAGTTAAAATTTTCTTGCAGCAGTTCATAACAAGAATTAAGTAAAACTCAATGGAAATCCATTGGCAAGGAAAAGATAATGCTATCAAAAATGTGGAAGAAATCGGCAGCAAAAGTTTTGGTAAGAACAAGGAATACGAGAAGGTACTACGGTAGAATTTTTTCATCTAAAGATTTCAGTAGTGTAGACGAGATTTTTTTCTAGCAGTTCAAAATAAGGATTCAAGTAAAACTTAAGTATAATCTACTAGTAAGGGAAAGGTAATACTGGCAAAAAATTCATGGAAGAAAATGGCAGCAAAAAGTTTGGCAAAATCGAAGATCACGGGAAGGTACTGTAGCAGATTTTTATGTCTAAACTGTAGTAGCTTGGACGTAAAAAATGAGTAGGTTATCTTGATGATTTTTTGACTAAACAAAAGGGAGATATGAGGATAAGAAGTTATAAAATTGTGGTATAAATTTCGTATAAATTTGATCAGTAAAAAGATAGCAACAAAGCAAACAATAAGGAGTGTGCGGTTGGAATTCTGCGGCATAACTTTTGTCATAAAGATGGAAACTTTGTGATGAAAAGTTTGTGCAGCAAATAGGAACAAATTTTTTGTATTTTTTGAATATTGTAGCAGCAGTAAGGTAGGAAATCAGATCCTATTACAATTCACGGAGAGATCAAAGGATTATCTGCGATAGTGGAGATGACAATGGAATTTGGTGATGACCTTCAAGCAATTATGGGAATTACTTTGGACAGCTATGGGGGGCTGATGGATGGCTGTGGAAGGGCAGTGGGATGCCAAGAATGCTACTCTGATACCAAGTGTTAGAACCCTCGCTGATTCTAAGCTTCGGTGATATCTATAGGAGATCAGCCTCCTTGGAACTCTATAGGGGTTCCTCCCTCCTTGGTTTTCTGTACATGAGCGGAAAGATAATTGATCTATTGATAATGAAAGAGGGGTAATACAAGACTATTTATAGGGCTTCTAAACCCCAACTCCTAATAGGATTCCTACTTAAGACTCCTACTCCTAACAACTCCTAACATCTCCTGCTCCAACTCTAAGAAGCAACTCCTACTTCCAACAACTCCAACTCCAACTCTAAGAAGCAACCTCCAAACTAATCCTAGTCCTATTCTAACTTAACCCCTAATCAACCAATCCCCTCTTTAACTAGGATAAGGGGTGGTTAATTAGGGTAACATGCATCTTACTCTCCCTTCAAATATCTTCCTCAACTAATCCTAACTTAGTCGGCCTCCTTACTTTCCTTAATAGTGGTTGGCTAGATAGGATTTACATGAATGCCCTTAGATTTTATATTATTATCCTCTTTAATAAAACTAAATTAGGATTCTCCTAGCTAGAGTCCTAATAGATAATCTTTTGAAATAGAAGAATAACCTAGAAAAATGCTTTCATCGGATTTTACATCAAATTTACCTAAAGCATCCTTTTTATTTAAAAAAAAACATTTACAACCAAATATTTTAAAATAAGAAATATTGGGTTTTTTACCATTTCATAATTTATTAGGAGTTTTAATGAGTAATGGTCTTACAAGAACCCTATTTAAAACATAGCATACTGTATTAACGGTTTCGGCCCAAAAATATTTCAGTAGACTATATTCATTCAACATTGTTTTAGCCATTTCTTGTAAGCTCCTATTTTTTCTTTCTACTACCCCATTTTGTAGTGGATTTTGTGGAGTAGAGAAATTATGGATATACCCATTTGAATCACAAAAAATTTAAAAAATATTATTTTAAAATTCTCCACCATGATCACTTCGTATTGAAGAAATCATACATCCTTTTTTCATTTTGAACAATTTTATAAATTTTTGTAAAACATTTAAATGTATCACTTTTATGTGTCATGAAATAGGTCCAAGTATATCTACTAAAATCATCCACTATAACAAATGTATATTTACTACCACCTAGTAATATCAATTGGTCCAAATAAATCCATATGGATCAATTGAAGTGGCCTAAAGGTGTTTATTTGATTTTTTAACTTAAAGCTACTCTTTATTTGTTTTCCTAATTGACAAGTGTCACATACTTTGTCTTTGATAAACTTAAGATTAGGTAGGCCTCTTTCTAGTACCTTGGTAAAAATTTGGTTTAGAAGTTTCATGCTAGCATGACCTAGTCTTTTATGCGAAATCCAAGCATCATCATTCTAAGCCGAAAAATAAGTTCCATCACAAAATTTTTCAATATCTATGGTGTATACATTATTGTTTCTTAAGGCAATTAAGAATTTATTTTTGTGTGGCAATTCAATTATGCTTCTTTTTTATCGATAAAAACCCCTTCCAAAACTGTACAAGCTTCTTCCAAAGCATACGGCTTTCTAGATGTATATGATGACATCTAGACATATGGATCTTATATAAATCGTATGATGAAGTAAGTAGTATGTTAAAATTTAACCACATATCCTTTATCATATAATTAGCTAATACTAACCAAATTATGTTTCAAGCCATCAACTAACAATACATCTTCGATTAAGAGGTTTGATGTATTACCTATTGTTCATTTTCCAATGATTTTACCCTTGTTGTTGTCTCCGAAAATAACAACTCCTTTACTTAAGCTAGTGAGCTTAGAAAAATAAGATGGATCTCCAGTCATGTGCCTTGGACATCCACTATTAAAAAACCATTTGGTGCTCCTAGCTTTAGTTTGGAGATAAACCTATAAGAAAGATATTTTTGGTTTAGGTACCCATTTTACATTGGGTCCTTTATAAAGAACTTTATCTTTCTTTTCTAACCATTTTTTTGTTGTATGAAGTTATCTTGGGAACCCAAACTAGTTGATGTGAACTATATTTTCTAAATAAGCATTTGTTTTACCTTATGTCCCAATTTTTTCACAAAAATTATACTGGATTCTTGATGGCACATTTAATGTAGGTACTTTTACAAAGATGGTTGGCTTTTGGTGAACATTACCAATAAGGCCTATGTCATTTCTACTATTAATATGACCCTTATTGGCAAGGATCATATTTAGAGATTTGTTCTCAATTTTAAATTTTTCTAGTGTTGTTTTAAGCATGATGTTTTCTTCTTTAACACTACCTAGTATCTACATTTAGAATATGTGTTACATAATACTAGTGAATCATGCATTTTGTCAAGTCTAATAACTAACAATTCATGATCATTCTTAAGAAACTTAAAAGATTTACTAAGTTTTCTAAACTCATCAAACAAATCATGAAACATACTTAATAATTCTGAAAATAAAATACTTAAGGACTCACTAACCTCATCTTCGATAGCCATTAGAGCATAGTTAGCAATCTCTTCTTTGGATTAGTCTTCATTATCTAAAGAACTTGAATTATCCAAAGTGGCTGAAAGTGCTTATTTCTTGAGAGTCGGCTTCTTCTTCAATTGAGGACATTCATTTTTGAAATATCCCAATTTTTTACATTCGTAGCATACAACATTATCCTTCTTTGATTCTTTTTTATTTTTATAGTTTTTGTTATTTTTTTATAATTTTTTTAAATTTTCTTGATAACAATGCAATATCATAGTCCTCATCACTCAAGGTTTTACTCGATGCGTTATTTATTGTCCAAAGTGCTACATCTTTCCTGTTCTTTGGAAGGGGTTCATCAAGCTCATCATGAGCTTTGCAATTTAGTTCATATGTCATAAGAGAGCTAATTAGTTCTTCAAGAGGTAAGTTATTTAAGTCATTAGCCTCTTGAATAGCGATTACTTTAGGATCCTAATTTTTAGGTAAAGATCTCAAAATTTTACTAACTAATTCAAAATTCAAAAAAGATTTTTCAAGTGTTTTAAGGCCATTGATGACATCCATAAATTTGGTGTACATGTGTCCAATGGACTCACTTGGTTTAATTCAAAACAACTCATAATTAAGAACTAAAATATTTATCTTAGATTCTTTTACTCTACTAGTCCCCTCGTGTGTGATTTCTAGTGTATGCCAAATATCAAAAGTTGATTTGTAAAGGGAAATATGATTAAACTCATTCTTATCAAGAGCATAAAATAAGACATTCATAGCCTTTGCATTTAAAGAAAAATTCTTCCTCTCCAAATCATTTAGCTTATTCACTGGCTTGGAAGATTTTTCAAATCCATTCTCAATAATATTTCATAAATCAAGGCCCAAAGAGATAAGAAAAATATGTATCTGCGTCTTCCAATATGTGTAATCCGTCCCATTAAATATGGGAGGACGTGAAATAGAATGTCCCTCATTCATGCCAAAACAAGCCATTTACTCAAGTTGGTGTTAATCCATTGAGTAATAACCTTGCTCTGATACCAATTGTTATGATCAATTGGCACTAAGAGAGAGGGGGGGGGGGGGGGGGGGGTGGTGAATTAGTGCAAGTGTAAATTTTCATTTTCATGAAAAGCTTTTCGCTTTAAGCAAGATAGACAAATTGAAGCTTTTCGTAACAAGTGAACGGTTCAAAGAAAATTGCTATGTTACTTGCTTAAAAATGACTTAAGAGGAAACAAACAAATCCCAATAAAAGATAATCAACATCGAAGAGAAGCGCTTGACTTGAAACTTTGCTTTCAAAGAGTAAATTGAGTTGGAAGAGTCAATATAAAATTAGTAAGTAAGGAAAGCAAAAGAAGAACTCATAAGTTTTATAGTGGTTCACCACCAATGGGCCTACGTCCACTTCCGAGTCCTCCTCCTTGAGGCACACCGGCGTCCACTATTAATCTTCTTGGGTGAATACCAAACCCTTACACTTCTCTTATAAGGGAGACTTCAAGAATTTTTTAACTCTAAGCTCTCACCCTTCCCCTTTTCTTTTTCTTATAATCACACATAATTTTTTTTTCACAGAATGTAATCCCCAAAATTATTGTATAGAATGCAAGAAAACTTGGGGTATTTATAGGCCCTAAATGACTTCAGAAATTAGAGCCAAAAATTAAAACAAACTAGTAAAATCTAGGTACGAGCGGTTCAGCCGCAGGCCTGGGCGGGTCAATCGTTGAAAGCACCCATAATCCTGGGTACGGAAGGTTCAGCTGCCCAGCCTGTGTGGTTTACCCGTCGTCAGTCACCCAAAAATTAGGTACGGGCGGTTCAGCTATTGACAACCATTGTCAACCTCCATGTTTCCACGGTATGGGTGGTCCAACCGTCGTTAACTAGCGATTTACTCGTCGGAATCTCTGGAAAAGTGGTTCCCTCCACTTTTGGAATTCTGGCTTGAACCTAATGTTAACTAATTCTTTGGTCAACTAATTGAGCTCAACCAAACCTCATAATAGACCCGGTTGCCTCATTGAGTTGATTTGGATTCCTTTTAAAATCAAACTCAATTTGGACTCAAACCCTAACTACGACTCAATGATTACAACTTTTAATGACCAACAAGCTAAACCAAAACCTAACTCCTGCCAATCCGGCATCCTCCGGTATTCTTGCGGTGAGTCTTCTGGTCTTCTTCTGGTGATCTTCCAGCATGTTCCCAGTGAGCTTCCCCATCCCTTCGGCGAATCTCGTAGCGAACTCATGGCGAGGTCCCACTACATTGTCCGAACCCGACCGATACCCAAGCTTGATCTTAGCCCATCATCTAGTTTTAACTCCATTACTCCTATCATAGTTAGACCTGTAATTCTTCCTCTAACACACATGTTAGATTTAAACACTATCAATCGATTTTATCATCAAAATCCAAGATTTAACACTTCCTAAGTGAATTTCCCCTTTTGCCCTTCCTATAGTCGACCTGCTCAAATTAAGGGGGCAGCGGCCTAAGCGACTACACAAGCCCTGCGCCCTTGCTAGAAACCCTAGCCGACCTACCCAGTAAGGGGGGCAGCGGCTAGGATGTCCTAAGGCTCCAAAATAAACCCTAGCCACTATTCTTTATACGATAGAGATGACTCGGTAGGGTTTTATTACAATCTCATAGGGTTTTATTGGTTGCTACTTGGTTGAGCAAGACCTAACCTTACTGGGGTCCTATCAAGCCCGCCCTCTTCAAATCAGCCTTATCCTCAAGGGTGAGGTTCCATGAACTCATGAAATCGGGTCTTTAGCTCCTACGATCCAGCATTAGTATTAGTGATGGGACTGTGATGTGTCATGATCCTATGTTCTCATGCTATCATCAACTGAACTTTGGCCTCTTCATCAACTTGGATATCAGTTGGAAGGATTTGGGTTGAGTCATCTTTTTTAAACTTCCATTTGAGGTGGGATACCTAGAGGATCAGTTATATTTTTGATCTAGTTCACAGATCTGATCTCTATGTTGGGGTCCCAATATGATCCCTAATTTTATAAGGTCCAAAGTAGTAGGGATACCACTTCCTCAAGGGTTGAATTTCCTACTGGTTGGGCTGAAAGTGTAGGGAAGCTCGATCTTTAAGTTTGTCGGGAGATCGTTTCTTCTTTGCATGGGTTGCCAAGTGGTTAGTCTTTATTAGTAGCCAATCCTTCTTCTGGTATAGTGACTGCCCTCTAGTATAGTTCAGGATGATGAGAGCCCATTCTGGCATGAGCAAGGATTGTAATTTTCTGGCCTTACTTCTTTTTCATGCCATGGACCTATATCGAGCCAAATTTTAAGATTAGTAGCAATTAGTATCTCCTTTAAAAACTTTATGCAGAATGTGGGGAAAGCCTCAGTGCAGATTAGGAGTTGGTCATCTTACATAAGGGTGATACTGATTCGAACAGTTGATGTTTCTGCTCTAATCATGAACATCTGGCCACGATTTAGTGTGGATGACATCATGGTCATGAGAGCTATAGTACCACTCGGTCAAGGTGGCGCATCTTTCTTCACAATGAGAAGGATGATGTTTTATTGAGTCTTGCAAATAATCCTTCTCTTACTCTGATTCAGCCACTAGAGAGACTTAATTTTCTCACGGTCTTGGGCCGTGGATCGGAGGTCATCATTAAGGAAGACTTTGAGTATCATGGTCCAATCTTGGGGAAAGTCGTGGAAGTCACCTGAGATCTGGAAGTGCCGCTTCAACAACCATGGTGGGTTCAGCTGGATGTAACATAATAGGACTCTAGTAGGATTGAGTCCTAATCACCCTAGAAGTAATCAATAAGAACTCTTTGCGATTGTAATAAAATTACACCTAGTCACTTCTATCATATAAGGAAGTATGTCTGGGTATATTTTGGGGCTTCAGGCTTCCTGGCTGTCGCCCCCTTTACTAGGCTGGTCGGCTAGGGTTTCTAGCAGAGAGGCATGGCTTGTGCCACCACTTAGGCCGTCACCCCCTTTATTTAGGCAGGGCGACTATAGGATATTGGGAAACCTCAGCAGGTGCATCACATGCGCAGTGAAAATCAAAACAAAAATCAATTTTCCACGCAGATCAAATCATCGTGCAAAAGATTGGGGTCGCGAGAAAAACCACAAAAACTGAAAAATCACGATGTGTGAGAGATTGTTTTACCTAGGGAGATCGTATATCCCTGTATTCCAGATCCGAATGGAGAAGATGAAAGAGGTCAAGCGTCCTCCCCACTAACGGTATCCGCACGATGGATCTCTGCAGCGAGACTCCTTCAATCTGATCATGCAACTCTTGCTTAGAGGGAGGGAGGAGAATTGGAGGTGGTGGCTAAAGCTGCAGCCTATCAACCTTGAGTCTCCCCTCCTATTTATAGAGAGCCACCAAAACCTTAGGTCTCCTTCCTTAGTGGGTATTAGATCTCCATCCAATAACCCACTAATCTTGTATTATTGGATATCCATCCAATAATCTCCTTAGGCCTATAATCAGGCCTTGATCAAGGAGCCCATCAACATAGGGTCTCATCTAATGAGAATAGGGGCTAATTGGATCTTCATCCAATCCTCTATTCGCTGAAGCATCCACCATATGTGTGTGACCCTCTGGGCCCGATACCGAGCTGGCCGTGAGTCACTCCCATCAGAACTCCTTCTGATATTGTGAATTATTATCTCCATAAATAATTCACTCGACTCATTGACTATGGACGTACTAGGCCACTACGCCATAGTCCCCAGATGGTATAGGGGGATCGAATCCATCGGACCTGTCTGTCCACAGTTACCATGTATCTATAATCCCTCATCCAACTAATATCCCAGAGATCGTATATTGGATATGGTACTATCAGGTCACATACGAAATCAGTTTGTCTTGCTCCAATCGGATTCTACTGGAGAACTCCTCTCTCAATCCAAATGACCCTGGCCAGGGATTTGTCTAAGCAAGCACATATGAGATATTCCTCTCGTGATACCGAGAGTGGATGATCCTCTATTGATACTCAATTGCCTTCATAAGGTTGGCTACCAATCCCGATAACCAACTGTATCAGATCTGAAGCTTTCCAAACCTGTAAGTCTGACGTCAAAGAAAAGAGTACTCATACAAGGCATCCTTGGTGTCTCAAGTCCATGGACCAGATACACAACTGGAACTATGGAATCGCGGTCTGATATTTTGTATCATTAACCATACAGCATTCCATAAGCGGATCAATCAGTGAACTCATTCTCTAATGAACACCTATACTATATCCTTAGTGTCTCCACACAAGTGGCTATGAGACCAGCCGCCTCCATCATATGGACGGGTATATAGTACACCGGTCTGTCCGGTTATCTCGATGTCCCTCTCGAGTAACCTATAACCAGGATTATTTAGGATCTGTGTTTAAAGATGAATCGATCTTATTATCATGATCTCATCACGATCCGATTCCCATTACACAGAACCAAAGACATCATAATATATATGCTACATATAATATAATGAGAGAATATGCCAATATTAATCATAAGTAAAAAGATTACGCATTGTGTCACACGAGCCATCACTCGCGTGATTGGTTTGCAGGGCACCTGTAACTAGCAATCTCTCACTTGACCTAAAGCCAATCACCTATATGTCTGATCACCATCAGACCCCTGTGACGCTCAAATATAATTTGAGCCAACGGCTTCGTCAGTGGATCTGCAATGTTATCTTCGGATGGAACTCTTTCCATTCCTATATCTTTACGGGCTATGATCTCTCTTATCAGATGGAACCTCCTCAGAATCTGCTTAGACTTCTGATGAGACCTGGGTTCCTTCGTTTGAGCTATCGCCCCATTGTTATCGCAGTATATGGGAATTGGTTCTATACTGCTTGGTACGACTCTCAAATCTTTGATGAACTTCTTCATCCATACCCCTTCATTTGCTGCTTCTGCTGTAGCAATGTATTCCGCCTCTGTGGTCGAGTCGGTAGTAGTATCTTGCTTGAAACTCTTCCAACTTACTGCTCCTCCATTCATGGTGAAAACATACCCTGAATTTGACTTGCTATCATCAATGTCAGACTAAAAACTTGAGTTTGTGTAACCCTCAACCTGGAGGCTACCTCCTCCATATACTAGTAAAAGATCCTTAGTCCTTCTCAAGTACTTAAGGATACACTTTACTGCCTTCCAGTGTTTTAAACCTGGATCTACCTGATACCTGCTCGTGACACTTAGAGCATGTGCTATATCGGGCCTAGTACATAGCATCACATATATGATAGACCCTATTACTAAGGCATAAGGTATCTTTTTCATGTCTGCCCTTTCTTCAAGAGTCTTTGGGGACATACTCCTAGAAAGTGATATTTTATGTCTCATCAGTATAAGACCTCTCTTGAAATTCTCCATGCCAAATCTTTTGACAATGGAGTCTATGTACCTAGACTGGGACAAGCCAAACATCTTTTTGGATCTATCTCTATAGATCCTGATCCCCAAAATATAGGATGCTTCCCCTAAGCCTTTCATGGAGAAGTTTCTAGATAGCCAAGCCTTTACTGTGGAGAGCATTCCTACATCATTCCCAATGATTAAGATGTCATCCACATATAGCACCAAGAAGGTGATAGCGCTTCCACTTACCTTCCTGTACACACAAGGCTCATCTTCGTTCTTAACGAAGTCATAAGATCTGATCACCTCATCAAATCTTGTGTTCCAACTTCGGGAAGCTTGCTTCAATCCATAAATGGATCTAAGCAACTTGCACACTTTATCTGGACTCTCTTTGGATATGAATCCCTCTGGTTGTATCATATACACCTCTTCCTCGAGGTTGCCATTGAGGAATATCGTTTTGACATCCATCTGCCAGATCTCATAGTCATAGTGTGCTGCAATGGCCAAAATAATTCTAATGGACTTAAGCATGGCTACAAGTGAAAAGGTTTCGTCATATCCCACGAATGTGCACCATTCTATCCTTGATTCCAACTTATCGGGGTTGTGTCTTCTAACGTGGGCAGGACAGCCCCAAATCTTAATAATTTTAAGATCGTACTTCTTTCCTTTCTATATCTCATATGGTGTAGACACTACCGACTTTGATGGAACTCTGTTCAGAAGGTAAGTTGCAGTCTCTAGGGCGTACCCCCAGAATGAGACAGGTAGGTCAGCGAAACTCATCATGGATCGCATCATGTCTAACAGCGTGCAATTCCTCCTTTCTGATACACCATTGAGCTGAGGTGTATAAGGAGGTGTCCACTGTGATAGAATCTCATTGTCCTTGAGGAAATGGGTGAACTCCGTACTCAAGTACTCTCCTCCTCGATCTGATCGAAGAGTCTTAATACTCTTTCCAATTTGGTTCTCTACCTCATTCTTATATTTTCTGAATTTCTCGAAGGCCTCAGATTTGTACTTCATTAAGTACACGTATCCATACCTAGAGAAATCATCAGTGAATGTAATGAAGTATGAGTAACCACCTATAGCTTAAGTCGACATGGGAACACATACATCACTATGTATGAGTTCCAATAACTCGGTGGCTCTCTCTCCAGTTCTACTAAAAGGAGAGTTGGTCATCTTCCCACGAAGGCAAGGTTTACAAGTTGCATATGTCTCATAGTCAAATGGATCTAAGTATCCATCTTTCAACAACTTTTGAATCCTTCCCTCATGTATATGACCTAGCCTACAATGCCATAGGTATGCACTATTCACCTCATCTCTTTTCTTCTTAGGCATATTTATATTCATGATATGTGGAGAAGTGTCTAACCCATATAAGCCATTTATTGGGGTCCCTCTGGTGATGATCTTATCATCCATTATTATTGAACAACTATTATTCTCAAAAACTAATTTATATCCACTAATTATCAAACAAGAGATATAAATAATATTTTTGATGATAGAGGGAACAAAATAGCATGCATGTAATTCGATAATAGCACCACCAGGCAGATGTAGGGTGACCTCTCTAACAGCAACTACAGCAACTCTTGCTCCATTGCCCATCTTGAGATCCATCTCACCTCTAGCCAATATCCTAAGTCTTGCCAGAACCTGCAACGAATTGTAGATATGATAAACACTCCCGGTATCCAATACCAATGTGTTATCATGAAAATCTGACAAGTGGAGACTGATCATGAATATACTTGAAGCTTCTCCAAGCTTCTGTCTCGCCTTCTCTGCAAGGTAATCCTTACAGTTCATCTTCCAATGTCCGTCTTGGCCACAGTGGAAGCATTGTCCTTTATCCTTTGCCGGGTATTTCTTGGCAACCTTTGCCTTACTTGGTCTTTCTTTGCCCTTGCCCTTCTTAAGGATCTTGTTGGCCTTCCTTTTCTTTTTGGTCTCACCAATATAGAGAACTGGCTTCTCCTTCTTGATGACACTCTCAGCTTCCCTCGATATATTGAGGAGCTCAGGGAGAGTCACCTCAAACTTCTTCATATTAAAGTTAATAATGAACTGTGAAAAAGAATCTGGTAGAGACTGAAGTATAAGATCAATACACAGGTTATCCTCTAGGATTATCTATATACTTCACAAAGCGAGTGATCTCATCCTTGCTTATCCTTTCCTCCAGCGTGGGCACAATTATATTAAGGACATATATGATTTTATCTTCCGTGAGAATAATTCTCAAAATGTGGAGCTTTTGGACCAATGAGGCGGTTGGCATCAAGTATGCCACGTAGGGGTTTTGCAAGCGACAAACAAGATATAGCGTAAATAACATGCAGATTTTACAGAAAATAGTAATTAAGATATGAACTTATATCTTAATATACTCCCACTATTTTCTTGGTGAATCACACGACACCCTCGACACGTGAGACGGAAGTCTCCGACAGACTCCTAGTGGGGATCGGGATCCAATTGGCGTCTTAGTGCAACCTCGAGGGACTCGACCAATTACACTAAGCCCAAAAGGTAGGCAACTCTTGCCAATCACAACTCCTTGTGATTCCTATCACGTTCGGCCTCCGAATCATCATGGTCTCGAGATACTCGACCAACCATAACATTCAGTTAAGTCATCACCATCGTTACAAGATGAGTTTGATTCAATGATATGCCCTCGAGGGACTCGACCAAGTATACCATGTCCTCAGGTCACCGGTGACATCTCTATGTCATAGGCAAGAACTCGATCACGTAGATAGGTGAGCGTCGAGGGACTCGATCAACTCAACCTATGTCGTGATTCAATTTCTTCCTATAACGATGGAAGGCCACGTGGGTCAATCTTAATACCTCACGCTTATCGACTTAATATTATCTTAGGAGGGGTTTTTATTTTCTATCGGTCTCCTAATATGTCGTGTCATACACATACATATTTAATATATATCTACATTACATGCAAATATATATATATATATATATATATATATATATATATGTATATATAACACATCACACATGCAAGCCACACCGGATAATCATAAGCCGTCACCTAATATGATTAAGCCCGAGCCAATAGGCCAAATCACTCACAATAGAATCTATGTGTGCATTAGAACATCTCCATGCCTTGTAATTGTTGATCTCGTCATCATCGATTCCATCGGATCGTTGCATCATCATGCATCGTGATATCCCGCCACGGTATCGTGGGCCCCGTTGTAACCTCCACGCTCCCGCTACGCCTCTCCATGTAATTACAAATAATCACAAGCACGCAGGCCCAACAATAAACGAGAAAAACGTTAGCTTGCAGGCCCCAATAATAATAATAATCATAATTACACACATCACAACACATGGCTCATGATCAACCATCCACAACATACATCACATGTACATCACATCATATGTAGGATTACTAGATATATATAATAATTAATTAATTATTTTTCTGGAAATCAGGATATGCTCGAAATTTCCAAAATTATCATGGGCATTTTCATAATTCTGGATAAGAGGACAGTCCTCGAAATTTCTAAAATTATTGAGGGCATTTTTGAAATTCTGCACATGAGGATAGTCCTCGAAATTTTTAAAAATCAGAGGGGCAGGATTATCCTTTTACTTAAAAGGATGCCCTAGCCCTCTCCTTGCCCCTATCTGCGCCGCTGCCGCCACCACTGCCTTGCACAGGTGGCGGCGCTGCACGCCGTCGGCATGGGCAGCCACCCCTACGGCAGGCGTTGCTACCTTGGGGCGGCACCTCGCGGGCTGGCGACCGGTCCTGCCAGCGGTCGCCCTTGAAGGCCGCAACCCTGGCCGCGGGGCTGCCCCTTGTGGCCTTGCAGCGGGTAGCCGCAACCTGTGGCCTGGCCGTGGGCGGCTGCCCCTTGCAATCGCACCGTGAGCAGTAGGCCCTTGCGGCCTGGCCGCAGCCGTTCGTGCCTGCGGGGCTGCTACCATTGCGGGTGGCCGCCCATTGCAGGGGGCCTGGCCGTAGCCGGTCGCCCCCTTTTAGGGGGGGCCTTGGCTGCATCCGACCGCCCCCCTTGTAGGTGGTCGGCCGCCCCTGCAAGGGGGCTGGCCGTGGCCATGCTTGGCTGCCCCCTTGCAATGGCTTCCTTCACTGCGAAAACGCAGCAAGAAAGCATAGAACGATTCTACGCAATTCAATCTCATCACACGTAGTTTAAAACCTCAGCGGGTGCATCACATGCACAGCGAAAATCAAAACAAAAACTGATTTCCCACGCAGATCAAATTATCGTGCAAAAGATTGGGGTCGTGAGAAAAACTACAAAAACTAAAAAACCGCGATGTGTGAGAGATTGATTTTACTTAGGGAGATCGTATATCCCTGTATTCCAGATCTGAATGGAGAAGATGAAGGAGGTCAAGTATCCTCTCTAGCGGTATCCACACGATGGATCTCTACAGCGAGACTCTTCCAATCTGATCTTGCAACTCTTGCTTAAAGGGAGGGAGGAGAATAGGTGGTGGTGGCTAAAGCAGCCTATCAATCCTGAGTCTTCCCTCCTATTTATAGAGAGCCACGAAAACCCTAGGGCTCCTTCCTTAGTGGGTATTGGATCTCCATCCAATAACCCACTAATCTTGCATTATTGGACCTCTATCCAATAATCTCCTTAGGCCTATAATTGGGCCTTGATCAAGGAGCCCATCAACATAGGGTCTTATTTAATGAGAATAGGGGCTAATTGGATCTTCATCCAATCCTCTATTCATTGAAGCATCCACCATATGTGTGTGACCCTCTAGGCCCGATACCGAGCTGGTCGTGAGTCACTCCCATCAGAACTCCTTCTGATATAGTGAATTATTATCTCCATAATAATTCACTCGACTCATCGACTATGGACGTACTAGGCCACTACGCCATAGTCCCCAGACGGTACAGGGGGATCGAATCCATCGGGCCTGTCTATCCACAGTTACCATGTATCTATAATCCCTCATTCAACTAATATCCCAGAGACCATATATTGGATATGGTACTGTCAGGTCACATACGGAATCAGTTTGTCTTACTGTAATCGGATTCTACCAGAGAACTCTTCTCTCAATCCAAATGACCTTGGCCAAGGATTTGTTTAAGCAAGTACATATGGGATATTCCTCTCGTGATACCGAGAGTGGATGATCCTATATTGACACTCAATTACCTTCGTAAGGTTGGCTACCAATCCCGATAACCAGCTGTACCAGATCTGAAGCTTTCCAAACCTATAAGTTTGGCGTCATAGAAAAGAGTACTCATACAAGACATCCTTGGAGTCTCAAGTCCAAGGACCAGATACACAACTGGGGCTATGGAATCGTTGTCTGACATTAGGTATCATTAACCATACAACATTCCATAAGCGGATCAATCAGTGAACTCATTCTCCAATGAGCACCTGTACTACATCCTTATTGTCTCCACATAAGTGGCTATGAGACCAGCCGCCTCCATCATATGGAAAGGTATATAGTACATCGGTCTATCCGGTTATCTCAATGTCCCTCTCGAGTAACCTATGACCAGGATTATTTAAGATCTGTATTTAAAGATGAATCGATCTCATTATCGTGATCTCATCACGATCCGATTCCCATTACACAGAACCAAGGACATCACAATATATATGCTATATATAATATAATGTGAGAATATGCCAATATTATTCATATGATTGGCTTGCAGGGCACTTGTAACTAGCATAGGAGGGGCAAAAGGGGGAATTCACTTAGGAAGCACCCCCCTAGGGCTATGATTTTGAGCCCTATATGAGCTTATAGCCTCCACCTCTTTTAATTAAGCACAAATTATCTTTTATTTAGCCTTGTGCCGAGTTCTAGGAGGGAGAAACCCCTATAGCGTTCCAAGGGTTGGTCCCCCTCAAAGATCAAAACCTATAGAGCTCCTTTTGGGGTTCTATCATCTGGTATTAGAGTAGCATTCTTTTGGCCCCTGCTGCCATCTCTACCATCCCTTCCCTTCTAAGCAATTCCTATAATTATTGTAATACGCACCTCCATCTTACACCCCAAACCGCAGATCAAATTAATATGCTGCTGCCCCCTGCATTTGAAATTGGAGATCGGGTATATTTTCATCACCCACGCCTATTTGCTACTATTGTTCCTTTGCCTTACACATTGGTGAAGTTTTTCCATATTTTTCTTGTTGCAAAATTACACCATCATAAACGTTATCATCGTTGCGAAGGGGAAACACTGCAGAAATATTTCAATCGATTGTTGCTTCTTAAAATTGAACTATTGCTCATCCTTTTTGGCTGAAACTTTTATACAAATTCATAGGTCATCGTAGCTTTCATTTAAGATTTATCTTTGAAAAAAATTCTTTCCAAAACCGGAATTATAGTGCTGCAATTGCTTATCGCGCATTGTTGGAATTTTACGACGAAGAATCTGCCTTCCGTCTTTTCAACGACTTTCCTACCGTTACACTATTGAAATTTTGTCAAACTTAATTATTGATATTACCCACATCTGAATCGAGGATTTGTGACAAATTTCTACATATTTTACTTGGGTTTTCCTCTAGAATTTATGTCAAGAATTTAATGTTTCTCCGTCGTAAATTCTATTAGGCAGGACAACACGTACACAACCCTTTCTTTATCAAATTCCATCACATTTGAGTGACATCTTTTACGGGTTTTTGGACTCTCTTTCTCTCATCCTCAAATCCTACCATCCTCACTAAGAACCCTTCCAAATTGCACCCTAAACCGATCCCAAACAGCCCACCAAATTGTAGCCAAAACTGCATAAAGCCGCATCCCCAAACCACCACAAAACAAGCCCCAAAAATCGCAGGCTTCAACCTTCGGTCCACCAACCTTTAAGCCACCCAATCTTCCTTATCCCTTCAACCACAGCATGGATCTCTCACTGCACAATGCTGCTAGCAGCTATCTCTCACTGCCATCCTCCTTGATCGCAGCCAGCAGCGATCCCTTGCAACACAAACGCTACCAGCAGTGACCCTTCACTACCATCTGTCTTCATCGCAGCCGCAAAAATCTTTCGCTGCCAACTACCTTGATCACGGCCAACATCGAAGTGAACATGACCAGCAATAGTCTCTCCCTCCATACTACCGCTGTCCTCCTTTGTAACAGTCGTGCACTCCGTTGCCCCGTCTTCCCCCTATTGCAGCCGTGCACTCCAACTCCACCTGCAGACACAAAGTCGCACCGCAGCCGCAGCTGATGTTGCTGTTGCCCACTTCTTCCTCCACCATCACAACTGCCTCCCGATTTAGATTCCTCGGTTGCCATCTTCCAATAGATATCAACCACCTGGAAATTATAGACTCGACAACCTTGCAACATCATCACAGACCCATAGCCAACGTTGCTATTGTTGTCTTCTTCGTCCACCATTGTTGCTATCCTTGGCTGCCATCCTCTATCAAACGCAACAGCCACTTGGAGACTTTACCATGGTAGCTCCGATATCTTTGCAGCATCATCATAGCAGCACTTTCTCATCCTTTTGCTGCCACTACTGCCTTCAACCTGAAGATTGTAGCCACACTCTTTAATCGATTATTTGATAAGTTAGAGATCCCTACGTCACAGCACTGGTGAGCCTATTCGAAGCCAAATTGGAGGCTTCAAGACGAGTATGGATGCTAGACTACGTGCTCTCTTCAAGAAGTTTAGATTCGAGCCCAAGAAGATCATAATATGGAACAAATTTAGATTGTAAAAAGTACTAACTGGAGATAAGAAACAAAGTTAAGACACGACAGCCCTACACCTCAATGACATCATTCTCCTTTACACAACTTCAAGAATGACACCTCAATCAAAATGTTCAGAGCATGAGAGACACATCCCAACCAACAACATATAAACCTTCAGCACAAATCGATTACAAGAACCCTGACGAAGAACTAGTAATGATCCGTCAAACCTCCACCATCCAAGAGTACCAAACTAGGTTTGAAAGGTTATCTAATCAAACTTACGATTAGTCTAAAAAATAGATATTGAGGACTTCCATTGAGGGCTTAAAGTCGGGAAGAAGTTAAAGTGCAATAACCATACACACTTAAGGTAGCCATCTCATTCGCACGACATCACGACGAGCAATTCAACTATGAAGCCCAGAGGACTAGGGTCGCTCCTCGACTAGTGACACTAAAGCTTTCACCTCCTACTGTCAACCGACCCCCTCAGTCGAAGAAATTAACAAGAGAAGACCCTCATGATGAATTGGCAAAGGGCCTATGTGGGTGTTGTGATAACCTGTGGAGCCTCAAACAAGATTGTAAAATGGAGAGACTTTTGATGATTGTGACCACTAAAGAATCCAAACTTAAAGATACAACTCTCGAGCCCAAGGAGAATGATACACCACAACCGGCCACCCATACGGTCCCTATCTTAGTCGGCTACACAAACTTACAAAAATTAAAGATCGAAGGGTTTCTTGAGCAATAGTCCGTCACCATCCTCATCGACGCTGGGAGCACACACAACTTCGTGAGCAACAAGGTTGCTACCCATTTGATGCTCCAAAAAGAAGATTACAGCTGGTTCAAAGTCAAGGTAGCTAACGGCCAAATTCTGAAGTGCAACCAGAAGTGCCCGTGGGTAAAACTGATCCTACAGGAGCAAGATGTAGTTGCTGATTTTTTCCTCCTCCCTCTTGATGGTTTTCATATAGTGCTCAACATTGATTGGTTATCCATAATTGAAGATATTTTCTGAAATTTTTCGAAGCTAACCATAAAATTTTTCAACAAAGGAAAACAGGTGGTTCTACAAGGGAGCCAAGCGACTATGACCATAACACAACACTTGGGGATGGTACCAAAAGAAAAATCCAACGATTTCTCAATTCAAATCAAAGAGTTTCAAGAGATGAAGCCAAAGGAGATTGACGACAAAAATCCTCTCTCACAGCTTGTTGAAATTTTGGGAGTCTCCACCAAACTGAGCCTATTATCTCCTATCAAGATACCCGACTCCCTTATGCTAAACTAGATGAAATTACCACCAGCTGATGCTCGGCCAGAATGCTGCTCAAAGAAGATCGAAGCTAAGATGGTCACCCAAGAGATGATAGAGACGGATTGTTCGGTCGTGCTTATTTCCCACTATGACACATCCTTACATCCTTTTCCGCAGAGATAAGTTACTTCTTATGTGTTACATCCCGCCGAACTCACCATGGTTGCTAATGCAGCACTTCTAGATCTTAGGTGACTTTCACAACTTTCCCCAGGATCGGACCATGATGCTCAAAGACTTCCTTGATAATGACCTCTGATCTACGACCCATGACCATGAGAAAATTGAGCCCCTCTAGTGGCGAAATCAGAGTAAGAGAATGTTCATTTGCAGGTCTCAACAAAACATCATCCCTCTTACTATTAAGAAAGATGCACCACCTTGGCCGAGTGGAACTATAGACCTCACCACCATGATATCATCCATATCAAATCATGGCCAGATGTTTATTATTGGAGCAGACACATCTAGAGTTGGTACTAATGTCACCCTTATGGAAGTTGGTCCATGGCACGAAAGAGGAGTAAGCCTAGAAGAATTGTAATCCATGCTCATGCCAGATTAGGCTCGCATTATCTTGAACCATACTAGAGGGCAGTCACAATTCTAAAAGAAAGATTGGCTATTACTAAAGACTAACTATATGACAACACAGGTAAAGAAGAAACGGCCTCCATACAAACTTCAGAATAAAGATCGAGTTTTCCTACACCTCCAGCCCAATTAGTAAGAAACTTGAGCCTTAAGGAAGTGGTCTCCATATTTCTTTGGGCCCTGAAAAATTGGGGATCACATTAGGGCCCTAACTTAGAGATCAGATCCGCGCGCTAGATCAATATTACAATTGATCCTCCAGGTATCCCACCTCAAATAGAAATTTCAATAAGACGATTGATAGAACCCCAGAAGGAGCCCTATAGATTTTGATCTCTGAGGGGGAATCAACCCTTGAAACGCTATAGGAGTTCCTCCCTCCTAGAACTCGGCACAAGGCTAAATAAAAGATTAATCTTGCTTGATAAAAGAGAGGGGGCGACTACATCATTATATAGGGTTCTAAACCTGAGCCCAAGGGGTGTTTGCCTAAGTAAAATGAGCCCTTTCCCCCTTTTATAGCCGACCTGCCTTAGTAGGAACATGAGCCGGTTGGATTGGCTCTATAGCGGACCTAAGCAGGGGGAAACCCTGGTCAACTAACCCAATAAAGGGGGCGACGGCCACTAAGTCCTAAGACCCCAATCTAAACCCTAGCCACACTTCTTTATCGGATAGAAGTGGCTAGGTGGGGTTTTATTACAATCTCACAAGGTTTTATTAATTACTTCTAGGGTGATTAAGACTCAACCTTGTTGGAGTCCTATCAACGACTCAGCCCAAATCCTTCCAACTGACACTCAAGCTAATGAGGAGGCCAAAGTTCAATTGATGATCGCATGAGATCATAGGATCCTGACACATCATATTCCTGCCAATACTACTAAGGCAGGATTGTAGGAGCATGAAACGCCTAATACAGATACCACATGGGAGTCTTATGAAGAGCTGAAGACCTGGTTCCCAGAGTTTATGAATCCTCAGCCTTATAGATAAGGCTAATTCAAAGAGGGCAGGTTTGATAGGACTCTAGCAGGGTTGAGTCCTAATCACCCTAGAAGTAATTAATAAGAACCCTGTGAGATTGTAATAAAACCCTACATAGTCACTTCTATCCTATAAAGAAGTATGACTAGGGTTTATTTTGGGGCTTTAGGGCTTCCTAGCCGTCGCCCTCTTTACTGGGCTGGTCGGCTAGGGTTTCTTGAAAAGGGGCATGGCTTGTGCAGCCACTTAGGTAGCCGTCTCCTTTATTTAAGCAACGTGGCTATAGGAGGGGCAAAAGGGAGAATTCACTTAGGAAGCACCCCCCTAGGGCTAGGGTTTTGAGCCCTATATAAGCTTGTAGCCTTCACCTCTTTGAATTAAGCAAGAATCATCTTGTATTCAGCCTTGTGCCGAGTTATAGGAGGGAAGAAACCCCTATAGCGTTCCAAGGGTTAATCCCCCTCAAAGATCAAAACCTATAGAGCTCCTTTTAGGGTTTGATTATTACACTTCAGAAAAAACTTATCCCTAGAGACAAGGATGTTGGGATGTGTCATAGCGAGAAAAAAGTATGACCGAACAATCCATGTCTCTGTCATCTCCTATGCGACCCTCTTAGCTACGATCTTCTATGGGCAGCAATATGGTCGAGCATCAACTGGTGATAATTTCGGCCAGTTTAGCATAGGAAGGTCAGGCATCTCGATAGAAGGTAGTCGGTTCGATTTAGTGGAGACTCCAAAAATTTCAACAAGTTGTGGCATAGGGTTCTTGTCTTCAATCTCCTTTGGCTTCATCTCCTGAAACTCATGAATTTGAATTGAGAAGTCGTTGAATTCTTCTTTTGGTACCTTCTCAAAGTGTTGTGTTGTGATTGTTGTCACTTTGCTCTCTTGTTTCCCACGTAGGATCACCTATTTTCCTTCATTGAAAAATTTCATGGTTAGCTTTAAAAAGTTTCAGTTAACATCTCCTAGTATGGATAACCAATCAGTGCCAAGCACTACTTCAAAATCATCGAGAGGGAGGAGGAAAAAATTAGCAACTATATCTTGACCTTGTAGAATCAGTTTTACCCGCGGGCACTTCTGGTTACACTTCAGGATTCAGTCGTTAGCTACCTTGATGTCGAACCCGCTGCAATCTTCTTTTTGGAGCATTAAACGGGCAGCAACCTTACTGTTAATGAAGTTGATCATGCTCCCGGTGTCGATGAGGATGATGACGGGCTACTGCTCAAGAAACCTTTTGATCTTCATTTTTTATGGGTTTATGTAGCTAGCAAAGGTATGGATTATGCGGGTGGCTGGTTGTGGTGTATTCTTCTCCTTGGACTCGAAAGCCATATCCTCGAATTTGGGTTCTTCAGTGGGCTCAATCATCAGAGGTCTATCCTTTTTACAATGGTATTTTAGGCTCCATAATTTATCGCAATACCCACATAGGCCCTTTGTCGATCCATCGTGAAGTTCTTCTCTTATTTGTTCCTTCGACTATGGGGCTCGGCTGATATTTGGTGGGATTAAAAGCTTTGGTGCTGTTGGTTGGGGAGCGATCCTAGTCCTTCGGGCTTCATGGTTCAATCGTTACTCTTGATGTCACGCGTAGGAGATGGCTACCATAAGTATGTACGATTGTCATACTTTAACTTCTCCACGAATCTCTAGCTTCAAGCTCTTAATGAAAGTTTCTAATAACTATTTTTCAGACCAATCACGAGTTTGATTAGATAACCTTTCAAACCTGACTTGGTATTCTTGGATGGTGGAGGTTCGATGGATCCTTGCTAGTTGTCTGTCAACGTTCTCATAATTCGTTGATGCTGGATGTTCATATGTTATTGGTTGGGATGTGGTTCTCATGCTCCAAGTGTCTTGATTGAGGTGCCCTTCTTGACATTGTGCGAAGGGGATCGATGTCTTCGAGGTGTAGGGCTGCCATGTCTTGACTTTGTTTCTTATCTCGGGTGCATTCTTTTTACAATCTGCATTTGCACTAGGTTGTAATCTTCTTAGGCTCGGTGATCGGCGTAATCTAAACTCCTCAAAGAGAGCGTGTAGTTTAGCATCCATACACATCTCGAGAGCCTCCAATTTGTCTTCAAATAAACCCATTGATGCCATGATGTAGGGATCTCCAACCTGTTAAATAAACCGATTGAAGAGTGTGGCTACAATCTTCAGGTTGAAGGCAGCAGTTGCAGCAAAAGGATGAGAAAGGGTGGCTGCGATGATGCTACAAAAATCATCGAGCTGTGGTGGTGAAGTCTCCAAGTGGCTGCTATGTTGATAGAGGATGGCAGTCAAGGGGATCTGAATCGTGAAGCAACAGCAACAGTGGAGGAAGAAGATGGTAGCGGCAACGTCGGCTGCGGGTCTGCGGTGATTCTGCATGGTCATCGAGGCTATAGTGGTGCGGCTTCCAAGTGGCTGCTATCTGTTGGGGAATTACAGTCGAGGGATCTGAATCGGGGGCTGCAGTGATTGTTGAGGAAGAAGAGGGCAGCAGCAATGTTGGCTACGGTGCAACTTAGTGGCTGCAGGTGGAGATTTTTGCAGCAAAGGTGCAGCTACGATAGAGGGACGAGGGGGCAACGGAGTGCATAGCTATTCTAGAGCAGGGCAACGGTAGTATCAAGCGAGAGACCGCTGCTGGTCATGTTCAATTTGTTGTTGATTGTGATAAGGGAAGTTGGTAGTGAAAGATCACCGTTGGCTGTGATCAAGGAGGATGGTAGTGAGAGATTGTTACTGGCAGCATTGTGCAGCCATGGATCACTGCTGGTCAGATCAAGGTAGATGGCAGCGTTGTGCAGTAAGAGGTGCATGCTGCTGTTGAAAGGATAAAAGGATATTTAGTGGCTGAAAGGTTGGTGGACCGAAGGTTGAAGGCTGTGGTCTTTTTTGGGTTTATTTTATGGTTATTTTGGATGTGGTTTTGGCTGTAGTTTTGGAGTTTTAGGGTTATGATGGTAGTGGATGATGATTAGGAAAAGGGTTCTGGATCTTGTGTTGATGATAGCAAGGGTTTGATAGAGATTGATGGGGGTATGCTACGAATAAGTGCTGGTTATAGAAGGCTGCGATTTTAAGCTTATTAGGTTGTTATCTTAGATGCGGTTTAGGCTACAGCTTTGTATGGTTTTGGGGCAGTGATGGTAGGTGATGAAGGTTAGGAAGAGGGTTTCAGATTTATGGTAGATGGCAGCAAGTTTAGAGGGAATTTGGTGAAGGTTTACTATGGTAGATGTAGTCTTTGCAGAAGCATAATTGTTGCTGAAGAAACTACAGTTTCTCAATGAAAATTCCAATGAAAAACCTAGAGATTTGGCTGTGATGGTATGGGATGAAGATGAGGAAGAGGGAGTTTTAGTGAAATATGATATAATTTGATGAAGGAATGCTGCATACATGTTGTTCTACCGAACAGAATTTGCGTAGAAGAAACACCAGATTCTCGATGTAAATCCTAGTAGAAATCAGAGAAAATGGTGTAGAATTTCAATGGTAAAACCTAGGTTCAAATGAGGACAATAATAGTCATTCGGATCAAAGAAATTTCAATAGCGTAATGGTAGGAAAACTGATGCAAAGAAAGAGGGCAGAATCTTCATCGTAAAATTTTGACAGTTTATGACAAGGATTTGCAGCAATATAAGATTGTTTTCAGAGACAAGTTTCATGATAGATCAATCTCAGATGGAAGCCAAGTTCACCTATAAGAACATGTAAAAATTTTATCCAAAAAAGGTATTCAAAAGTTCAGTTTCAACAAGCCTCTATGCGATTGAAAATTTTCTACAGCAATTCACCTTCGCAACGATGATCACATTTGTGACGGAAAGAATTCACAGTAAGGAAATGATCAAAGATCTTTTGGTACATAAGGATAGAAATTTGCATTCGCAATAAAGTCTGGTTGTAGGAATTTATTAGATATTCAGTCCAAACGATGGAGGCAACAATAGCTTGATTTGATCAGCGGCGTGGGGATGACGGTGGAGGCGACGTCTAAAGTAATTATGGGAATTGTTTGGATGGGTGGAGGTAGCAGAGATGGTAGCAGGGGCAGCAAGATCACTGCTCTGATACCAAATGATAGAACCCCAAAGGAGCTCTATGAGAATTTGATCTTTGAGGGGGATCAACCCTTGAAAACGCTATAGGGGTTCCTCCCTCCTTGTAGTCAGCCAGATGGCTGAAATAAATTGACCTATTGCTTAATGAAAATAGGTAGAGGCTACAAGCTTATATAGGACTCCAAACCCTAGCCCTAGGGGGTGCTTCCAAAATGAATTTCCCCTTTTACCCTTCCTATAGTCGACTTGCTCAAATAAATGGGGCAACGACCTACGTGGCCGGACAAGCCCTATGCCCCTGCTAGAAACCCTAGCCAACCAACCCAGTAAGGGGGGGTGGCGGCTAGGAAGCCCTAAGGCTTCAAAATAAACCCTAGCCACTCTTCTTTATAGGATAAATGTGACTAAGTGAGGTTTTATTACAATCTCACAGTATTTTATTGGTTGCTACTTGGTTGAGCAGGACCCAACCCTGCTGGGGTCCTATCATCTACCTCACCCAAGGCTTTCAATCTACAATGAGGAGATACTAATCATTGCTAAAATTGAGGCTTGGTATGATGCAAGTCAACAGTGCAAAGGAGAGATAAAGATAATCCTGGGGAAATTATAGCTTCTCCTCACTCCAGACTCATATCGAACTCACATCACCATGGACCTTATCAAAAGGTAGCCACCATCTCGGAGGGAAGCTTGGCTAACATTAAAGAACAACTACATGGCCGCCTATGCAAGAAAGAAGTAGATGCCTAACAAACATCAGAGCAGGAGGATGTTCAATATTAAAGATCGAGTCATCCTTCATCTACAGCCCTACCAGTAGGAATCTATAAAAACTCAAGCTTCGAGGAAGTGGTCTCCCTGTTACTTTGGATCCTGTAAAATTAGAGAACATGTTGGAGTTATGCCCTATGGATCGGATCTACATGTCGATTCAAAAGTACACCTGATCCTCTATGTGTCCAACCTCAAGTGGAAATTTAGAGGGAACGACTCCACCCAGATCCATCCACCCGACACCTAAGTTGATGAAGAGGCCCAATTCACGTGGGATCATAGGATTGCGACGCATCACCATCCAGACACTACTACTGATGCTGGATAGTAGGAGCATGATGCACCTACTATAGCGTCCATGAGGGAGCCTCATGAGGAGTTGTAGATCAGGACCCGGAGTCATGGAGTCTCAGCGTTGAGGATAAGGCTAATTTAAAGAAGGCGGGTCTATTAGGACCCCAGTTGAGTCGGGTCTTAGTCAATTGAGTCGAGTCCTTATATTCGACCATGTTGGCTAGCCTAGACCTCACATTAGGTCGGCTAGGAGAAGATTAGTTGGTTGTAATAAATCAACCCAATTTGTAGTATGCTTAGGATTTGGTTGAACTAGAGTCGAAGTTGGATTTGGGTCGGAGTCAACCAAGTCAAGCTTGTAATTAACCCAATGGGTGCCCACCTTGATGAGGGGAAGTCGGCTAGGGTTAGAGAGAGGAGGAGTTTCACTTAGATGGGACTCTCTCTAAGGTTTGGTTAAAAGTTAAATTAGGAGTTGGAGTCTTAATTTAGTAAGAGTCTTGGTTTAATTGAAGTAGTAGTCTTGGTTTAATTGAAGTATGAGTCTTATTAGGAATTAAGGTTTGAAGACCCCACATAAAGCATATAGACACCACCTATTTTGCCAAGCAATAGATCAATCTTTTCCAGCTATTATGGCTGACTACTAAGGAGGGAGGAACCCCTATAAAGTTCCAACGAGAGTGATCCCCTACAGTTATCCCAAGCTTAGAATCCTATGGTTCTAATTATTGAATCTCAGATTTTGATGATGAAATCAATTGATGGTTTATTGATCTAATATATCTATTAGGGAAAGTATGCAAGATTAACTACGATAGAGAAAATGAGTTACAACTAGATATTGGGCCAAAATCAAGTTTGGGCATTAGGCCAAGGTTCGGACGATGTAGTGAGAGCTCACCGGGAGTTCATTAGGAATTCGCCGAAGGGATCGAGAAGCTCGCTTGGAACACGTCGGGAGATCGCCGGAAGAAGACTGTAAGACTCATCGAAAGATTGATGGAGGTTAACGAATTGCTGGGGGTTAAGTCGATTATTGAACTTGATGGTCTTGTATGGTTATAATAAGCGAGTCGTAGTTAGTTTTGAGTCCTAATTGAGTTAAGTTTGGAAGGAATCCAATTAACTCAAGTGAGGCAAATCAGATCCACCTTTGGGTTTGGGTTGAGCTCATTTGGCTAACCTAGTAAGGGGTCAATTGAAGGTATAAGTTAGAAATATAAAAGTGTAGAAAACACTTTTTCGGGATCCCGAGTGTAGTACCGCTAGTGAGCTACGATTGTACCACCTAGGTCGGCAATCATACCACCCACGTCGATGGTTATACCACCATTGCCCTATTTTTAGGCAACTTTCGATGGCAATATTGCCGATGTTGGCGGTTGCACCACCATTCACAGATTTTTTGGATACATTTGAATTTTTGGCTTCATTTTTAGAAGTCAATTGAGGTCTATAAATACCCCAAGTTTTCTTGCATGTTGAGGTCTATAAACACCCCAAGTTTTCTTGTATTGATAGCAAGAAATTGGGCAAGAAAATTAAAAAGAAAAAGGGTGCTAAAAGTGTGCAAGAAAAAGAAAGGGGGGAGTGAGCAAGAAAGAGTTGTAATCCATGTAAAAGTCTTGAGAATCTCCCTTGTGAGTTAAAAGTGAAATACTTATAAGGTTCCTCTCCTGAACCTGTGAAAAGGAGAGAGTGAGAAGTGTAAGGGTTTGATCTTCACCTGAAGAAGATCAGTAGTGGATATCAACGAGCCTCGATGAAGAGGACTCAGGAAGTGAACGTATGTCAAGTTATGGTCGAACCACTATAAACCGTCAACATCTTGTAACTTTTTCTTTTTGAATTTATATGTTCTTATTTGAGCTTTCTTTAAGCAAGATCGTAGCTTAGCATCATTTAATAGTTTAATTGCTCATTTATTCAACTTGAATAAAACGCTTTCGATTCTTGGTTTTACTTCAAACGAAATTTTCTTTAAACCAAGATTTTAGCACTCCAATTGATCCTAACACTAACATATAGTGCATGCTCTGAATGTCACAAGCAAGTATCAGACGGATCTAGGTTTGGAACACTAAAAGATAATAAAGTTATCCTTAAGTACTTGAGAAGGACTAAAGATCATTTACTGGTATATGAAGGGGTAGCCTTTAGATTAAGGGCTACATAGACTCGATAACATCGATGATAGCAAGTCGAACTCATAGTATGTCTTCACCCTGAAGGAAGGAGCAGTAAGCTAGAATAGTTCTAAGCAAGAGACTACTGTTGACTTAACCAAAGAGACAGAGTATATTGCTGCGATAGAAGTCACAAAGGAAGGGTTGTGGATGAAGAAGTTGAACAAGGACTTAGGAGTTATACCGAGCAGCGTAGATTCGATTCCATATATAGCAACACCAGCGGGGCGATAACTCAACCAAGGGAACCCATGGTCTTATCAAAATTATTCTGAGGAGGTTCTAATTGATTAGAGAGTTCATAGCCCGTAAAGATATAGCAATGGAGAGAGTTACATCCAAAAATAATATTTCAGATTCACTAACAAAGTCGTTGGCTCAAACTGTCTTTAAGAGTCATAGGGTCTGATGGGGATCAGACACATAGGTGATTCGCTTTAGGTTTAGTAGGAGATTGCTGGTTACAGGTGCCCTAAAAGCCAATCACATGAGTGATGGCACGTGCGACATGCTAGATAGTCTTTTCGTATTATTATTATTAGTATATTCTCATGTTATATTATCTTTTTAATATATAAATTATGATGTCTTTGGTTCTGTACAATGGGAATTAGATTATGCTACATAGTAACTGACTCGATTGGACCGACTAACATGACTCAATAATGAAATAGATGTGGACCCGACCCTATCAGGTGTTGGGAAACTAAGCGGAAGTATCACATGTGCAGTAGAAGATCAAAACAAAATAGGTTTCCTACGTAGATCAAATCGTCGTATAAAAGATTGGATCATGAGAAAAAATAGCAAAACTGAAAAACTACATCATGTGTGAGAGATTGGTTACCTAGGGAGATCATATATCCCTCTTTTTCTAGATCCAGATAGAGAGGATGAAGGAGGTCAAACATCTTCCTCTCTAGCAGTATCCACATGATGAATCGCTGCAGCAATACTCCCCCAATTGTAGCCCCAAGTCTCACAACTCTTGCGCAGAGGGAGGGAGGAGAATAGGAGGGGCGGCCAAAGGTGTAGCTTATCATCTATGTGTCGCTCTAGCCTCCTATTTATAGAGAGCCACCAGTAACCCTAGTGTATCCTGCCTTAGTGGGTATTAGTGTTAGGACTCTATCTAGGAGAGTAATAATTTAGTTTTATTGAAGAGGGCAAACATATAAATCCTAAGAGTATTCATGTAAATCCTATCTAGTCGACCCCTATTAAAGAGGCGAGGAGGCCGGCTAGGTTAGGATTAGTTTGGAGGAGCATATTTTGATGGAAGAATAAGATACATGTCACCATAATTAACCACCCTTTATCCTAGTTAAAGAGGGGTTGGTTGAGGAGGGGTTAAGTTAGAATAGGATTAGGATTAGTTTGGAGGTTGATTCTTAGAGTTGGAGTTGGAGTTGTTGGAAGTAGGAGTTACTTCTTAGAGTTGGAGTAGGAGTTGTTAGGTGTTGTTAAAAGTAGAAGTCTTAAGTAGGAATCCTATTAGAAGTTGGGGTTTAGAAGCCCTATAAATAGCCTTGTATTCTCTCCTCTTTCATCATCAATAGATCAATTATCTTTCAGCTCATTTAGCATAAAACCAAGGAGGGGGAGGAACCCCTATAGAGTTACAAGGAGATCGATCCCCTATAGAGATCACCCCAAGCTTATAATCTGCAAGGGTTCTAACACTTGGTATCAAAGTAGTATTCTTGACGTCTCACTGCCCTTCTACAGCCATCCATCAGCTCCCCATAGCCATCCAAAGCAATTATCATAATTGCTTGAAGATTGTCACCAAATTCCATCTTCATCTCCACTACCGCAGATTATCCTTTGATATCCCCATGAATTGCAATAGGTTCTGGTTTCCTACCTTACTATTGCTATAATTTAATTATCCCTATTAAAAAATCTAAAAAATTCATTCCTATTTGCTGCATAAACTTTTTTGTCACAAACTTTTCATCTTTACGATGAAAGTTACGCTGCAGAATTCCAACCGCACACCCTTGACTATTTGATTTGCTGTTGCATTTTTACTAATCCAATCTCCATGAAATTTTGACGATGGAGTTAGCACTTTTTATCTTTGGATTTTCTTTTATTTTCACCAAAAAATTCTCAATATAAATTGATGATCTTTTACATCCAAATTGCTGCACTTTAGACATAAAAATCTACTATAGCACCTTCCCGTGATCTTCAATTTTGCCGAACCTTTTGCTATCGATTTCTTCCACGAATTTCTTTTTGGCATTACCTTTCCCTTACTAGCAGATTCTCCTTTAGTTTTACTAGAATCCTTATTTTTGAACTGCTAGAAAAAATCTTGTCTATACTATTGAAATCTTTCGACGAAAAAAATTCTACCGCAGTACCTTCTCATATTCCTTGATCTTGCCAAAACTTTTGCTGTCGATTTCTTCCATAAATTTTTTGATAGGATTATCTTTCCCTTGCCAGTAGATTCCCATTAAGTTTTACTTGATTCCTTGTTACAAACTGCTGCAAATTTTTTTGACTATACTACTGAAATCTTTCGCTAAAAAAATTATGCAACAACACTTTCTTACAATCTTTGATTTTGTTGAAAGTTTTGATGTCGTTTCTTTCCATGAAATTTTTGATGACATTATCTCTTCCTTACTAGTAGATTTCCTTTGAGTTTCACTTGAATTTTTATTAAGAATTTCTAGAGAAAATTATGTCTTCATTGTTGGAATTTTTTCGATGAAAAATCTGCTGCTGTACCTTTATATTTCTTCTTCTTCTTAACCCACTGAAACCCAACCATCTTATTGTCACCACCTAAGACATCTTTAGGGCATCCCTTTGGTCTTAATAGCAATCATTGTAACCTATTTTTATAACCCAAATAACACCCAAAATCATAGCCCAAAATAGTGACCTATCGTAGCCGATCGACGCAGAATTCTGCAGCACTACCTTTCGATGTTTTTGTTGCACCCATATCTGATCCTTACTAAAATTGTTGCTGCCACCCACATTATCTTTAGAGCACCCCTCTAGCTTTAAGACGCAACCATCATAACCTTTTTTTAATCTCCACATACAACCCAAATCGTAACCTAAACAGCGGTCTTCTACAGCCACCAAACCTTCCACTGATCCTTACCCTTCGCAGCCACCAATCCTACAAAACCGATTGCTGCCATTAATAGCAACCCTAAGCCATCCCTCTAACCCTAAACCTCTATCACCAAACCCTCCTTACAGCCCCTCTAACCCTAAACCTCTATCACCAAACCCTCCTTACATCCCTCTAACCCTAAACCTCTATCACCAAACCCTCCCTAAATCACAGCCCCAACAACAACCAAAAAATAGCAACCATTCAGCCCTAAATCGTAGCCATCTACCCTTAATCCACCACCTCTTTCGGCCATCAATCCACCCAACCATTTCATATCACTGACCTAACAGTAGGAAAGGACATTGGCATCTCAGATTTGGAGGCACACACAATGGCATCTCAAGGTTTAATCGATGCAAAGTTGGAGGCATTTGAATCATGCACAGAGGACAGATTGCGTGCCTTATTCGCCGAATTTGGATTAAGCCGATCTCTGAGCCCAATAAAATTCCAGCAAGGTGAAAGTTCATAGAGGCCTCTCAAAAAGAAAGAATGAGCCACTGATATGAGGCAGCCACACATGAGGGTGGACTTCCCTCGTTGTGAAGAAGGAGACCCGATGGGGTGGATTTAACACGTTGAACTTTACTTTCGTCATCACCAAGCACCGGAGGATTCCATGGTGGACACCATTGTCCTCCACCTTGAAGGAGATGCTATACGATGATACAATTGGTTTGAATACAACTATGGGACTCCGACGTGGATACAATTCAAGTTTGCGCTGCTGAATCACTTTGGGCCAACCAAGTATAAGAATATCAATGGACAACTTGCCAAGATCCGACAAACCTCCACAATCCAAAAGTACGAGACCAGGTTTGAGGAATTATCTTACTTTGCTCGTGATTGGTCTGACAGACAATTATTAGGGACGTTCATCGAATGACTTAAGCCGAAAATTAAAGGAGAGGTTAAAGCGCGGTAGCCCCCCATCGTGAAGGCTACAATCTCTTTCGCTCGAATCCAAGTGGAACGGCTAAACCAAGATGCTCGGAGGATGAGAACCACTCTTAGACCAGCAACATATAAACCTCCCTCTGCTCCTAGCCATTCTTCACTGCCCAAAAAATTGATGAGAGAAGAGCTACGTGACAAATCAGCGAAGGGCATTTGTTGGCATTGTAACAAACTTTGGAGCCACAACCATCACTATAAAAAAGGGGAGCTTATCCAGGAACCTGAGGAGGAAAACATGAAGGAGGACCCGTAGCCAGTCGATTGCACGACTCATGCTTTAGCCGGTAATGAGAACCTGCAAGCAGCAATATTTGAAGAATCCTTTAAGCAGCAACCCATTACCGTCCTCACCAACAATCTTAAGAATAGCAAGGGAGAACAAGTGACCTTATGCAAGAAACATGGGAGCGAAGTAATGACGATCTCGAAACAATGCTTGTTGAAGCTTGCTGAAATTTCAGGCGCTTCCACTGAATCGACCTGACTACTTCCTACTAGGCTATACAATCTTCATATGCTAATCTTGCAGGAGGAACCACTAGCACATATTCGGCTATATTCTTGTCCACATCCCCAAAGGGCCGAAGCTAAAAGGATCGTCCAAGAGACGTAGGAGACATAGATCATTCGGCCATGACCTTCCCTTGCAAGGACACTTTATCTCCAAAAGCTTTACCTCTTTGTCTGCAGGTATAAACTCTTCCTAAAGTGCCACATCGAGCCAAACCAACTATGACTTCTGAAGCACTCCCAGATCTCGGGCTACTTCCATAAATTCTCCAAGGAGTGGACCATGATGCTCAAAGTCTTCCCTGATGATGACCACCAATCCATGGCCCATGACCGCAAGAAGATTGAGTCCCTCCAGCGACAATATCAGCGTGGAATCTGTGACACCAAACTTTATTGGGTGGAGATCAAAATTATAAAGGAACAAGAGGAAGATATCCACACGTCCACCATCTACAAGATCCTCACAGTCACGATACCATCTATAGTAGTGCTAGCATTACTCGATCATGGCAATGTGTTCACAATTAGAGTAGATATATCAGGAACTGGGATTGGCACCACCCTCATGTAAGATGGCCGACTCTTAATGTACACCGAGGCTCTCCTTACATTTCATATGATGCTTTTGATATGTAAAGGGATACTAATTACGACTAATTTGATGTTTGGCATGATACAGGTCAATAGCACAAAGGAGAGATGAAAATAGGTTGGATAAAGTTATAGCTCCTATCCTCCTTGGACTCAGAATGGGCTAACACCACCAAGGACCTTATCAAAGTGGAGTAATAATTCTAAAAGAATGTTCAGTTACGATTAAAGAACAACCAAGTGGCAGCCCATGCATGAAGAAATACCTCCCCAACAAATGTCGGAGTAGAAGAAAGTTTATTGTTGAATATCAAGTTTCCCTTCATCTCCAGCCCTACCAGTAGAAAATTCGAGCCTCAAGCAAGTGGTCCCCCTTCTACTTTGGCTCTTGCAAAAGGGGATCACAATGGAGCCGTGACTTATGGATCAGATAAGTACATCAATATAAAAATACAATTGATCTTCCAAGTATCTCATCACAAATGAAAGTTTAGAGAGGATAACTTAGCCCTAATTTATCCACCCGATATCTAAGTCAATAAGGAGCCCCAGGTTCAGTTGATGATTGCATGGGATCACGATCACTGTCCAGTCACTACTACTGATGCTAGACCCCAGGAGCAGGGTATGCCTACTATAGGGCCACGAGGGACCCTCGTGAGGAATTGCATATCACGACCTAGAGACATGGAGCTCAGTCTTGAGGACAAGGCTGATTTGAAGAGGGACGAGTCTATTAGGACTTTAGCTAGGGGAGTCCTAATTTAGTTTTATTGAAGAGGGCAAACATGTAAATCCCAAGGACATTCATGTAAATCCTATCTAGCCGACCCCTATTAAAGAGGTGAGGAGGCCGACTAGGTTAGGATTAGTTTGGAGGAGGATATTTTGAGGGAAGAAAAAGATACATGTCACCCTAATTAACCACCCCTTATCCTAGTTAAAGAGGGGTTGGTTTGAGGAGAGGTTAAGTTAGAATAAGATTAGGATTAGTTTGGAGGTTGTTTCTTAGAGTTGGAGTTTCAGTTGTTGGAAGTAGAAGTTGCTTCATAGAGTTGGAGTAGGAGTTGTTAGGAGTAGAAGTCTTAAGTAGGAATCCTATTAGGAGTTGGGGTTTATAAGCCCTATAAATGGCCTTGTATTCTCCCCTTTTTCATCATCAATAGATCAATTATCTTTCAGCTCATGTAGTAGAAAACTAAGTAGGGAGGAACCCTTGTAGAGTTCCAAGGAGGCTGATCCCCTATAGAGATCACCCCAAGCTCAGAATCCGTAAGAATTCTATCAATTGGATCTCCATCCAATTACCCACTAACCTTGGATTATTGGATCTCTATCTAATAATCTCCTTTGGCCTCTAATCAGGCCTCATGCAAGAAACCCATTATTGTAGGGTCTCATCTAATGAGAATGGGGCTAATCGGATCTCTATCCAATCCTCTATTTGTTGAAGCATCCATAATATGTGTGTGACCCTCTAGGCCGGATACCGAACTGGCCGTGAGTTACTCTTATCATAACTCCTTCTGATATAGTGAATTATTATCCCCATAATAATTCACTCGACCTCATCGACTATATACGTACTAGACCACTGCACCATAGTCCCCAAACGCTACAAGGGTGTAATATCCCTCATTTCTGAAATATTGATAATGATATATTTTAAATTATTTATGAGGACCCATTTGTAAATTTGAGGATTTGTTTATTAATTTTTTTATTAAATAATTTTATATTAAAAATTGATTGCTAGGGACCCAAATGTGAATCTTAAAAATATAAAATAAATTATGAAAGATTCAAATTAAGTTAATAAAAAATATAGTGAGGATATGTGTCACCACCTTGTTTAAAGTAGTGTCACTTGTGCATGTGCATAGGTGACACATAAGCACATTGCATGCATGTTTGCCACCTATCAACCCATATATTAGCTTAAATAATTAACAATTAGAAAAATAAAAAAAAGGGTTTTGGCTGCAACGTGAACTTGAGGAGAAGAAGAAGAAGAAGAAGAAGAAAGAAGAAGAGAAGGAAAGAAGTAGGAATTTTGAGATTGTGATCTAATTCACACCTTTGGGATTAAAATTTGTAAAGACTAGTGTTCTAACCCCATCCTATACAATGTCTTCTATCCTTTTTCTACTGAAATTCATCCTTGTTCTTACTTTGATTATGAGGAAAATTTGGGATAAAACCAAAATCTCTTTTGTTGGATGCCTAAGTGTGAATATGTAATATTGTCAAGATTATGACCTATCTGTCTTGTTCTTACTGTAACTTTTAGTATAAACTTCTGATTTAGACAAAATTAGTTTTTTAAAATATAGATTCCTATATCGTTCTTTTGAACCTAAGTTTGAAGAATTTGGGGATCATTTGCTAGCCCAAACGTTTATTTCAATTGAGCTTATGAAATTTGTAAAACAGAGTCTATACCTCCGGACCTTTCATCACTATATTACTTATATCTTTCTGTTGGAGTCTCTGATTTATACAACACTAGATTAATTAGAAACTAGACTCATAGATATTTTATTTGATACCAGGATTGAAAGATTTGGAGTCCAAATGACTATCAAAATTTATGTTTTGTTAGACATAATGGATTCTGTAAAATAAGGACTATTATTTCGGACCTTTGGCTGCCAAATCATCTATAACTTTTTGTAGAGGCTTCCAATTTGTATGAAACTTATTTCATTTGAAAGTATATTGATGTAGCTTTCGAAATATATCCTTTTTGAGTAATTTAGAGTATAATTGATTATTCAAAATAACTTTGAGATGTACCTTACGAATTTTGCCAGAATAGCGATCGTATCAGTTTTGCCCATTCTTGCTTCATCCATTTCAAAATTGAATTCTCTGATGCTCTTGCCTTTAATTTCCTTACATATCTAAATCTATTATATATTAATTGATATTACACTATATTATTTTATTTAGGCACATGCATAATTTATTATTTCGCATGTGCTTCTGATATACGCCAAATTCATTGCTCATGTTCTTTTATACTATTGTGTTTGTGGGATATTCTGGACCTTTCCTAGAAATGGTAAAGGGTATATTATACTTGGAGCCTGTGATGCTCTACTATGTTTGGTAGTCAGATGGACCACATTATATTTGTGATCCGACTTCACCATTTATGTTTTTGATATGTTATTAGATCATATTCTGTCTATGATCCAATTAAAGCCCATTCTTCAATTGAGCATTATAGTATTACTTATTCTTATACACACTTGTTCTTTATTCTTTGACTATCTGAATATAAATTATAAATATTTATATTGACATCGTATTGCTTCATATTAGCATATGTATATTTCATTGTTCCGTATGTGCTTCTGATATATGCCACTTTTATTGCTCATGTACTTTTATACTCTGGTGTTTATGGGATATTTTCTGGACCTTTTCCAGAAATGATAAAGGATATTGTGTTCAGAGCCAGCTATGCTCTTGTCAGCCCCACTAACTTCACTCAAACGTGGGTGGATGGAGCACCCAGACGTGGGAGACTTATGTTTGGTGGTCATTCAGTGATGGATGATCCACATTATGTTTATGGTCCCACTTTACCATCTATGTCTTTCATATGATATCCAGAGCATTGCTTATGAGTTTGTTTCTGCGCTTTGAATAAGAATGAATGAATGTTATGTCTCATATGATATTGAACTTCTGTTCCTTAATTGTTCATTTGATAAGCTTTGAGATTATTCCTACACCATTGATATGCTATAAAATATGTCCTATGCACCTTTGGTATGCTTCGAATCATTTCACATTCCGTTGATATATTCCGAAACTCTTTATGTATCCTTGATATGCTCCGAAATATTTCATTTGCCATTGATATGTTTCGAAACATTTCATATGTGTTTGAATGCTCCTAACTATTTTGAATGTCATTGTTATGTTTCTAAAATATTTTATTTGCTATTGATATATTCTGAAGCATTTCACACGCTATTGACATGTTCTGAAATGTCCTAAGCATCTATGATATGCTTTGAAATGTTACATATGCCTTTGATATGTTCTGAAACACTTTATACATCTTTGACACGCTCTAAAATGTTTTGTATTCCCAATTATATGCTTCAACTACTCTTTCTCTACTGTTATGATCAAAGTATATTTCGAATGAAATGATTTGTGATTATGTATCTATGAGATAATCTCTATGGATTCTTACACCCTTACATTGCCATTCGATATCAAGTTTGATTTGAAAGCTATCATTCTTTGTCTTGGATATGTTAGTCACTTGTTGAGCTCTATATGCTCACCTTGTTGCTATATAAATATTACAGGTTAATTTGTTGCTTACGGAAAAAATTAGAATTGAGTTGAGATAGTGGAAAGCTATGTAGATTTTGGACAAGTCTTGTTGGGAGATGTTGTATAAAAATATTTTATGTGTAATGAAATATTATAGATAAATATGAACTGATGTATCTTATAAAAAGGTTAGAATACTTCTTAGTGTGAAATATTTGAATGTTAAGATTTATAATCATATGAAGTGGTGGAAAATGGTTGGTTTTGTGTTTGTATAGATTTATGAGACTGATGGTTTTATAAGTGTGGTTAATATTTTTGGTTAAGTTAATCTTCGAGTTTTGTGGATTATCGAGTGATGTGGTGTAAAGTTATAAACTGCATAAGTTTTCTAAATGGATGTGAATGATCTTTGAAAATGTTTAATCAGTATCCTCAAATTTAGTTTGGATTATGGGTTCGGATTGTGGACGAATTATATTATATTTCTGATTAAGATAGGGTTACCCCTCTCGAATGCGATATAATTCGGGGGGCATGACAGAGATGGTATTAGAGCATGAATTGAGGATTACTGATATTTGATATATTGGATTGGCCAAGTAGATTGAGGCTTTATTAATTATATAGTAATGACTAGAGGTATGATAAATTTAGAGGACTAAATTTTTTTTTAAGGGGGGATAGTATAATATCCCTCATTTCTAAAATATTAATAATGATATATTTTAAATTATTTATGGGGACCCATTTGTAAATTTGAGGATTTATTTATTAATTTTTTTGATTAAATAATTTTATAGTAAAAATTGATTGCTATGGATCTAAATGTGAATCTTAAAAATATGAAATAAATTATGAAAGATTCATATTAAGTTAATAAATAATAATATTAAAAAAACATGGTGAGGACATGTGTCACCATCTTATTTAAAGTTGTGCCACTTATATATGTGCATTGGTGACACATAAACACATTGCATGCATGTTTGCCATCTATCAACCCATATGTTAGCTTACACAATTAACAATGAGAGAAAAAAAAAATGGTTTTGGCTGCAACGTGAACTTGAGGAGAAGAAGAAGAAAAAAGAAGAAGAAGAAGAAGAAGAAGAAGAAGAAGAAGAAGAAGAAGAAGAAGAAGAAGAGAAGGAAAGAAGTGGAAAATTTGAGATTGTGATCCAATTCACACCTTTGGGATCAAAATTTGTAAAGACAAGTGTTCTAACCTCATCCTATATAATGTCTTCTATCCTTTTTCTACTGAAATTTATCCTTGTTCTTACTTTGATTATGAGAAAAATTTGGGATAAAACTGAAATCTCTTTTGTTGGATGCCTAAGTATGAATCTGTAATATTGTTAAGATTATGACCTATCTACCTTATTCTTACTGTAACTTTTAGTACAAACGTATGACTTAGACAAAGCTTAGCTTTTTAAAAAATATATTCACATATCTTTCTTTTAACCCATAGTTTGAAGAATTTGGGGTTCATTTGCTAGCCCAAACGTTTATTTCAATTGAGCATATGAAATCTGTAAAATAGAATTTGTACCTCCTGACCTTTCATCACTATATTCCTAATATCTTTCTGTTGGAGTCTCTGATTTATGCAACACTAGATTCTTTAGAAATAGACTCATAGATCTTTCATTGGATACTAGGATTGAAAGATTTGGAGTCCAAATGACTATACAAATTTCTATTTTGTTAGACATTATGGATTCTGTAAAATAGGGACTATGATTTCAGACCTTGGCTGCCAAATCATCTATAACTTTTTGTAGAGGCTTTCAATTTGTATCAAACTTATTTTATTTGAAAGTAGATTGATTAACTTTCAAAGATACCCTTTTTGAGTAATTTGGAGCATATTAGAGTGTTCAAAATAACTTTGAGATGTACCATGTGAATTCTGTCAGAATAGTGATTGTATCAGTTTTGCCCATTCTTGCTTCATCCATTTCAAAATTGAATTCTCTAATGCTCTTGCCTTTAATTTCCTTACATATCTGAATATGTTATATATTAATTGATGTTACACCATATTATTTTATTTAGGCACATGCATAATTTATTGTTCCGCATGTGCTTTCGATATAAGCTAAATTTATTTCTCATGTCCTTTTGTACTATGGTGTTTGTGGGATATTCTAGACCTTTACCAGAAATGGTAAAGGGTATGTTATGCTTAGAGCCTATGATGCTCTACTATATTTGGTAGTTAAATGGACCACATTATGTTTGTGATCCCATTTCACCATCTATGTTTTTGATCTATTATCAGATCATATTCTATCTATGATCCAATAAAAGCCCATCCTTCAATTGAGCCTTATAGTATTGTTTAAATTCTTTTGCACTCTTGTTCTTTATTCTTTGACTATCTGAATACAAATTATGAATATTTATGTTGACATCGTATTGCTTCATATTAGCATATGTATATTTCATTGTTCCGCATGTGCTTCCGATATATGCCATTTTTATTGCTCATGTCCTTTTGTACTCTGATGTTTATGGGATATTTTCTGGACCTTTGCTTAAAATGATAAAGGGTATTGTCTTCAGAGTCAGCTATGCTCTTGTCGGCCCCACTGACTTCACTCTGATGTGGGTGGATGGAGCTCCCCGTTGTGGGAGACTTGTGTTTGGTGGTCATTCAGCGATGGATGATCCACATTCTGTTTATTGTCCCACTTCACCATCTATACCTTTGATATGATATCCAGAGCATTGCTTATGAGTTTGTTTCTGCGCTTTGAATAAGAATGAATGAATGTTATGTCAGATATAATATTGAGCTTCTGTTCCTTGATTGTTCATTTGATAAGCTTTGAGATTATTCTTACACCATTGATATGCTTCGAAATATGTCCTATGCACCTTTGATATGCTTCGAATCATTTCACATTCCATTGATATATTCTGAAACTCTTTATGCATCCTTGATATGCTCCAAAATATTTCATTTGCTATTGATATGTTTTGAAACATTTCACACGCCATTGACATGTTCTTAAATGTCCTAAGCATTTGTGATATGCTCTGAAATATTACATATGCCTTTGGTATATTCTAAAATACTTTATACATCTTTGATATGCTCTGAAATGTTTCATATTCTTAATGATATGCTCAAACTACTCTTTCTCTACTGTTATGATCAAAGTATATTTTGAATTAAATGATTTGTGATTGTGTATCTACGAGATACTCTCTATGGATTCTTGCACCCTTGCCTTGTCATTTGATATTAAGTTTAATTTGAAAGCTATCCTTCTTTGTCTTGGATATATTAGTCACCTGTTGAGCTTTATATGCTCACCCTGTTGCTATATAAATTTTACAGGTTAATTTGTCACTTACATAAAAAGTTAGAACTAAGCTGAGATAGTGCAAAGCTATGTAGATTTTGGACAAGTCTTGTTGGGAGATGTTGTATAAGAATATTTTGTATGTAATGAAATATTATAGATAAATATGAACTGATGTATCTTATAAAAAGTTTAGAATACTTTTCAGTGTGGAATCTTTGAATGTTAAATTTTACAATCATATGAAGTAGTGAAAAATGGTTGGTTTTGCATTTTTATAGATTTTTGAGACAGATGGTTTTATAAGTATGGTTAATGTTTTTTGGTTAAGTTAATCTTCAAGTTTTATGGATTATCGAGTGATGTGATGTAAGATTTATAAACTGCATAGGTTTTCTGAATGGATGTGAATGATCTTTGGAAATGTTTAATCAGTATCATCAAATTTAGTTTGGATCCTAGATTCGGATTGTGGACGAATTATATTGTATTTCTGATTAAGACAGGGTCAGCCCTCTCGAATGCAATATAATTCGGGGGGCGTGACAAAGGGAATCGAATCCATCGGACCTGTTTGTTCACAATTACCATGTATCTATAGTCCCTTATCCAATTAGTATCCCAAAGATCGTATATTGGATATGGTACTGTCAGGCCACATACGGAATTCATCTGAGTCTCACTGTAATCGGATTCTCCTGAAGAACTCATTTTCTCTCAATCCAAATGACCATGGCCAAGGATTTGTCTGAACAAGCATATATGAGATATTCCTCTCGTAATATCGAGAGTAGATGATCCTTTATTGACACTCAATTACTTTCGTAAGGTTGGCTACTAATCCCGATAACTGACTATACTAATTCTGGAACTTTCTAAACCTGTAAGTCCGACATCAAATAAAGGAGTACTCAAATAAGGCATCATTGGTGTCTCAAGTCTAAAGACTACTGGTTATAGGTGCCCTGCTGTATGATCTTTTTGCTTATGATTAATATTAGCATATTCTCACAATATCTGTTACATATATATTGTGATGTCCTTGGTTCTGTGCAATGGGAGTCGGATCATGATGAGATCACGATAATGAGATCGATTCACCTTTAAACACAGATCATAAATAATTCTAGTCATAGGTTAATCAAGAGGGACATTGAGATAACTGGACAAATCGGTGTACTATATATCCGTCCATATGATGGAGGCGGCTGGTCTCATAGTCACTTGTGTGGAGACACTAAGGATATAGTACAGGTGCTCATTGGAGAATGAGTTCACTGATTGATCCGCTTATGGAATGTTGTATGGTTAATGATACCTAATGTCAGACAGTAATTCCATAGTCCTAGTTGTGTATCTGGTCCTCAGACATGAGACACCAATGATGCCTTGTATGAGTACTCATTTCTTTGATGCCAGACTTACATGTTTGGAAAGTTTCAGATCTGGTACAGCTGGTTATCAGGATTGGTAGCCAGCCTTACGAAGGCAATTGAGTGTCAATAGAGGATCATCCACTCTCGATATCATGAGAGGAATATCCCATATATGCTTGCTTAGATAAATCTCTGGCCAAGGTCATCGGATTGAGAGAGAATGAGTTCTCTGATAGAATCCGATTAGAGCAAGACAAACTGATTCTGTATGTGACCTGATAGTACCATTTCCAATATATGGTCTCTGGGATATGATTTGGATAAGGGATTATAGATATATGGTAACTATGGACAGACAGGTCCGATGGATTTGATCCCCCCTGCACCATCTGGGGACTATGGCGTAGTGGCCTAGTACGTCCATAGTCGATAAGTCGAGTGAATTATTATAGGGATAATAATTCACTATATCAGAAGGAGTTCTGATAGGAGTGACTCACGGCCAGCTCGGTATCGGGCCTAGAAGGTCACACATATGGTGGATGCTTCAGCAAATTGAGGATTGGATGAAGATCTAATTAGCCCTAATTCTCATTAGATGAGACCCTATGTTGATGGGCTCCTTGATTAAGGTCCAATTATAGGCCTAACGAGATTATTGGATAGAGATCCAATAATGCAAGGTTAGTGGGTTATTGGATGGAGATCTAATACCCACTAAGGAAGGAGCTCTAGGGTTTTGATGGCTCTATATAAATAGGAGGGGAGACTCATGGTTGATAGGCTGCAGCTTTAGCTTCCACCTCCTATTCTCCTCCCTCCCTCTGCCCAAAAGTTGCAAGATCAGATTGGAGGAGTTTCGCTACAGAGATTCATCATGTGGATACTGCTAGAGAGGACGCTTGACCTCCTTCATCTTCTCCATTCGGATATGGAATACCTCCCTAGGTAAAATTAATCTCTCACACATCATAGTTTTTCAGTTTTTGTGGTTTTTCACGCGACCCCAATCTTTTGCATGACAATTTGATCTGCGTGGAAAACCAGTTTTTGTTTTGATTTCCACTGCGCATATGATGCGGATCATTAACCATACAACATTCCATAAGCGGATCAATCAGTGAACTCATTCTCCAATTAGCACTTGTACTGTATCCTTAGTGTCTCCACACAGGTGGCTTTGAGACCAACCGCCTCCATCATATGGATGAGTATATATTACACTGATCTATCCGGTTATCTCGATATCCCCATCGCGTAACCTATGACCGGGATTATTTAGGATCTGTGTTTAAAGGCGAAATGATCTCATCACGATATGATTCCCATTCCATAGAACTAAGGACATCACAACACACAGACACATATATATATATATATATATATATTTATGCGCTAGATAATATAATGTGAGAATATACCAATAATAATCATAAGTTAAAAGATCGCACAATATGTCACACGTGCCATCACTCACGTGATTGGCTTGTAAGATACCTATAACTAATAATCTCTCACTTAATAGAAAGTCAATCACTTATATGTCTAATCCCCATTAGACCCTTGGATGCTTAAATACAATCTGAGCCAATGACTTCATCAGTGGATCTGCAATGTTATCTTCAGATATAACTATTTTCATTATCATATCTTTACGGGCTTTGATCTTTCTAATTAAATGGAACCTCCTTAGAAAGTGTTTAGACTTCTGATAAGACTTGGGTTCTTTACCTTGAGCGATCGCCCTATTATTGTCATAGTATATGGGAATCGGCTACACGCTGCTTGGTACGACTCCTAAATCTCTAATGAACTTATTCATCCATACCCCTTCCTTTGTTGCTTTTGTTGTAGTAATGTACTTGTTAGGACCCTAGCTAAGTCGGGTCTATCCATTCATGATTAAATCGAGTCGAGTCATGTTAGTCTGCCCAGTCGGAGTCAGTTATGAGACGAGTGAGCCCAATCGAGTCAGTTATGAGTTGGTTGGAGTTGATTTTTATCTTTGGTTAGGATGGAGTCCGTTATTATTTTCAGTTATTAGTCTATCAAGAGTCAAAGATTAGTGAGACTCTTGGTAAAGCCTTATAAAAAAGGTTGTAAACCCTTTTTTAGGAATGAATGAGAAGTATTAGTTTTAGCCAAAAGGCAAAACCCTAGGAGGTAGATCCCCTTGAAGTGATCTAGGAGGCCCGATCCCCTCAAAGAGATTGATTATCTCCCGTTCCAACTTCTTCCTCCACGATAGAACCCTAGGGGTCTATCATCTGGTATTAGAGCAGTGATCCTCGGTGTTCCTGTTATGATTTCGCGGTCACTCTTCTCATCATCATCGTCATCGTCATCGTCATCGTCATCGTCATCGTCGCCATCGTCGTTAATGTCACGTCATCGCCATCATCGTCATATCTACATCTTGCTGTATAAAATTAAAATTAAAAAAGAGAGAGAGAAAGAGAGAGAGAGAGAGATAAAGGAAAAGAAGCCGTAGATCTCCTCATCTTCCAAAAAAAAAGAGAAAAAAGAAAGAGGAAGAAAGGGAGAAACAAAAGAGAAGAAGAAGGGGCCCCCACACCTTCCCCGTTCTTCCTCCCCTGCCCCTGCCACCGGCCGGCGCCGCGTCAGCCGCTGCCTCCCTTGCTCTCGGCCACCACCACCACTGGGCGCTCCTCACGCTGACGCCATAGCCTCCTGCCTCTCCTACTGCCGCAGCTCTCGTCGGACTGCCACTGCCATCGTCCTTTCCACCTTTCTTGCCGTAGTAGCCGCACGCCCTCTACGCGGTCTTCCTCTCCTTCCTCATCCATCGGCACCTCTGTTCCTCCCCTTTCTTCCCTGCCGCCGCCGCCTTGCTGCCGCTGCCACTGCAACCCACTATCGCAACCTCCTTCCCACAGCCGCCACCCTTGCCGCCTACAGCCCTCGATCGCTGCCACCAACTGCTGTCATCTCCTCCCCTCCTCCTCAATCACAGTCGCAACCGCATCTTCCTCCTCCCTACCACTATCGCCACCGGCCGGACCTCGTTGCTCTCCCGCTACTGAACCCTCGTTGGACTGTCGTTGCCCTCTTCCTTTCTCCTCTGCCAGCCGCAGCCTTCACAGCCCCTTTTGCCTTGCTGACCCTACCTTCCTGCTGATCCAGCCCTGCTGTTGCTGCTCCCTCCAGCGCCGCCCAGCCACCCCTGCCATCCGCTGCCGCAGCCCTTGCCGGACCCCTGCTACCGCCTTCTCTTCCCTTGCCCTTCCAGCCCTCGACCGCGTCACCGTCGTCCATTCTTCCTCCCCATCATCATGCAACCGAAGGCGAAGGCTGCAGCCATCTCCCCTTGTTGCCGTAGTCACCTCCAACCGTGCCCTCCTCATCTTCTTCCCTCTGCAGCCACCTCTGTCGCAGCCTTACCCAACTGTCGCCAGCAGCTACAGCCACCCGTCGTCGGACCCCGCTACTTGCCGGACCTTGCTGCTCCCACTTCTTCTTCCTCACCGGACCCTGTTGCCCCTTCCCTATGACCCAAACTCATGCCCCTGACTCAATAGCAAAAAAAAAAAAGAGGAGAACTGAACATCATTGATGTACAAATCCTACGCGATGACTACGGATGATGCACTTGATGTAAGGTTTAAAGCTTGCGAGGCTCACATGGAAGACAGATTTGAAGAGCTCCTCCGCAAAATTAGAAGAAGCCGATCAAAGAGCCCCAACAAAACTCAATATGGTGAAAGTTTCAAAGGGAGTCGATCCGAAAAGTATGATTACGGGCAGGACACAAGATACACACGCATGAGCATGAAGTTTCCTAGATGGGAAGATGGAGACCTAATCGGTTGGATTTCATATGCTATTTTTTTTTTCATTTTTACAGGACTCCGGAGGAATCCAAGGTGGAGATCGCTTCCATTCAACTTAAATGAGACACAATCCAATGGTATGATTTGTACGAGACCTATCACGGAGTCCCTTCGTAGGGATAGTTCAAGAGAGAGCTCCTGATTCACTTCGGACCATCGGAGTACAAGAACATTAATGGATAGCTCGCTAAAGTCTGTCAGACTTCGATAGTATAGGAGTACCAGAGCAGATTTAAGCACCTGTCGAACCAAACCTGAGATTGGTCCGAGATACATTTGGTGAGAAAATTTATTGAGGGACTTAATCTCGAGATTCGGTGCGAAGTTAAAGCTTGCCATCCCCGCACCATGATAGCAGCTATATCATTTGCTAGTGTACATGAAAGAAAATTCATGATGGACATTCGTCGAAACAGAAGCTTCAATAGATAGGACTTCAAGGTGGTCAACATAGACAATCGCAAACAAGAGCAGCTTCTGACGGTTGAGGCAATTAAGGAGGAAATAAAACTGACAATGTGGAGCTCGAATATGAAGGCCATGACAAACTTCTGACGATTGAACCAGCTAAGGAGGAATAAAAAATTGATAATGTTGAGTTTGATCATGAAGGCTGTGCCAAATCTGAAGATAAGATTGCTAATGGGCAAACCCTCATTTGTGATAAAAGGTGCTCAAAGGTAAAACAACTATTTGTCGATTTCTTTTTGATGCCCCAAGAAGACTTCGAAGTGGTGATCTCCAAAAGAAGACATGATATTACCACTAGCCATCGGATAAAAAGGGTTCTCTAGAAGACTACAATGACAACTGCACAAAAACACCAAACAATTTCTTACACCAAGTGGAGATCCTACTTAATTGATCAAAGAGTCATGATGCGTGGTAAATATTGAAGTGCTCCCGAAATCTGATATTGCTCAGCCTTGAGGGCAAGGCTGATTTGAAGTGGGCGGGTCTGTTAGAACCCTAGCTAAGTCGGGTCCATCCATTCATGATTAAATCGAGTCGAGTCATGTTAGTCTGTCTAGTCGAAGTCAGTTATGAGACGGGTGAGCCCAATCGAGTCAGTTATGAGTTGGTTGGAGTTGGTTTTTATCTTCGGTTAGGATGAAGTCCGTTATTATTTTCAGTTAGGAGTCTATCAAGAGTCAAAGATTAGTGAGACTCTTGGTAAAGCCTTATAAATAAGATTGTAAACCATTTTCTAGGAATGAATGAGAAGTATTAGTTTTAGCCAAAAGGCAAAACCCTAGGAGGCAGATCCCCTCGAAGTGATCTAGGAGGCCCGATCCCCTCGAAGAGATCGTTTATCCCCCGTTCCAACTTCTTCCTCCATGATAGAACCCTAGGGGTCTATCAGTACTCCGCCTCTATGGTCGAGTCAGTAGTATTATCTTACTTGAAACTCTTCCAGCTTACTCCTCCTTTCAAGGTGAAAACATACGCTAAGTTTGACTTACTATCATCAATGTCGAATTGGTAACTCGAGTCCATGTGACCCTTAACTTGGAGGCTACCTCCTCCATATACTAGTAAAAGATCTATAGTTATTCTCAAGTACTAAAGAATACACTTTGCTGCCTTCTAGTGTTTTAAACTTGGATCCGCCCGATACCTACTCGTGACACTCAAAGCATGTACTATATCAGGCATGGTACATAGCATAACATACATGATAGACCCTATCGCTGAGGCATAGGGTATCTTATCCATGTCTGCCCTTTCTTCAGGAGTCTTTGGGGACATCCTCCTAGAAAATGATATTCCATGTCTCATCGGTATGAGATCTCTCTTAGAATTTCCATGCCAAACCTTTCGATAATAGAGTCTATGTACCTGGACTGGGACAAGTCAAGTGATAGAACCCCAGATGGAGCTATATAGATTTTGATCTTTGAGGGGAATCAACCCTTGGAACGCTATAGGCGATCCTATCTCCTAGTAGTCGACCATATGGTTGAATTATAGATTGATCTTGCTTGATTAAAAGAGGTGGAGGCTACATGCTTATATAGGGCTCCAAACCCTAGCCCTAGGGAGGGTGCTTCCTAAGTGAATTCTCTATTTTGCCCCTCCTATAGCTACCATGCATAAATAAAGGAGGTGTCGGCCTAAGTGGCTGCACAAGCCATGCTCCTTTGCTAGAAACCCTAGCCGACCAACCTAGTAAGGGTGATTAGGTGGGGTGGTGGATAGGAAGCCATAAGGCCCCAAAATAAACCCTAGCCACACTTATTTATATGATAGAAGTGACTAGGTGGGGTTTTATTACAATCTCACATGGTTCTTATTAATTACTTCTAGGGTGATTAGGACTCAACCCTATCGGAGCCTTATCAAATCCGCCCTCTTAAAATCAGTCTTCTCTTCAAGGCTGAGGTTCCATGAACTCAGGGAACCTAGTCTTTAGCTCATCATCAGCTTGGGTGTCAGTTGAAAGAATTTTAGCTGAGTTATCATCTTTAAATTTCCATCTGAGGTGGGACACCTGGAGGATCAACTGTAATCTTGATCTAGTGCACGGATCTGATCTCCATGTTAGGGCCCCAATGTGATCCCCAATTTTACAAGGTCCAAAGAAATAGGAAGACCACTTTCTTGATGCTTGAATTTCGTGTTGGTGGAGTTGGAGATGAAATTGGACTTGATCTTTCTTAGGAAACTTTCTTCTGCTCCGACGTTTGTCAGGGGGAAGTATCTTCCTTGCATGGGCTGCCACGTGGTTGCTCTGTAATAATAGTCATGTCTTCTTTTGGAGTGAGGGTTGTCTTTTGATAAAATCTCTAGTGGTGTAAGCCTGATCTGAGTCTGAGGTGGGTAGGAGTGGTGATTTTTCAAGGCTCATTTTTACTTCTTTGTGCTGTTGACCATCTTGCATGAGGATGGTGCTGACCCGCATTCTGGATGTGTCTGCTCCAATAATAAATATTTAGCCATGATTTGGTGTGGACGACATCGTGGCCGTGAGGGCTATAGTTTCACTCGGCCAAGGTGGTGCATCTTTCTTTATAATGAGAGGATGATGTTCATGCTTTTAAGTCCTACGAAATATCCTTCCCCTTTTCTGATTTTTCCACTAGAGGGGCTCAATTTTCTCGCGATCTTGGGTCATAGATCAGAGGTCATCATCAAGGAAGTCTTTAAGTATCATGGTCCGATCCTAGAGAAAGTCGTGAAAGTCACCTGAGATCAGCAACCATGGTGAGTTCGGTAGGATGTAACACTTACGAAGTAGCTTAGATGTGTTGTAGTGAGAAATAAGCATGGTCGAACAATCCGTGTCTTTATCATCTCTTGGATGACCCTTTTATCTTCGACCTTCTGAGGTTGTAGGAAGTAATCTGGCCGAGCAACAACTGGTAGAAATTTTAGCCTATTCAGCATAAGCGGGTCAGACAGCTTCAGAGGAGGTAATCGGGTCGGTTTGGTGGAGACGCCCAAAATTTCAGCAAGCTACGGGAGAGGGTTCTTATCTTCAATCTCATGAAAACCTTGAATTTGAATTGGGAAACCACTGGATTTTTCTTTTGGTACCCCCTCCAAGTGTTGTGTTGTGGTTGTAGTCGCTGGGCTCCCTCGTAGAATCACCTGCTTTCCTTTTCTAAAAAAATTCATGGTTAGTTTCAAAAATTCCAGAAAACATCTCCAATTGTGGACAACCAATCAATGCTTGGCCATGCACTATATCAAAACCATCAAGAGGGAGGAGGAAAAAATCAGCAACTACATCTTGCTCCTGTAGGCTCAGTTTAACCCGTGGGCACTTTCGCTTGCACTTCAGAATTTGGCCATTAGCTACCTTGACTTCGAACTCATTGTAATCATCCTTTTGGAGCATTAAGTGGGCAATAACCTTACTGCTCATGAAGTTGTTGTGCTCCCGACGTCGATGAGGACAATGACAGACTACTGCTCGAGAAACCTTTTGATCTTCAATTTTTGTAGGTTGGTGTAACCAGTTAAGGTAGGGACCATACGGGTCGCCAGTTGTGGTGTATCCTTCTCCTTGGGCTTGAGAATCGTATCTTCAAGTTGGGTTTCTTTGCCAATCCATCATGAAAGTATTCTCTTTTTAGTTTCTTTGGCTGATGGGATTGGCTGATAGTAGGGGGAGGTGAAAGCTTTGGTGCTGCTGGTCGAGGAGTGACCCTCTTCCTCTGGGCTTCATAGTTCAACTGCTCCTCTTGATGTTGTGCGAAGGAGATGGCTGCCTTAAGTGTGTATGACTGTCGCGCTTTAACTTCTTCATGAATCTTCGGCTTCAAGCCCTCAATAAAAGTCCTCAACATCTGCTTTTCAAACCAATTAGAAGTTTGATTAGATAATCTTTCAAACCTGGTTTAGTACTCTTGGATGGTAGAGGTTTGACAGATCATCGTTAGTTCTTCATCATGGTTCTTGCAATCAATTGGTGCTGAAGGTTTATATGTTATTGGTTGGGATGTGGCTCTCATGCTCTGAGCATCTTGATTGAGGTGCCCTTCTTGAAGTTGTGCAAAGGAGGTTGATGTCGTCGAGGTGTAGGGCTGCCATGTCTTAACTTCGTTTCTTATCTTCGGTGGGTTCCTTTTGATAGAACCCTAGATGAAGCTCTATAAATTTTAATCTTTAAGGGGAATCAACCCTTGGAACGCTATAGGGGTTGCTCCCTCCTAGTAGTCGGTCATATGGCTGAATTGTAGATTGATCTTGCTTGATTAAAAGAGGTGGAGGCTACATGCTTATATAGGGCTCCAAACTTTAGCCCTAGGGGGTGCTTCCTAAGTGAATTCTCCCTTTTGCCCCTGCTATAGCTACCATGCATAAATAAAGAGGGGGGTGGCACGGCCTAAGTCGCTGCACAAGCCAATAAGGGGAGTGGTGGCTAGGATGCCCTAAGGCCCCAAAATAAACCCTAGCCACACTTCTTTATATGATAGAAGTGACTATGTGGGGTTTTATTACAATCTCAAAGGGTTCTTATTAATTACTTCTATGGTGATTAGGACTGACTCTACCCAACTGGAGTCCTATCATAAGCATCCTCTTGGATCTATCTCTATAGATCCAGATCTCTAAAATAAAGGATGTTTCCCCTAAGTCTTTCATGGAGAAGTTTATGGAGCAAAGCCTTTATTATGGAGAGCATTCCTACATCATTCCCAATGATTAAGATGTCATCCAAATATAACACCAAAAGGTATAGTACTCTCATTTACCTTCCTGTACACACAAAGTTCATCTTTGTTCTTAACGAAGTCATAAGATCTGATCGCCTCATCAAATCTTATGTTCCTACTTCAAGAAGCTTGTTTCAATCCATATATGGACCAAGCAACCTACACAATCTATCTGGACTCTCTCTGGATACAAATCTCTGTTGCTGTATAATATACACTTCCTTCTTGAGGTTGCCATTGAGGAAGGTCATTTTTACATCAATCTGCTAGATCTTACAGTCATAGTGTGCTGCAATTGCCAAAAGAATTCTGATGGATTTAAGTATAGCGACAAGTGAAAAGGTTTTGTTATAGTCAACTCCTTGCCTTTGACAATATCCTTTAGCTACCAGCCTTGCCTTATAGGTCTCCACCTTTCCATCCACTCCGATCTTCTTCTTGAAGATCAATTTGCAACCGATGGATACGATACCCCTAAGTGAATCCACAAGGTTCCAAACCTTGTTAGAGTACATGAAATCCATCTTAGAATTCATGGCTTCTTGCCACTTCCCGGAGTCTATACTCACAATAGCCTCCTCGTAAGTCTGAGGATCAATATCCTAAGAGTCCTCTTCACTGAAATATCCCACATATCTTTCAGGAGGGTAAGATACTTTACTAGACCTACGTATAGTTGAAACTTGTGTGTTAGGTACCTCAATAGACTCGGGCTTTCGAATGGTGCTTGAGTTAGGTTCTCTAATCTTGCTCAACTCTATCTCACTTCCACTGTTTTCACCAAGAATGTGTTCCTTCTCAAGAAACAGCTCTTTTGGAAATAAAGACCTTTTGGTCCTTAGGATGATAAAAATAATACCCCGAAGTCTCCTTAGGGTATCCCATGAATGTGCATCATTCCGTCCTTGATTCTAACTTATTGGGGTTATATCTTTCAACGTGGGCAGGACAGCCCCAAATCTTAACCGCCTTAAGATCAGACTTCTTTTCTTTCTAAATCTCATATGATGTCGACACTACCGACTTCGATGAAACTCTGTTCAGAAGGTAAGTTGCGATCTCTAGGGTGTATCCCAGAAATGAGACGGTTAGGTCAACGGAACTCATCATGGACTGCACCATATCTAACATTTTACGATTCCTCCTTTCTGATACACCATTGACCTAAGGTGTATAATAAGGTGTCCATCGGGATAGAATCTCATTGTCCCTGAGGAAATGGGTGAACTCTGTACTTAAGTATTCTCTTCCTCGGTCTGATCGAAGAGTCTTAATACTCTTTCCAATTTGGTTCTCTACTTTATTCTTATATACCTTAAATTTTTCAAAGGCCTCAAACTTATACTTCATCAAGTACACATACCCATACCTAAAGAAATCATTGGTGAAATGTAATGAAATATAAGTAACCACCTATAGCGCGAGTTGACATAGGACCACATACATCACTATATACGAGTTTCAATAACTCAGTGGCTCTCTCTTTAGTTTCACTAAAAAGGGAGTTGGTCATTTACCCATGAAGGCAAGGTTCACAAGTTGCATATGACTCATAGTCAAATGGATCTAAGTATCCATCTTTCAGTAACTTTTAAATCCTTCCCTCATGTATATGACCTAGTATACAATGTCATAGGTATACATTGTTCACCTCAACTCTTTTCTTCTTGGACGTATTTATATTCATGATGTATGAAGTGTCTAACACATATAAGCCATTTATTAGGGTCCCTCTAGTGATGATCTCATCATCCATAATTATTGAACAACTATTATTCTCAAAAACTAATTTATATCCACTAATTATCAAATAAGAGATGAAAATAATATTATTTAATAATAGAGGGAACAAAATAGCATGCATCCAATGCAATGATAGCTCCACCAAGCAAATGTAGGGTGACCTTCCAAATGGCAACTACAGCAACTCTTGCTCCATTGCCTATCTTATGGTCCATCTCGCCTCTAGCTAATCTCCTAGGTCTTGCTAGAACCTACAATGAATTGCAGATATGATAAGTACTCTCGATATCCAAAACCCATGTGTCATCATGAAAATCTGACAAGTGGAGACTGATCATGAATATATTTGAAGCTTCTCCAAGCATCTGTTTCACCTTATCTGCAAGGTAGTCATTACAATTCCTCTTCCAGTGCTTATCTTGGTCATAGTGGAAGCACTGTCCTTTGTCCTTTGTCGAGTCTTTATAGGCAACCTTTGCCTTATCCGGTCTTTCTTTGCCCTTGCCCTTCTTAAGGGTCTTACTGGCCTTCTTTTTCTTCTTGGTCTCACCAATATAGAGAACTGACTTCTCTTTTTTAATGGTACTCTTAGCTTCCCTCAACATATTGAGGAGCTCTGGGAGAGTCACCTCAAACTTGCTCATGTTAAAATTCATGATGAAGTGAGAAAAGGAATATGGCAGGGACTGAAGTATAATATCAATGCACAGATTATCCTCTAGGACTATTCCTAGACCTGTGATTTTCTTGATCCACTCTATCATCTTTAGGACATGGTTCTCAACCGATGTCCCTTCTATCATCCTAGCTTGGAAGAGTCTCTTAGATATCTCATATCTTTGAGTTCTTCCCAGTTTCTCAAACAACAGACAGAGATGAAGAAGGATAGAATCTGCATCCATGCTCTCATGTTGTCTTTGTAACTCAGAAGTCACAGAGGCCAACATGTAATATTTTGCCAATGTGAAATCATGTATATATTTCACATAGCGAGCGATCTCATCCTCGCTTGCCCCTTCTTCTAGCGTGGGCATAATTGCATCAAGGACGTACACGATTTTCCCTATCAGGAAAATAATTTTTAAATTACGAAGCCAATTCGAGTAGTTAGGATCATTAAAGTGGTTGGCATAAATAAATTATGAGCGATATGTTTCTGACAAACAATATATAGCACAAATACATAATATGCAGATTTTACGAAAAAAACTAATTAAGATATTAACTTTTATCTTAATATACTCCCACTATTTTCCTAGCGAATCATGCGACACCCTCGACACGTGAGACGAAAATCTCTAATAAACTCCTAGTGGGGATCAGTGATAGGACTCCAACAGGGTTGAGTCCTAATCTCCCTAAGAAGTAGTCAATAAAAACCTACTAGATTGTAATAAAGCCACTCCTATCTTATAAAGGAGTATGGCTAGGGTTTAGATTAACCCTTAGTGTTTAGTGGCCGCCACCTCCTTTACTGGGTTGGTCGGCCAGGGTTTCCCCTTGCTTAGGTCGGTTATAGAGCCAACCTAGCCGCCACTTGTTCCCTCTAAGGCAGCTATAGAATAGGCAAAAGGATAATTTTAGTTAGGCAAGCACCCCATGGGCTAGGGTTTGCAACCATATATAATGATGTAGCTGCCCCCTCTCTTTTATCAAGCAATTATCAATTTTATTTCAGTCTTGTGCCGAATCTAGGAGGGAGGAACCCCTACAGCGTTCCAAGGGTTGATCCCCCTCAAGGATCAAAATCTATAGAGCTCCTTCTGGGGTTCTATCATCTGGTATCAGAGCAGTGATCTTGCTACCCCTGTAGCTGTCATCCATGCCTATACTTCCCACGTAATTCCCACAATTGCTTTTGACGTCGCCTCCATCGTCGCCCATCAAGCCGCAGATCCATCAATCTGCTACCTTCCTCTGCGTCAACATCAAAGATCTGGTAAAAACTCCAAAGCCCATACCTCTTGCTACTACTATTCCTCTATCTTATATGTGGGAGAAGTTTTTCTAAAATTTCCTTGTTGCAAAATTTTACCATCGCAACTGTTATCATCGTTGCGAAGGCAAAACGCTACATAAATTTTCAACTGATTGTTGCTTCTTGGAACTGAACTTTTAATCATCCTTTTTGGCTGAAACTTTTATACAATTTCGTAGAACATCTTAGCATTCATTTAAGACTAATCTCTTAAAAAAATCCTTCTGGATCCGGACTTATAGTGCTGCGATTCTTCATCGTGTAGTGCTGAAATTTTACGATGGAGAATCTACCTTCCGTATATTGGCCTCTTGAAACCAAACTTTTGTTCATTATTTTTGGCTGAAATATTTATACAATTCCAAAGATCAACTTGGATTTCACCTGGGATTGATTTCTCAAAAAAATTCCTTCTGGAACAGGTTTTCTTGTGCATTCTTTCACCAGCACGCAGTTCTGAAATTTTTATGACGAAGGATCTACCTTTCGTCTTTTGCCCTATTTCCCTACTGTTACGCCGCCAAAATTTCTCCAAACTTTTTGCTGGTATTCCCAACATCCAAACCAAGGGTTTTTGTATAATTTCCTTGAATTTTCCTTTGGAAATTATGTCGAGAAGTCATCGTTTCTCTGACGTAAAATCTATTTGGCAGGACTGTACATCGCCGCACTTTTTTTCATTGAATTCTATTGGATTTGAGTGCTATTTTTTGTGGGATTTCAGACTCTCTTTTCCTTATCACCAAACCCTACCATCCTTACCAAAAACCCTTCAACACCCTACCGTAAACCAAAACCAAGATGCAGTGCTCCTTCATCTCGGGCTACTTCCACGACTTCACCGAGTAGTGGATAATGATGCTAAAAGTCTTCCCTGATGATGACCTCGAATCCATGGCCCACGATCGTAAGAAGGAATAGGAGAAAGGCATCCACATGACCCCCACAGGCATGATGCCATCTATATCGATGCTAGCATTACCTGAATGTGACAATGTGTTCGTACTTAGAGCAGACACATCCATAGTTGGGATCGACGTCACCCTTATGCAAGATGGTTGACTCCTAATTCACACCGAGGGTTCCCCCACACTTCACACGAGATTTTTAAAGGGGTTAGTTATTGCTACCAAATTTAAAATTTGGCTGGATACAGGCCCATGGCATGAAAGAGGAGTAAGCCCAAAAGAATTACAATCCATGCTCACGCTAGCACATGCAAAGAAGAAATGACCTCCCGCCAAACTTCAGAATGGATTAAAAATTGAAGATCAAATTTTCTTACACCTCCAGCCCGATCAGTAGGAAACTTGAGCCTTAATGAAGTGGTCTCCCTATTTCTTTGAGCCTTGTAAAATTGGGGACCACATTGGAGCCCTAACCTGTAGATTAGATCCACGCACCAGATCAAGATTACAGTAGATCCATTGGGTATCCCACCTTAAATGGAAATTTAAAGAAGATGACTCGGCCAAAATCCTTCTAACTAACACCCAAGCTGATGAGGAGGCCAAAGTTCTATTGATAATAGTATGAGAATCATATGGGGAGCTAAAGACCCGGTTCCCCGAGTTTATGGAACCTCAGCCTTGAGGACAAGGCTGATTTTAAGAGGGCGCGTTTGATAGGACTCCAGTAGGGTTGTGTCCTAATATCTTTAAGAAGTCAAAAAAACTCTGCTAGATTGTAATAAAGCCACTCCTATCTTATAAAGGAATATGGCTAGGGTTTAGATTAGCCCTTAAGGCTTAGTGGCCGCCACCTCTCTTACTGGGTTGGTCGGCCAGGGTTTCCCCCTGCTTATGTCAGCTATAGAGCCAACCTAGCTGCCACCTGTTGCCTCTAAGGCAGGTAGACTATAGAAGGGGTGAAAGGGTAATTTTAGTTAGGCAAGCACCCCATGGGCTAGGGTTTGCAACCCTATATAATGATGTAGCCGCCCCCTCTCTTTTATCAAGCAATTATTAATTTTATTTCAGTCTTGTGCCGAGTCTATGAGGGAGGAACCCCTACAGCGTTCCAAGGGTTCATCCCCCATAAGGATCAAAATCTATAGAGCTCCTTCTGGGGTCCTATCAATCAGGATCCAATCGACGTCTTAGTGTAACCTCGATTGACTCGATGATAGAACCCCGTAGAGTTCTATCGTAGATGGAGATAGAAAAGGGAGATAAATGACCACTTCGAGGGGATTAGGCCTCCTATATCACTTTGAGGGGATCCACCTCCTAAGGTTTGCCTTTTGGCCAAAATAAGACTTCTTCATATATTGATTAATAAAAGAGTTTACACCATTATTTATAGTGCTCTACCAAGAGTCCCTCTAGGCTTGGACTCAGGGTCCTACTAAACTTGGACTCTTAACCAACTGATAGAAATCAAATAAACTTCTAACTAAAAATAATAACCAACTCCACCCTAACATGAATTGTTCAAGAGATAAAAGGGTCGTCCAAGAGATGACAGAGACATGAATTGTTCGGCCATGCTTATTTCCCGCTATGACACGTCCCTATATCCTTTTCCCTGGAGATAAGCTACTTCTAAAGTGTTACATCCTGTTGAACTCACCATGGTTGCTGATGCAGCACTTCCAGATCTCAGGTGACTTCAATGACTTTCCCCATGATCGGACCATGCTGCTTAAAAACTTCCTTGATGATGACCTCCGATCTACGGCCCAAGACTGTGAGAAAATTGAGCCCCTCCAGTGGTAAAATAAAAAAAGAGGAAGGATCATTCGCAGGACTCAACGAAACATGAACATCATCCCTCTCATTATAAAGAAAGATGCACCACCCTAGCCGAGTGGAACTATAGCCCACACAACCACGATGTCATCCACACCAAATCGTGGTCATGTGTTTATTATTGGAGCAGACACATCCAGAGTGGGGGTCAGCACTATCCTCATGCAAGATGGCCAACAGCACGAAGAAGTAAAAATGGGCCCCGAAAAATCACCACTCCTACCCACCTCAGACTCAGATCGGGCTCACACCACTAGAGATTTTAATAAAGGACAACCCTCACTCCAAAAGAAGGCACGACTACTATTACAGAGCAACCACGTGGTAGCCCATGCAAGGAAGAAACTTCCCCCTGATAAACGCCGGAGCATAAGAAAGTTTTCTGAGAAAGATCAAGCCCCCTTCATCTCCAGCACCAATAGCATGAAATTCAAGCCTCAAGAAAGTGGTCTCCTTATTTCTTTGGGCCTTGCAAAATTAGGGATCACATTGGGGCCCTAACCTGGAGATCAAATTCGTGCACTAGATTAAAATTACAGTTGATCCTCCAAGTATCCCACCTCAAATGGAAATTTAAAGTCGACGACTCAGCTCATGTTCTTCCAACTAACACCCAAGCTGATGAGGAGCTGAAGACCTGGTTCCCTAAGTTTATGAAACTTCAACCTTGAGGACAAGGCTGATTTTAAGAGGGCGGGTTTGATAGGACTCCAGCAGGGTTGAGTCCTAATCTCCCTAGAAGTAGTCAATAAAACCCTGCTAGATTGTAATGAAGCCACTCCTATCTTATAAAGGAGTATGGCTAGGGTTTAGATTAGCCCTTAGGGCTTAGTGGCCGTCGCCCCCTTACTGGGTTGGTTGGCTAGAGTTTCCCCCTACTTAGGTCAGCTATAGAGCCAACCTAGTCACCCCTTGTTCCTATTAAGGCGGGTTGGCTATAGAAGGGGCAAAGGAATAATTTTACTTAGGGAAGCACCCCCTTAGGCTAGGGTTTTGATCCCTATATAATGATGTAGCTGCCCCCTCTCTTGAATTAAGAAATTATCATCTTAAATTCAGCATTTGTGCCGAGTCTAGGAGGGAGGAACCCCTATAGCGTTCCAAGGGTTGATCCCCCTCAAGGATCAAAATCTATAGAGCTCCTTCCGAGGTCTTATCAAAATCTGATAGGACTCCAGCAGGGTTGAGTCCTAATCTCCCTAGAAGTAGTCAATAAAACCCTACTAGATTCTAATAAAGCCACTCCTATCTTATAAAGGAGTATGACTAAGGTTTAGATTAGCCCTTAGGGCTTAGCGGTCGCCGCCCCCCTTACTGGGTTGGTAGGCTAGGGTTTCCCCCTACTTAGGTCGGCTATAGAGCCAACCTAGCCGCCACCTGTTCCCTCTAAGGCAGGTAGGCTATAAAAGGGGCAAAAGGATAATTTTAGTTAAGCAAGCACCCCCTAGGGCTAGGGTTTGGAGCCCTATATAAACATGTAGCCTCTACCTCTTTTTAAAAAGTAATCTACAATTTTAATTCAGCCTTGTGCCGAGTATAGGAGGGAGGAACCCCTATAGAGCTCCAAGGGTTGATCCCCCTCAAGGATTAAAATCTATAGAGCTCCTTCTAGGTTTCTATCATTTGGTATCAGAGTAGCGATCTTGCTGTTCCTGTACTCATCATCCACACCTCCACCTTCCCAAGCAATTCCCACAATTGCTTTTGACGTCGCCTCCATCGTCGCCCACCAAGCTGTAGATCCATCAATCTGCTGTCTTCCTCTGCGTCAACATCAAAGATCTGCATGCATTTTTCACTGCCCAACGCTGCCAATAACGACCTCTTGCGGCAAAAAGCTACTAGCAACAATCTTTCGCTGCAATTTGTTTACATCGCAGCCTGCAACAAACGTTCGTTGCCAACTATCTTGATCGCGGCCAGCAACAAATTGAACGTAACAGCAATCGTCTCTTTCTCCATACCATTGCTGCCCTCCTTCGCAACAACCATGTACATCGCTGCCCCATCTTCCTCCTACTACAGTTGCACCCTTGCTGCAACCGACGCCACTTGTAGCCACGAAGTCGCAACCGACGTTGCTGCTGCCCCCTTCTTCCTCCACCGTCGCTGCTACCCTTGGCTGCCATCCTCCACTTGGAGACTTCACCCCCGCAGTCCCGACATTGCTTCCACTCACTGCCTTCAACTTGAAAATTACAGCTACACTTTTTAGTCGGTTTGTTTGACAAGTTGGAGATCTTTACGTCATGACATCGCTGAGCTTATTCGAAGCCAAATTGGAGGCTTTCGAGATGCGTTTGGATGCTAAATTATGCGCTCTCTTCGAGGAGTTTAGATTGGGCCAATCACCAAGCCCAAGAAGATCATAACATGGAGCAAATTCTGATTGCAAAAAGAACCCATCAGAGATAAGAAGTGAGTATAAGACATGGCAGCCCTACACCTCAATGACGTCGATCTCCTTTGTACAACTTTAAGAAGGGCACCTCAATCAAGATGCTCAGAGCATGAGAGCCACATCCCAACCAAAAGCATATAAACCTTCAGCACCAATCAATTACAAGAACCTTGACGAAGAACTAACGAAGATCCGTCAAACCTCTACCATCCAAGAGTACCAAATTAGGTTTGAAATGTTAACAAATTAAATTCGGGATTGGTCTGAAAAATAGATATTGAAAACTTTTATTGAGGGCTTGAAGCCGAGGATTCAAGAATAAGTTAAAGCACGATAGCCATACACACATAAGGCAGCCATCTCCTTCGCACGACTACACGAAGACAGGCTAAACCAAGATGCTCGGAGGACCAAAGCCGTTGTACGACTAGCAGCACAGAGACTCTCGGCCCCATCTACCACCAGCCGGTCACCTTTGTCGAAACAGATAACAAGAGAAGAGTTTCGTGACAGATCAACAAAGGGCTTATGTTGGCATTATAATAAATTGTGGAGCCGAGACCACCATTGTAAAAAAGAGACTTTTATTGGTTAAGCCCACTTAAGAACTCAAACTCAAAGATATGGCTCTCGAGTTCGAGGAGAAGGATATGAAGGAAAAACCACAATCAGCGCCTGCACCTTTCATGCTCCACCACAGATATTGGACATTGATGGCTTCATCAAGCATCAACCCATCACCATCCTCGCCGACACCAGGAGCTCCAATGACCTTATGAATGACAAAAGAAAACAGCTGACCTTATGTGAGATAGGTGAGAACAAAGAAAAGATAAACTCGACACAGTGCTTGGAGAAGCTCGCTGAAATCTCAAGCACGTCCGCTGAACCGAGCTGACACCTTCCTACCAGACTGCACGACCCCCGTATGTTTGTCTTACAAGGGGAACCACCAGCACATAGTCGTCCATATTGTTGTCCATATTTTCAGAGGACCGAAGCTAAAAAGATCGTTCAGGAGACACGAGAGATGCAAATCATTTGACCACAACCTTCCCTTGCAATGACACTTTATCTCCAAAAACTTTGCCTCTTTGTCTGCATGGATAAGCTCTTCCTGAAGTGCCATATTAAGTTGAACCAGCTATGGGTTCTGATGCAGTGCTCCCTTATCTTGGGCTACTTCCACGACTTCACCGAGGAGCGGACCATGATGCTAAAAGTCTTCTCTGAGGATGACCTCGGATCCACAATCCACGAATGTAAGAAGGAACATGAGAAAGGCATCCACATGACCCCCACAGCCATGATGACATCTATATTGATGCTAGCATTACTTGAATGTGGCAATGTGTTCATACGTGGAGTAGACACATCCAGAGTTGGGATCGGCATCACCCTTATGCAAGATGGTCGACTCCTAATTCACACTGAGGATTCCCCCACACTTCACTTGAGATTTTTAAATGGGATACTCATTGCTACCAAATTTAAAATTTGGCTGGATACAGGTCCATGGAATGAAAGAGGAGTAAGCCCAAAAGAATTACAATCCATGCTGACGCCAGCATATGCAAAAAAGAAATGGCCTCCCAATAAACTTCAAAATGGACAAAAAATTGAAGATCAAGTTTTCTTACACCTCCAACTCGATCAGAAGGAAACTCGAGCCTTAAGGAAGTGGTCTCCCTATTTCTTTGGGTCTTACAAAATTAGGGACCACATTAGGGCCCTAACATGGCGATCAGATCCGTTCACCAGATCAAGATTACAATTGATCCTCCAAGTATCTCACCTCAAATAAAAATTTAAAGACGACGACTCAGCTCAAGTTCTTCCAATTGACACCCAAGCTTATGAGGAGCTGAAGACCCAGTTCCCTGAGTTCATGGAACTTCAGCCTTAAGGACAAGGCTGATTTTAAGAGAGCGGGTTTGATAGGACTCCAGCAGGGTTGAGTCCTAATCTCCCTAGAAGTAGTCAATAAAACCCTACTAGATTCTAATAAAGTCACTCCTATCTTATAAAGGAGTATGACTAAGATTTAGATTAGCCCTTAGGGCTTAGCGGTCGCCGCCCCCCTTACTGGGTTGGTAGGCTAGGGTTTCCCCCTACTTAGGTCGGCTATAGAGCCAACCTAGCCGCCACATGTTCCCTCTAAGGCATGTAGGCTATAAAAGGGGCAAAAGGATAATTTTAGTTAAGCAAGCACCCCATAGGGCTAGGGTTTGGAGCCCTATATAAACATGTAGCCTCTACCTCTTTTTAAAAAGTAATCTACAATTTTAATTCAGCCTTGTGTTGAGTATAGGAGGGAGGAACCCCTACAACGTTCCAAGGGTTAATCCCCCTCAAGGATTAAAATATATATAGTTCCTTCTTGGGTTCTATCAAAATCTTTATTTGACAATATATAATCGTTGTATGTGTACACCTTGTGTCTAATTGTAAAGTTATAGACATATTTTAAAGTGGGGTACCTATGTAATGGTCTTACGAGTACCCCATTGTTTGGGATATCGAATGTTAAACTTGCTATAAAATATGTGAAGTGGTAGTATATGGTTGTTTTCAAAGTCATATAGATTTTATCGCATTGGTGGACTTTATGAATGTAGATTATATTTAGCTGCACTGGTTTGGATCAGTTTTGTGATTCATTAGGAGAATGTGAAGAGATTATAATCTGCATAGGTTTCTGTGAAAGTGATTGAATGATTCTGCATGTTATTCTTAGTATCCTCAAATGATTGTTTTGATCTTGAAAGGATTATGTTGTTGATAATATTATCGATTTTAAGATCAGAGTCACACCTCTCAAATGCGATATAATTCGGGGGGCGTGACACTTTTTATTTGATGGCTAGTGGTGGTACCATATCTTCCCTTGAGGATCACTATTTCAATGTCTTCTTAGGGCATAAAAAAGAAATTGATAAGTAGTTGTTTGTCTTGTATAATAAGCTTTACCTTTGAGCACCTATTATCATAAATTAGGATTCACCCATTAGCATTTTTACCTTCAAATTTGGCAGTCTTCGTGATCAAACTTTACATTGTCAATTTTTTATTTCTCCATAGCTGGTTCAATTGTCAAAAGCTTGTCATAGCTTTCATAATCGAGCTCCACATTGTCAGTTTTTGTTTCCTCTTTAGTTGGCTCAACCGTCAGAAGCTGCTCTTGTTTGTGATTGTCTATATTGACCATCTTGAAGTCTTCTCTATTGAAGCTTTGGTTTCGATGAGTGTCCATATTGATTTTTCCTTCATGTATGTTGGCAAATGATATGGATACTATCACGGTGCGGGGGATGGCGAGCTTTAACTTACCACCGAATCTTGAGATTAGGTCCCTCAATAAATCTTCTCACTAACTGTATCTCAGACCAATCTAAGGTTTGGTTTCACAAGTGCTCAAATCTACTCGAGTACTCCTGTATTGTAGAGTCTTACATATTTTAATGAGCTATTCATTAATGTTCTTGTACTCCGATGATCCGAAGCGAATTGAGAGCTCTCTCTTGAACTCTCCCTGTGATGGGACTCCGTGATAAGCTCGTACAAATCTAATAGAACCCAGAGGAATTCTATGGAGATTGATCTTTGAGGGGGATCAACCCTTGGAATGCTATAGGGGTTAATCCCTCATTATAGTCGGCTAGATGGTGGAATGAAAACTGATCTATTGCTTATTCAAAAGAGGTGGAGGCTACAAGCTTATATAGGGCTCCAAACCCTAGCCCTAGAGGGGTGCTTCCTAAGTGAATTCTCCCTTTTACCCTCCATCAAGCCGACTTGCCCTGTTAAGCGGGGAGGCGGCCTAAGGGGGCTGCAAAACCACGTGCCCTTGCTAGAAACCCTGGCCGACTAGCCCAATAAAGGGGGCGGTGGCTAGGATGCCCTAAGGCCCCAGATATAAACCCTAACCACACTTCTTTATAGGATAGAGGCAGCTAGGTGTGGTTTATTACAATCTCACAAGGTTGTTTATTAATTGCTACTTGGTTGAATAGGACCCAATCATGCTGGAGTCTTATTAAGCCCGCCCTCTTCAAATCAGCCTTGTCCTCAAGGTTAAGGTTCTACGAACTCAGGGAACTGGGTCTTTAGCTCCTCATATGATTCTCATGTGGTATCTACATGTGGTAGATTATATTAATGCATTAGTACTTCTTTAGTGCATCATAATTCTTCTGTCAAGGATGGCTTGTGGTTGGGCTCGAATTTCTCCATCACTAGTGGTGTTCGACAGTTGAGTTTGGGCTGACTCATGTTCTCCCAACTTGGGCTTCAAGCAAGATACGTGGAAGACAGGGTGAATTTTGGCATCCTCTGGCACTTTATGTCTGTACGTCACAACTCCAATATGCTCCGTGATTTGATAAGGCCCATAGAAGTGAGGGGATAGCTTTATGGAGGCTCGTGTGTTGATGGATAGTTGATAGTATGGTTGCAGGTGAAGATAACTCAATCTTCTACTGAAAACTCTCTTTCGCTCTGATGTGTATCGGCTTGTTGCTTCATTCTAGCTTTAGCGACGGATAGATTATCCTTTAGTAACTGTAGGAGTTTGTCCCTGTCAATTAAATCTTGATCGACCTAATCCACTTTGGCCGAGCCAATTACATACTTGGGAATCACAAGGGTCGGTCGGCCATACAGTGCCTCATATGGGATACATTTGGTAAATGAATGGTACATAGTATTATACCACCATTCGGCCTAGGGGAGCCACTTTGTCCATGCCTTTGGTCGGTTACTAGTGAATCACTGAAGGTATGTCTCTAGACACCTATTCACCACCTTAGTTTGGCCGTCCATCTCTAGGTGGTATGTTGTGCTCAACTTGAGTTTGGTGCCCTATAATAGGAATAACTCGGTCTAAATTTTACTTGTGAAAATCCTGTCACGATCATTAAATAGACATTGGCATCCCATGCAGTTTTATAATATTTTCTATAAAATTTTTATCAATACTAGCAGAAGTGTAGGGATTTCGCATAGCACAAAAATGAGCATATTTTATCAATCGATCAACCACCACGAGGATCGTACTTTTAACATGGGAAGATGATAGCCCTTCGATGAAATCCATAGAGATGTCGGCCCACATCGAGTCTAGTATGGGGAGAGGTTGTAGCTTCCCCGGACCTGCCACTGTTTCGCCCTTCTGCTGTTGACATACATCACATCGAGCTACATATTCAAAAATAATTTTTTCATCCCTCTCTAATAAAAATTTTGCTTTACTCTTTTGTAGGTTCTCAAAAATCTGGAATGCCCTACTAAAAGTGTGGAGTGCATTTCATGCATGACGATTTTGATGTAAGGGGAGTCGAGTATAAGCACAATATGACCTTTGTGTTGGAAAACCTCAACGGGTGTATCACATGCACAGCGAAAATCAAAACAAGAACTAGTTTTCCACATAGATCAAACTGTCGTGCAAAAGATTAGTGTCGTGAGAAAAACCGTAAAAATCGAAAAACCACGATGTGTGAGAGATTGATTTTACCTAGGGAGATCGTATATCCCTGTATTCCAGATCCGGATGGAGAGGATGAAGGAGGTCAAGCGTCCTCCTCTCTAGTGGTATCCACACGATGGATCTCTGCAGTGAAACTCCTCCAATCTGATCTCACAACTCGGGCAGAGGGAGGGAGGAGAATAGTGCTGGTTACATGTGCCTTGCAAGCCAATCACGCGAGTGATGGCACGTGTGACACACTGCGTAATATTTTTACTTATGATTAATATTGGCATATTCTCACATTATATTATATGTAGCATATATATTGTGATATCCTTGGTTATGTGTAATGGGAATCAGATCATGATGAGATCACGATAATGAGATGGATTCATTCTTTAAACATAGATCCTAAATAATCCCAATCATAGGTTACTCAAGAAGGGGCAAGCGAGGATGAGATCGCTCGCTATGTGAAGTACATAGATGATTCCACATTAGCAAAATATTATATGTTGGCCTCCATGACTCCTGAGTTACAAAGGCAACATGAGTGCATGGATGCAGATTCTATTCTTCTTCATCTCCGCCAGCTGTTTGAGAAACAGGGAAGAACTCAAAGATATGAGATATCTAAGAAACTCTTCCAAGCTAGGATGACAGAAGGGACATCGATTAAGAACCATGTCCTAAAGATGATAGAGTGGATCGAGAAACTCACAGGTCTGGGAATAGTCCTAGAGGATAACCTGTGCGTGGATCTTATACTTCAGTCCATACCAGATTCCTTTTCTCACTTCATCATGAATTTTAACATAAGAAAGTTTGAGGTAACTCTCCCTGAGCTCCTCAATATGTTGAGGGAAGCTGAGAGTGCCATAAAAAAGGAGAAGCCAGTTCTCTATATTGGTGAGACCAAAAAGAAAAGGAAGGCCAGCAAGAACCTTAAGAAGGGCAAGGGCAAAGAAACACCAGATAAGGCAAAGGTTGCAAAGAAATACCCGACAAAGGACAATGCTTCTACTATGGCCAAGACGAACATTGGAAGAGGAACTATAAGGACTACCTTGAAGAGAATGCGAGACAGAAGCTTGGAGAAGCTTCAGGTATATTCATGATCAGTCTCCACTTGTCAGATTTTCATAATAACACATGGGTATTGGATACCAGGAGTGTTTATCATATCTGTAATTCGTTGCAGGTTCTAGCAAGACCTAAGAGATTGGCTAGAGGCGAGATGGACCTCAAGATGGGCAACGGAGCAAGAGTTGCTGCAGTTGCTGTTGGAGAGGTCACCCTACATCTGCGTGGTGGAGCTATTATTGCATTAGATGCATGCTATTTTGTTCCCTTTATCATCAAAAATATTATTTCTATCTCTTGTTTGATAATTAATGGATATAAATTAGTTTTTAAGAATAATAGTTGTTCAATAATAATGGATGATAAAATCATCACTAGAGGGACCCTAATAAATGGCTTATATGTGTTAGACACTTCTCCACATATCATGAATATAAATATGTCTAAGAGGAAAAGAGATGAGGTGAATGCATACCTATGGCATTGTAGGCTAGGTCATATACATGAGGGAACGATTCAAAAGTTGTTGAAAGATAGATACTTAGATCCATTTGACTATGAGACATATGCAACTTGCGAACCTTGCCTTCGTGGGAAGATGTCCACTCTCCTTTTAGTAGAACTGGAGATAGAGCCACCGAGTTATTGGAACTCATACATAATGATGTATGTAGTCTCATGTCGACTCAAGCTATAGGTGGTTACTCATACTTCATTACATTCACTGATGATTTCCCTAGGTATGGACATATATACTTAATGAAGTACAAATCTGAGGCCTTCGAGAAATGCAGGAAATATAAGAATGAGGTAGAGAACCAAATTGGAAAGAGTATTAAGACTCTTCGATCAGATCGAGGAGGAGAGTACTTGAGTACGAAGTTCACCCATTTCCTCAGGGACAATGAGATTCTATCCCAATGGACACCTCCTTATATACCTCAGCTCAATGGTGTATTAGAAAGGAGGAATCACATGTTGTTAGACATGGTGCGATCCATGATGAGTTTCGCTGACCTACCCGTCTCATTCTGGGGGTATGCCCTAGAGACTACAGCTTACCTTCTGAACAGAGTTCCATCAAAGTCGGTAGTGTCTACACCATATGAGATATGGAAAGGAAAGAAGCCCGATCTTAAAATTCTTAAAATTTGGGGCTGTCCTGCCCACGTTAGAAGACATAACCCCGATAAGTTGGAATCAAGGACAGAATGGTGCACATTCATGGGGTACCCAAAGAAAACTTGTGGGTATTATTTCTATCATCCCGAGGACCAAAAGGTCTTTGTTGCCAAGAGAGCTGTGTTCCTTGAGAAGGAACATATTCTTGGTGGAAACAGTGGGAGTGAGATAGAATTGAGCGGGGTTGGAGAACCTAGCTCAAACACCATTCCAGAGCCCGAGTTTGTTCAGGTACCTAACACACAAATTCTAAATTTACGTAGGTCTAGTAGAGTATCTCACCCTCCTAAAAGATATGTGGGACATATCAGTGGAGATGACTCTCAGGATGTTGATCCTCAGACCTATGAGGAGGCTATTATGAGTATAGACTCCGGGAAGTGATAAGAAAACATGAATTCTGAGATGGATTCCATATACTCTAACAAGGTTTGGAACCTTGTGGATGCACCTGAGGGTATTGTACCCATCGGCTGCAAATGAATCTTCAAGAAGAAGATCGGAGTGGATGGAAAGGTAGAGACTGATAAAGCAAGGCTGGTAGCTAAATGATATCGTCAAAGACAAAGAGTTGATTATGACGAAACATTTTCACCTGTAGCCATGCTTAAGTCCATTAGAATTATTTTGGCCATTGCAGCATACTATGACTATGAGATCTAGCAGATGAATGTCAAACCAGCATTCCTCAATGGCAACCTCGAGGAAGAGGTGTATATGATACAACCAGAGGGATTCGTATCCAAAGAGAGTCCAGTTAAACTGTGCAAGTTGCTTAGATCCATTTATGGATTGAAGCAAGCTTCCCGAAGTTGGAACATAAGATTTGATCAAGTGATTAGATCTTATCATTTCGTTAAGAACGAAGATGAGCCTTGTGTGTACAAGAAAGTAAGTGGATATGCTATTACCTTCTTGGTGCTATATGTGGATGACATCTTAATCATTGGGAATGATATAGGAATGCTCTCCACAGTAAAGACTTGGCTATCTAGAAACTTCTCCATGAAAGACTTAGGGTAAGCATCCTATATTTTGGGGATCCGGATCTATAGAGATAGATCCAAAAGGATGTTTGGCTTGTCCCAGTCTAGGTACATAGACTCCATTGTCAAAAGATTTGACATGAAAAATTTCAAGAGAGGTCTCATACCGATGAGACATGGAATATCACTTTCTAGGAGTATGTCCCCAAAGACTCCTGAAGAAAGGACAGACATAGATAAGATACCTTATGCCTCAGCGATAGGATCTATCATGTATGCGATGCTATGTACTAGACCTGATATAGCACATGCTCTGAGTGTCACGAGCAGGTATCAGGCAGATCCAGGTTTAGAACACTTGAAGGAAGTAAAGTGTATCCTTAAGTACTTGAGAAGGACTAAGGATCTTTTAATAGTAAATGGAGGAGATAGTCTGCAGGTTGAGGGCTACACAGACTCAAGTTTTTAGTCTGACATTGATGATAGTAAGTCAAATTCAGGGTATGTTTTCACCATGAATGGAGGAGTAGTAAGCTGGAAGAGTTCCAAGCAAGATACTACTGCTGACTCAACCATAGAGGCAGAATACATTGCTGCAGCAGAAGCAGCAAAGGAAGGGGTGTGGATGAAGAACTTAATCAAGGATTTGAGAGTCATACCAAGCAGCGTAGAGCTGACTCCCATATATTGTGACAACGACAGTGCGATAACTCTAGCAAGGGAACCCAGGTCTCATCAGAATTGTTCTGAGCGTAGTTGAGAAAAGAGAGAAAGAGAGCGAAATAGGACTTTGGAGGGTTGTAGGAATGGTCGCAAGTTCACAAACGATGGTTCCCAAGGTATCGGACGCAAGACAAGTTCAATTGCTGATGAACACCTACGCCCGACATATACCCGGAACCCCATCCAGCCCAGTGCCACTCAGGGGGTTCCAAGGTGCTAAAATGACTGACATTTCGCACCGCTCAGAAAGGTTGCCAGGGCACACGAAAAAGACCCAAAATAGGGCTATTTTGGGCTGTTTTGGCTTTGTGCAGCGAACGACCGTTCTGCAGCCTTCTACACTACTTTCGCTCATATTTCTTAGGTAAAAACGTATAAACTCAAGGCAAAATAAGCTGCCAAACATATGTACAAACAAGAAAAAGCAACGAACGGTTCACGGGGCGAAGATGTTACGGTTGAGCGACGTCCGTTCGTGACATTCTCCCCCACTTAAACTGTTGACGCCCTCGTCGACACTTGTTGGTAGGCTTTGACGCGAGCTTCTTCATGTAGTAGGGCATCTTCTGGCTCCCAACTGGCTTCTGTTTGAGGAAACTTTTGCCACTTCACCAAGTACTCAATTTGCTGTGCTTCATTGGGTAGCTTTATCTTGTGATCCGCTAGAATAGTTTCAACTCGCTTCTCGTAAGAGGCTCTGGTGGGGGGTAGTCGAGTTGAAAAATTTTGAGAATCATCTTACGGATCTGAGTGGTAGGTTTTCAAGTTGCTCGCATGGAAGACGTTATGAATTCTGAACCATGCTGGCAGTTGCAACTTGTATGAGACATTGCCTACTCTGCTGATGATTAGGAAAGGCCCTTCATATTTGCGCACCAATCCTTTGTGCACTCTGTGCCTAAAGAACTGGAGTGATGCTGGTTGGAGCTTCACCAACACCATGTCACCCACTTTAAACTCTTGTGGTCGCCTCCCCAAGTCTGCCCACTTTTTCATCTTCTTGACCGCCTTCTCCAAGTAAGCCCGCGCAATATCTGCATTGCGATGCCATTCCTTTGCAAAGTGATAGGCTGATGGGCTACTCCCTGTGTAACCAATAACCAGGGTGTGAGGAGTTGATGGTTGTTGTCCCGTATTAATCTCAAATGGGCTCTTGTTGGATGTAGAGCTCCGCTGCAAGTTATAGGAGAATTGGGCTATGTCCAACAGCTTCACCCAATCTCGTTGGTTGGCACTTACATAGTGCCGAAGATATCGCTCCAAGAGCGAGTTAATTCTTTCTGTTTGGCCATCCGTTTGGGGGTGGAGGCTTATGGAGAAGTATAATTTATATCCCAACAACTTGAACAACTCGGTCCAGAATCATCCCAAGAACCGAGAATCTCGATCACTAATGATGTTGTGTGGGACTCCCCAAAACTTCACCACATTCTTCATCATCAACTTAGCCGCCTCCTCCGCTGAGCAATGTAGGGGTGCAGCAATGAATGTTGCATACTTCGAAAACTGATCAACTACCACGAGTATCGATCCAAGTCCCCCTACTACAGGCAAGCTTGATATGAAATCCAAGGAAATGCTCTCCCAAGGCCTTTCTAGTACGGGCAACGGCTCCAAAAGTCCCACTGGCTTCTGCTGCTCTACCTTGTCCTGTTGACAAGTAAGGCATGTTCGAACATATTCCTCCACATCTGTCCCCATTTTCGGCCAATAGAAGGCCCTCTCCATGAGAGCCATTGTTCGATGGTTACCCGGATGTCCAGCCCAAAGGGAATCGTGACACTCTTTCAGGAGTTCACGCCTCAAATTATCCGCTCGCGGAACATAAACTTTATTCCCCTTGGTATAGATGAGTCCCTCCTGGACCCAAAATCGTCGTGCCTTCCCCTCTTTGATGAGTTGCATCAGAGTTACTGCCTGAGGATCTCGGTACAGTCCATCCCTGATCCTGGAAAGGAAGTTGGAGCTCAATTGACTTGCTTGGCCTCCGCCCTCCAACTGTATAGCATTCACTAGCTCCACTTTCAGACTCAATGCATCTATCACGACATTTGCTTTTCTGGGCTTGTACTCCATTACCATGTCGAACTCAGCCAAGAAGTCCTGCCATCGTGCTTGCTTTAGGAAGAGTTTCTTTTGAGTTTGGAAGTAACTCAATGCGACATTATCTGTCCTTAGCACAAATGGTGCTCCCAGAAGGTAGTGTCGTCACACTCGTAGACAGTGGACCACCGCTGTCATCTCCTTCTCATGCACAGGATATCGCCGCTCGGTCTCATTGAGCTTGCGACTCTCGTAGGCCACCGGATGACCCTCCTGCATAAGAACTCTTCCAATAGCAAAATTAGAAGCATCTGTATGAACTTCAAAAGACTTTTCATAGTCCAGTAATATGAGTATAGGTTCCTCCAACACAGCAGTCTTTAGGTCTTGAAATGCCACCTCACATTTGTCCGACCATCTCCAAGACTGCTCCTTCTTTAGCAACTCCGTCAATGGAGCTGCGCGCTTCGAATACCCCGCTATGAAGCGTCGATAATAGTTGATGAACCCAAGGAAGGATCTCAACTCTGGCACCTTCTTTGGCGTTCGTCAGTCCACGACAGCTTGCACCTTAGACTGGTCCATTCGGATGGAACCGTTGTCGATTCGATGCCCCAAGAATAAAATCTCTATTTGGGTGAAATAGCACTTTTCCCTCTTCACGAACAAGGTGTTCTCCCTGAGAACTTTGAAAATTGTTCGGAGGTGTCTAACATGCTCCTCAAGTGTTTGGCTATAGACGACGATATCGTCTAAGTAGACGACCACAAACTTGTCCAGATACTCCTTGAACAGCTGGTTCATTAGAGTGCAGAATGTGGTCGGAGCATTGGTTAAGCCGAAAGGCATCACCAAGAACTCGAATGCTCCATACCTGGTCACACAAGTAGTCTTTGCCTCATCACCTTCTGCAATGCGCACCTGCCAATACCCGACCGAAGGTCAAGTTTGGAGAAGTACTTTGCCTTGCCCAATTGATCGAACAAGTCTACGATGAGCGGGATAGGGTACTTGTTCTTCACCGTCATCTTGTTAATGGCTCGATAATCGATGCATAATTAGAGACTCTCATCTTGTTTCTTTTGAAAGATGATTGGAGCTCCGAAAGGTGCTTTGGAATTGCATATGAGACCACCGCTTAGCAGTTCATCGAACTGCTTCCTCAATTTCGCCAACTCTGGAGGGGCCATGCGGTATGGTGGTCTCGCTGGAGGCTTAATTCCCGGCTCCAGCTCAATCCGATGATCCACGCCTCTACGTGGTGGTAGAGTTCTCGACAACTCTGTTGGCATCACATCCGAGAACTCCTTCAGGATGTTCGCCATAACTGCAGGTTCTTGAATGGCTTCCCCATCAGGTGTCTCTAGCTTCATAGCCGCTACAAAAGTTGATTCACCTTTTCGTACCCCTTTCTTCAATTGTAAAGCCGATATTTGTTGTAGGTCCTTGGTTCCTCCCCGAGAAACTGGAACCATGCAGGGATCATCACCTCCCATTAGACACAAGAAGTTCAGGAACGATACTGGCACCAACTTCGCCACATGCATAAACTCCATTCCGAGAATCACTTGGAAGTCGTCTAGTGGCACTGCCATCATGTTTGTGCTCCTGCTCCATGTCCCGATCTTGATGGGGATCCCTTTCGCTTGTCCGGAGATCCGCTTGGCCTCCGAATTCACCGCCTTCATACCACTTGGGCTCTTCTCCAAGATTAATCCAAGTCGCTTAGCTTTGCGATCGACAATAAAATTATGGGTCGCGCCCGTGTCCACCATTGCACGGGTTGTTCGGCCATTAAGCTTGATGTCCACATACATCAACTCGCTGTGTCCTGCCTTCAATGGCTTTGCCTTTGTGTTCTCCCCCACTTGACCCCGCAACGCATTCAACAAACGCATTGCTCCCATCCTGGGTCCTTGTGACACTCACTGTCACTACTGGAGTCAGAACTGCTCGAACTAAGGGCGATAGCTTTACCCTTGTCTGACTTACGGGATAGAACCGATGCCGTTAGAGCATTGAGTGCCTGTTTTTGTGGGAACTCCCTCACTTTGTGTGGTCCTCCACACAAGAAGCATCCACTAGACTTCGGGACTCTACCTCTTGAGCCCGGTCCCTTGTGAAAATTCTTCTTCTTTTGCTCGCCCCATACTCCTTCGCTTGAGAGTATTTAGATGGGTGATTTCCCGAAGAGTATTTCTTCTTTCTCAAATCCTCCGAAGAAACAAAGTCAGTCAGCCTTTCCGCGGCTGCAATTGCCGCAACTACGTCGGTGACATTCCTCCGATGTAGTTCTTGTTGTGCCCATGGCTTCAAGCCATCGAGGAAGCTGAATAGCTTATCTTTCTCAGACATGTCCCAAATATCCAGCATCAGTGCTGAAAATTATTTCACATAGTCTCGGATTGTTGTACTCTGGTGAAGTTGTCTCAGTTTCCTTCTTGCGACAAACTCTGTGTTCTCGGGCAAGAACTGAGTTCTCAACTCTTGCTTCAAGTATTCCCATGTATCCATTCGACATTGGCCTTGTTGGATCTCTTCCCAACGGGTTCGCCACCAAAGTTTTGCATCCCCATTCAGATACATTGTTGCTATAGAAACTTTGGTTTCTTCAGAGTTGAGCCTTGTAGCATGAAAATACTGTTCCATGTCGAACAAGAAATTTTCAAGCTCTTTGGCATCCCTAGCACCTCCGTAGCACTGCGGCTCCGGTGCTCTGAGTTGTTCCCTCCCGCATCAAGAGTCCTTGTTAACACCATCACCTTAGCTGTGAGTTCCGCCACAACTTCATGTAGATGTCATACGGAATCTTTGGTGTCCTCTGTCAGTTGATCAATCAGGGATTCAACATTCTCGATCTGAGTTTCAGCTTCTTCTTGCGAGCTCTCTACCACAAGTAGCCTTCCTTGGCCTTGGTATAGTTCCTCCACGCTCGCTTCAAGAATATCGAGGCGGGTTTCCGCCATTGTAAGTCTCTCTCTGTGGCCCTTCTTCCTGGTTGGCGCTCCAGATGGTGCCTCCTCCCCTCGTGGAGAATACCCAACTTCACGCTCGTCTTGTTCACTGTCATGCTCCTCATAAGCGGCTCCAGCAGTTTGTGAGCGAGTTTGCACTTGCAGCCCACCTACGGCTGCTTGGAGCAAGGGTCCCGCTTGCCCCATCTTGCTCGATTCACCACGATGTCTCACCATGGTGAGATTACGAATCTTCTTCGCTGTTTGTACGAATTGCTTGCCTGCTCTGATACCACACTGTCACGGACTTAGCTGAAGTTGCCTAAGCCATGCGGCACCCTTGCGACCCTCCCAAAGACTTAGCTGAAATTGCCTAAGTCGTGAAGCAACCTTGCCCACTGTTCTGGACTTAGCTGGGATTACCTAAGTCATGAAACTCCCAAAGGGTTATCTGTCCACACAGGGTCAGCCCTCTTACAACCTCTTAAGGTCCCGTAGGACCTGTAAAAGAAGAAGTTGATTAGCTTGGAAGCGAGCGACGGACACGTCCCGGCGTCTCGCAAAGCGGAAAGCTATACAAGCAATTTGTCAAACACCTTGAGTGCAGTTGAGAAAAGAGAGAAAGAGAGTGAAATAGGACTTTGGAGGGTTGTAGGAACGATCGCAAGTCTGCAAACGATGGTTACCATGGTATCAGACATAAGACAAGTTCAATTGTTGATGAACGCCTACGCCCGACATATACCCGGAGCCCCATCCAGCCCAGTGCCACCCGGGGGGGTTCCAAGGTGCTGAAATGGCTGACATTTCGCACCGCTCAGAAAGGTTGCCGTGGCACACGAAAAAGACCCAAAAATAGGGCTATTTGGGCTGTTTTGGCTTTGTGCAGCGAACGACCATTCTGCAGCCTTCTACACTACTTTCGCTCATATTTCTTAAGTAAAAACGCATAAACTCAAGGCAAAACAAGCTGCCAAACATATGTACAAACAAGAAAAAGCAACGAACGGTTCACGGGGCGAAGATGTTGCGGTTGAGCGACGTCTGTTCGTGACACACCGTTGAGTTGAGGTGTATAAGGAGGTGTCCACTATGATAGAATCTCATTGTCCCTGAGGAAATGAGTGAACTCCGTACTCAAGGTTCTTTACCTTATTCTTATTTTTCCTAAATTTCTCAAAGGCCTCAGATTTGTACTTTATTAAGTACATGTATCCATACCTAGAGAAATCATCAGTGAATGTAATAAAGTATGAGCAATCACCTATAGCTTGAGTCGATATTGGACTACATACATCACTATGTATGAGTCTCAATAACTCTGTGGCTCTCTCTCCAATTCTACTAAAAGGAGAGTTGGTCATTTTCCCACGAAGGCAAGGTTCGCAAGTTGTATATAACTCATAGTCAAATGGATCTAAGTATCCATCTTTCAGTAACTTTTGGATCCTTCCCTCATGTATATGACCTAGCCTATAATGTCATAGGTATGCATTATTCACCTCATCTCTTTTCCTCTTAGACATATTTATATTCATGATATGTGGAGAAGTGTCTAACACATATAAGTCATTTATAAGGGTCCCTCTTGTGATGATCTCATCATCCATAATTATTGAACAACTATTCTCAAAAACTAATATATATCCACTAATTGTCAAACAAGAGATAGAAATAATATTTTTGATAATAGAGGGAACAAAATAGCATGCATCTAATGCAATAATAGCTCCACCAGACAGATGTAGGGTGACCTCTCCAATAGCAACTGTAGTAACTCTTGCTCCATTGCCCATCTTGAGGTCCATCTCGCCTCTAGCCAATCTCCTAGGTATTGCCAGAACTTGCAACGAATTATAGATATGATAAACACTCTCGGTATCCAATACCCATGTGTTATCATAAAAATCTGACAAGTGGAGACTGATCATGAATATACCTGAAGCTTCTCCAAGCTTCTATGTTGCCTTCTCTACAAGGTAGTCCTTACAGTTCCTCTTCTAATGCCCGTCTTGGCCCAAGTGGAAGCGTTATCCTTTTTCCTTTGCTGGATATTTCTTGGCAACCTTTGTCTTACATGGTCTTTCTTTGCCCTTGACCATCTTAAGGATCTTGTTGGTCTTCCTTTTCTTTTTGGTCTCATCTATATATAGAACTGGTTTCTCCTTCTTGATGGCACTCTCAGCTTCCCTCAACATATTGAGGAGCTCAGGGAGAGTCACCTCAAACTTGCTCGTGTTAAAATTCATGATGAAGTAAGAAAAAGAATCTGGTAGGGGCTGAAGTATAAGATCAACGCACAGGTTATCCTTTGGGACTATTTATAGACCTGTGAGTTTCTCGATCCACTCTATCATCTTTCTGACATGGTTCTCAACCGATGTCCCTTCTGTCATCCTGGCTTGGAAGAGTCTCTTAGATATCTCATATCTTTGAATTCTTCCCTGTTCCTCAAACAGCTGACAGAGATGAAGAATGATAGAATATGCATCCATGCTCTCATGTTGCCTCTGTAACTCAGGAGTCATGGAGGCCAACATGTACAATTTTGCTAACATGGAATCATCTATGTACTTCATATAGCGAGCGATCTCATCCTCGCTTGCCCCTTCTTCCAGCGTGGGCACAATTGTATCAAGGACGTATGCGGTTTTCTCTACTATAAGAATAATTCTCAAATTACGGAGCCAATCTGCATAGTATGGACCAATGAGGCGGTAGGAATCAAGTATGCCACGTAGGGGGTTTGTGAGCGACATGTTTTTGACAAAACAAGATATAGCGAAAATAAATAATGTGCAGATTTTACAGAAAATACTAATTAAGAAATGGACTTCTATCTTAATATACTTTGACTATTTTTCTAGTGAATCACGTGACAACCTTGACTAGTGAGACGAAAGTCTCCGGCAGACTCCTAGTGGGGATCTGGATCCAATTGACGTCTTAGTGTAACCTCGAGGGACTCGACCAATTATATTAAGCCCAAAAGGTAGGCAACTCTTGCCAATCACAACTCCTTGTGATTCCCGTCATGTTTGGCCTCCGAATTATCATGGTCTCGAGGGACTCGACCAAACATGTTATTCAGTTAAGTCATCACCATCGTTCCAAGATTAGTCTGATTTGATGATATACCCTCGAGGGACTCGACCAAGCATACCATGTCCTCAGGTCACCAGTGACATCTATATGTCATAGGCAAGAACTCGATCACGTAGATAGGTGAGCCTTGAGGGACTCGACCAACTCAACCTATGTCGTGATTTAATTTCTTCCTATCACGATGGAAAGCCACATTGGTCAATCTTATTACCTCACGCTTACCAACTTAATATTATCGTAGGAGTTTTTGTTTCGTATCGGTCTCCTAATATGTCGTGTCACACACATACATATTTAATATATATCTACATCATATGTAAATATATATATATATATATATATATATATATATATATATATATACATATATCTAGTAGGTGTATAACACATCACATATGCAAGCCATCTGGATGATTATGAGCCGTCACCTAATATGACTAAGCCCGAGCCATTGTGCCTAATCACTCACAATAGGATCTATGTGTGCATCGGCGCATCTCCATGCCCTGTGATTGTTGATCTCGTTATCATCGGTTCCGTCATATCGTCGCATCACCATGCGATGTGATCACTTGCCACGACATCGTGGGTCCCGCTGTCACCTCCACGCTCCAGTTGCGCCTCTCCATACAAATACAAATATTCAAAGGCACGCAGGCCTGACAATAAATGAGAAAAACAAAGGCTCGCAGGCCCCAATAATAATAATAATAATAATCACAATTACACACATCACAACACATAGCTCATGATCATCCATCCATATCATACATCACATCATATGTAGGATTACTAGATATATATAATAATTAATTAAACTATTTAATTAATTATTTTTTTGAAAATCAGGACATGCTAGAAATTTTCAAAATTGTCAAGGGCATTTTCATAATTCTGGATGAGAGGACAGTCCTCAAAATTTTTAAAATTATTTGAGGGCATTTTCATAATTCAACATGAGAGGAAATCCTCAAAATTTTTAGAATTCGTAGGGGCATGATCATCCTTTTATAAAAGGATGCCCCAACCCCTCTTGCCCCCTCTGCGCCACCGCTGTTGCCCTTGCGCAGGTGACGGTTGCCCTTGCACACGGGCGGGCGGCGTCACCTAATGCGGTGACCTGGTCCGCAACCCTGTGGGCTTTGTTCACCCCTAGCGGTCGCCTTGCCGACGGGCGGCTACCCCTGCGGTAGGCACCATTGGCCTCCCTCGCGGGCGGGCCCTGACCGAAACTATCTAGCCGACCCCTAATAAAGAAGTAAAGGCATTCATGTAAATCCTATCTAGCCGACCCCTAATAAAGAAGTAAGGAGGCCGGCTAGGTTAGGATTAGATGGGAGAAAGATATTTTAAGAAAAGAGTAGGATGTAAGTTACGCTAATTAACCACCCCTTATCCTAGTTAAAGAAGGGTTGGTTGAGGAGGGGTTAAGTTAGAGTAGAAATAGAAAACAATAAGCAATTGACCACCCATAGATGGGTTCGTTGGAAGTTAGACTTAGAGATGCATTAGGATTGCCTTAGGAGTTGATTGAGAGGAGAATTAAAGTAGGAAACAACTTAGGAATTAGGTTTAGAAGGCCTATAAATAGCCTTGTAATCCTCCATTTTTAATCATCAATAGATCAATATTATTTTCTGCAACCTTTGAGCAGTAATTTGTAGGAGGGAACCCCTATAGAGTTCCGAGGAGGCCGATCCCCTATAGTGATCACCCCCAAGGTTAGAATATGCTAGGGTTCTAACACTTGGTATCAGAGCAAAGTTCTTGGCATCTCATTGCTCTTCCACAGCCATCCATCAGCCCTCTATAGTCGTCTAAAGCAATTCCCATAATTGCTTGAAGATCGTCACCAAATTCCGCCATCATCTCCACTACCACAGATCATCCTTTGATCTCTTCGTGAATTGCAATAGGGTCTAGTTTCCTTCCTTACTGCTACTGTAATTTAGTTATCCTATTCAAAAAATACAAAAAATTTGTTCCTATTTGATGCATAAACTTTTCATCGTAAAGTTTCCATCTTTACGATCAAAGTTACGTCGCAGAATTCCAGCCGCACACCCCTTACTGTTTGATTTGCTGCTATGTTTTCACTGATCAAATTTCTACCACGGTTTTATAACTTCCTATCCTTGGATCTCCCTTTTGTTTCGAAAAAAATCATTAAGATAACTAGCTCATCTTTTATGTCCAATATGTTGTAGTTTAGACGTAAAAATCTACTGCCATACTTTCTCGTGATCTTTGATTTTGCAGAACCTATTGGTGTTTTTTCTTTCTATGAGATTTTTGTTGGTATTACCTCTTCCTTATCAGTAGATCCCCCTTGAGTTTCACTCAAATTTTCATTAGAAATTTTTGGAAAAAATTATGTCTTCACTATTGGAATTTTTTCGACAAAAAATCTGCTGCTGCACCTTTGTCTTTCTTCTTCTTCTGAACCCACTGAAACTCAACCATCTTGTTGCCACCACCCAAGATATCTTTAGGTCATCTCTCTAGCCTTAAAAAACAGCCATCATATCCTATTTTCATAACCCTAACACCCCCAAAAACTACAGCCCAAAATAGAAACTCATTACAGCCGAACCCTTCTATCACCAATCGATTGTCTAAATCTTCCACCACACATGCAATTGACCCGTCAACAAAAAAAAGTCAAGGAAATATCTGATCTATAGGCATGCACCATGGCTTCTCAAGATCCAATTGATGCCATGTTTGAAGCATTGGAATCTTAGCTTGAATCGCGGCTCGGATGGCTCGGATCACGCTTGGAGGACAAACTGCGCGCTTTGTTCACGGAGTTCAAAATTGGACAACCACCGAGTCCAACCAAGTCTCAGTGAGGAGAAAGTTCAGAGAGGCCTCCGGAGAAGGAGGGACAACCTTTGAATATACTTCAGCTATGCATGAGGGTGGACTTCCCATGTTGGGAAGAAGGAGACCCGGCGAGGTGGATTTCACGCGCCGAACATTACTTCTGCTACTATCGAACGTCGGACGATGGTATGGTGGAAATTACTGTCATCCACCTTGAAGGAGATGCTATTCAATGGTATCATGGGGCTCCGACGTAGACACAATTTAAGAACGCATTGTTGAACCGCTTCGGATAGCTCGTAAAAATTCAAGAGTACCAAACCAGGTTTGAGAAGCTATCCTACCTTGCTTGCGATTGGACTGGCCGACAATTGCTAGGTACCTTCATTGAGGGACTCAAGCCAGAGATGAAAGGGGAGGTTAAGGCGCGACAGCCTCATACCGTAGCTGTTGTGATTTCTTTCATCCGAATATAAGAGGAACGGCTCAACCAAGATGCTCGGAGGACGAGGACCACTCCTAGGCCCACGGCTTATAAACCTCCTTCTGTTCCCAGCCATCTTTCGCTGCCAAAATAATTAAAAAAATAAGAACTACATGACAGATCAACAAAGGGTCTTTGTTGGCATTGCAATGAACCTTGTGATAGAACCCTAGAAGGAGCTCTATAGATTTTGACCCTTGAGGGGGATCAACCCTTGGAACACTGTAGGGGTTCCTCCCTCCTAGACTCGGCACAAGGCTGAATAAAAGTTGATAATTGCTTGATAAAAGAGGGGGGGGGGGGGGCGGCTACATCATTATATAGGGTTCTAACCCTAGCCCAATGGGTGCTTGCTTAAGTAAAATTATCCCTTTACCCCTTCTATAGCCGACCTGCCTTAGTAGGAAAAGGGGGCGGCTAGGTTGGCTCTACAACCTAAGCAGGGGGTAACCCTTGCCGACTAGCCCAGTAAAGGGGGCGACCGCCACTAATGCCTTAAGGTCCCAAAATAAACCCTGACCACACTTCTTTATAGGATAAAAGTGACTATGTGGGGTTTTATTATAATCTCACAGGGTTCATATTGATCACTTCTAAGGTGATTAGGACTCAACCCTGCTGGAGTCCGACCCACCCTCTTAAAATCAGCCTTGTCCTCAAGGCTAAAATTCCTTGAACTCAGGGAACAAGATCTTCAGCTCCTCATCAGCTTGGGTGTCAGTAGGAAGAATTTGAACTGAGTCATTATCTTTAAATTTCCATTTAATATGGGATACCTGGAGGAGCAACTGTAATTTTGAACCGGTGCATGGATCTGACCTCCATGTTGGCGCCCCAATGTGATCCCCAATTTTACAAGGCCCAAAGAAATAGGGAGACCACTTCATTAAAGATCGAGTTTACTATTGTTTGGGCCGGAGGTATAGGAAAACTCGATCTTCAATTTCTCATCCATTTTGAAGTTTGTCGGGAGGTCGTTTCTTCTTTGCATGTGTTGCTATATGGTTAGTCTTTAGTGATAGCCAAACTTTCTTCTAGGATGGTGACTTCCCTCTTGTATGGCTCAGAAATCCAGAGTGCCCTACTGAAGGTAAAGAGTGCATCTTATGCAAAATAATCTAGATGCAAGGGGAAGAAGGAATAATCAAAATCCAGCTTTTGTAGCGTAGGTCCTTCGAATTCCAAGTGTAGTGGCCCATAGAACCCGGATCCTTCTCCAATTTTTCGATGATGTCTCAGGTCTCTAGGTCATTCTTCCATTCCTCCCTAATGTCCTTAAGGAAGTCTGTGGAGGGAAGGGAGAAGGTTGAAATTTTGGCTTGTCCCTGTAGTCATGACAGAGCATCTACAACAACATTCTCTTTCCCCTTTCGATAAGTAATTTTATAATCAAAGCCAAGAAGTTTAGTTACCCATCGTTGCTGCTACGGGGAAGATATTTTCTGCTCCAAAAATATTTAAAACTTCGATGGTCAGTCTTAATCTCGAAGCGTCGGCCGATCAGGTAGGGTCTCCACTTCGTGACGGCGTGTACAATAGCAAATATTTCTTTATCATACACCGATATTTTAAGATATGAGGGAGACAAGGCCTTACTGGTGTAAGCTAGAGGTCGACCATCTTGCATTAGAATAGCTTCAATCCCAACTCCGGACATGTCGGCCTCAATTACGAAGGTGCGGTTGAAATCGGGTAGCGCTAGGACCAACATCATCGTCATGGCTGCCTTCAGTCGTTCAAAGGCTGTAGAAGCTTGTTTCGACCACAAGAAGGAGTCTTTTGTCAATAGGGACATGAAAGGGGTACTAATCTTTCCATAATCCTTCACAAATTTCTGGTAGTCGCCCATGAGTCCAAGGAAGCCGCGCAGCGATTTTATGTTCGTAGGTTTCAGCCATCCTTGCATTGCTTCGATCTTCGTCGGGTCTACTACCACTCCATCCTCTAATATAATGTGTCCAAGATACTCCACATTACATTATAAGAAGCTGCACTATGACTATTTAACATAGAGGGTATTCTCCTGAAGAATCGTTGGAGCAGTTAGTAAGTGCTAAAGATATATATCAAGCGTAGGGCTATAAATGATGATATCTTCAAAAAATACCAACACGACTCACGTAGAAAACTCCAAAAGATGTCATTCATCAGACTTTGAAAAGTGGAAGGGGCATTCGTAAGTCCGAAGGGCATTACTAGAAACTTGTAGTGGCCGTTATGTGTACGGAATGCAGTTTTTGGAACATCTTCAGCGCATACCCGAATCCGATGATAACTGGAATGGAGATCCAATTTAGTAAAGAATCGAGCTCCTTTTAATTCATCCAAGAGCTCATCTATGACTGGTATAAGATATTTGTCTTTGACGGTAATGGCGTTCAAAGCCCGGTAATCAACGCACATCCGCCACGTACCATCCTTCTTACACACTAGCAACACCAGTGAAGAGTAAGGGCTGCAACTTGGTCGAATTACCTCGGTGTTGAGTATCTTCTTGACAATATCCTCAATCTCATCCTTCTGCAAGTGAGGGTAGCGGTATGGTCTCAAATTTACTGGAGGTTTGCCCAGCAAAATAGGAATGCGATGGTCATGCTATTGGTTAGGGGGCAGCCCTCGCGGTTCCGCAAAAACATCTGTGAATTCATCTAGTAAGAGGGCAAGCTTAGGATCTGAATTTTGCATAGTCTCCTCCTTGGATGGCTGCTGAATATGCATAAAAAATCCTCCATGTGCTTTGTGCAAAAATTTCTCCATCCATTGCGAAACGATGGAAATATGGTTCCCGCGCTTGCCTCGCAATGTGATATGTCTCCCATTGCAATAAAACTTCATAATTAGTTTAGAAAAATTTCAGAAGATATCACCTAGCATTGTGAGCCATTCGATCTTGAGCATGGCTTCATAATCATCGATGGGTAGGAGGAAGGAATCGGCTACCACTTCTTAGTCTTGGAGGAGCAGTTTCACCCGCGGGCACCGTTGGTCGCAATTGAGGATTCGGCCGTTGGCGATCTTTATGTTGAACTTGTTGTAACCTTTAATTTGAAGCATTATATGTGCAGCAACCTTACTGTTGAGGAAGTTATTTATGCTACCCGCGTCACTAAGAACGGTGATGGGTTGCTATTTTAGAAGTCCTCCAACATTCATCATCTGCGGGTTAGAGTAGTCGGCCAATGCATGCACTGCGTAGTCGGCCGATTGGGGATCTTCCTCCAAGGCTTCCTCTTCAAGTTTGAGGCCTTCTTCAAATGGTTTGTTGTCCTCCTCCTCCGTTGGTTCAGTCATGAGGAGTCGGCCCTTTCTACGGCGATATTCGCGGCTCCATGGTTCATCGTAGTGCCAACACAATCCCTTGGCTGATCGTTTGCGAAGCTCGTATCTTGTCAATTTTTTTTGTGCGGGCTCGGATGGCAGTAGATGGGGCAGTAGGCCTCGACTTGGCTGGTCAGGGAACGACCCTTTTCCTTCATACCTCATGGTTCAATCGTTTGATATAACCCCAGAAGGAGCTCTATAGATTTTGATCCTTGAGCGGGATCAACCCTTGGAACGCTGTAGGGGTTCCTCCCTCCTAGATTCTGCACAAGGTTGAAATAAAATTGATAATTACTTAATAAAAAGAGATGGAGGCTACATGCTTATATAGGGCTCCAAACCCTAGCCCCAGGGGTGCTTGCCTAATTAAAATTACTCTTTTACCCCTTCTATAGCCTACCTGCCTTAGAGGGAATAGGTGCCGGCTAGGTTGGCTCTATAGCCGACCTAAGCAAGGGAAAACCGTAGCCTACCAACCCAGTAAGGGGGGCGATGGCCACTAAGCCCTAGGGGCTAATCTAAACCCTAGTCATACTCCTTTATAAGATAGGAGTGGCTTTATTACAATCTAGTAGGGTTTTATTGACTACTTCTAAGGAGATTATGGCTCAACCCTGCTGGAGTCCTATCAAACCTGCCCTATGAAAATTAACCTTGTCCTCAAGGCTAAAGTTCCATGAACTCAGGGAACCGGGTCTTTAGCTCCTCATCAGCTTGGGTGTCAGTTGGAAGAACTTGAGCCGAGTCATCATCTTTAAAATTCCATTTGAGGTGGGATACTTGGAGGATCAACTGTAATTTTGATCTGGTGCCCAGATCTGATCTCCAGGTTAAGGCCCCAATATGACCCCCAATTTAGAAGGCCCAAAGAAATAGGGAGACCACTTTCTTGAGGCTTGAATTTCATGTTGGTGGAGCTGTTAATGAATGGTGATAGGACCCCAGATGGAGCCCTATAGATTTTGATCCTTGAGGGGGATCAACCCTTGGAACGCTATAGGGGTTCCTCCCTCCTAGATTCGATACAAAGGCTAAATTGAAGATGATAATTGCTTGCTTTCAAAGAGGGGGGCGGCTACATCATAAATAGGGATCAAGCCCTAGCCTAAGGGGGCATTTATCTGGGTTAAATTACCCTTTTACCTCTCCTATAGTCATCCTACCTTAATAGGAACAAGGGGCGGCTAGGTTGGCTCTATAGCCGACCTAAGCAGGGGGAAACCCTGGCCGACTTGCCCAGTAAGGGGGGCGACGACTACTATGCACTAAGGGCTAATCCAAACTTTGGCCATACTCCTTTATAAGATAGGAGAGGCCTTATTACAATTTAGCAGAGTTTTTATTGACTTCTACTAGAATGATTAGGACTCAACCCTGTTGGAGTCCTATCAAGTCCGTCCTCTCAGAATCAGCCTTGTCCTTAAGGCTGAGGATCCATAAACTCTAGGAACCGAGTCTTCAGCTCTTCGTGTGACTCCCATGTTGCGTCTTCAGATGGTAAGTTATTCCACTTCACAAGTACTTTAGTGGAGGGGCTTCGTCGGCGCATCATAATTCTTCGATCAAGTATAGCTTCAGGTTGGGCTTGGATTTCACCTTCAATTGTAGTGCTCGGCAGTTGAGTCTGAGCCAGTTCATGTTCACCCAATTTTGACTTCAGTAGGGATATGTGGAAGACAGGATGAATTTTGGCATCATTTGAAAGTTTAAGTCGGTATGCCACGGCCCCAATGCGTTCCAAAATCTGATATGGTCCATAAAATCGTGGAGACAGTTTCATCGATGCTCTGGTGTTGATGGATAGCTGCTTATATGGTTGTAGGCAGAGGTAAACCCAATCTCCTACTAAAAATTCTCGCTTACTCCGGTGATTGTCTGCTTGTTGCTTCATGCAGGCTTGAGCGACAGTTAGATTGTCCTTCAGCAACTGTAGTAGTTTATCCATGTTAATTAGGTCTTGGTCGATCTGATCCACTTTGGCCGAACCAAGTACATATCTGGGAATTACAGGGGGCGGTCGACCATACAGTGCCTCGTAAGGGGTACATTTTGTCGATGATTGAAAAGTTGTGTTGTACCACCATTCGGCCCAAGGAAGCCATCTTGTCCACTCTTTGGGCCGGTCGCTGGTGAAGCATCGTAAGTAAGTCTCGAGGCATCTGTTCACCACCTCTGTTTGGCCGTCTGTTTGTGGATGATAGGCAGTGCTCATCTTCAATTGGGTGCCCTGTAGATGGAAGTGCTCGATCCAAAATTTACTTGTAAATACCCTATCATGGTCGCTTACTATCGATCTTGGTATCCCATGTAATTTCACAATATTTTCCATAAAAATCTGGGCAATAGTGGTAGCAGTATAGGCATGTCTCACAGCATAAAAATGAGCATACTTAGTTAGGCGATCTACCACCATAAAGATCATGCTTTTACCTTGAGATAGTGGCAGTCCTTCGATGAAATCCATGGAGATGTCCGTCCAAGTCGAATCTGGTATAGGTAGCGGCTGTAGTTTACCGGGAATTGACATTGTTTCTCCTTTATGCCGCTGACATACATCACATTTGGATACATAGTCATAAATTGATTTCTTTATGCTCTTCCAAAAGAAGTTTTGCTTTACCCTTTTATAAGTCCTCAGAAATCCAAAGTGCCCTGCCGAAGGTGAACAGTGTATTTCATGCAGAATAACTTGAATGTGAGGAGAAGAAGGAACAACAACAATTCGGTCTTTATAGCGTAAGTCCTTCGAGTCCCACGTGTAGTGCCCTACGGAATCCGGATCCTTCTCCAATTTTTCTATAATGCTTCAGATTTCCGGATCATTCTTCCACTCTTCCCTAATGTGTTCGAGGAAATTGGTGGTGGGAAGGGAGATGACTGAAATTTCTGCTTGCCCCGGGAGCCGAGATAGAGCATCTGCAACAACATTCTCTTTTCCTTTTTGATAAGTAATTTTATAATCAAAGCCGAGAAGTTTAGTTACCCAACATTGCTGCTCCAGGGAGGATATTTTCTGCTCTAAGAAATACTTAAGACTTCAGTGGTCAGTCTTAATCTGGAAGCGTCGGCCGATCAGGTAGGGTCTCCACTTTGTGATGGCGTGTACAATGGCAAACATTTCTTTATCATATACTGATATTTTCAAGTATGAGGGAGACAATGCATTGCTGGTGTAGGCGAGAGGTCGGCCATCTTGCATTAGAACAGCTCCAATCCCAACTCCGGACGCGTCGGCCTCGATCACGAAGGTGCGGCTAAAATCAGGTAATGCTAGGACCGACGTCGTCGTCATGGTGGCCATGAGTCATTCAAGGATGTAGAAGATTGTTCCGACCATAAGAAGGAGTCTTTCTTTAGTAGGGAAGTGAGCGGGGCACTGATCTTGCCGCAATCTTTCACAAATTTTCGGTAGTAGCCCGTGAGTCCAAGGAAGCCACGCAGTGAGTTTACATTTGTAGGTTTCGGCCATCCTTGCATTGCCTCGATCTTTGTCGGGTCTACCGCCACTCCGTCCTCTGATATAATGTGTCCAAGATACTCCACTTTACGCTGTAAGAAACTGCACTTTGACTGTTTCACATAAAGAGTATTCTCCCGGAGAATTGTTAGAACAGTTCGTAAGTGCTGAAAATGTATATCAAGTGTAGGGCTATAAATGAGGATATCATCAAAGAATACTAATACGAACTTACGTAAAAAGCTCCAAAAAATATTATTTATTAGGCTTTGGAAAGTAGAAGGAGCATTCGTAAGTCCGAAAGGCATTACCAAAAATTCATAGTGGCCGTTATGCGTACGGAATACGATTTTCAGAATATCTTCAATGCATACCCGAATCTGGTGATAACCAGAACGGCGATCCAATTTAGTGAAGACTCGGGCTCCTTTTAGTTCATCCAAGAGCTCATCTACGATGGGTATAGGATATTTATCCTTGACGGTGATAGCGTTCAAGACCCGATAATCAATGCACATCCGCCATGTACCGTCCTTCTTGCGCACTAACAACATCGGTGAATAATAAGGGCTGCAGCTCAGTCGAATTACCCCGGTGTCAAGCATCTCTTTGACGATGTTCTCAATCTCATCCTTCTGCAAGTGAGGGTAGTGATACGGACGCATATTTGCTGGAGGTTTGCCCGGCAGAATAGGAATACGGTGGTCATGCTGCCGGTTAGGGGGCAGCCCGCGTGGCTCCATGAAAACATCTGTGAATTCATCCAGCAAGAGGGCAAGCTTAGGATCTAAAATTTGTATATTTTCCCCCTTAGATGGCTACTAGATATGCATCAAAAATCCCCCATGTGCTTTATGCAAAACTTTCTCCATCCGTTGCGTCGAAATGATGGAGATATGGCTCTCGCGCTTGCCTCGTAATGTGACATGTCTCCCTTTGCAATAGAATTTCATAATTAATTTAGAAAAATTCTAGGAGATATCACCTAACGTTGTGAGCCATTCGATCTCAAGCATGGCTTTATAGTCATCGATGGGTAGGATAAAGAAATCGGCCCACTTCTTGGTCTTGGAGGAGTAGCTTCACCAGCGGGCACCGTTGGTCGCAATTAAGGATTCGGCCGTCGATGACCTTTACGTCGAACTTCATGTAACCTTCGATTTGAAGTACTAAACGTGCAACAACCTTACTATTGAGGAAATTATTTGTGCTACCTGTGTCAATGAGAATGGTGATGGGTTGCTACTTTAGAAGTCCTCCAACTTTCATCATCTGCGGATTGGAATAGTCGGCCAAGGCGTGCACTGCGTAGTTGGCCGATTAGGACTCTTCCTCCATAGCTTCTTCTTTAGATTCAAGGGCTTCTTCAGATGTTTCATTGTACTTATCCTCCACTGGTTCAATCAGAGGAGCCGGCCCTTTTTGTAGTGATGTTCGCCGCTCCACGGTTCATCGTAATGCCAAAACAACTCCTTTGCCGATTGTTCACGAAGCTGGTCTCTTGTCAACTTTTTTGGTGCAGAGGCTTGGATGGCAGTAGAGGGCGCAATAGGCCTCAGCATGGCTGGTCGGGGAGCGACTCTTGTCCTTCGTACCTTGTGGTTCAATTGTTCTTCCTGGATACGCATGAAGGAAATCGCCACCATAAGAGTGTACGGTTGTCGTGCCTTTACTTCTCCTCAGATCTCCGGCTTTAAGCCCTTGATAAAAGAACCTAAAAGTTGTTTCTCATACCAATTCTCAGTTTGGTTAGATAAACACTCAAACCTTGTTTGATATTCTTGTATTGTAGAGGTTTGACGAATCTTTGCCAATTGTCCATCGATGTTGTTAAAATCGGTTGGTCCGAAGTGGTCTAGTAGTCCTTCCTTGAATCGCTGCCAAGAGAGTCCTCTATGGGTGTGCTTAAACCAATTAAACCACTGAATAGCATCTCCCTCAAGGTGGATGGCAGCAATCTCCACCCGTGTGGCATCGGCGGTTCGGTAAAACCGAAAATAGCGCTCCGCGCGCGAGATCCACCCGATCGGGTCTCCTTCTTCCCATCTATGGAAGTCAACCTTCATGCACGGATTATTGAGATCAGAGGTGATGTGGCCATGTTTTTGAGGATCATCTCACCGATCTGAAGTTTCTCCGTGTTGTGATTTCCTCGGGTTCGACAATCGGCCAACGCTGAATTCGGCGAAAAGGGATCGCATCTTCTCTTCCATGCGGTTTCCAATGGCTTCAAGCTTTGCATCGATTGCCTCCTCTGATGCCATAGTATACACCTCTAGATCTGTAATATTGAGATCTTTTTTCTATTGTCGGGTTAGTGGCATGAGAATTTTGGAGAAGGGGGTGGCCGGTTGGAAGGTGAATCGGTTTGGATGGAAGTAGGCTGCGGTTTAGGGCAGATTTGGTGCTGCGGTTTTATGGAGTTTAGGCTGCGAATTGGTGTGGTTTTATGGCTGTGATAGCAGTAGATAAAGGTTAGGAAAATAGATTTTAGATTTGTGATAGATGACAGCAAAGGTAGGTGTCTCGGTAACGAAAGTTAGCTTAAAAGGTAAGTGGATCGATAAGTAGGTTGATTTGGGTGGCTGATTTGGGGGGCTGTTTGGTTTCGGTTTAGGGTAGGGTTTTGAAGGATTTTTAGTAAGGATGGTAGGGTTTGGTGATGAGGAAAAGAGAGTCTAAAATCCCACAAAAAATAGTACTCAAATCCGATATAATTCGATGAAAAGAAGTGATGCGATGTGCTGTCCTGCTGAACCGATTTTATGTCAGAGAAACGATGACTTCTCGACGTAAATTCCAGAGGAAAGTTTAAGAAAATTATGCAGAAATGCTTGGTTCAGATGTTGTTAATACAAGTAAAAAGTTTGACAAAATTTTGCAAGCATAACGGTAGGGAAATAGGGCAAAAGACGAAAGGCAGATTCCTTCGTCGTAAAATTCCAGAACTGCGTGATGGTCAAAGATTGCACAAAAAAACCAGTTCCAGAAGGATCTTTTACGTGAAAGCCAACTTGATCTTGAGAATTATGTAAAAATTTCAGCCAAGAAGGATGAACAAAAGTTTGGTTTCAAGAGGCCAATAGACGGAAGGCAGATTCTACGTTGTAAAATTTTAGTATTGTACAATGAAGAATCGCAGTGCTATAAATCTAGATCTAGAAGGGGTTTTTTTACAAGATTAGTCTTAGATTAAAGCTAAGACGATCTATGAAATTGTATAAAAGTTTCAGCCAAAAAGGATGATTAAAAGTTTAGTTTCAAGAAGTAAAAATCGGTGGAAAATTTCTACAGCATTTCACCTTTGCAACGATGATAACGTTTGCGACGAACAAAATTTGCAGTGGATAAAATTTGGGAAAAATCTTCAACATGTAAAGTAAGGATCAAGTCCTAGCCTTCGATACAAAGGCTGAATTGAAGATGATAATTGCTTGCTTTCAAAGATGGGGGCAGCTACATCTTAAATAGGGATCAAGTCCTAGCCTAAGGGGGCACTTATCTGGGTTAAATTACTCTTTTGCCCCTCCTATAGCCATCCTACCTTGATAGGAACAAGGGGCGGCTATGTTAGCTCTATAGCCGACCTAAGTAGGGGAAAACCCTGGCCGACTTGCCCAGTAAGGGAGGCGACGACTACTATGCCCTGAGGGCTAATCCAAACTCTGGCCATACTCCTTTATAAGATAGGAGAGGCCTTATTACAATTTAGTAGAGTTTTTATTGACTTCTACTAGAATGATTAGGACTCAACCTTGCTGGAGTCCTATCAAAGGGGGACTTGATCTTTTTCAAGAAACTTTTTTCTGCTCCGGCATATGTTAGGGGAAAGTTTCTTCCTTGCATGGATTGCCACGTGGTTGCTCTGTAATAGTAGTCGTGCCTTCTTTTGGAGTGAGGGCTATCATCTAATAAAATCTCTAGTGGTGTGAGTCCGATTTGAGTCTGAGGTGGGTAGGAGTAGTAATTTTTCGGGGCCCATTTTCACTTCTTTGTGCTGTTGACCATCTTGCATTAGGATGGTGTTGACCCCACTCTGGATGTGTTTGCTCTTATAATAAACATCTGGCCACGATTTGGTGTGGATGACATCGTGGTCGTGAGGGCTATAGTTCAACTCGGCCAAGGTGGTGCATCTTTCTTTATAATGAGAGGGATGATGTTCATGCTTCGTTGAGTCCTGCGAATGATCCTTTCCCTTTTCTGATTTTGCCACTAAAGGGGCTCAATTTTCTCATGGTCTTGGGTCATAGATCGGAGGTCATCATCAAGGAAGTCTTTAAGCATCATGGTCCGATCCTGGGGAAAGTCGTGGAAGTCACCTGAGATCAGCAACCATGGTGAGTTCAACGAGATGTAATACTTTAGAAGTAGCTTATCTCTGGGGAAAAGCATGTAGGGATGTGTCGTAGTGAGAAATAAGCATGACCGAACAATCCGTGTCTCTATCATCTCTTGGACGACCCTTTTCCCTTCGACCTTCTAAGGTTGTAGGAAGCAATTTGGCCGAGCAAAACGTAGTAGAAGTTTCGGTCTATTCAGCATAGGGTGGTCGGACAACTTCAAAGGAGGTAATCTGCTCGGTTTGGTGGAGACGCCCAAAATTTTAACAAGCTGAGGGAGAGGGTTCTTATCTTCAATCTCATAAAACCCTTGAATTTGAATTGGGAAACCACTGGATTTTTCTTTCGGTACCCCCTCCAAGTGTTGTGTTGTGGTTGTAGTAGCTGGGCTCCCTCGTAGAATCATTTGCTTTCCTTTCCTGAAAAATTTCATGGTTAGCTTCGAAAAATTTCAAAAAACATCTCCAATAGTGGACAACCAATCAATAGCAAGCACTATATCAAAACCATCAAGAGGAGGAAAAAATCAACAACTACATCTTGCTCCTATAGGATCAATTTTACCCGCGGGCACTTCTGGTTGCACTTCAGAATTTGACCGTTAGCTACCTTGACTTCGAACCCATTGTAATCTTCTTTTTGGAGCATTAAGTGGACAACAACCTTACTGCTCATGAAGTTGTGTGTGCTCCCGACATCGATGAGGATGATGACGGACTATTGCTCGAGAAACCCTTTGATCTTCAATTTTTGCAGGTTGGTGTAGCCGACTAAGGTAGGGACCGTGCGGGTGGCCGATGGTGGTGTCTCCTCCTTGGGCTCGAGAGTCGTATCTTCAAGTTTGGGTTCTTTAGTGAGCGCAATCATCAGCGGTGTCTCCTTTTTACATTTATGTTCTAGGCTCCATAGTTTATCACATACCCATATAGGCCCTTTATCGATCCGTCATTAAGGTCTTCTGTTGTTAATTTCTATGGCTGAGGGGGTCGGCTGATAGTAGGAAGAGGTGAAAGCTTTGGTGTCGCTGGTCGGGGAGCAACTCTCGTCTTCCGAGCTTCATAGTTCAATCGCTCCTCTTGATGTCACGCAAAGGAGATGGCTGCCTTAAGTGTGTATGGTTGTCACGCTTTAACTTCTTCCTGAATCTCCGGCTTGATGCCCTCAATAAAAGTCCTTAATATCTATTTTTCAGACCAATTATAAGTTTGATTCACTAACGTTCCAAACTTGGTTTGGTACTCTTGGATGGTGGAGGTTTGATGGATCATCGCTAGTTCTTCGCTAAGGTTCTTTTTACAATCCAAATTTGCACCATGTTGTGATCTTATTGGGCTTGGTGATCGGCCCAATCTAAACTCCTCAAAGAAAGCGCATAATTTAACATCCATAAGTGTCTCAAGAGCCTCCAATTTGGCTTCAAATAAGCCTATCGATGTCATGATGTAAGGATCTCTAACCTATCAAATCAAATCGATTAAAGAGTATAGCTACAATCATCAGGTTGAAGGTAGCAATGACAGTGATGTCGGGGCTGCGATGGTGAAGTCTCCAAGTGGAGGATGGCAGCCAAGGGTAGCGGCAACGGTGGAGGAAGAAAATGGCAGCAGTAACATCGGCTGCAGTCCTTCGGTGATGCTGCAATATTGACACTGCAATGTCGTGGAGGCTGCGATTTTTTTGGTGGCTGATATTTGTCAGAAGATGGCAGCCAAGAGATCCGAGTCAGAAGGCCACAACAACGATGGAGGAAGAAGAGGGCAGCATCAATGTTGGCTGCGGTTGCAGCGCGACTTCGTGGCTGCAGGTGGCGTCGGTTGCAACAAGGGTGCAGCTGCAATAGGAGGAAGACGGGGCAGCGATGTACACGGCTATTACGGAGGAGGGCAGTAGTGGTATGGAGCAAGAGACAGCTACTATTGTTCTCCTCCAAGCGGCTTTCAAAGGCTTCAAACATGGCATTGATGGCCTCCTCTGATGCCATAGTGTATGCCTCTAGATCTATAATATTGAGATCTTTTTTTTATTGTTGGGTTAGTGGCATGAAAATTTTTGGAGAGGGGATGGCCGATTGGATGAGTGGATCGGTTTAGATGGGAGTTGGCTATGGTTTAGGGCTGATTTGGGTGGCTGTTTGGGATCAGTTTAGGGTGTGGTTTGGAAGGGTTTTTAGTGAAGATGGTAGGGTTTGTAGATGAGAGAAAGAGAGTCTAAAATCCCATAAAAGATAGTACTCAAATCTGATAGGATTCAACGAAGAAAGGTTTTGTGATGTGCTATCCTACCGAACAGATCTTACGTTGGAGAAACAATGAATTCTCGGGATAAATTCCAGATAAAAATTTAAGAAAAATATGCAAAAACCCTTGGTTCAGATGTGGTTAATGCCAGTAAAAAGTTTGACAAAATTTCAGTAGCGTAATAGTAGGGAAATAGGGCAAAAGACGGAAGGCAGATCCTTCATCGTAAAATTATAGCACTACGTGATAATGAAAGAAGGCACAATAAAACTGTTTCTAGAAGGAATTCTTGCCAGAAACCAATCTCAAATGAAGGCAAAGTTGATTTATGGAATTGTATAAAAATTTTGACCAAAAAGGAGAAGAAATAAACTAGTTTCAAGAGGCAAAAATGTGGCTGAAAATTTCTGTAGAATTTTGCCTTTGCAACAACGATAACATTTGCGATGAATGAAATTTGCAGTGGATAAAATTTGAAAAGATTCTTAAACATATAAGGTAAAAGATCTTACAGTAGTGAAGAGGCATGGGTGACAAAATTATACCAGATTTTTAGATGTTGACGTAGAGGACGGTAGTAGATTGATGGATCTGCGGCTTAGTGGGCGACGGTGGAAGCGACGTCAAAAGCAATTGTGGGAATTGCTTGGGAAGGTGGAAGCAGCTGAGATGGCTACAGGGCAGCAGGAATGCGGCTCTAATACTAGATGATAGAACCCCATAAGGAGCCTATAGATTTTGACCCTTGAGGGGGATCAACCCTTGGAATGCTATAGGGGTTCCTCCCTCCTAGACTTGGCACAAGGCTTAATAAAAGTTAATAATTGCTTGATAGAAGAGAGGGGATAACTACATCATTATATAGGGTTCTAAACCATAGCCCAAGGGGTGCTTGCTTAAGTAAAATTATCCTTTTGCCCCTTCTATAGCCGACCTACCTTAGTGGGAAGAGGGGCGGCTAGGTTGGCTCTATAGTCGACCTAAGCAAGGGGAAACCTTGGCCGACTATCCCAATAAAGGGGGCGGCAACCACTAATGCCCTAAGGCCCCAAAATAAACCCTAGCCACACTACTTTATAGGATAGAAGTGACTAGGTGGGGTTTTATTACAATCTCACAGGGTTCTTATTGATCACTTCTAGGGTGATTTGGACTTAACCCTGCTAGAATCCTATCACCGTGGAGCCGCGACCGTCGCTACAAAAAGGGGCACCTCTTACTAATTGAACACATTGAAGATATGGAGGAGGTGGTCCAGGAGCATAAGGAAGAGGTTGCATATGAAGAACAGCAGCCGATTGATATTACGATGCATGCTCTTACCGGCTACGCAAACCCACAAACGATGAAAGTGGGAGGACTTCTAAAGCAACAACCAATCATCATTCTTATTGACACTGGGAGCACTAATAATTTTATGAACAGCAAGGTTGCTGTCCGGATGGCCTTACCTATTGAGGATTGCAGCAGGTTTGATGTTAAGTTCGTCGACGGACGAATTTTGAAGTGTGATTGCAGGTGCCCTCAGGTGAAACAGCTACTATAGGATCAAGAGATAATTGTAGATTTTTTCCTCCTCCCTCTTAATGATTGTGAGGTCGTGCTTAGCATCGAATGGCTAACGACATTAGGTGATGTTTCCTGGAATTTTTTAAAATTAATCATGAAGTTTTATAGCTAGGGAAAATAGGTGGTATTGTGTGGTAAACGAGGGAGCGACATATCAACGATTTGCACACGACGAATGGGGAAAGTATCACACGAAACATGCAATGGCTTCTTGGTACAACTAGAGCAACAATCCAAGGGGGTGGCAACTAAAGTTGAAGACCCAAATCTACTTCCCTTGCTTGCTGAATTTTTAGATGTATTTGACGAACCACGCAGCCTACCTCCTAGCCGCCAGCATGATCATCGTCTCTCGGTTCTTCTAGGCAAACCTCCATCAAACACTTGGTCATATCAGTATCCTCATCTTCAGAAAGATAAAATAGAAAGGATTGTAAAGGAGATGCTCGAAACAAGAGTCATTTGGCCAAGTTGCATCAACCATAAGAGCATAAAATATTTTATGGAGTAAAAGATATCATTCCCCGAACAACAAAAATGGGTAACAAAGCTTCTTGAGTATGATTGTGAGAAAGGGAAAGAAAATGTTGTTGCATATGCGCTTCCACGGCTACCCGAGCAACCTTAATTTTTGACATTTTCAACGCTAACTAGCAACTTCCTTGAGGACATTAAGAGAGAATGGCAAGACGACCCACGGACCAACAAGATCATAAAGAAATTGGAGGAATACCCAAGTTTCGTGGCTCATTACAATTGGGACTCAAAAGACCTACACTATAAGGAACACAATGTGCTTGCGCCAAATTCTAGTTGCATAATGACCATCCTTCAAGAGATGCATTCCACAGTCGTGGCTAGGCATTCCGGGTTCCTTAGAACCTATAAGAGAATTAAGCATAATTTTTATTGGGAAGGGATGAAAAATATTATTGCCAAATTTGTGGCACAATGTGATGTATGCCAATGACAAAAAGGTGAAACAGTGGCAAGCCCCGAAAAGCTGCAACCTCGACCCATTCCAAACTCGATATGGATTGATATATCAATTGACTTCATCGAAGGGCTACCCTCATCACAAGAAAAGGTATGATTCTTGTTGTTATTGATCACCTTACAAAGTATGCTCGCTTTTGTGCAGCTCATAATCCCTACACTGCTTCTAGCATTGCCCAAATCTTTATAGAAAATATTATAAAATTACATGGGATGCCAAGATCTATTGTAAGTGATCGTGATAGGGTCTTCACGAGCAAATTCTGGACAGAATTATTCCAGATGCAGGGCACTAAATTGAAGATGAGCACAACATATCACCCATAAATTGACGGCTAGACTGAAGTGGTGAACAGGTGTTTAGAGACATACCTCAGATGCTTCGCTAGTGACCGACCAAAAGAGTGGACAAAGTGGCTCCTTTGTGCCGAGTGGTGGTATAATACAACTTATCATTCATCCATGAAAATCACATCCTATGAGGCTATGTATGGCCAACCTCCTGTAATCCCAAAATATGTATTGGGCACCTCTAAAGTAGAATAAGTAAACATGGAACTACAAGATAGAGACAAAATGTTGAAGCTATTAAAAGATAATCTCATTGCAACTCAAGCAAGGATTATGAAACAGCAATATGATCAACACAAAGGCGAATGAGAATTATCCGTAGGAGATTGGGTATTTCTACGGCTCTAATAGAACCCTAGAAGGAGCTCTATAGATTTTGACCCTTGAGGGGGATCAACCCTTAGAACACTATTGGGGTTCCTCCCTCCTAGACTCGGCACAAGGCTGAAATAAAATAGATGATTGCTTAATTCAAGAGAGGGGGCGGTTACATCATTATATAGGGATCAAAACCCTAGCCTAATATAACACCCCTTAGTCCCACATTGGAAAAGTGGGAACATATGAATGCTTTATAAGGGTTGATGAGTGTACTAGTAACTCTCGACTCGAGCATTATGGCCAGTGGTTGGGCCAAACTGAAGCTATCGGGATAGTTAGCTCATCAACCTGGGTTGTGACATTTGGTATAAGAGCCGACCTAGTATTTGGGCAATGTGAGGGGACCCCCATCGAAAAGGGCTACCTGTGTGTACAGTAAGTGGTGGTATGTAATGGACCATTATCCTTTGTGTGTAATATTTCTGAGTTTATAAGGTCCATGGGTGTAATTTGTATCTGGCTTTATAAAGTGTTTGCTTGAGCAATTGCTTATGGATCCCGTTGGAATTGCTTCTTCTGTCCCATTTTTTCTTTTGTAAGTCTAAGTGACCCTAGGAGATCTCGAGAAAGGCTGACCTTTGCGAACGGACGCGCATGGGTGCCGCACGGCTTAGGCAAAAAAAGCTAAGCTCGTGACATTGTGGTATTAGAGCGGGACAAAGCACACATAGAAACACTCGTTATATAAACGTGGGGGACCTAGCTGGGTTATGTGGAGGACAGCCAGCACGCGTAACTATTTGGGGGAAATGGACATTGAGAAGTAGGGAAAGGAGTCGCTCAGAGGAGTGGGCATCCAAGTTTAGCATTCAGAGGAATGGCCAACCTTTTGCGCAAGAGGCACCTTGAGGACAAGCAAGCGAAGAGGAATGCATAGCGCACAAAGATTGGGTTGGTTGAGTTCGAGCTACGGCTCGACATTGGCAACAAACTTGACTGTTCTCAAGGCAAGCGGGGCGCTTGTTGAGAGATAAGACTGTGCAAAGTGGGAGGTGTTGCGCAACGATCGAAAGAGTTGTGCAAAGCTCACAGAGGTGAAGAGAATTACTAACTCGAAGGATTTAGTACTCATGCAAGGGCTTGTACACGGATGACAAAGTGTTTGTGCCCATCCCAAGGCGTGATCAAAACTCAACGCCATGGAGCATCAGAACTTTCTCTTCAGCATGGAAAGGATACGTCCATAAGCGGCCAAAATGTGCAACAAGTTCGGCACATTGCTAGACCTTGAATGGTATAGTGGGGACTGTATTGGCAAAGGGTCGCAATCTAGCAAGTGCATTTGCGAGGGCAGAACAAGGCACAAGTTGTTCAGCAAGACGGAGTAGTCCAAAGGGGATGGTGGTCTCCAAAACTTCCACTGGGAAGAATGCAAAGAGGAAAGTTACTCCAATAGGACAGATATCCAAGAGAGATAAGTCCTAGTTCTCTAGAGGGAGAATCATGTGCAACAGACCGCACATATTAAGGAAGAGTTCTTCAAGGCAATATCTCCACAAAGCTCAATGGACTGAGCGAGTGATGAGGACTCATCGCATGATCTCGAATGAGGTAATGCATTGGCTGCATTTCGAGATCAAGTGGGGGAGCAATCCAAGGTAACATCTTATGAAGGCACACTTAGAGTCAATATGGAAATCAAACTCAACGGAGGGCAGACCCATGGAATGGTGGACGCGATGGCCACTATCAACTCAATGCAACTCGAGGAGTGGAGCGACTTGGGTGGAACTCGGTGAAGTATTCAAGCTGCATGAAGGGAGTCGACATAGAAGATGGAACATAGAGCGAAGACATAGAGCTTTCCTTGGACAAAGGTCAAGGGTATGAACTCTTGTAGAGGCAAGAGTGGGATCATGTCATTCCTTGGGTTCTTCATTCTGATGGGACAGACTTATCTTGCATGGTGCCAAAGATAAAGGGAGCTTCGAGGCACATGCAAGTTACCTTAGAGATGCATTTGACGGAGTAACTAAGGTGATTCAACTTACGAAAGCAAAGTTGGGATCAGGAGACCTTATGATAGAACCCCAGAAGGAGCTCTATAGATTTTGACCCTTGAGGGGGATCAACCCTTGGAATGCTATAGGGGTTCCTCCCTCCTAGATTCGGCACAAGGCTGAAATAAAATTGATAATTGCTTGATTCAAGAGGGGGGGCCGCTACATCTTTAAATAGGGATCAAAACCCTAGCCTAAGGGGTGCTTGCCTAAGTAGAATTATCCCTTTGCCCCTCCTATAGCCAACCTACCTTAATAGGAACAAGAGACGGCTAAGTGGCTCTATAGCCAACTTAAGCAGGGGGAAACCCTAGCCGACCAACCCAGTAAGGGGTGTGTCGGCTACTAAGCCATAAGGACTAATCTAGACTCTAACCATACTCCTTTATAAGATAGGAGTGGCTTTATTACAATCTAATAGGGTTTTTATTGACTAGTACTAAGATGATTAGGACTCAACCCTGCTGGATTCCTATTAAGTCCGTCCTCTTCAGATCAGCCTTGTCGTCAAGGCTGAGGGTCCATAAACTCTGAAAACTGGATCTTCAACTCCTTATGTGACTCACATGCTATCATTAACTGAACTACTTTGACCTCCTCATCAACTGGGGTCTTAGTTAGAAGGATTTGGGCTGGATCATCTTTTTTAAATTTCCTTTTGAGGTGAGATACCTGGCTGATCAAGTGTAATCTTGATCTGGTGTACGAATTTGATCTTCAGGTTAGGGCCCCAATGTGATCCTCAATTTTATAAGGCCCAAAGAAATAGGGAGACCACTTCATTAAGGCTTGAGTTTCCTGCTGATCGGGCTGGAGGTGTAGAAAAACTCGATCTTCAATTTTTTATCCATTCTGAAGTTTGTCGAGAGGCCATTTCTTCTTTGTATGTGCTGATATATGGTTAGTCTTTAGTGATAGCCAATCTTTCTTCTGGAATGGTGACTGCCCTTGGTATGATTCAGGATGATGAGAGCCCAATCTAGCATAAGCATCGTTTGTAATTCTTCTAGTTTTACTCCTCTTTCGTGCCATGGACCTGTATCCAACCATATTTTAAATTTAGTAGTAATTAGTATGTAAAAATCTAATATGAAGTGTGGGGGAAGCCTCGATGTAAATTAGGAGTCGACCATCTTGCATAATAATAGCACCAATTCCAACTGCTGACGCATCAGCCTCAATGACAAAAGTGCGACGGAAATCGGGCAGCGGTAAGACCAATGTCATCGTCATAGCTGCCTTGAGTCGTTCGAAGGCTGCGGAGGCTTTATCCGACCACAAGGAGTCTTTCTTCAGTAAGGATGTCATTAGGGCACTGATCTTGCCATAATCTTTCAGAAAATTTTGGTAGTAACCCGTGAGTCCAAGGAAAATGCGTAGTGATTATACGTTTGTAGGTCTCGGCCATCCTTGCATTTCCTCGATCTTTGTCGGGTCCACCGCCACTCCATCCTCTGATATACTATACGCAAGATACTCCACTTTACGCTGTAAAAAGCCGCACTTTGACTGTTTAACATAAAGAGTATTCTCCCGAAGAATCGTTAGAATAGTTTGTAAGTGCTGAAAATGTATATCAAGCGTAGAGCTATAAATGAGAATATCATCAAAGTATACCAATACGAATTTACGTAGAAAACTCCGGAAGATGTCATTCATCAGGCTTTGGAAAGTAGAAGGAGCATTCGTAAGTCCTAAAGGCATTACTAGAAACTCGTAGTGGCCGTTATACGTGCAGAATGTAATTTTTAGAATATCTTCAGTGCATACTCAAATCTGATGGTATCTGGATCGGAGTTCCAATTTAGTGAAAACTCGGGCTCCTTTTAATTCGTCCAAGAGTTCATCATCTTTCTTGCGCACTAGCAACAACGGTGAGGAGTAAGGGCTGCAACTTGGTCTAATCACCCCGGTGTCAAGCATCTCTTTAACAATGTTCTCAATCTTGTCCTTCTATAAGTGAGGATAGTGGTACGGTCACAAATTTGTAAGAGGTTTGCCTGGCAAAATAAGAATGCGATGGTCATGCGGCCAGTTAGGGGACAACCCGTGCGGTTATAAGAAAACATCAACGAATTCGTTCAGGCAAAGGACAAGCTTAGGATCTGAGTTTTATATGTTCTCCCCCATAGATGGCTGCTGAATATATGTCAATAATCCACCATGTGCTTTGTGCAAAACTTTCTCCATTCGTTGCGATGAAACGGTGGAAATTTGGCTCCCGCGCTTGCCTCGTAACGTGACCTGTCTCCCTTTGCAATAAAATTTCATGATTAATTTAAAAAAATTCCAGGAGATATCACCTAGTGTTGTGAGCCATTCGATCCCGAGCATGGCTTCATAATCATCAATGGATAGGAGGAAGAAATCAGCTACCACTTCTTGGTCATGGAGGAGTAGTTTCACCCGCGGGCACCGTTGGTCGTAATTAAAGATTCGACCGTCGGTGACCTTTACGTCGAACTTGTTGCAACCTTTGATTTGAAGCACCAAATGTGCAGCAACCTTACTGTTGAGGAAGTTATTGGTGCTGCCCGTGTCGATGAGAATGGTGATGGGTTGTTGTTTTAGAAGTCCTCTAACTTTCATCATCTGCGGGTTGGAGTAGCCAGCCAATGCGTGCACTGCATAGTCGGCCGATTGGGACTCTTCCTCCATGGCTTCTTCTTTAGGTTCAAGGGCTTCTTTAGATATTTCATTGTCTGCATCCTCCGATGGTTCAATCACGAGGAGCCGGCCCTTTTTGCAGCGATGTTCACGGCTCCATGGTCGTCGTAATGCCAACACAACTCCTTGGCCTATCGTTCGCGAAGCTCGTCTCTTGTCAACTTTTTTGGTGCAGGGGCTTGGATGGCAGTAGAGGGGATAGTAAGCCTCGACACGGTTGGTCGAGGAGTGACCCTTGTCCTTCGTACCTCGTGGTTCAATTGTTCTTCCTGGATACGCGCGAAGAAAATCGCCATCATAAGAGTGTATGATTGCCACGCCTTTACTTCTCCTCGGATCTCTGGCTTTAGGCCCTCGATAAATGTACCTAAAAGTTGTTTCTCAGACCAATTCTCAATTTGGTTAGATAAATGCTCAAACCTTATTTGGTATTCTTGTATTGTAGAGGTTTGACGAGTCCGTCGATGTTGTCGAAATCGGTTGGTCTGAAGCGGTTTGGTGGTCCTTCCTTGAATCACTGCCAAGAGAGTCCTCCATGGGTGTGCTCAAATGAATTAAACCACTGAATAGCATCTCCCTCGAGATGGATGGCAGCAATCTCCACCCGTGTAGCGTCGGCGGTTCGGTTGAACCGAAAATAGCGCTCCGCGCGTGAGATCCACCCGATCTGGTCTCCTTCTTCCCATCTAGGGAAGTCAACCTTTATGCATGGATTATTGAGATCAGAGGTGATGTGGCCATGTTCTTGAGGATCATCTCACCGATCTAAAGTTTCTCTGTGTTGTGATATCCTCGAGCTCAACGGTCGGCCAATGCTGAATTCGGCGAAAAGGGATCGCATCTTCTCTTCCATGCAGTTTTCAAAGGCTTCAAGCTTTGCATCGATAGCCTCCTCTGATGTCATAGTATATACCTCTAGATCTATAATATTAAGATCTTTTTTCTATTGTCGAGTTAGTGGCATGGGAATTTTGGAGAAGGGGGTGGCCAGTTGAAAAGTGAATCAGTTTGGATGGAAGTAGGCTGCGGTTTAGGGCAGATTTGGGTGGCTGTTTGGTTTCAGTTTAGGGTAGGGTTTTGAAGGGTTTTTGGTGATGATGGTAGGGTTTTGAGATGAGAAAAAGCGAGTCCAAAATCTCACAAAAAATAGCACTCAAATCTAATAGAATTCGGCGAAAAAATATGTTACGATGTGCTGTCTTGCTGAACCAGTTTTACATCGGAGAAACGATGATTTCTCAATGTAAATTCCAGAGGAAAGTTCAAGAAAATTATGCAAAAACCCTTAGTTTAGATGTTGTTAAAACCAGTAAGAAGTTTGACAAAATCTTTGACAAATTTTGGCAGCCTAATAGTAGGGAAATAGGGGAAAAGACGAAAGGCAGAGTCCTTCGTCGTAAAATTCCAGAACTGCTTGATGGTCAAAGATTACACCAGAAAACCGATTCTAGAAGGAGTTTTTTTGAGAAATCAAATCCAGATGAAAGTCAACTTGATCTTGTGAAAAAAATTTCGCTAGAAAGGAGAAGAAATAAACCAGTTTCAAGAGGCAAAAACATGACTGAAAATTTCTACAGCGTTCCGCCTTTGCAACAACGATAACATTTACGACAAACAAAATTTACAGTGGATAAAATTTGAGAAAAATCTTTAATGTGTAAAGTAAGGAATCTTGCAGTATTGAAGTGGCGTGGATGATAAAAAAATACCAGATTTCTAGATCAAATGCAGGGGGCAACGATAGACTGATTTGATCTGCGGTTGGGGTGGAAGGTGGAGGCACGTGTCACAGCAATTGTGGGAATTGTTTGGGAAGGTGGAGGCATGGATGACGGCTATAGGGGCAGTAAGATCACTACTGTAATACAAGATGATATAACCCTATAAAGAGCTCTATAAATTTTGACCCTTGAGGGGGATCAACCCTTGGAATGCTATAGGGGTTCCTCCCTCCTAGATTCGGCACAAGGCTGAAATAAAATTGATAATTGCTTGATTCAAGAGGGGGGAAGGCTACATCTTTAAATAGGGATCAAAACCCTAGCCTAAGGGGATGCTTGCCTAAGTAGAATTACCCCTTTGCCCCTCCTATAGCCAACCTGCCCTAATAGGAACAGGAGGCGGCTAAGTGGCTCTATAGCCGACCTAAGCAGGGGGAAACCCTAGCCAACCAACCCAATAAGGGGTGTGACGACTACTAGGCCCTAAGGGCTAATCTAGACCCTAGCCATACTCCTTTATAAGATAGGAGTGGCTTTATTATAATCTAACAGGGTTTTTATTGACTAGTACTAAGATGATTTGGACTCAACCCTGCTGAAGTCCTATCACCTTAGCACGGGGCAAGAGGACACAAAGGTGGGTACTCATGAAGAATATGTCACAGTGTTGCCATTTGAGTTGTCAGAAGCAAGTGGTGCATAGCAGAGATTATGCTGGTAGGGGATAGAGGCCCAGCATCCAGACAATGGTGCACCAACTCTAGTGAAGTCAGAGGACTTCAGGAGCTACTAGGCGATGGACTGTTCTAGAGCTATGCTTCATCCGGGTGTGACCTAAGATTGGGGGGGACGAAGGTAAATTGCCAAGGGAGCGAACCAAAACTCAGAGATGACGGAGGCCCTATGATGTGTTGGCAAAGGCCACACGTGGAGAAGTCGTAGTCCGAGTTTATCACACGAGAATTTGTATGCAATGGAGATGTCACCAGGAGGCGACATGGTGTAGCAAATCATGATGGAATAGTTCGTGGCAATGCAATATACGCAATCGTGTCCCATTAGGGACACGATCATGAAGAGGTATGATCAAGAGTTACTGGGAGCTCCACTTTGGTGTATGACACAATAAGAAGAACGGCTATGGATTCAAGGAGTGAATGTCGTGGTACCGCAGAGGCGGGTCTTCGTGTGTGCATCACAGCTTGCATTGGATGAAAGCCTTAGTCATCAGTATATTGGGGCTATATATCATCAAGGAAGAAATCCAAGTGCAAGTACTAGTGAGTCCCATGGAGGAGGACATGATCATGTGAATGATCAAGAGCTACTGGGAGCTCCACTTCGGTGGACAATGCAATGGCAAGAAGGGTTGTGGATTCAAGGGGTGAATGCTATGGTACCATAGAGGCGGGTCTTCCATGTGTACACATCGAAGCTTGCATCAGATGAAAGCCTTGGTCATCAGCATATGGGGGCTGTGTACCACCAAGGGAGAAGTCAGATTTCAAGTACCAGTGAGTCCCAGAGAGGGGACTTGATTATTCAAAGGCATGATCAGAGTGGCTGGAGAGTTGGACTGCTTTAGTGCTCACATTCGCTTAAGGGAGCCCGGTAAATCAGAGGACAAGGCCGAGTAAGTGAACATTGCTACCAAGGAAGCTAAGGAAAACAAAATCGATGTGAGCCCTGCAACAAGATGGCGGAGCCCTGCAACAAGAGGGTCGCCTAGGAGATGACAGAGACACGGATTCTTCAACCATGCTTTTTTCCCACTACGGCACATTCCTACATCCTTGTCTCTAGGGATAAGTTTTTTCTGAAGTGTTACATCCCGCTAAAACCACCATGGTTGCTAACATGACACTTTCATATCTCAGGTGACTTCCACGACTTTCCCTAGGATTGAACCATGATGCTCAAAGTCTTCCTTGATGATGACCTCTAATCCACGACCCGAGACCATGAGAAAATTGAGTCCCTCCAATGGCAGAATCAGTATAAGGCAATGATCATTTGCAAGACTCAGTGAAACATGCACATCATCCCTCTCACTGCGAAGAAAGATGCCCCACCTTGGTCAAGTGGGACTATAACCCTCATGACCACGATATCATCCACACCAAGTCGTGGCCAGATGTTCAAGATTAGAGCAAACCCATGAAGAGTTGGGATCGGTGTCACCTTTATGCAAGATGACCGACTCCTAATCTGCACCAAGGCTTTCCCCATACTCTACATGAGGTTTCAAAAGGGGATACTAATTGCTACTAAACTTAAAGTTTGGCTCGATACAGGTCCATGGCACAAATGAGAAGTAAGATCAGAAAAATTGTAACCCTTGCTCACGCCAAAATTGGCTCTCATCATACGAAACCATACCAGAGGGCAGTCACCATTCCAAAAGAAGGATTGGCTACTACTAAAGACTAACCACATGGCAGCCCATGTAAAGAAGAAACGACCTCTTGACAAACTTAAATATTGAGCTTCCCTATACTTCCAGCCCCACCAGCAGGAAATTCAAGCCTCAAGGAAGTGGTCCCCCTACTACTTTAGACCTTGCAAAATTGGGGATCACATTGGGGCCCTAACCTAGAGATAAGATCTGTGTACCAAATCTCCTGACAAACTTAAATATTGAGCTTCCCTACACTTCCAGCCCTACCATCAGGAAATTTAAGCCTCAAGGAAGTGGTCCCCCTACTACTTTGGACCTTGTAAAATTGGGGATCACATTGGGGCCCTAACTTGGAGATCAGATCTGCGCACCAAATAAAAAATACAGCTGATCCTCCAGGTATCCCACCTCAAATGAAAGTTTAAAAAAGATGACTCAGCCCATATCCTTCTAACCGACACCCAAGCTGATGAGGAGGCCAAAGCTCCTCTGGGGTTCTATCATTTGGTATCAGGCAGTGATCTTGCTAGCCCTGCTGCCATCTCTATCACCTCCACCAAGCTAAGCAATTCCCATAATTGCTTTGGACGTCGCCTCCACCATCATCTCCACGTCGTAGATCAAATCAATTTGCTGCTGCCGCCATCGATTTCATTGAAGATATAGTAATATTCCCACCACCCATACCTTGTTGCTATTGAAATTCTCCATCTTTACGTACCAACGAAGATTTTCTATCCTTACATTGCTGCGAATTCCCTCCGTCGCGAACATGATCATCATTGAAAAAGACAAATTGTTGCAGAAAATTTTCAACTGCATAGAGGCTTGTTGAAACTGAACTTTTGAATACCTTTTTTGGGCAAATTTTTTACACATTCTTATAGATCAACTTGGCTTCCATATGAGATTAATCTATCATGAAACTCCTCTCTGAAACTGATCTTATATTGCTGCAAATCCTCATCACAAACTGCTGAAATTTTACGATGAAGATTTTGCCTTCTTACTTTGCATCAGTTTTCCTACCGTTACACTGTCGAAATATTTTTGATCCAAATTGCTATAGTTGCTCTCATCTGAACCGAGGTTTTGCCATTGAAATTCTACATAATTTCCTTGGGTTTCTATTGGAATTTATGTCGAGAATCCTCTATTTCTTCAACGTAAATTCTGTTCGATAGAAGAGTACATATGCAGCAATCTTTCGTTGAATTTTCTCAGATTTCGCTGTTGTCTTTTCCAAATTTGGAACTCTCTTTTCTTTATCTTCATCCCCTACCATCATAGCCCCAAATCTCTTAGTTTTTCATTGGGAATTTTGTCAAGAAACTACTTTTTCTTTGGCATCAATTCTGCTTCTGTGAGGATAGCACCTACGACAGCAAACCTTCACTGAATTCTCTCAAACCCCTACTGCCATCTACCATAAACCTAAAACCCTTTTTCCAAACCTTCATCCACTTCCATCATAGCCCTTAAACTTCATAAAACTACAGCCAAAACCACATCCAAAACAACCATAAAACAAGCCCAAAAAACTGTAGCCTTCAACCTTCGGTCCACCAAACTTTCAGCCACCAAATATCCCTTTATCCCTTCAACCGCAGCACACATCTCTTACTGCACAATGCTACCATCTACCTTGATTGCGACCAGTAATGATCCCTCACCGCACAATGACGCTAGCAGCAATCTCTCACTGTCATCCTCCTTGATCGTAGCCAGCAGCGATCTCTTATGACACAAACACTACCAGTAGTGATCTTTCACTGCCAACTTCCTTGATTGCGACCAGCACCAAATTGAACATGACCAGCAGCAGTCTCTCACTCCATATCGTCACTACCATCCATTGTAATAGTTGTGCACTCCGCTACCCCCTCCGTCCCTCTATCGTAATCGCACCTTTGCTACAACTATCTCCACCTGCAGCTATGAAGTCGCACAGCAACCGCAATCGACATTGTTGCTACCCTCTTCTTCCTCCAACATCACTGTTGCTTCCCGATTTAGATCCCTCAGCTGCCATCCTATAAAAAATATCAGCCACTTGAAAAGCACACCACTGCAGACCCGCAACTGGTGCTACTGTTGCTATCTTCTTCCTCCACCGTCGCTGCTACTTCATGATCCAGTTCCCCTTGGCTGCCATTCTCTATCAACGTAGCAGCCACTTGGAGACTTCACCATCATAGCTCGACGATTTTGTAGCATCATTGCAGCCATCATTTCTCATCCTTTTGCTGCCACTACTGCCTTCAACCTGAATACTATAGCCAAACTCTTCAATCAGTTTATTTGACAGGTTGGAGATCCCTACGTCATGGCATCGATAGGTCTATCCGAAGCCAAATTTGAGGCTCTCGACATGCGTACTGATGCTAAACTACATGCTCTCTTCGAGGAGTTTAGATTGAGCCAATCACCGAGCCCAAGAGGATCACAACATGGTGCAAATGCAGATTACAAAAAGAATGCACCGGAGATAGGAAGCGAAGTTAAGACATGACAGCCCTACACCTCGACAACATCGATCCCCTTCGCACAATGTCAAGAAGGAAACCTTAAACAAGATGCTTGGAGCATGAGAACCACATCCCGATCAATAGCATATGAACCTCTAGCATCAATCGATTACAAGAATGTTGACAGACAACTAGCAATGATCCATCAAACCTCCACCATCCAAGAGTACCAAATCAGGTTCAAAGGTTATCTAATCAAATTCATGATTGGTCTGAAAAATAGATTTTGGGGACTTTCATTGAGGGCTTGAAGTCGAAGATTTAGGGAGAAGTTAAAGCGCGATAATCGTACACACTTATGGCAGCCATCTCCTTCGTGCGACATCAAGAGTAACGATTGAACCATGAAGCCCGAAGGACTAGGGTCGCTCCCTGACCAGTAGCTCCAAAGCATTCAACCCCACCTACTATCAGCTGAGCCCCTCAACCGAAGGAACTAACAAGAGAAGAACTTCGATGACAAATTGGCAAAGGGCCTACATGGGCATTGCAATAAACTATGAAGCCTATAACACTATTGTAAAAAGGAGAGACTTCTGGTGATTGAGTCCACTGAAGAACCCTAACTTGAGGATACAACTCTCGAGTCCAATGAGAAGGATACACCACAACTAGCCACCTGCACGATCCATACCTTAGCCAGCTACACAAACCCACAGAAAATGAGGATCGAAGGGTTTCTTGAGCAACAGCCCGTCATCATCCTTATCGACACCGGGAGCATGATCAACTTCATTAACAGTAAGGTTGATGCCCATTTAATGCACCAAAAAGAAGATTGCAGTGGGTTCACATCAACCTAGCTAACGATCGAATCTGGAAGTGCAACCAGAAGTGCCCTCAGGTAAAACTGATTCTATAGGATCAAGATGTAGTTGCTGATTTTTTCTGCCTCCCTCTCGATGATTTTGAAGTAGTACCCAACACTGATTGGTTATCCACACTAGGAGATGTTTTCTAGAACTTTTCAAAGCTAACACATCAACAGTTGGGATCAACATCACCCTTACACAAGATAACCAACTCCTAATTTGCACCGAGGCATTCCCCACATTCTATACGAGGTTTCTAAAGGGGATACTAATTGCTACTAAACTTAAAATTTGGCTCGATACAGGTCCATGGCACGAAAGAGAAGTAAGCCTAGAAAAATTACAATCTTTGCTCATGCCAGAATGGGCTCTCATCATCCTGAACTATAACAGAGGACAATCACCATACTAGAAGAAAGATTGGCTACTACTAAAGATTAACCACATGGCAGCCCATGAAAAGAAGAAACCTCCCAAAAAACTTAAAAATCGAGCTTCCCTATACTTTCAGCCCAACCAGTAGGAAATTTAATCCTCAAGGAAGTGGTCTCCTTGCTACTTTGGACCTTGCAAAATTGGGGATCACATTGGGGCCCCAACGTGGAGATCAGATTTGCGCACCAGATAAAAAATACTACTGATCCTCCATATATCCCACCTCAAATGAAAGTTTAAAAAAGATGACTTAGCCCAAATCCTTCCAACTAACACCCAAGCTGATGAGGAGGCCAAAGTTCAACTGATGATCACATGGGAACACAGGATAATGACACATCATAGTCCCGCTAATACTACTAATGCTGGTTCGCAGGAGCTGAAGACCTGGTTTCTTGAGTTCATGGAACCTCAGCTTTGAGGACAAGGTTGACTTGAAGAAGGTGGGCTTGATAGGACCCCTGCAGGGTTAGGTCATACTCAACCAAGCAGCAACCAATAAAATCATGTGAGATTGTAATAAAACCATACCTAGTCACATCTATCCTATAAAGAAGAGTGACTAGGGTTTATTTTGGAGCCTTAGGGCTTCCTAGCCGCCGCCCCCCTTACTGGGCTGGTCAGTTAGGGTTTCTATCAAGGGCGCAGGGCTTGTGCAGCCACTTAGGTCGCCGCCCCTATTATTTGAGCAGGTCGGCTATAGGAAGGGCAAAAGAGGGAATTAACTTTGGAAGCAACCCCCTGATAGGACTCCAATAGGGTTGAGTCCTAATCACCGTAGAAGTAATTAATAAGAACCCTGTGAGATTGTAATAAAACCATACCTAGTCACTTCTATCCTATAAAGAAGTGTGGCTAGGGTTTATTTTGGGGCCTTAAGGCTTCCTAGCCATCGCCCCCTTCACTAGGTTGGTTGGCTAGGGTTTCTAGCAGAGGCATGCGGTTTGTGCAGTCACTTAGGCCGTCGCCCCACTTATTTAGGTAGGGCGGCTATAGGATGGGCAAAAGGGTGAATTCACTTAGGAAGCACCCCCCTAGGGCTAGAGTTTTAAGCACTATATAAGCATGTAGCCTCCACCTCTTTTTCACCAAGTAAGATTAATATTTTACTCTGCCTTGTGCTGAGTTCTAGGAGGGATGAACCCCTATAGCGTTCTAAGGGTTGATCCCCCTCAGAGATCAAAATCTATAGGGCTCCTTCTAGGGTTCTATCATTTGGTATCAGAGTAGCGTTCCCACTGCCCCTATAGCCATCTCAGCCACCCTAACCTTCCCAAGCAATTCTCATAATTGCTGCGACACGCGCCTTCACCTTCCACCCCAACCGTAGATCAAATCAGTCTACCGCTACCCCCTCGTTTAATCTGGAGATCTGATATATTTTCATCACACATGCCTCTTCAATACTACAAAATCTGTTATCTTACACTGAAGAGAATTTTCATATTTTATCCGCTGTAAATTTTGACCATCGCAAACATTATCGTTTTTGCGAAGGTAAAACACTGTAGAAATTTTCAGCCACTTATTTACCTCTTGAAACTAGTTTATTGCTTATCCTTTTTAGCCAAAACTTTTACACAATTTCATAGATCATCTTAGCTTTCGTCTAAGATTGATCTCTGGAAAAAACTCCTTCTGAAATCGATTTTATTGTGCCCTAACTCTTCATTGCGTAGTGCTAGAATTTTATGATGAAGAATCTACCTTCTATCTTTTTCCCTATTTCCCTACCATTACTTTGCCAAAATTTTATCAAACATTTTGCTAATATCAACCACATCTGAACTGAGGATTTATGTATATTTTTCTTAAGTTTTTCTCTAGAATTTATGTCAAGAATTCATTGTTTCTCTGATATATACAACCCTTTCTTCGTCGAATTCCATCGGATTTGAGTGCTGTCTTTTATGGATTTTTGGACTCTCTTTCTCTCATCCTCAAACCCTACCATCCTTAATAAGAACCCTTACAAACTACACCCTAAACTGATTTCAAATAGCCACCCAAATTAGCCCTAAGCCAACCTTCCTTACCGATCCACATACCTTTTCATCCAACCTTCCTTACCGATCCACTTATTTTTTCAGTCACCTTTGCTCTGAAACCTCTCATCCCAATCAGCCCCAAAACCCTACAAAACTGCAGCCCAAACTGCATCTAAAACAGCAACCTAATAAGCCTAAAACTGTAGCCTTCTACAACCATCACTTTCGCAGCATACCCCCACCGATCTCTATCAAACCTCTGCTGCCATCTAACCTAGATCCAAAACCCTTTTCCTAACCTTCATCCGCTACTTTCATAGCCCTAAAACTCCACCAAATCACAGCCCCAAACTGCACCCAAAACAGCCACAAAACAAGCCCCAAAAAACTGCAGCCTTCCACCTTTGGTCCACTAACCTTTCAGCCACCCAATCTCCTTATCCCTTCAACCATAGCACACATCTCTCACTACATAATGCTGCTAGTAGTGTCTCTCATTGTCATCATCCTTGATCGTAGCCAGCAGCGATCCTTTATGGCAAAAAGCTACTAGCAGTGTTCTTTCGCTGCAATCGGTCTACATCGCAGCCCGCAGCAATCTTTCGTTGCCACCTATCTTGATCGCAGCCAGCATCGAAGTGAACATGACCAGCAGGAGTCTCTCGCTCTATACCGTCATTGCCCTCCTCTGCAACAGTTGTGCACACCGCTGCCCCGTCTTCCTCCTATTGCAACTGCACCCTTACTGCAACCAACGCCACCTACAGCCACGAAGTCACAGCGCAACCATAGTCAACATTGCTGTTGCCCTTTTCTTTCTCCACCATCACTATTGCCTCCCAACTCAGACCTCTCAGCTGTCATCTTCCGATAGACATTAGCCACCTGAAAAAATCGTAGCCTCGATGACATTGTAGCATCACCGCAACATTGCAGCCGACGTTATTACAGCCATCTTCTTCCTCCATCGTTGTTGTTACCCTTGGCTGCCATCCTTCACTTGGAGACTTCACCACCATAGTCCCGACATTGATGCCATTCACTGCCTTCAACTTGTAGGCTTATTCGAAGCCAAATTGTAGGCTTTCGAGACGTGTATGGATGCTAAATTACACGCTCTCTTCGAGGAGTTTAGATTGGACCAATCACCAAGCCCAAGAAGATCACAATATGGAGCAAATTCTGATTGCAAAAAGAACCCACCAGAGATAAGAAGCGAAGTTAAGACACGGCAGCTCTACACCTTGGCGACATCGATCTCCTTTGCATAACTTCAAGAAGGGCACCTCAATCAAGATGCTCAAAGTATGATAGCCACATCCCAACCAAAAGCATATAAACCTTCAGCACCAATCAATTACCAGAACCTTGACGAAGATGTTAAGATCAAAGTGGCACTAGAGAGGGGGGGGGGTGGTGGGGGTGTGAATTAGTGCTGATGAGAAATCTTCGTTGATTTGAAAATTTGGCTCAATGAAAACCATATCAGAAATGCGTTTAAGTGTAGAGATATTTGTAATAGTACAAGCAAAGATAATGGATAGTTAAATAACAGAGCAGTGATGTTAAAGAGAAAAGAAGAGGAAGCAAACCGATTTTATAGTGGTTAGGTCTCATGACCTACGTCCACTTACTGATTCCTCCTCCATTGAGGCCATTGGCTTCCACTATTGATCTTCCTTCAATGGGTGAAGATCAACTACCCTCTTACAACTCTATTTTTCTTTTATAGGTTTAGGAGATAACCTTTACAAGACTCAAAGCTCTCCCTTAAACAAAAAACTACACAAGACGAAATGAGAAGAAACTCTCAATTATAACAACGTTTTCACAAGATTTTTGCTCTTAATTGCTTGCATCCCTCAAGCAAGAAAGGGTGAGGTATTTATAGGTCCCAAATAACTTCAAAAGTGGAGCCAAAAATCAATTTTTAAGTGATCTCGAGGTGCTAGTCTCGAAGACTGCGTTCTAGGTGGTTTCGCGGCCTAACATAGTCTGGGAGACTGTGTTCTGGGCGGTTCAACCGCCTGATAGTCTGGGAGACTGTCTAGGTGATTCAATTGCCCAGTCTTTGTGGTTCAACCGCCTAACACACATTCAAAGACTGTCATCTTGAAGATCGTGTCTTCGAAGACTATGCCTTATCTAACCTTGGGTTACTGAAATGACTTTTATAATGAGTTCAAATCAGCCCCAATTGAGGCCTAATAGCCTCTTAATCGAGTTAGTAAAACTAACTCTCATTATTATGCTAACTACGACATGCAACGTATAATCTTTATTGTCTGATCATCTCATCGGTAAACTCCCGACATCTTTCTGATGAAGCCCCAGCAAGCTCCCAATTTCCTTCGGTGAACTCCCAATGCACTTCCAACATTCTTCCGGTGAACTCTCGGCGAGCTCCCGACAACTTGTCGGTGAACTCCCAACGAACTTCCCAGCAAACTTTTAGTGAGTTCTCGGTGAGCTCCAGACAACATCGTTCGAACCTCGGTCGACCTCCGGTGAACTCTCAGCGAGCTTCCATTGCGTCGTCTGAACTTTGGCCCGATGCTAGAACTTGACTCTGGCCCAACATCTGATTGTAATGCCCTTTACTGTCATAGCTAATCCCGCATTATTTTCTTTGACACACAAGTTAGATCATAAAAATCATCAATTGATTTCATCATCAAAATTCGAGATTCAACAATCTCTCCCTTTTTTATGATGACAACCAATTGATGATAGGAGTTAGCCTTAACTCCCCCTATGTATATGCCATAGGATCAATACAACAAATTTGAATTCAAAAGAATCCATCACTTTGAAGTCTAGTATTTTCATAATTTAACCATTCATGATACCATAGTAAAATTTTCAAAGCATTCTTTTTCTTGGTATCACATGATAAATAATTTCAATTGATATGTTTCACATAATAAATATTTTAAACATTCACTTTATATCAAAAATCATGATACCATACATGATAAAAATTTTCATCTTCTTGGTATTATATAAATATTTCAAAATTTTCAAAATACACATTTCTCTTACATCATCAATTATGTCATGTCTCTCCCTTTGTCATCAATAAAAAGGAAAAATGTTCAATTCATATATGAGCATTTAACATAAATATCCATCATTTGAACGTTTATCATTTTTGAATATTTATCAATAAGGAAAAATATTCATGACATATTTGAATACTAAGTGTTTAATACATCTATCAACACATTTATCATAAATATTCATTACACAAAGAAAGAAATCTAGTCCATTTCTCCGTCTTACTAAAATAAGAAGAAAAATTAGGATATAGTTTAATCCATTTCGTATCAAATTGTTTTCTTCCCCTTTGTAAATAAAATAGAAGAAGAAGAAGTGGAGGGGGGAGCGGGGGGCGTCAAAGATCCAAAAATCAAGTATCCAAAAATAAAATAATTTATTAAGAGGTGGGATACATATTCATGAATCCAATAATTATTTTGAAGGAGATCTCAACAAGCTGAAAAGTCCAAGAAGACTATAAGAGCTACTCAAGTACTCAAAATCATCTTATGTACAACTCAAGAAATCTATCAAATCATGCATTTGAATGGTTTAACATTCCTAACTCTCTTCTAATAAAGTCAAATTATTCTTCATTTAATGGCTTGATGAAGATTCCAATTGATGGTTAGTATCAATAAATTCCAAAGATATATCATGATTATTTACATAATCTCTAATAAAGTGATGCCTAATGTCAATATATTTAGTTCTTGAGCATTGAATAAGATTTTTAGTTAAACATATTGAACTAGTATTATCGCATTTGGTAGGAATATTTTTCAAGTGAATTCCATAATCTTCTAAAGTGTTTTTCATCCAAATAACTTGTGTACAACATGCACCAACTGCTATGTACTCAGTTTTGGCGGTAGATAATGCAACCGAATTTTATTTCTTAGAAGACCAAGAAACACGAGCATGTCCTAAGAATTGGCATGTTTTGATTGTACTTTTTCTATCTATTCTACAACCTCCAAAATCGACATTCGCATAGGCAAGTAAGTCAAAGTTTTTAGACTTAGGATACCATAAATCTAAATTGAAAGTTTTTTTTAAATATCTAAATATTCACTTAATTGACTTAAAATGAGAATATTTGGGATTGGATTGAAATCTGGCACATAATCTAACATTAAAATTATGTCTGGTCTAGTCGCAGTTAAATGCAATAAACTATCTATCATTTATCTCTATATTTTTTTATCAAAGTTTTCACCTTCATTATCCAAGTCTAATTTTGTAGAAGTGCTCATGGGTGTATTTATGGCCTTAGCATTGTCCATACTAAACTGTTTTAACAAATCTAAGGTATATTTAGTTTGACTTATAAATATACCATCATTTAATTATTTTATTTGTAATCCTAAGAAAAACATTAATTCACCCATTAGGCTCATTTCAAATTCTTGGCTCACACTCTTGGCAAAAGTTTCATATAAGGATTCATTTGTTGAACCAAAAATAATATCATCAACATAAATTTGAATAACTAGAAAATTATTTTTAAAATACTTAAAAAATAATGTGGTGTCAACCTTGCCTTACAAAAAATTGTTTGAAATAAGAAAAGAGCTAAGTCTTTCATACCAGGCCCTAGGGGCTTGTTTTAATCTATAAAGAGCTTTAGATAGTTTAAAAACATGATTCGGAAAAAGATAATTTTTAAAACAGGGGGGTTGTTCAATATAAACTTCTTCGGAAATAAAATAATTAAGAAAAGTACTTTTGACATCGATTTGAAATAACTTAAAATTCTTAAAAGAGGTAAAGGCAAGGAGCATCCTTATGGCTTCAAGTCTAGCCACAAGAGCGAAGGTCTCTTCATAATCGATCCCTTCATCTTGGTTGAAACCCTTGGCCACTAATCTAGCCTTGTTTCTAACCACAATACCATTTTCATCTTGCTTGTTTCTAAAAATTCATTTAGTACTAATCACTAAATGGTCACTAGGTCTAGGAACAAGCTCCCATACCTTATTTCTCTCAAATTGGTTTAACTCTTCATGCATTGAAATAACCCAAGAATCATCTTTTAGGGCTTCCTCAATGCATTTTGGTTCAATTTGAGATAGAAATACGGTGTTAGCACAAGAATTCTTAAATGATGAACGAGTTTGAACACCCTTTAATGTATCTCCTATTATTAACTCCATAGGATGAGCATCTACATACTTTCATTCCTTAGGTAAGGATTTATTAGAAGTATATGCATCCAAGTTGTTATGGAGAGGAGATTTATCATTCAAATTTAAAGTATCAAAATTAAAATCATCATTAAAATCAATTTTCTTCAATTTGGGAATCTCATTAAAAACAATATGGATGGATTCCTCAATTACTAGAGTTTTTTTATTAAAGACATGATAAGCTTTTGAAATTGAGGAATAACCAAGAAATATGCCTTCATCGGATTTTGCATCGAACTTTTAAAAGGCATCTTTTTCATTCAAAATAGAACATTTACAACCAAATATTTTAATATATAAAATATTAGATATTTTATTATTCCATAATTCATAAGAAGTTTTGGAGAGCAATGGTCTTACAAGAACCCTATTCATGACATAACATGCCGTGTTAATGACTTCGGCCCAAAAATATTTGGGTAGGCTATATTTGCTTAACATGGTTCTAGCCATTTCTTATAAGCTCCTATTTTTTCTTTCCACTACTCTATTTTGTTGTGGATTTCTAGGAGTAGAGAAATTATGATTATACCCATTCGAGTCATAAAAATTTTAAAAATCATGATTTTGAAACTCACCACCATGATCACTACGTATAGATGAAATCATAAAACCCTTTTCATTTTGAGCAAGTTTGTAAAATTTTGAAAAACATTTAAAAGAATCACTTTTCTATGCCAAGAAATCGGTCCAAGTATATCTATTATAATCGTCTATAATAACAAAGCATATTTGCTACCTCCTAAGCTTGTAGTATCAATTGGTACAAATAAATCCATACGGATCAACTGTAGTGGTCTAAAGGTGCTTATTTGATTTTTTTGATTTGAAACTACTTTTTATTTGTTTTCCTAGTTGACATGCATCATAAACTTTATGTTTTACGAACTTGATGCTAGGCATTCCTCTTACTAGATTTTAGTTGAGATTTGGTTTAATAGTTTCATGCTAGCATATTCTAGTCTCCGATGCCAAATCCATGCATCATCATTTAAAGCCACAAAACACATTGCATCATAAAAATTATCAATGTCGATAGTATACACATTATTACTTCTTAAGGCAATCATAGAACTATCTTTGTGTGGTATTTCAATTATACAAGCATTAGATTCAAATTTGATAATGTATCCTTTATCATATAATTGTCTAATGCTGAGTCGATTATGTTTCAAACCATCAACTAATAATACATCTTTTATCAAGATGTTTGATTTGTTACCTATGGTTCTTTTCCCAATGATTTTTCCTTTATTGTTGTCTCCGAAGGTGACATATCCTTCATTTAAGCTAGTAAGCTTAGATAAATGAGTTGGATCTCTGGTCATGTGCCTTGAGCATCCACTATCAAGGTACTATTTTGTGCTTCTAGCCTTTGTTTGGAAACGTTCCTACAAGAAAGGGGGTTTTGGTTTTGGTGCCCATTTGCCTTTGGGTTCCTCATGAAAAATTCTACCTAATTTTACTAATGACATCGAGTTATTTATGGTTCCTTTAGGAACCCAAATTAATTAGTGTGTACTATGCCTTTTAAATGAACATTTATAAGCACAGTGTTCAATTCTTCCACAAAAATTATATTTATTTCTAGGTAAAACATATAATGTAGTTCCTTTAACGAAGATTGTTGGCTTTTGTTGAGTGTTACTCATAAAGTCAATTTGTTCCTTTTTATGAACATGACCCTTATTAGCAAGGATCATATTTAAGGATTTGTTACCTATTTTAAATTTTTCTAATGTTTCTTGTAATAAAGTATTTTCTTTCTTAAGTATATCTGATTCTTCACACTTAGTGCAAGAAGCTATTCTATGTTCATCATACTCCCTTTTAAAATTTTCAAATTTACTAGCAAGTGAAGCATGCTATTTCTTTAATAATTTATACTTTTTACTAACTAATTTAAAATCATCAAACAAATCATTGAATGCATTAATAATTCATCATAAGATAAAGAAGACTCGTTTAGGTTACTTACCTCGTTGCCGAATGCCATTAAAGCGTAATTTGCAACTTCTTCCTTATTGGTTGGCCCCTCGTCTTCGGATGAACTTGAGTCGTCCCAAGTGGCTTTGAGCGCCTTCTTCTTCTTTGGTTGCTTCTTCTTCACTCGGGGACATTCATTTTTGAAGTGACCCGGCTTCTTACATTCGTAACATATTATTGAGTCCTTTTTTAGTTCACTTATGTTCTTAGTATCTTGTTTTGTTTTAGTCATTTTTAAGAATTTCTTAAATTTTCTTATAAGAAGTGCAAAGTCCTCATCATCATCATCGTCACTTGAGTTTTCTCCCAAGTGGTATTCCTTAGTTCTAATTGCTATGTCCTTCCTGTTCTTTGGAAGGTTGTTGATAGAACCCCAAACGTAGCTCTATAGATTTTGACCCTTGATGGGGATCAACCCTTGGAACGATGTCGGGGTTCCTCCCTCCTAGACTCGGTACAAGGCTAAAATAAAATTAATAATTGTTTGATTCAAGAGGGGGGGCAGCTACATCTTTAAATAATGATCAAAACCCTAAGGGGGTGCTTGTTTAAGTATAATTATCCCTTTGCCCCTCCTTAGTCGACCTAACTTAATAGGAATAAGGGCGGCTAGGTTGGCTCTGTAGCCGACCTAAGTAGGGGGAAACCCTGGCCGACCATCCCAGTAAGGGGGGCGACGACCACTAAGCCCTAAGGGCTAATCTAAACCGTAGCCATACTCCTTTATAAGGTAGGAGTGGCTTTATTACAATCTAGCAAGATTTTTTATCGACTAGTACTGAGATGATTAGGACTCAACCCTGCTGGAGTCCTATCAAGTCTGCCCTCTTCAAATCAGCCTTGTCCTCAAGGCTGAGGGTCCATAAACTTTGAAAACTGGATCTTTAACTCCTTATGTGACTCCCATGTTGTATCTTCGGATGGTAAGTTAGTCCACTTTACAAGTACTTAGGTTGAAGGGCGTCATCTGCACATCACAATCCTCCATCAAGTATAGCTTCAGGTTGGGGTTTGATTTCGCCATCATTGGTGGTGCTCAGCTGTTGAGTCTGGGCCTTCTCATGTTCTTCCAACTTTAGCTTCATTAAGGATATGTGGAAGACGGGATGTATCTTAACGTCATCTAAAAGCTTTAATTTGTATGCCACGACCCTAACGCGCTCTAAGATCCGGTATGGTCTATAAAATCGTGGAGATAGCTTTATTGATGCTCTTGCGTTGATTGGTAGCTGCTTGTATGGCTGGAGCCGAAGGTAAACCCAATCTCCCACTACGAATTCCCCCTCACTCCGGTGGTTGTCTGCTTGTTGCTTCATGCGGGCTTGTGCGACATTTAAGTTGTCTTTCAGTAGCTGCAACAGTTTGTCCCTATTAATCAAATTTTGGTCGACCTGATCTACTTTAGCTAAACCAAGCACATATCTAGGTATTACAGGGGCCAGTCGGCCAAACAATGCCTCATAAGGGGTACATTTAGTTGATGAATGAAATATCATGTTGTACCCCCATTCAGCCCAAGGAAGCCACCTTGTCCACTCTTTGGACCGATCACTGGTGAAGGTATATGACTCTAGTAGGGTTGAGTCCTAATCTCCCTAGAAGTAGTCAATAAAACTCTGTGAGATTGTAATAAAACACCACCTAGCCACTTCTATCCTATAAAGAAGTATCGTTAGGGTTTAGATTGGGGCCTTAGGGTTTAGTAGCCACCGCCCCCTTTACTGGGTTGGTCGGCCAGGGTTCCCCCTGCTTAGGTCGGCTATAGAGCCAACCTAGCCGCCACATGTTCCCTCTAAGGCAAGTTGGCTATAGAAGGGGCAAAAGGGTAATTTTAGTTAGGCAAGCACCCCCTAGAGCTAGGGTTTGGAGCATTATATAAGCATGTAGCCTCCACCTCTTTTTATCAAGCAATTATCAACTTTATTTCAGCCTTGTGCCGAGTCTAGGAGGGAGGAACCCCTATAGCGTTCCAAGGGTTAATCCCCCCTCAATGGTCAAAATCTATAGAGCTCCTTCTGGGGTTCAATCATCTGGTATCAAAGCAATGATCTTGTTGCTCCTTAGCTATCTCAGCCGCCTCCACCTTCCCAAGCAATTCCATAATTGCTGTGACACGCGCCTCCACCTTCCACCCCAGCCACAGATCAAATCAATCTACCGTTGCCCCTTGCGTTTGATCTGGAGTTCTAGTATATTTTTATCACACACACCTCTTCAATACTGCAATATCATTTACCTTACACATTGAAGAATTTTTTCAAATTTTATCCACTACAAATTTCGTTCGTCGCAAACGTCATCGTTGTTGCAAAGGCGAAACATTGTTAAAATTTTCAGTTGCCTATTTGCCTTTTGAAACTAGGTTATTTCTTCTCCTTTTTTGGCCAAAATTTTCACAAAATTCCATAGATCAAATCAGCTTTCATCTGAGATTGATTTCTGAAAAAAATTCCTTCTATAACCAATTTTATTGTGCCTTCTTTCATCATCACGCAGTGTTGGAATTTTTACAACGAAGAATCTATCCTTCGCCTATTGGCATCTTGAAACCAAACTTTTGTTCATCCTTTTTGGCCAAAATTTTTACACGAATTCATAGATAATCTTAGATTTCATCTAAGACTAATCTTTGGAAAAAACTCCATCTATATCCGGACTTATAGCGCTGCAATCCTTCATCACGCAATGCTAAAATTTTACGATAAGAATTTTATGATCTTGTTTGCAATAATTTTTCTACTGTTACGCTGTTGAAATTTTCTTGATCCACATTACTACTACTGTCACCATCTAAACCAAGATTTTGATATTGAAATTCTCCATAATTTTCTCAGATTTTTACTGGAATTAACGTTGAGAAACTGCTGCTTCTTCGACGGGAATTCTGTTCGGCAGTACAACGTATACCGCAGTGATCTTTTGTCAAAATTTTATCGGATCTCACTACCATATTTTTCTGATTTGAGACTCCCCCTCTCATCTTCAATTCCTACTATTGCTCCCCAAAAAACCCTAATAAAAGCACAACCAAACATCCATCCCAATCGGCACAGATTTCCCGATCACGCAGGGTGTGGCAGCAGATAGACGGATTTGTGGCTTGGTGGGCGACTGTGGATGGAGGCGACATCAAAAGTAATTATGGGAATTGCTTGAAAAGATGGAGGCATGGATGATAGCTACAGGGGCAGCAAGATCGCTACTATGATACTAGATGATAGAACCCCAGAATGAGCTCTATAGATTTTGATCCTTGAGGGGGATCAACCCTTGGAACGCTGTAGAGTTCCTTCCTCCTAGATTCGGCACAAGACTGAAATAAAATTGATGATTGCTTTATAAAAAGAGGTGGAGGCTACATGCTTATATACAACTCCAAACCCTAGCCCTAGGGGTTGCTTGCCTAACTAAAATTATCCTTTTGCCCTTTCTATAGCCTACCTGCCTTAGAGAGAACAAGTGGCGGCTAGGTTGGCTCTATAGCCGACTTAAGCAAGGGAAAACCGTGGCCGACTAGCCTAGTAAAGGGGACGATGGCTACTAAACCCTAAGGCCTCAATCTAAACCCTAACCACACTTCTTTATTGGATAGAAGTGGCTCGGTGGGGTTTTATTATAATCTCCCAGGGTTTTATTGACTATTTCTAGGGAGATTAGGACTCAACACTACTGGAGTCCTATCATAGTGGTAGCCCCTCGATGAAATCCATAGAAATGTCGGTCCATGCTGAGTCTGGTATGGGTAGTGGCTGTAGTTTCTCCGGACTTGTTACTGTTTTGCCTTTTTGCGGTTGACATATATCACATCTGGATACATAATCATAAATTAATTTTTTCATGCCCTTGTAAAAGAAGTTTTGCTTCACCCTTTTATAAGTCCTCAGAAATCAGGAGTGCCTTGCTGAAGGTGAAGAATTCATCACGTGCAAAATAATTTGAATGCAAGGGGAAGAAGGAACAATAACAATTTGATCTTTGTAGTGCAAGTCCTTCGAATCCCACAAGTAGTGACCCATAGACCCCGGGTCCTTCTCCAACTTTTCTATAATGACTCTGGCTTCTAGATCATTCTTCCATTCCTCCCAAATATTGTCGAGGAAGTCGGTGGAGGGAAGGGAGATAGCTGAAATTTTGGCTTGTTTCGGTAGCTGAGATAGGGCATCTGCAACAACATTCTCTTTTCCTTTTCGGTAAGTAATTTCATAATCAAAACCAAGGAGTTTAGTTACCCATCATTGCTGCTTCGGGGAGGATATTTTCTACTCTAAAAAATATTTAAGGCTTCGATGGTTGGTTTTAATCTGGAAGCATCGGTCGATCAGGTAGGGTCTCCACTTTGTGACTGCGTGTACGATGGCAAGCATTTCTTTGTCATACATGGATAATTAAAGATATGAAGGAGATAAAGTTTTGCTAGTGTAGGCAAGGAGTCGGCCATCTTACATTAGAACAGTCCTAATTCCAACTCCGGACGCATCGGCCTCAATCATGAAAGTTCGGATAAAATCGGGTAGCGCTAGGACCGACGTCGTTGTCATGGCATTCTTCAGTCTTTCAAAGGCTGCAGAGGCTTGATCCGACCATGAAAAGGAGTCATTGAGTAGGGACGTGAGTGGGGCACTGATCTTGCCATAATCTCTCACGAACTTCTAGTAGTAGCCCGTGAGTCCAAGGAAGCCGCGTAGTGACTTTTGTAGGTCTCGACCATCCTTGCATTGCCTCGATCTTTATCGAGTCTATTGCCACTCCATCCTCTGATATAATGTGCCCTAGATACTTCACTTTATGCTATAAGAAGCTGCACTTTGACTGTTTAACATAAAGATTATTCTCTCGAATAATGGTTAGAACAGTTCATAAGTGCTCAAAATGTATATCAAGCGTAGGGCTATAAATACGAATATCATTAAAGAACACCAATACGAACTTGCATAGAAACCTTTGGAAGATATCATTCGTCAAGCTTTGAAAGGTAGAAGGAGCATTTGTAAGTCCGAAAGGCATTACTAAAAACTCGTAGTGGCCGTTATACATGCGGAATGCAGTTTTCAGAATATCTTCAGTGCATACCCAAATCTGATGGTATTCGGATCAGAGATCCAATTTAGTGAAGACTCGGGCTCCTTTTAATTCAGTGAGGATAGCGGTATGGTCACAAATTTGCTAGAGGTTTGCATGACAAAATAGGAATGCGGTGGTCGCGTTGTTGGTTAGGGGGCAGTCCGTGCGGCTTCGTGAAAACATCCACGAATTCGTCCAGCAAGAGGGCAAGCTTAGGATCTGAGTTTTGTATGTTCTCCCCCTTAGATGGCTGCTAGATATGCATCAAGAATCCACTATGTGCTTTGTTCAAAACTTTCTCCATTCGTTACGACGAAACGGTGGAAATATGTCTCTGACGCTTGCCTCGTAACATGACCTATCTCCCTTTGCAATAAAATTTTATGATTAATTTAGAAAAATTCCAGGAGATATCACCTAGCATTGTGAGCCATTCGATCCCAAGTATGGCTTCATAATCATCGATGGGTAGGAGGAAGAAATCAGCTACCACTTCTTGGTCTTAGAGGAGTAGTTTCACTCGCGAGCACCGTTGGTCGTAATTGAGGATTCGACCGTCAGCGATATTTACGTCAAACTTGTTACAACCTTCAATTTGAAGTGTCAAACGTGCAACAATCTTGCTATTGAGGAAGTTATTTGTGCTACCTGTGTCGATGAGAACGGTGATGGGTTGCTGTTTTAGAAGTCCTCCAACTTTCATCGTCTGCGGGTTGGAGTAGCCGACCAATGCGTGCAGTGCATAGTCGGCCGGTTGAGACTCTTCCTTCATGGCTTCTTCTTTAGGTTCAAGGGCTTCTTCAGATAGTTCATTGTACTCATCCTCCACTGGTTCAATCACAAAGAGCCAGCCCTTTTTGCAGCGATGTTCTTGGCTCCACGATTCATCACAGTGCCGACACAATCCTTTGGCCGATCATTCACGAAGCTCATCCCTCATCAATTTTTTTGGTGCGGGGGCTCGGATGGCAGTAGACGGGGCTATAAGCCTCAGCATGGCTGCTCGGGGAGTGACCCTTGTCCTTCATTCCTCTTGGTTCAATTATTCTTCTTGAATACACGTAAAGGAAATCGTCGCCATAAGAATGTATGGTTGTCGCGCCTTTACTTCTCCCCGAATCGCTGGCTATAGGCCCTCGATGAAAGTCCCTAGAAGTTGTTTTTTAGACTAATCCATAGTTTGATTAGATAAATGTTCAAACCTTATTTGGTATTCTTGTATTGTGGAGGTTTGATGAATCTTTATCAATTGTCCGTTGATGTTGTCAAAATCGATTGATCCGAAGCAGTTCAGTAGTCCTTCCTGCCAAGAGAGTCCTCCCTGAGTATGCTCAAATCAATTAAACCACTGAATAGCATCTCCTTCGAGGTGGATGACAGCAATCTCCACCAGTGTGGTGTCGGCGGTTCGGTAGAACAAAAAATAGCGCTCCGCGTGCAAGATCGATCTAATTGGGTTTCCTTCTTCCCATCTAGGGAAGTCAACCTTCATGTGTGGATTGTTGGGATCAGAGATGATGTGGCCACATTCATGAGGATTGTCTCATCAATCTGAAGTTTCTCCTTGCTATGATTTCCTTGGGTTCGACGGTCGGCCAATGCTGAATTTGGCGAAAAGGGATCGTATCTTCTCTTCCATGCGGCTTTCAAAGGCTTCAAACTTTGCATTGATAGCCTCCTATGATGCCATAGTATACACCTCTAGATCTGTAATATTGAGATCTTTTTTCTTTTGTCAAGTTAGTGGCTTGAGAATTTTGAAGAAGGTGGTGGCTGGTTGGAAGGTGAATCGATTTAGATGGGAATAGGCTACGGTTTAGGGCTGATTTGGGTGGCTGTTTAGGTTCAATTTAGGGTAAAGTTTGGAAGGGTTTTCAGTGAGGATGGTAGGGTTTGGAGATAAGGAAAAGAGAGTCCAAAATCCCACAAAAAACATCACTCAAATCTTATAGAATTTTGCAAAAAAAAGGTGTTGCGATGTGCTATCCTACTGAACAGGTTTTACATCAGAGAAACGATGACTTCTCGACATAAATTTCTGAAGAAAGTTCAAGAAAATTATGCAAAAACCCTTGGTTCAGATGTTGTTAATACTAGTAAAAAGTTTGATGAAATTTTGGCAGCATAACAGTAGGGAAATAGGGAAAAAGACGAAAGGCAGATCCGTCATCATAAAATTCTAGTACTGCGTGATGGTGAAAGATTGCACAAGAAAACTAGTTTAAGAAGGAGTTTTTTCATAAATCAATCCCAGATGAAAGCGAAGTTGATCTTTAGAATTGTGTAAAAATTTTAGCTAGAAAGGAGAAGAAATAAACTGGTTTCAAGAAGCAAATAAGCCGTTGAAAATTTCTGCAGCGTTTCGCCTTCGCAACAATGATAACGTTTACGACGAACGAAATTTTTTAACAAAAAAAATTTAAGGAAAGTCTTCAACATATAAAGTTATAAATCTTGTAATATTGAAGAGGCATGGTTGATAAAAATATACTAGATTTTCAGATCACGCAGGGGGCGACAGCAGATAGATGGATCTACGGCTTGGTCGGCGACGATGGTTGGTGGCGATGTCAAAAGCAATTATGAGAATTGCTTGGAAGATGGAGGCGTGGATGATGGCTACAGGGCAACATAAATACTACTCTGAAACTAAATGATAGAACCCCAGAAGGAGCTCTATAGATTTTGACCCTTGAGGAGGATCAACTCTTGGAACGCGATAGGGGTTCCTCCCTCCTAGACTCGGCACAAGGCTGAAATAAAATTGATAATTGCTTGATTCAAGAGGGGGGGGGGGGGGGGGAGGGGGGGGGCGGCTACATCTTTAAATAGGGATCAAAACCCTAGCCTAAGGGGGTGCTTGACTAGGTAAAATTACCCCTTTGTCGCTCCTATAGTCGACCTGCCTTAATAGGAATAGGGGGCAGCTAGGTTAGCGCTATAGCCGACCTAAGCAGGGGGAAACCCTAGCCGATCATCCCAGTAAGGGGTGCGACAGCCACTAAGCCCTAAGGGCTAATCTAAACCCTAGCTATACTCTTTTATAAGGTAGGAGTGGCTTTATTACAATCTAGTAGGGTTTTTTATTTACTAGCACTGAGATGATTAGGACTCAACCCTACTGGAGTCCTATCAGTTGTTCTCAAGTTCATCATGTGCTATATATGTCATTTCAGAAGTCATCAAAGATCCGATTAATTCTTCAAGCAAAAAATTATTTAGGTCTTTTGCTTCTTGTATTGCCGTTACTTTAGGATCCCAACTTTTTAGAAGGGATCTTAATATTTTGTTAACAAGTTCAAAATTAGAAAAACTTTTACCAAGCGCTTTTAGACCATTGACGACATCCGTAAAACGAGTGTACATGTCTCCAATGGTCTCACTTGGTTTCATGCGAAACAACTCATAGCTATGCACTAAAAGATTAATTTTTGACTCTTTGACAAGTGTTTTCGTGTGTGACTTCAAGGGTATACCAAATCTCATGTGCAGTTTCGCATATAGAAACCCAATTAAATTCATTTTTATCAAGAGCACAAAATAAAGCATTCATCGCTTTAGCATTCAAAGAGAAAGTCTTTTTTCCCGAATCATTCCATTCGATCATTCGTTTGGAAAACTTTTCAAAACAGCTTTCAACAGTATGCCATAATTCAAAATCCATAGAAAGTAAGAAAATTCTCATTTGAGTTTCCAATACGTGTAGTCCGTCCCATTAAACATGGGAGGACGAGTGATAGAAAGTCCCTCTTGATTGCTAATAAAAGCCATCTCTTTGAAGCCAAATATAGAGAAAACGTGGCTTTGATATAAGTTATTAGGATCAAAGTGGCACTAAGGGGGGGGGGAGGTGAACTAGTGCCTAGTGCTGATGAGAAATCTTCGTCGATTTAAAAATTTTGGTCAACGAAAACCATATTGGAAATGCGTTTAAGTGTAGAGATGTTTGTAATAGTGCTACAAAGATAATAGATAGTTAAATAACAGAGCAATGAAGTTAAAGAGCAAAGAAGAGGAAGCAAACTGATTTTATAGTGGTTCAGTCTTGTGACCTATGTCCACTTCCCGATTCCTCCTCCGTTGAGGCCACCAGCTTGCACTATTAATCTTCCTTAAGTGGGTGAAGATCAATTACCATCTTACAACTCTATTCTCCTTTTACAGGTTTAGGAGATAACCTTTACAAGACTCAAAGCTCGATCTTAAACAAAAAACTACACAAGACGAAATGAGGATAAGCTCTCAATTACAATAATATTTTCATAATATTTTTGCTCTTAATTGCTTGCATCCCTTAGGCAAGAAAGGGTGAGGTATTTATAGGCCCCAAATGACTTCAAAAGTGGAGCCAAAAATTAATTTTTAAGTGATCCTGATGTGCTAGTCTCAAAGACTACATTCTAGGTGGTTCTGCCACCTGACACAGTCTAGGAGACTGTGTTCTGGGCAGTTCAGCCACCTAACAGTTTGGGAGATTGTGTCTAGGCAATTTAACTGCCTAACACTCCTTCGAAGACTGTGTCATCTTGGAGATCATGTCTTCGAAGATCATGCTTTATCAGACCTTGGGTTACTGAAATAACTTTTATAATGAGTCCAAATCAGCCCCAGTTAAGGTCTAATGGCCACTTAATTGAGTTAGTAAAACTAACTCTCATTATGATGCTAACTACAACACTCAACGTACAATCTTCGTTGTCGGATCGTCTCTTCGGCAAACTCCCAGCATTTTTTCGATGAAACCCTAGTGAGCTCCCAATTTCCTTTGGTGAACTCCCAATTTCCTTTGGTGAACTCCCAATGAACTTCTAGCATTCTTCCGGTGAACTCTCGGTGAGCTCCTGACAACTTGTTGGTGAACTCCTGACAAACTTCTCGGCAAACTTCTGGTGAGTTCTCGGCGAGCTCTCGACAACATCGTCCGAACCTCGACCGACCTCCGGTGAACTCTCAACGAGCTCCTATTTCATCGTCTGAACCTTGGCTCGATGCTAGAACTTGACTCCGGCCCAACATTTGATTGTAATGCCCTTTACTGTCATAACTAATCCTACATCATTTTCTTTAACACACAAGTTAGATCATAAAAACCATCAATTGATTTCATCATCAAAATTCAAGATTCAACAGAAGAACTAGCGGGGATCCATCAACCTCCACCATACAAGAGTACCAAAACAAGTTTGAAAGGTTATGTAACCAAACTTATGATTGGTCTAAAAAGCAGATGTTGAGGACTTTTATTGAGGGTTTGAAGCCGGAGATTTCGAAAGAAGTTAAAGCGCAATAGTCGTACACACTTAAGGCAGCCATCTCCTTCGCGCAACATCGAGAGAAGCGATTGAACTATAAAGCCCAAAGAACTAGGGTTGCTCCCTGACCAATGGCACCAAAGCTTTCACCTCCTCCTACTGTCAGCCGACCCCTTCAGCCGAAGAAATTAACAAGAGAAGACCTTCATGACGGATCAACAAAGGGCCTATATGAGAATTATGATAAACTGTGGAGCCTAGAACACCAATGTAAAAAGGAGAGACCACTGATGATTGCGCCCACTGAAGAATCCAAATTTGAAGATACGACTCTCAAGCCCAAGGAGAAGGATACACTACAACCAGCCACCCACCTGATCCCTACCTTAGCCGGCTACACCAACCTGTAAAAATTGATGATCGAAGGGTTTCTCAAGCAGCAGTCCATCATCGACGTCGGGAGCACACACAACTTTATGAGCAATAAGATTGCTGCCCACTTAATGCTCAAAAAATAAGATTACATCGGGATCAAAGTCAAGGTAGCTAACGGCCAAATTCTGAAGTGCAACCAGAAGTGCTCGCAGGTAAAACTGATCCTACAGGAGCAAGACGTAGTTGCTGATTTTTTCCTCCTCCCTATTGATGGTTTTGATATAATGCTTGATATTGATTGGTTGTCCATGATTGGAGATGTTTTTTGAAATTTTTCGAAGCTAACCATGAAATTTTTCAGAAAAAAAAAGTGATTCTACGAGGGAGCCTAGCGACTACAACCACAACACAACACTTGGAGGGGATACCAAAAGAAGAATCCAGTGGTTTCCTATTTCAAATTAAAGAGTTTCATGAGATTAAAGATAAGAACCCTCTCTCATAACTTGCTTAAATTTTGGGCGGCTCCACTAAACCTAGTCCACTAACTCCTCTGAAGCTGTCCAACCATCTATGCTGAACTGGCCAAAACTTCTACCAGCTGTTGCTCGGCCAGATTGCTTCCTACAACCTCAGAAGTTTGAAGATAAAAAGGGTCACCCAAGAGATGACAGAGTCACAGATTATTCGGCCATGCTTATTTCCCACTACGACACATCCCTACATCCTTTTCCCTCGAGATAAACTACTTCTAAAGTGTTACATCCTGCCGAACTCACCATGGTTGCTGATGCAGCACTTCCAGATCTCAGGTGACTCTCATGACTTCCCCAAGGATCAGACCATGATGCTCATAGACCTCCTTGATAATGACCTTCGATCTACAGCCCAAGATCGTAAAAAAATTAAGCCCCTCCAGTGGCACAATCATAATAAGAGGAGGATTATTCACTAATCTCAACAAAATATCATCCCTCTCACTACGAGGAAAGATTCACCACCTTGGTCGAGTGAAACTATAGCCCTCACGACTACGATGTTATCCCCACCAAGTCGTGGTCAAATGTTTATGGTTGGAGCAGACACATCCAGAGTTGGGATTGGCATCACCCTTATTCAAGATGGTCGATCCCTAATTCACACCGAGGCTTCCCCCACACTCCACACGAGATTTTTAAATGGGATACTCCTTACTACTAAATTTAAAATTTGGCTGGATATAGGTCCATAGCACGAAAGAGGAGTAAGCCCAGAAGAATTGTAATCCATGCTCATACTAGATTGGGCTCTCATCATCCTAAACCATACCAGAGGGCAGTCACCATTCCAGAAGAAAGATTGGCTATTAGTAAAGACTAACCACATAGTAGCACATGCAAAGAAGAAATGGCCTCCTAACAAACTACAGAATGGATAGAAAATTAAAGATCAAGTTTTTCTACACCTCCAGCCCGATCAGAAGGAAACTCGAGCATTAAGGAAGTAGTCTCCCTATTTCTTTAGGCCTTGCAAAATTGGGGATCACATTGGGGCCCTAACTTGGAGATCAGATTTACGCACCAGATCAAGATTATAGTTGATCCTCCGGGTATCCCACCTCAAATGAAAATTTAAAGAAGATAACTCAGCCCAAATCCTTGCAACTGACACCCAAGCTGATGAGGAGGCCAAAGTTCAGTTGATGATAGCATGGGAATCATATGAGGAGCTGAAAACCTAGTTCCGTGAGTTTATGGATCCTCAGCCTTAAGGACAAGGTTGATTCAAAGAGGGTGGGCTTGATATGACTCCAGCAGGATTGAGTCATAATCACCCTAGAAGTAATTAATAAGAACCTTATGAGATTGTAATAAAACTCCACCTAGTCACTTATATCCTATAAAGAAGTGTGGCTTATTTGGGGCCTTAGGGCTCCCTAGCCACTGCCCTCTTCACTGTGTTGGTCGGCTAGGTTTTCTAATAGAGGCATATGGCTTGTGCAGTCACTTAGGCCACCGCTCCCCTTATTTAGATAAGGCGGCTATAGGAGGGGCAAAATGTGGAATTCACTTAGGAAGCACCCCCCTAGGGCTAGGGTTTTGAGTCCTATATAAGCTTGTAGCCTCCACCTCTTTTTCATCAATCAAGATTAATCTTTTATCAAGCCTTGTGCCGATTTCTAGGAGGGAGGAACCCCTATAGCATTCCAAGGGTTGATCCCCCTTAGAGATCAAAATCTATAGGGCTCCTTCTAGGGTTTTATCATCCTCTATGGCTAGGGTATGGAGCCCTATATAAGCTTATAGCTTCCAACCCTTTTCATCAAGCAAGAGATCAGTTTCATTCAGCTATCTGGCCGGCTACAAGGAGGGAGAAACCCCTATAGCATTCCAAGGGTTGATCCCTCTCAAAGGTCAAATTCTCACAAAGCTCCTCTAGGGTTCTATCATTAGCTTTGAAAAGTTCTAGAAAACATCTCCTATCATGGATAACCAATCAATGTTAAGCACTACTTCGAAATCATCAAGAGGGAGGAGGAAAAAATCAACAACTACATCTTGATCCTATAGAATCAGTTTTACCCATGGACACTTCTGGTTACACTTTAGGATTCGGCCGTTAGCTACCTTAACGTTGAACCTGCTGCAATCTTCTTTTTGGAGCATCAAATGGGTAGCAACCTTGTTGTTCATGAAGTTATTCGTGCTCTCGGTGTCGATGAGGATGATGACGGGCTGCTGCTCAAGAAACCATTTGATCTTTATTGTCTATGGGTTTGTGTAGCCGGCTAAGGTATAGACCGTGTGGGTGGCCAGTTGTGGTGTATCCTTCTCCTTAGACTTGAGAGCTGTATCTTTGAGTTTGGGTTCTTTAGTGGGCTCGATCATCAAAGGTCTCTCCTTTTTATAATGGTGTTCTCAGCTCCATAGTTCATCGCTATGCCCATATTGGCCCTTTGTAAATCTATCGTGAAGCTCTTCTCTTGTTAATTTCTTCGGCTGAGGGGGATGGTTGGAAGTGGATGGTGCTGGAGGTTTATTTGCTATTGGTTGGAATGTGGTTCTCATGCCCCGAGCATCTTGATTAAGGTGCTCTTCTCAAAGTTGTGCGGAGGAGATCGCTATTGTCAAGGTGTAGGGTTGCGATAGAGGGAAAAAAGGGCAGCAGAGTGCATGGTTGTTGCAGAGGAGATCAACAACAGTGTGGAGTGAGAGATCGCTGTTGGTAACTTGCACAATTAGGGATCGTTGCTAGCTATGAGAGATCTCTGTTGGCAGCATTGTGCATCAAAAAATCGCTACTGGTCACGAGCGAGACAGATTCTGTTGGTTGTAGGAGATGGCTGCTGGCTGAGAGATCACTATTGGCTGCGACCAAGGAGGATAGCAGCGAGAGATTGCTGCAAGTCATGATTAAATTATTGCTGGCCACGATCAAGATAGATGGCAGCAAAAGATCATTATTGGCAGTGTTTGTGCGACAAGAGATCACTTGTGGTCACGAGTGAGACAGATTCTGTGGGTTGCAAGAGATGGCTGATAGTTGAGAGACCGTTGTTGGCTGCGGCCAAAGAGAATGGCAGCGAGAAATCACTACTGGTCGTGATTAAATCGTTGCTAGCCGCGATCAAGGTAGATGGCAGTGAAAGATCACTATTGACGACAAATGTGCGGTAAGAGATCGCTTTTGGCTGCATTATGCAGTAATGATGCTTGCTGCGGTTGAAGGAATAATAGGTTGTTGTTTAAAGTGCGGTTTGGGCTGCTATTTGGTGGTGTTTTAGGGCTGTGATGGCAGTGGATGGAGGTCGAGAAGGTGGTCTAGATTTTGTTGGGAAACCTCAGTGGGTGCATCACATGTATAGTGGAAATCAAAATAAAAACTAGTTTCCCACGTAAATCAAATCGTCGTGCAAAAGATTGGGATCGCAAGAACAATAAAAAAACTAAAAAACCACGATGTATGAGAGATTGATTTTACCTAGGGAGATCATATATCCCTGTATTCCAGATCCGAATGGAGAAAATAAAGGAGGTCAAGCGTCCTCCTCTATAGCGGTATCTACACGATGGATCTCTGCAGCAAAACTACTCCAATCTGATCTCACAATTCTCGCGCAGAGGGAGGGAGGAGAATAGGAAGGGTGGGCTAAGGCTACAGCCTATCAACCATGAGTCTTCCCTCCTATTTATAGAGAGCCACTAAAAACACTAGGGCTCCTGCCTTAGTGGGTATTGGATCTCCATCCAATTACCCACTAACCTTGCATTACTGGATCTCTATCCAATAATCTCCTTAGGCCTCTAATTGGGCCTCAATCAAGGAGCCCATCAGTATAGGGTCTCATCTAATGAGAATAAGGGCTAATTGGATCTCCATCCAATCCTCTATTCGCTGAAGCATCCACCATATGTGTCTGACCCTCTAGGCCCGATACCGATCTGGCCGTGAGTCACTCCCATCAGAACTTCTTATGATATAGTTAATTATTATCCCTACAATAATTCACTAGACATCGACTATGGACGTACTAGGCCACTACGCCATAGTCCCCAGACTGTACATGGGGATCAAATCCATCGGAACTGTCTGTTCACAGTTACCATGTATCTATAATCCCTCATCCAACTAATATCCCAGAGATCGTATATTGGATATACTACTGTCAGGTTACATACAAAATTAGTTTATCTTGCTCTAATCGGATTCTCCCGGAGAACTCTTTCTCTCTCAATCCGAATGACCCTGGCCAGGGATTTGTCTGAGCAAGCACATATGGGATACTCCTCTCATGATATTGAGAGTGGATGATCCTCTATTGATACTCAATAGCATTCGTAAGTTTGGCTACCAATCCCGATAACCAGCTGTACCAGATTTGGAACATTCCAAACCTATAAGTCTGGCATCAAAGAAATAAGTACTCATACAAGGCATCCTTGTTGTCTCAAGTCTAAGGACCAGATACACAATTGGGACTATGGAATCACTGTCTGACATTAGGTATCATTAACCATACAACATTCCATAAGCGGATCAATCAGTGAACATATTCTCCAATGAGCACCTGTACTATATCCTTAGTGTCTCCACACAAGTGGCTATGAGACCAATCACCTCCATCATATGGATGGGTATATAGTATACTGATCTGTCTGGTTATCTCGATGTCTCTCTTGAGTAACTTATGACCAGGATTATTTAGGATCTGTGTTTAAAGGTAAATCGATCTCATTATCGTGATCTCATCATGATCGGATTCTCATTGCCCAAAACCAAGGACATCACAGTATATATGCTACAGATAATATAATGTGAGAATATACCAATATTAATCATAAGCAAAAAGATTACGCAATGCGTCACATGTGTCATCACTCGCGTGATTAGCTTCCAGGGCACCTATAACTAGCAATCTCCTACTTGACCTAAAGCCAATCACCTATGTGTCTGATCCCCATCAGACCCCTGTGATGCTCAAATATAATTTGAGCCAGCGACTTCATCACTGGATCTGCAATGTTATCTTTGGATGAAACTCTTTCCATTGCTATATCTTTTTGGGTCATGATCGCTCCTCAGATGGAACCTCCTTAGAACAATTCTGATGAGACCTAGGTTCCCTTGTTAGAGTTATCGCCCTATCGCCGTCACAATATATGGGAGTCAACTCCATGCTAATTTTGAGGAATGTCCCCGTGTATAAAATTTATAAAATACCCTCAATAATTCTAGAAATTTCGAGGACTGTCCTCTCAACCAGAATTATGAAAATGCCCTTGACAATTCTGAAAATTTTGAGCATATCCTTATTTCAAAAAAAATAATTAATTAAAAAATATAATTTATTATTATATATATCTAGTAATCCTACAATGATGTGATGTACATGTGATGTATAATGTGGATGGATGATCATGAGCCATGTGTTGTGATGTGTGTAATTATGATTATTATTATTATTGGGGCCTACGAACCTCTGTTTTTCTCATTTATTGTCGGGTCTACGTGCTTGTGATTATTTGTAATTATATGGAGAGGCACGGCAGGAGCGTGGAGGTGACAGCGGGACCCATAATGCCGTGGCGAGAGATCACGCCGCATGGTGATGCGATGATCCGACGGAACCGATGATGACGAGATCAACAATCATAGGGTATAGAGATGCGTCGATGCATACTTAGATTCTATTGTGAATGATTAGGCCTATTGGCTCGGGCTTAATCATATTAGATGATGGCTCATGATCATCCAGTGTGGCTTACATATGTGATGTGTTATACACCTACTAGATATATGTATATATATATTTGCATGTGATATAGATATATATTAAATATGTATGTGTGTGACACGACATATTAGGAGACCAATACAAAATAAAAACCCCTCCTACGATAATATTAAGTTGGTAAGTGTGAGGCAATAAAATTGACCCACATGGCCTTCCATCGTTATAGGAAGAAATTGAATCACGACATAGGTTGAGTTGGTTGAGTCCCTCGAGGCTCACCTATCTACGTGATCGAGTTCTTGCCTACGATATAGAGATGTCATGGGTGACCTGAGGACATTGTATGTTTGGTCGAGTCCCTCAAGGGCATATCATCAAATCAGACTCATCTTATAACGATGGTGATGACTTAACTGAATATCATGGTTGGTCGAGTCCCTCGAGACCATGATGATTCAGAGGCCGAACGTAACAGGAATCACAAGGAGTTGTGATTGGCAAGAGTTGCTTGCCTTTTGGGCTTAGTGTAATTAGTTGAGTCCCATGAGGTTGCACTTAGACACCAATTGGATCCCCATCCCCACTAGGAGTCTGTCGGAGACTTTCATCTCATGTGTCGAGGGTGTCGCGTGATTCGCTAGGGTATATTAAGATAGAAGTCCATATCTTAATTAGTATTTTTTATAAAATATGCATGTTATTTATTTTTGTTATATCTTGTTTTGTCAGAAACATGTCACTCACAAACCCCCTACGTGGCATACTTGATGCCAACCGCCTCACTGGTCCAAACTATACAAAGGCTCCGCAATTTAAGAATTGTTCTCACGGAGGAGAAAATCGTATATGTCCTTAACATGATTGTGCCCACGCTGGAGGAAAGGACTATGAGTCATATGCAACTTGTGAACCTTGCCTTCATGGGAAGATGACCAACTCTCCTTTAGTAGAACTAGAGAGAGAGCCACCGAGTTATTAGAACTCATACATAGTGATGTATGTGGTCCCATGTCGACTCAGGTTATAGGTAGTACTCATACTTCATTACATTCACTGATGATTTCTCTAGGTATGGACACGTGTACTTAATGAAGTATAAATCTGAAGCCTTTAAGAAATTCAGGGAATATAAGAATGAGGTAGAAAACCAAATTGGAAAGAGTATTAAGACTTTTTGATTAGATCGAGGAGGAGAGTACCTGAGTATAGAGTTCACCCATTTCCTTAGGGACAATGTGATTCTATTCTATTGGACACCTCCTTATATACCTTAGCTCAATGGTGTATCAGAAAGGAGAAATCACACGCTATTAGAAATGGTGTGGTCCATGATGAGTTTCATTGACCTACCCATCTCATACTATGGGTACGCCCTAGAGACCGTAACTTACCTTCTGAACAGAGTTCCATCAAAGTCGGTAGTGTCTACGCCATATGAGATATGGAAAGGAAAGAAGCCCGATCTTAAGATTGTTAAGATTTTAGGGCTGTCCTGCCCATGTTAGAAGACACAACCCCGGTAAGTTGGAATCAAGGACAGAATTGTGCACATTCATGGGATACCCAAAGGAAACTTGTGGGTATTATTTCTATCACCTTGAGGACCGAGAGGTCTTTTTTGCCAAGAGTGTCATGTTCCTTGAGAAGGAACACATTCTTGGTTGAAACAGTGGGAGCAAGATAGAATTGAGCGAGGTTAGAGAACCTAGCTCAAGCACCATTCCAGAGCCCGAGTCTGTTCAGGTACCTAACACACAAGTTCCAACTTTGCGTAGGTCTAGTAGAGTATCTCACCCTCTAGAAATATATGTGGGACATATCAGTAGAGATGACTCTCAGGATGTTGATCCTTAGACCTACGAGGAGGCTATTATGAGTATAGACTCCGGGAAGTGGCAAGAAGCCATAAATTCTGAGATGGATTCTATGTACTCTAATAAAGTTTGGAACCTTGTGGATGCACCTGAGGGTATTGTACCCATTGGCTACAAATGGATCTTTAAGAAGAAGATCGGAGTGGATGGAAAGGTAGAGACCTATAAAGCAAGGTTAGTAGCTAAAGGATATTGTCAAAGACAAGGAGTTGACTATGATGAAATCTTTTCACCTGTAGCCATGTTTAAGTCCATTAGAATTATTTTGGCCATTGTAGCACACTATAACTATGAGATCTGACAGATGGATGTCAAAACAACATTCCTCAATGGCAACCTTGAGGAAGAGGTGTATATGATACAGCCAGAGGGATTCGTATCCAAAGAGAGTCTAGATAAAGTGTGCAGATTGCTTAGATCCATTTATGGATTAAAGCAAGCTTCTTGAAGTTGGAACATAAGATTTGATGAGGTGATTAGATCTTATGACTTCGTTAAGAACGAAGATGAGTCTTGTGTGTATAGAAAGGTAAGTGAGAGCGCTATCACCTTCTTGGTGCTATATGTGGATGACATCCTAATCATTGGGAATGATGTCAGAATGCTCTCCACTGTACAGGCTTAGCTATCCAGAAATTTCTCCATGAAAGACTTAGGGGAAGCATCATATATTTTAGGGATCCGGATCTATAGAGATAGATCCAAGAGGATGCTTGGCTTGTCCTAGTCCAGGTACATAGACTTCATTGTCAAAAGATTTGGCATGGAGAATTCCAAGAGAGGTCTCATACTGATAAGATATGGAATATCACTTTCTAGAAGTATATCCCCTAAGACTCTTGAAGAAAGGGTAGACATGGATAAGATACCTTATGCCTCAGCGATAGGGTCTATCATGTATGCGATGCTATGTACCAAGCCTGATATAGCACATGCTCTGAGTGTCACGAGCAGGTATCAGGCATATCTAGGTTTAGAACACTGGAAGGCAGTAAAGTGTATCCTTAAGTACTTGAGAAGGACTAAGGATCTTTTATAGGTATATGGAGGAGGTAGCCTCCATGTTGAGGGCTATATTACGTCGAGTTTTTAGTCCGACATTGATGATAGCAAGCCAAATTCAGGGTATATTTTCACCCTAAATGGAGGAGCAGTAAGCTGGAAGAGTTCCAAGCAAGATACTACTACTAACTCAACCATAGAGGTGAAATACATTGCTGCAGTAGAAGCAACAAAGGAAGGGGTGTAGATGAAGAAGTTCATCAGAGATGGGAGTTGTACCATACAGCATAGAGTTGATTCTAATATACTGCGACGACGACAAGGCAATAGCTATAGCAAGGGAACCCAGGTCTTATCAGAATTATTTTGAGGAGGTTCTAGTTGATTAAAGTAATTATGACCCATAAAGATATAGCAATGGAAAGAGTTCCATCCAAAGATAACATTGCAGATCCACTATCGAAGCCGCTGGCTGAGATTGTATTTGAGCGTCACAAGGGTCTGATGGGGATCAGACAGTGATTGGCTTTTGGTCAAGTGAGAGATTGCTGGTTATACGTGCCCTGCAAGCTAATCACGTGAGTGATGGCACACATGACATGCTGTGTGATCTTTTTACTTATTATTAATATTGGCATATTCTCATATTATATTATTTGTAGCATATATACTGTGATGTCCTTGGTTCTATATAATAGGAATCAGATTGTGATGAGATCACAATAATGAAATCAATTCATCTTTAAACACAAATCCTAAATAATCCTGGTCATAGGTTAGTTGAGAGGGACATTGAGATAACCAGACAGATCAGTGTATTATATACCCGTCTATATGATGGAGGCAGTTGGTCTCATAGCAACTTGTGTGGAGACACTAACGATATAGTATATATAGGTGCTCATTAGAGAATGAGTTCACGGATTGATTCGCTTATGAAATGCTGTATGGTTAATGATACCTAATGTCAGATAACGATTCCATAGTCCCAATTGTGTATCTGGTCCTTAGACTCGAGACACCAAGGATGCCTTGTTTGAGTACTTTTTTCTTTGACGCCAAATTTACATGTTTGAAAAATTTTAGATCTGGTACAATTGGTTTTTAGGATTGGTAGCCAACCTTACGAAGGCAATTGAGTGTCAATAGAGGATCATCCACTCTCGGTATCATAAGAAGAATATCCCATATGTGCTTGTTCAGATAAATCCCTAGCCAGGGTCATTCGGATTGAGAGAGAAAGAGTTTTCTGGGAGAATCTAATTAGAGCGAGATTGTGACGGATTCCGTATGTGACTTGACAGTACCATATCCAATATACGATCTCTAAGTTATTAGTTGGATGAGAGATTATAGATACACGATAATTATGGATAGACAGGTCCGATGGATTCGATCCCCCGGTACCATCTAGGGACTATGGCTTAGTGGCCTAGTGTGTTCATAGTCGATGAGTCGATTGAATTATTATGGGGATAATAATTCACTATATCAGAAGGAGATCTGATGGGAGTGACTCACGACCAGTTCGATATCGGGCCTAGAGAGTCACACACATATGGTGGATGCTTTAGTGAATAGAGAATTGGATGAAGATCCAATTAGCCCCTATTCTTATTAGATGAGATCCTATACTGATGGGCTCCTTGATTAAGGCTCAATTAGAGGCCTAAGGAGATTATTGGATAGAGATCCAATAATACAATATTAGTGGGTAATTGGATGAAGATCCAATACCCACTAAAGGAAGGAGTTGTAGGGTTTTTTTTTGTGGCTCTCTATAAATAGGAGGGGAGACTCATGGTTGAAAGGCCGCAGCTTTAGCCACCACCTCCTATTCTCCTCTCTCCCTCTGCGCAAGAGTTGCAAGATCAGATTAGAGGAGTTTTGCTACAGAGATCCATCGTGTGGATACCGCTAGAGAGGAGGACGCTTGACCTCCTTCATCTTCGCCATCGGTATTTGGAATACTGGGATATAAGATCTCCCTAGGTAAAATCAATCTCTCACACATCATGGTTTTTTGATTTTTATGATTTTTCTCGCGACCCCAATGTTTGCACGACGATTTGATCTGCTTGGGAAACTAATTTTTATTTTGATTTCCGATGCGTATGTGATGCACCTGCTGAGGTTTCCTAATAGAGACTGTAGCTTACCTTCTGAATAGAGTTCCATTAAAGTCGGTAGTGTCTACACCATATGAGATTTGAAAATAAAAGAAACCCGATTATACGATGGTTAAGATTTAGGGTTGTCGTGCCCACGTTAGAAGAAACAATCCTGATAAGTTGGAATCAAGGACAGAACAATGCACATTTGTGGAACACCCCAAGGAAACTTGTGGGTATTATTTTTATTATCCTGATGACCAAAAGGTCTTTGTTACTAAGAGAGTTATGTTCCTTGAGAAGAAACACATTCTTGGTGGAAATAGTGGGAGTGAGAGAATTGAGCGAGGTTGGAGAACCTAGCTTAAGCACTATTCCAGAATCCGAGTATGTTCCGATACCTAACACACAAGTTTCAACTTTGCGTAGGTCTAGCAAAGTATCTCACCCTTCTGAAAGATATGTGGGACATATCAATAGAGAGGACTCTTAGGATGTTGATCCTTAGACCTATAAGGAGGCTATTATGAGTATAAACTCCGAGAAGTGGCAATAAGTCATGAATTCTGAGATGGATTTCATGTACTCTAAAAAGGTTTGGAACCTTGTGGATGCATATAAGGGTATTGTACCCATCAGGTGCAAGTTGATCTTCAAGAAGAAAATTAGATTAGATAGAAAGGTGAAGACCTATAAGGCAAGGCTGGTAGCTAAAGAATATCGTCAAAGACAATGAGTTGACTATGACGAAACCTTTTCACATGTAGCCATGCTTAAATCCATTAGAATTCTTTTGGCCATTGCAGCACACTATGACTATGAGATCTGGCAAATGGATGTGAAAAGACATTCCTCAATGGCAACTCAAGGAGGAGGTGTATATGATACAGCTAGAGGGATTCGTATCCAAAGAGAGTCCAAATAAAGTGTGCAGGTTAGTCAGATCCATTTATGGATTAACAAGCTTTCTAAAGTTGAAACATAAGATTTGATGAGGCGATCAGATCTTATGACTTTGTTAAGAATGAAGATGAGCCTTGTGTGTGCAGAAAGGTAAGTGGGAGCACTATCACCTTCTTGTTGTTGTATGCGGATGACATCCTAATCATTGGGAATGATGTAGGAATGCTCTCCACAGTAAAGACTTGGCTATTTAGAAACTTCTCCATGAAAGAGTTAGGAGAATCATCCTATATTTTGGGGATCCGGATCTATAGAGATAGATCCAAGAGGATGCTTGGCTTGTCCCAGTCTAGGTACATAGACTCTATTGTCAAAAGGTTTGGCATAGAGAATTCCAAGAGAGGTCTCATACCGATGAGACATGAAATATCACTTTCTAGGAGTATGTCCCCAAAGACTCTTGAAGAAAGGGCAGACATGGATACGATACCCTATGCCTCAGCAATATGGTCTATCATGTATGTTATGCTATGTACTAGGCCTGATGTAGTACATACTCTGAGTGTAACGAACATGTATCAGGTGGATCCAGGTTTGGAACACTGGAAGGCAATAAAGTGTATGTATCCTTAAGTATTGGAGAAAGACTAAAGATCTATTACTGGTATATGGAGAATGTAGCCTCTAGGTTAAGGGCTACACAGACTTAAGTTTCCAGTCCGACATTGATGATAGAAAGTCAAACTTAGGGTATGTTTTCACCTTGAATGGAGGAGTAGTAAGCTGGAAGACTTCCAAGCAAGATACTATTGCTGACTCGACCAGAGAGATGGAATACATTGCTGTAGCAAAAGTAACAAAGGAAGGGGTATGGATGAAGAAGATTATCATGATATGGGAGTCGTACCAAGCAACGTAGAGCGTGGAGCTGGTTCCCATATCAAAAGATCTAGTAAAAACTCCAAGCCCACACCTCTTGCTACTGCTATTCCTCTATCTTATATGTGGGTGAAGTTTTTCTAAAGTTTTCTTGCTACAAAATTTTACCGTCATAAACGTTATCATCGTTGCGAAGGCAAAATGCTGCAGAAATTTTCAGCCAAATTTTTGCTTCTTGAAACTGAACTTTTAATTGTCCTTTTTGGCTGAAACTTTTATATAATTTCATAGATCGTCTTAGCTTTCATTAAGGCTGATCTCATGAAAAAATTCCTTTTGGATATGGACTTATAGTGCTGAGATTCTTCATTGCACAGTACTGAAATTTTATAACGCAGAATCTGCCTTCCATCTATTGGCCTCTTGAAACCGAACTTTTGTTCATCCTTTTTGACCAAAATTTTTATACAATTCTAAGATCAACTTAGCTTTCATCTGAGATTGATTTTTGGAAAAAATTCCTTCTGGAATCAATTTTCTTGTGCAATCTTTCACCATCACGTAGTTCTGAAATTTTTATGATGAAGGATCTACCTTTCGTCTTTTGCCCTATTTCCCTACTGTTACGCTGCCAAAATTTTGCCAAACTTTTTACCGGTGTTACCAACATCTGAACCAAGGATTTTTGCATAATTTTCTTGAACTTTCCTTCGAAATTTATGTCAAGAAGTCATCATTTATCCGACGTAAAATCTATTAGGCAGGATAGCACATCGCAACACCTTTTTTTGCTGAATTCTATCAGATTTAAGTGCTATTTTTTTTTGGGATTTCGGACTCTATTTTCCTCATCTCTAAACCCTACCATCATAACCAAAAACCCCTCCAAATCTTAGCCTAAAATGAACCCAAACAACCACCCAAATCAGCCCTAACCGCAGCCTACTTCCTTATCGATCCACTTACCTTTTCAGCCAATTTTCCTTACCGATACACCTGCCTTTGCTAAGTCTAAAAATCATTGGAATTGAAATAAGTTAAATTTTTGTTTTAAAATATTTTATTTCAATGATGAAATTTTGTTTTTGACCTTAAATGACATTGCATTCTTGAAATAAATCTCGAAAGAAGGACAATTATTCTTGAAAGAATTTTTATCCTATTAATCCTTCAACAAGAGATAAAATAATACTATTATTGTTTAATCTCTTAAACTATAAAAATAGATTAGAAAAGTTTAGCTATTGAAAAACAATCTATGATGCCTCGAATTTTTTGAAAAGTAATTTTTGATGATGATTTTGGATAAGTTTACAAATGATTTTGTTTTAAAATGAGATTGATGAATCTATCTAACATTATTGATATTTTGATAATTTTATCATAATCTTGACAAGTTGAAAAAATTATACTTTGAAATCCTTATATAAATTCGTTCAAAGAAATTCATATAGATGAATCATAATTTATCTCTTCGGATTTATTACTTGAAAGTCTTCTTATGAACCATATTATTGAAAACTTGAAGTTATATATATAAAAATCAAGATCTTTTACTTTTTTTTCCTTGAAATTAACTCATGATCTTGATATCTACAATATGATATCTTTATGAATAAAGACTCTTCTTTGAACTCTTAAGATTCTATTTTATCATCTAAGAGGAGATTTATTAAATTAAATCATGTTTTTAATATTCATGAATGTCTTTTGATATCCATATCTATCTTGACATGATTTATTTTAAAAACTCATGAATGACATAACTTATCACCAAAATTAATATTTCTTAAATTTATGATAAGTTGAAAATTATATGAGATTTGTTTTATTATAAATAATTTCCTTGATTCTGACTTTATCCTTTAGAGAATCATGTTTAAATCTCTATTGTTTTCACTTTTTAATCAAAAGTAGATTTATGATCATAACAATTATAATTAAAAAATTTATCAAGATCATTCTTCTATTTAATTAAAATGATTTAACTTAGATGAATTAAGATAAACCCCTAAGACTCATTGTTATTATTTACAAAAAGGGGGAAAGAAACTTATTAAATGACATCAAGATATTCAAAATTTTGATTTTATCTTTAATGGTATGATCTTCTACTTTTGGCGTAATTTGAATATAGATGTAAAAAAGAAATTATGCAATAATATTTTTATGACATTAACAAAAGGGGAGATCAAATTATCAATATGATTGGAAGCAAATTGGATATGATAACCTTGAATGAGAAACAATGTGCTTAGAAGAAAATTTAGAATTTTCTAAATACATGCGAAATACATATTTCATAATTTGAGCTTGATGTATTATCATATTTTTCTTTGGATTTCTTTGATTTTATAAATTACACTTCTTATCAAAATATGCATACAAAATTCTTGATTAACAATTTAAGCTATTATGTTTTCTTTTGGAATTTTTTATGCTTATTATCAAATTATAAATGAAAGGTGATCTACAAAAATACATGATTTGCTATTTATGTTAGAAATTCACATAATTTAATACATGCTTATTATCAAATTATTGATTTGCTATACATGATTAATTCTTCTTGGATTTCTTAGATTTTTTAGCTCACTTTCGAATTCACTCTACTTAAAATGAACATAAGAAGAGGATTCAAAATTTTATGATAAGATAGTTTTAAAAGATTATTCTTGTTTCATGAATCTTGATGAATGTTTACAAAGGGAAATATATATAACATAAACTTCTATGATGCTTGGAATAAGTCTTTGATATTAAATCTTTGATGAATCACCTAATGTGCTACTCTTGATTTAAATGAATTAAATTACATGGGTAGATATCAATTCTTGGATTTTGGAATTTACATCTAAAAGATTGAGCCCTATTTGTGATACAATGTCTCTCACCCCACTCAATTGTTTCTTATTTATTATTTGAAAAAAGGGAAGAAAATTCTTTCATAAGAAAATTATCAAGGGGGAGCAAAACTTGTTTGCTTGCATGATGTAAATTGCTAGATTGAATATTAGAAAGTAAGCAAAAATTTGCTAGCTTGCACTTCTCAAAAGAGAAGAAAGAAATCACTAGCTTTATTTGCTACGTTTTCTTGAACTTTATATAAGAGAGCTCATATACAAAATTTTTAAAATCTTATATCTATAAGATTGAAGTTGAGAGTTAAAAATGCTAAATCATGAAAATATATAAATTGATAATCTAGATTTCATGATATTAAACCTTTTGTGATAATATTTTTAAAAACATTCTCCATGTTTTTATCTTATTGTTTACAAAACAAAAAGGGGAGAAAATTTGCATGATGTTATCCTATAAATTTATTTGCTACCCTTGCTTGAAATTACATGAGATGTTTAAAATGCATGAGTAGCTCCTAAATTCTTGAATCTTCTTGAATATCTTGGATCTTTAAGCTTATTTTTGAAATTCATCTGTATAAATTGAAAGCTATACATAATGATGTTTTATAACTCCTCCCTTATTTTCTTTCCTTCTTTTTCACAAGAGGAAGAAAATTATTTATGACTCGTCGTATTTTACAAAGGGAGAGCAAAAACTCACGTGTCTTAAAATCCTTAGCCCTATATTTCACCTTTTTATTGATGACAAAGGGGGAGAAATATACATTGATGACACATGATATTGATTGATGACTCATGATATTGATGATATAAACTGATAACATATGATATTGATATGGATATGGATTGGACATCTTGGATATGGATATGAATGTATAATTCTTATTATGATTTGATGACTTGATGAAATTCATGATTTGATGACTTGATGTAAATTTATGTTGAAATTTATATAAAATATTGATTGCTTGAAATTAAGAGTGTGTTATTCTCTTAAATTTAAGTGGCATGGATTTAGGGGGAGTTCGGATTAACTCCTGTCATCAATTAATTGTCATCATAAAAAAGGGGGAGATTGTTGAATCTCAGATTTTGATGATGAAATCAATTGATGGGTTATTAATCTAACATGGATTGTCAGAAGTTGATTGATGTAGGATTAGCTACGATAGAGAAAATGTGACAATCAGGTATGGCCAGAGTCAAGTCCATGCATTGGGTCGGGGTTCGGATGGTGCGGTTGGGAACTCTCCAAGAGTGCGTCAGAAGCTTACTGAGGGTATCGGCAGCTTGCTTAGATGGCACAAGGGAGTTCGTCAGAATATGACCGAGACTCACTAGAAGATTGTCGGGGGTAGCCGAAAGGCGTGCCGGGAGTTGGGAAGGTCTTGAAGTGGACTTGTGGTTATTATAATTGAAATTAATTAAGTCATAGTTAGCATCATGTAGGTTTAACCACGACGGGAGGAGGAGTTACAAATCAGACATGGACTAGGATCAAGCTTAGGCATCGGGCCAAGGATTGGACGATGCGGTAGGAGCTCGCTAGGAGTTCGCTAGGAGATTCACCGAAGGGATCAGGAAGCTCACTAGGAACACGTTGGGAGATCGCCGGAGGAAGACTGTGAGACTCGCCACTGGAGATTCCGAAGGTTGCCGGAATGCGGTGGTCATGTTTGATTGTAATCTTCAAGTCGTAGGTTAAGAGTGAGTCAGATTTGAGTGTGATTTAGAAATCGCCTCAAAGAGACAACCGGGTCCACTATGGGGTCTGATTGAGCTTAAGTTGAGCTCAATTAGTTGACTAAAGAATTAGTCAACATCAGGTTCAAGCCAAAATTTGAAAAGTGGAGTGAACCCAGGATTCCAGCGAGTAAACCGCTGGTAAGCGACGGTTATCCCGTTGTACCCAGGATTCTAGTGGCTGTCAGTGACTGAGCTGCCCAGGCTGGGTGGCTGAACTGCCCGTACCCAGGAATCTGGACACTTTCGACGGTTGACCCGCCTAGGCCGGCGGGTGAACCGCTCATACCCAGATTTTTCGGATACAGTTAGATTTTGGCTCCAATTTTGAAACCAATTTGGGGCCTATAAATACCCCAAGTTTTCTTACATTCCATACAATAATTTTTTGGGATTATATTTATGAGAAAAATATAGTGTGAGAATTGTAAGAAAAAGAAAAGGGGTAATGGAGTGATCAAAGAGTGTAATCTTGTCTCCCTTGTAAGTAAGTGTAAGGGTTTGGTCTTCACCCAACGAAGATCGATAGTAGATGCCGGTGTGCTTCAAGAAGGATGACTCGGGAGTGGACGTGGGTCATTGGCGCCGAACCACTATAAAAATTATGAGAGTTTTCTTGCTTTCATTGCTTACATATTTTTGTATTAACACTTCCGATTTAACTCAACTCTTTGAAAGTAAAGTTTTTACAATAAGTTCTTTCCTTCAAACGTTGCTTATCTTTCCGGTTTGCTTATTAACTTAGCAACTTTCTTTTAATCACTCACTCATTTCACTAAGAATGAAAAGTTTCGGATTTTCTATCTTGGTTTAATCGAAAAGTTTTCATCTAAACTGAAAATTTACACTTGCACTAATTCACCCCCCTCCCTTTTTAGTGTTAGTTGATCCTAACATAAATTATGTGAAAAACTTGTATGAATTGTAAGAAAAAGAAAAGGGGTAAGGGAGTGATCAAAGAGTTGTAATCTTGTCTCCATTGTAAGATTGTAAGGGTTTGGTCTTCGCCCAAAGAAGATTGGTAGTAGAGGCTGGTGTGCCTTAAGAAGGAGGACTCGGGAATGAACGTAGGCCAATTGGTGCCGAACCACTATAAAACTGAGTTCTCTTTGCTTACCTTGTTCACTACTTTTCTATTGATGCTTCCAATTTTATTTACATTTTGAAAGCAAGATTTTGAAATCAAGCACTTCACATACGACATTGCCTATCTCGTTGTTCAGATTTGTTTGTTCTTTCTTGAGTCGTCTTTAAGTAAGAAGCTTAGCATTTCTCTACAAGATTGAATTGCTTTACTTGAACGAAAAGCTTCAAATTTTTCTATCTTGCTACAAGCGAAAAGTTTTTCATTTAAACAAGAATTCACACTTGCACTAATTAACACCCCCCCCTCCCCCTCTTAGTGCCAATTGATCCTAATAAATTCTGCAGCGTAACTTTCATCGTAAAGATGGCAACTTTACGATGATAAGTTTATGCAACGAAATTAGAATATTTTTTTGGGTTTAAGATAACTAAATTGGACCAACATAATTGAGGCAATTTGCAGCGAGATTAAAGGGGTGATCTGCGGCAGTGGTGATGATAGCAGAGTCGATGTTGATCACAGCAATTGCGGGAATTGCTTGGGAGATGGATGAAGATGATGGGTAGTTGTAAAAGGGCAGTGAAGCTCCAACGAATGCGACTCTAGTACCAACTATTAGAACCCTTATGGATTATAAGCTTGGGGTTGATCTCTATAGGGGATCGACCTCCTAGAACTCTATAGGGGTTCCATCCTCCAAGGTGTTCTGTACAATGGCTGAAAGGAATTTGATCTATTGATGATGAAAAAAGGGGTGGCTATTTGAGTTTATATAGGGACTCAAAATCGTAACTCCTAATAGGACTCCTACTCTTGGAAGACTCCCTCTCCTCTCCAACTCCTAACCCCTAGCCAACCCCTAACCATGATATGGCCGGCAGCTATAAGGGTCTCTAACTCCTAATTTGCTTCTTATTCAACCCTAGAGGGACTCCAGCTAAATGGATCTCTCCTCTCATAACCCTAGCTGGCCTCTCCTAAGAGGAGGGAGGCAGCTAGAGGACCCCTTATTCATGAGGGCTCTTCCATTAACCCTAGTCGACCACTTCTTCAATAGGGGTGATGGCTAATTTAGGATTTATTACATACATGACTCAATAAACTTAGGACCCAACATAGCTAGGGTCCTAACAGTGGATTTGATCAAAATACCTAAGCCGCCAAATTTATTCTTCTTCTCTTCCTTCTCTTATTTTTCTTCTCCTTCTCAAGTGTACGTTGCAATAAGCCTTCTCTTTCACAATTTTTTGGTAGGCTTTCTCCTCTAATTGCTACTTAATTTTAGCTAACATAAAGGTTGCTAGGTGGCAAGCATGTATGGATGATGCTTTTATGTCACCTATGCAACATACATAAGTGGCACCATCTTTAAACTAGGTAATATATATATATATATATATATATATATATATATATATATATATATATATATATATATATATATATATATATATATATATATATTGATAGAACCCCAGAAGGAGCTCTATAGATTTTGACCCTTGAGGGTGATCAACCCTTGGAACGCTGTAGGGGTTCCTCCCTCCTAGACTCGGTACAAGGTTGAATAAAAGTTGATAATTGCTTGATAAAAAGAGGTGGAGGCTACATGCATATAGAGCTCCAAACCCTAGCCCTAGGTGGTGCTTGCCTAACTAAAATTATCATTTTACCCCTTCTACAGCCTACTTGTCTTAGTGGGAACAAGTGGCGGCTAGGTTGGCTCTATAGCCGACCCTAGCAGGAGGAAAGCTTGGTCGATGGCCTAATAAGGGAGGCGACAGCCACTAAGCCCTAAGGTCCCAATTTAAACCCTAACCACACTACTTTATAGGTTAGAAGTTGCTAGGTGGAGTTTTATTATAATCTCACAGGGTTTTATTTGACTACTTCTAGGGTGATTAGGACTCAACCTTGCTGGAGTCCTATCAAATCCGCCCCCTTAAAATCAGCCTTGTCTCAAGGCTGAGGTTCCATGAACTCGAGAAACTAGGTCTTCAGCTTCTCATATGATTCACATGCTATCATCAACTGAACTTTGACCTCCTCATCGGTTGGGGTGTTAGTTGGAAGGATTTGGGCAGAGTCATCATCTTTAAATTTTCATTTGAGGTGGGATACCCATCGGATGAACTATAATCTTCATCTGGTGCGCAGATCTGATCTCCAGTTTAGGGCCCCAATGTGATCTCCAATTTTGCATGGCCCAAAGATATAGGGAGACCACTTCCTTAAGGCTCGAGTCTCCTGCTGATTGAGCTAGAGGTATAGGCAAACTTGATCTTCAATTTTTTGTCCATTCTATAGTTTGTCGAGAGGTCATTTCTTCTTTGCATGTGCTGTCATGTGGTTAGTCTTTAGTAATAGCCAATCTTTCTTCTCAATGAGAGGGATGATGTTTTGTTGAGATCTGCAAATGATCCTTCTCTTATTCTGATTTCTCCATTGGAGGGGCTCAATTTTGTCGTAGTCTTTAGTGTAGATCGGAGGTCATGAACAAGGAAGTCTTTGAGTATTATGGTTCGATCCTAGGGAAAGTCGTGAAAGTCTCTTGAGATCTATAAGTGCGGAATCAGCAACCATGGTGAGTTCGACTAAATGTAACACTTCAGAAGTAACTTATCACTAGTGAAAATGATGTAGGGATGTGTCATAGCAAGAAATAAGTATAGTTGGACAATCCATGTCCCTATCATCCCTGTTGGGAAACCTCAGCGGGTGCATCACATGCGCAGCGGAAATCATAACAAAAATCGATTTCCCACGCAGATCAAATCGTTGTGTAAAAGATTGAGGTCGCGAGAAAAACCACAAAAACTAAAAAATCACGATGTGTGAGAGATTGATTTTACCTAGGAAGATCGTATATCCCTATATTCCAGATCCGGATAGAGAAGATGAAGGAGGTCAAGCATCCTCTTCTCTAGCGGTATCCACACGATGGATCTCTACAATGAAACTCCTCCAATCTAATCTCGTAACTCATGCGCAGAGGGAGGGAAAAGAATAAGTGGTGGCTAAAGCTGTAGTCTATCAACCATGAGTTTCCCCTCCTATTTATAAAGAGCCACCAAAAACTCTAGGGCTCCTACCTTAGTGGGTATTGTATCTTCATCCAATTATCCACTAACCTTGCATTATTGGATCTCCATCCAATAATCTCCTTAGGCCTATAATTGGGCCTTAATCAAGGAGCCAATCAATATAGGGTCTCATCTAATGATAATAGGGGCTAATTGGATCTTTATCCAATCCTCTTCACTGAAGCATCCACCATATGTGTGTGACCCTTTAGGCCCGATACCGAGTTGGACTTGAGTCACTCCCATCAGAACTCCTTCTGATATAGTGAATTATTATCCCCATAATAATTCACTCAACTCATCGACTATGGATGTACTAGGCCACTATACCATAGTCCCCATATGGTACAGGGGGGATCAAATCCATCGGACCTGTCTGTCCACAGTTACCATGTATCTATAATGCCTCTTCCAAATAATATCTCAGAGACCATATATTGGATATGGTACTGTCAGGTCACATACGGAATCAATTTGTCTTGCTCTAATCGGATTTTACCGGAGAACTCCTCTCTCAATCCGAATGACCCTAGCTAGGGATTTGTCTAAACAAGCACATATGGGATATTCCTCTTGTGATACCGAGAGTGGATGATCCTCTATTGACACTCAATTACCTTCGTAAGGTTGGCTACCAATCCCGATAATCAATTGTACCAGATCTGGAACTTTTCAAACCTGTAAGTCTGGCATCAAAGAACTAAGGACATCACAATATATATGTAACAGATAATGTGAGAATATATCAATATTAATCATAAGAAAAAAAGATCACACAGCATGTCACACGTGCCATCACTCACGTGATTGGCTTGCAGGGCACCTATAACCAGCAATCTCTCACTTGACCAAAAGCCAATCACCTATGTGTCTGATCCCTATTAGACCCTTATGACGCTCAAATATAATCTGAGCTAGTGGCTTCGTTAGTGAATCTGCAATGTTATCTTCGGATTGAACTATTTCCGTTGCTATATCTTATTGGGTCATGATCGCTCTAATCAGATGGAACCTCCTCAGAACAATTATGTTGATACATAAGTTCCTTTGTTAGATTTATCGCCCTGTTGCTGTCACAATATATGGGAGTCAGCTCCACACTGCTTGGTATGACTCTAAATCCTTGATGAACTTCTTCATCCACACCCCTTCGTCTTGCTGCTTCTACTACAACAATGTATTCCACCTCTGTGGTCGAGTCAGCAGTAGTATCTTGATTGGAACTCTTCCAGCTTACTACTCCTCCATTCAGGGTGAAAACAAACCCTAAATTTGACTTACTATCATCAATGTCAGACTGAAAACTCGAGTCTGTGTAGCCCTCAACCTGGAGGCTACCTTCTCAATATATCAGTAAAAGATCCTTAGTGCTTCTCAAGTACTTAAGGATACACTTTACTGCCTTCCAGTGTTCTAAACCTGGATCTGCCTGATACTTGCTCGTGACACTCAGAGCTTGTGCTATATCAGGCCTGGTACATAGCATCGCATACACGATAGACTCTATCACTGAGGCATAAGGTATCTTATTCATGTATGTCCTTTCTTCAGGAGTCATCGGTATGAGACCTCTCTTGGAATTTTCCATGCCAAACCTTTTGATAATGGAGTCTATGTATCTAGACTGGGATAAGCCAAGCATCTTTTTAGATCTATCTCTATAGATCCGGATACCGAAAATATAGGATGCTTTCCCTAAGTCTTTCATGGAGAAGTTTCTAGATAGCCAAGCTTTTACTATGGAGAGCATTTCTACATCATTTCCAATGATTAGGATGTCATCCACAAATAGCATCAAGAAGGTGATATCGCTCCCACTTACCTTCCTATACACACAAGGCTCATCTTCGTTCTTAACGAAGTCATTAGATTTGATCACCTCATCAAATCTTATGTTCCAACTTCAGAAAGCTTGCTTCAATCCATAAATGGATCTAAGTAACCTGCGCACTTTATCTGGACTCTCTTTGGATACGAATCCCTCTGGCTGTATCATATACACCTCCTTGAGGTTGCCATTGAGGAATATCGTTTTGACATCCATTTGCTAGATCTCATAGTCATAGTGTGCTGCAATGACCAAAATAATTCTAATAGACTTAAGCATGGCTACAAGTGAAAAGGTTTCGTCATAGTCAACTCCTTATCTTTGATGATATCCTTTAGCTACCAGCCTTGCTTTATAGGTCTCTACCTTTTCATCTACTCCGATCTTCTTCTTGAAGATCCATTTGCAACCAATGGGTACAATACTCTCAGGTGCATCCACAAGGTTCCAAACCTTGTTAGAGTACATGGAATCCATCTCAGAATTCATGACTTCTAGCCACTTCCCGGAGTCTATACTCATAATAGCCTCCTCATAGGTCTGAGGATCAACATCCTGTGAGTCATCTCCACTGATATGTCCCACATATCTTTCAGGAGGGTGAGATACTCTATTAGACCTACATAAAGTTGGAATTTGTGTGTTTGGTACCTGAACAGACTCGGGCTCTGGAATGGTGCTTGAGCTAGGTTCTCTAACCTCGCTCAATTCTATCTCACTCCCACTGTTTCCATAAAGAATGTGTTCCTTCTCAAGGAACACAGCTCTCTTAGCAACAAAGACCTTTCAATCCTCGGGATGATAGAAATAATACTCACAAGTTTTCTTTGTGTATCCCACGAATATACACCATTCTATCCTTTATTCCAACTTATCGGGATTGTGTCTTCTAACGTGGACACGACAGTCCCAAATCTTAATAATCTTAAGATCGGGCTTCTTTCCTTTCCATATCTCATATGGCGTAGACACTATTGACTTTGATAGAACTCTGTTCAGAAGGTAAGCTGTAGTCTCTAGAGCGTACCCCCATAAATAAATAGATAGGTCATCGAAACTCATCATGGACCGCACCATGTCTAACAGCGTGCGATTCCTCCTTTTTGATACACCATTGAGCTGAGGTGTATAAGGAGGTGTCCACTAGTTGTCCTTGAGGAAATGGGTGAACTCTGTACTCAAGTACTCTCCTCCTCGATCTGATCGAAGTGTCTTAGTACTCTTTTTAATTTGGTTCTCTACCTCATTCTTATATTCCCCGAATTTCTCGAAGGTCTTAGATTTGTACTTCATTAAGTACATGTGTCCATACCTAGAGAAATCATCAGTTAATGTAATAAAGTATGAGTAACCACTTATAGCCTGAGTCAACATGGGACCACATACATCACTATGTATAAGTTCAAATAACTCGGTGGCTCTCTCTCTAGTTCCACTAAAAGGAGTGTTGGTCATCTTCCCACGAAGGCAAGGTTCACAAGTTGTATATGTCTCATAGTCAAATGGATCTAAGTATCCATCTTTCAACATCTTTTGAATCCTTCCCTCATGTATATGACCTAGCCTACAATGCCATAGGTATGCATTGTTCACCCCTCATCTCTTTTCCTCTTAGACATATTTATATTCATGATATGTGAAAAAGTGTCTAACACATATAAGCCATTTATAAGAGTCCCTCTAGTGATGATCTTATCATCCATAATTATTGAACAACTATTGTTCTCAAAAACTAATTTATATCCACTAATTATCAAACAAGAGACAAAAATAATATTTTTTATAATAGAGGGAACAAAATAGCATGCATCTAATGCAATAATAGCTCCACTAGGCAGATGTAGGGTGACCTCTTCAATAGCAACTGCATCAACTCTTTCTCCATTGCCCATCTTGAGGTCTATCTCGCCTCTAGCCAATCTCCTAGGTCTTGTCAAAACCTGCAACGAATTAAGATATGATAAACACTCCCAGTATCCAATACCCATGTGTTTTCATGAAAATTTGACAAGTGGAGACTGATCATGAATATACCTGAAGCTTCTCCAAGCTTCTGTCTCGCCTTCTCTACAAGGTAGTCCTTGTAGTTCTTCTTCCAATATTCGTCTTGGCCATAGTGGAAGCATTATCCTTTGTCATTTCCCAGGAATTTCTTGGCAGCCTTTGCCTTACCTGGTCTTTCTTTGCCCTTGCCCTTCTTAAGGGTCTTGCTGGCCTTCCTTTTCTTTTTGGTCTCACCAATATAGAGAATTGACTTCTCCTTCTTGATGGCACTCTCAGCTTCCCTCAACATATTGAGAATCTCAGGGAGAGTCACCTAAAACTTGCTCATGTTAAAATTCATGATGAAGTGAGAAAAGGAATTTGGTAGGGACTGAAGTATAAGATCAACGCACAGGTCTAGGACTATTCCTAGACCTGTGAGTTTCTCGATCCACTCTATCATCTTTAGGACATGGTTCTCAACCAATGTCCCTTCTGTCATCCTGGCTTGGAAAAGTTTCTTAGATATCTCATATCTTTGAGTTCTTCCTTATTTCTCAAACAGTTGGCGGAGATGAAGAAGGATAGAATCTGCATCCATGCTCTCATGTTACCTTTGAAACTCAGGAGTCATGGAGGCCAACATGTAACATTTTGCCAATGTGGAATCATCTATATACTTCACATAGTGAGCGATCTCATCCTCACTTGCCCCTTCTTCCGGCGTGGGCAGACTTGTATCAAGGACATACCGTAAGAACAATTCTCAAATTATGGAGCCAATCTGTATAGTTTGGACCAGTGAGGTGGTTGGCATCAAGTATGCCAAGTAGGGGGTTTGTGAGCGACATGTTTCTGACAAAACAAGATATAGCAAAAATAAATAACATGCAGATTTTATAAAAAATACTAATCAAGATATGGACTTCTATCTTAATGTACTCCCACTATTTTCTTAGCGAATCACGCGACACCCTCGACACGTGAGACGGAAGTCTTCGGTAGACTCCTAGTGAGGATCGGGATCCAATTGGCATCTTAGTGCAACCTCAAGGGACTCGACCAATTACACTAGGCCCAAAAGGTAGGCAACTCTTGCCAATCACAACTCCTTGTGATTCCCGTCACGTTCGGCATCCGAATCATCATGGTCTCGAGGGACTCGACCAACCATGATATTCAGTTAAGTCATCATCATCGTTACAAGATGAGCCTGATTTGATGATATGCCCTTGAGGGACTCGACCAAGCATACCATGTCCTCAGGCCACCGATGACATCTCTATGTCGTAGGTAAGAACTCGATCATGTAGATAGGTGAGCCTCGAGGGACTCGACCAACTCAACTTATGTCGTGATTTAATTTCTTCCTATAATGATGGAAGGTCGTGGGTCAATCTTATTGCCTCACGCTTACCGACTTAATATTATCGTAGGAGGCGATTTTGTTTCGTATCTGTCTCCTAATATGTCATGTCACACATACATATTTAATATATATCTACATCGCATGCAAATATATATTCATATATCTAGTAGGTGTATAATACATCACATATGCAAGCCACACCAGATGATCATGTGCCGTCACCTACTATAATTAAGCCCGAGCCAATTGGCCTAATCACTCACAATAGGACCTATGTGTGCATTGGCACAACTTCATGCCCTGTGACTGTTGATCTCGTCATCATTGGTTCCGTCGGGTCGTCGCATTACTATGCGTCGTGATCTCCCACCATGACATCGTGGGTCTCGCTGTTACCTCCACGCTCCCGCTGCGCCTCTTCATGTAAATACAAATAATCATAGGCACGCAGGCCCAACAATAAACGAGAAAAACGCAGGCTCGCAGGCCCCAATAATAATAATAATCACAATTACACACATCACAATACATGGCTTATGATCATCCATCCACATTATACATCACATGTACAGCACATCATATGTAGGATTACTAGATATATATAATAATTAATTAAACTATTTAATTAATTATTTTTTTGGAAATCAGGATATCCTAAGAATTCACAGAATTATCAAGGGCATTTTCATAATTCTAGATGATTCAGAATTATTGAGGGTATTTTTATAATTATGGATGAGAGGACAGTCCTCAAAATTTCTAGAATTATTTAGGGCATTTTCGAAATTCTGTACATGAGGATAGTCCTCAGAATTTTTGAAAGAGGGCAGGATCATCCTTTTCTCAAAAGGATGCCCTAGCCCTCTCCTTGCCCCCTTCTACGCCGCCACCGCCACCGCCATTGGCCCTGCGCAGGTGGCAGGGCTGGCCGCTGGCGGCAGCCCCTTGCCGCCTGGCCGCAGCCAGTCATGCCCGCAGGTGGCCACCCCTTGCGGGCTACTGGCCGCAGCTGGCCACTCCCTTGCAGGTGGCTGGGCTATGCCCTATTGCCCCTCCTCGTTGTGAAAACGTAGCAAGAACACGTAGAACAATTCTACGCGATTCAATCTTATCACATGTAGTTTAAAACTAATTTTTCGCATAAAAACCTTAGCTCTGATACCACTATTGGGAAACCTAAGCGGGTGCATCACATGCGTAGCGAAAATTAAAACAAAAACTGGCTTCCCACGCAGATCAAATCGTCATGCAAAAGATTGAGGTCGCGATAAAACTCACAAAAACTGAAAAATTACGATGTGTGAGAGATTGATTTTACCTAGGGAGATCGTATATCCCTGTATTCCAAATCCGGATGGAGAAGATGAAAGAGGTCAAGCGTCATCCTCTCTAGCGGTATCCACACAATGGATCTTGACAGCGAAACTCCTCCAATCTGATCTCGCAACTCTTACGCAGAGGGAGGGAGAAGAATAGGAGGTGGTGGCTAAAGCAGTAGCCTATCAACCATGAGTCTTCCCTTCTATTTATAGAGAGCCACCAAAAACCCTATGGCTCTTGCCTTAGTGGGTATTGGATCTCCATCCAATTACCAACTAACCTTGCATTATTGGATCTTCATCCAATGATCTCCTTAGGCCTATACTTGGGCCTTAATCAAGGAGCCCATTAACATAGGGTCTCATCTATTGAGAATAGGGGCTAACTGGATCTTCATCCAATCCTCTATTCGCTGAAGCATCCATCATATGTGTGTGTCCCTCTAGGTCCGATACCGAGCTGGCCGTGAGTCACTCTCATAAGAACTCCTTCTGATATAGTGAATTATTATCCCCATAATAATTCACTCGACTCATCGACTATGGACGTACTAGGCCACTACGCCATAGTCCGCATACGGTACAGGGGGGATCAAATCCAGCGAACCTATCTGTCCACAATTACCATGTATCTATAATCCCTCATCCAAATAATATCCCAGAGACCGTATATTGGACATGGTACTGTCAGGTCACATACAGAATCAGTTTGTCTTGCTCTAATCGGATTCTACCGAAGAACTCCTTCTCTCTCAATCCGAATGACCCTAGCCAGGGATTTGTCTAAGCAAGCACATATGGGATATTCCTCTCGTGATACCGAGAGTGGATGATCCTCTATTGACACTCAATTGCCTTAGTAAGGTTGGCTAACAATCTTGATAACCAACTGTACCAGTTCTGGAACTTTCCAAACCTATAAGTCTGGCATCAAAGAAAGGAGTACTCATACAACGCATCCTTGGTGTCTTAAGTCTATGGACCAGATATACAACTAGGACTATGAAATTGCTGTCTGACATTAGGTATCATTAACCATACAACATTCCATAAGCGGATTAATCAGTGAACTCATTCTTCAATGTGCACATGTACTATATCCTTAGTGTCTCCACACAAGTAGCTATGAGACCAGCCGCCTCCGTCATATGCACGGGTATATAGTACACCGATCTATCCGGTTATCTCAATTTCCCTCTTGAGTAACCTATGACAGGGATTATTTAAGATCTGTGTTTAAAGGTGAATCAATCTCATTATCGTGATCTCATCATGATCCAACTCCCATTGCATAGAACCAAGGACATCACAATATATATGTAATAGATAATGTGAGAATATGACAATATTAATCATAAGCAAAAAGATCACATAGTGTGTCACACGTGCCATCACTCACGTGATTGGATTGCAGGGCACCTGTAACCAGCAATCTCTTGGGCGGTCCTCATAGCTTCAATCTTTTGAGTTTATAGGAAGCGATCTGACTGAGCATCAGTTGGTAAATGTTTCGGCCACTTTAGTATATGGGGATTGGCCAGCTTCAGAGGAGGTAGTCGGCTCGGTTGGGTGGAGACGCCCAAAAAGTCAGCAAACTATGGGAGGGGTTTCTTATCTTCAATCTCATGAAACTTTTGAATTTTAATTGGGAAACCACTAGATTCTTCTTTTGGTACCCCTTCCAAGTGTGGTGTTGTGGTTGTAGTCGCTGGGCTCCCTCATAGGACCACCTATTTTTCTTTACTGAAAAATTTCATGGTTAGCCTCGAAAAATTCCAGAAAATATCTCTAATCGTGGGCAACCAACCAATGCTGAGCACTATATCAAAATCATCGAGAGGGAGGAGGAAAAAATTAGCAACTACATCTTGATCCTGTAGGCTCAGTTTAACCCACGGGCACTTCCGGTTACACTTCAGAATTTGGCCGTTAGCTACCTTGACTTCGAACCCATTATAATCTTCTTTTTGGAACATTAAGTGGGCAACAACCTTACTGCTCATGAAGTTGTGTGTGCTCCCGATGTCGACGAGGACGATCACAGACTTCTGCTAGAGAAACCCTTCGATCTTCAATTTTTGTAGGTTTGTGTAGTCGACTAAGGTAGGGACCATGCGGGTGGTCGGTTGTGGTGTATCATTCTCCTTGGGCTCAAGAATCGTATCTTTAAGTTTGTGTTCCTTTGTCAATCCATCATGAAAGTCTTCTCTTATTAGTTTCTTCAGCTGAGGGGATCCGCTGATAGTAGGGGGAGGTGAAAGCTTTGGTGCCACTGGTCAAGAAGTGACCCTAGTCCTCCGGGCTTCATATTTCAACTGCTCCTCTTGATGTCGTGCGAAGGAGATGGCTGCCTTAAGTGTGTATGGCTGTCGCACTTTAACTTCTTCGCGAATCTCCGGCTTCAAGCCCTCAATAAAAGTCCTCAATATCTACTTTTCAGACCAATCATAAGTTTGATTAGATAACCTTTCAAACCTGGTTTCGTACTCTTGGATGGTAGAGGTTTGACGGATCTTCGTTAGTTCTTCATCACTATTCTTGCAATCAATTGGTGCTGAAGGTTTATATGTCATTGGTTGAGATATAGCTCTCATGCTTTGAGCATCTTGATTGAGGTGCCCTTATTGAAGTTGTGCAAAGGAGGTTGATGTCGTGGAGGTGTAGGGCTGTCGTGTCTTAACTTCGTTTCTTATCTCCGGTGGGTTCTTTTTGTAATCTGAATTTACATCATGTTGTGATCTTCTTGGGCTCGACAATCGATCCAATCTAAACTCCTCGAAGAGAGCCCGTAATTTAGCATCCATACGTGTCTCAAAAGCCTCCAATTTGGCTTCGAATAAGCCCACCGATGTCATGATGTAAGGATCTCTAACCTGTCAAACAAACTGACTGAAGAGTGTAGCTGCAATTTTCAAGTTGAAGGTAGCAAATGGCAGCAATGTCGGGGTTACGGTGGTTGATATATGTCGGAAGATGGCAGCCAAGAGATCTGAGTAGGAAGGTAGCAGTGATGATGGAGGAAGAAGAGGGGCAGCGAGGTAACGTCGGCTGCGGCTGCGCTGCGACTTCATTGCTGCAAGTGGCTTCGGTTGCAGCAAGGGTGCGGCTTGCAATAGGAGGAAGATGGGCAGCGATGTGCATGGCTGTTGCGGAGGAGGGCAGCAGCGGTATGGAGTGAGAGATGGCTGCTATCTTGTTCAATTTGTTGCTGGCTGCGATCAAGATAGTTGGCAGTGAACGATTGTTGTAGGCTATGATGTAAATAGATTGCAGCAAAAGATTGCTGCTGGTAGGTTTTTGCCGCAAGGATCACTGCTGGCTGCGATCAAGGAGGATGGCAGTGAGAGGTTACTATTGGCAGTGTTGTGCAGTGAAAGATGCATGCTGCGGTTGAAGGGATAAGGGAGATTGGGTGGCTGAAAGGTTGGTGAACCGAAGGCTATGATTTTTGGGTGCAGTTTATGGCTATTTTGGGTGCGATTTGGGGCTGCGGTGTTGTAGAGTTTTGGTTAAGAAGTATGGTTTTAGGACTGTGATAACAGTAGATGAAGGCTAGGAAAAAGGGTTTTGGATCTAGGATAGATGGTAGCAAAGGTTTGATAGGGATCGATAAGGGTATGTTGCAATAGGTGATGGTTGTAAGAGGCTACGATTTTAGGTTGTTTTATGGCTGATTTGGGTATGGTTTTGGCTGTGGTTTGGGGTTATGATGGTAGAGGGTGAAGGTCAGGGAAAGATGGTTTCAGATCTGAAAAATATGGCAGTGAATCTGATAAAGTGAATCTGAAAGATCGCTGCAGTATACGCTGTACTTCGGAA